>VDFB02000015.1:601478998-601492479 GCA_007258455.2 Sequoia sempervirens | reverse complement strand
CTTGATGTAGAACCAAGGTGAAGATTAACTCATAACAACCTAATGTCAATTCAAAAAAATAATGAACTCTTCTTGAAAACACCTTCAATCTGCCAAGCATCAATTCACCCTCAAGGGTCTCAACCCTTCAAATTTGCAAAACAACACCAAACCTCCACCAAGGCCCTGAAAAAGTTTTGCAACATGCCAATGATGACAATTTAGCCATTTAAATTCAATCTCAAAGTCAGATTCATCATAACCTTCAAAAACTCACCTTTTAACACTAGCCTTCCTTGTAGTATTGGGAAACCTGTTTTTTAGCCTTTTGTGTAAATCTTTCCAAAACACCTGAGAAATAAAGCATGGATTCAAGTACCCATTTCGAAGTTATTCAACATATAAAATACTGATGCAGACAAGGTGGAGCAACACAACAACCAACCCAATTTGATCAAATGCATGCAAAGAAACAACCTTCAAAACTTCATTCTCCCAAACTGCCCAAAACAATATCCTTTTCTTTCTAGGTCTCAAAATTCATCCAATGGACCTATCTTTTAGAGAAGGCCATAAAAGGTCCAGCACATCATCCATTTAGCATCCACTCAGACCCCAAGTATAATGCCTAACAAATCACATAAGGTTTCCTTGCAACAGTATGGAGTTTCAATAGGTTACCCTGCCCAAAGGCTACTAGATTAGCCCCATTTTACAAAGGAGGTCCCTCTTAAAGACTCTTTTTTTACTCCAAACCAATGGATAGTCATTTGATATGTTCTAAAACAACAAAATCCATGGTTAGTTCTCAGACACAAACATTCTAAAGTGTTGTCTCAGCAAACCCTCCTTTTACATGCTAAAACCCAAGGGTTTATTGAAAGTCATATGCCCAAGCATTTATAGACCCCCACAAAGCATCAAAAACCTTCCAAATACCCTGCACAAACTTAAAAGTTCATTAGATCAACAAGTTCTTCATCATTTTGACAAACCCCACCATCTAGCCTTCAAATTCACAAGGAAAATTGACTTTTCCAGCCCTAGGCATCACTCCTACTCACTCAAATGAACACACCTGCACAAAATAGACCCCCAAACATTTAACCCTACCTATTATGATCCATTCCACTAAGTTAAAATACCTATAGAAGGTGGAATGGATCAAGCTTGCATTCTTTGTACTCTGAAACCCTTAATTTTTGAGTCACACATGCAATCTTTGAAAATCTACTCTAAAACCCACAAAACTAAATGGTTAAGCCTCCAATCTGATGGAAATCATAGTAGACTCACTCCACTATCATTCCCAATTCATTTCATGCCACAATATTCACTGTATAGACTATTTATTGCCAACAAAGTTCAGAAAAATAGGGAAAAACGTGGAAACAAAAGATTTCATTCAAATTTTCAAATGGAGTCATGCCAACCTCCCTCCAACATTTACATGGCCTTTTTAAAATGAAATCCTACCTCTACAACCGCCTAAAACCACCTTACAACTTCCCTTTACTAACTTGACCTTTCAATTCCCTTTTTAGTGCAACTTTGCATTTTTTTCTTTTTTTGCAATTTTTTCACTTTTTGACACTAAAACTGACTTTCAACCTATTCTAATGGCCTTATGATGGCCTCATCACACTAAATTGACCTTTACATTGCCATATTATAGGTATTTTCATGTTTATGCCATTGAAGGCTTCATTCCATCATATTGACAACATTTGCCAAGACATGGCAACTTCATAAACCTATCAACCTAACATGACTCAAAACACTTCCTAATGGTCTTTTGAGACCTTATTACATCACACTCATGATTACAAAGAAAAAATTCATCACTTGACCACCTAATGGTCCTAGCTGTCCTTGGTGCTCCTGCACCATACATCCGGCCATGAAAGCTTTCCAAGTCTCTTGGAATTCTGCAACACCTTGACCTGCAGCAAATCTCTGATGATCCTCCTTGTTCCTGCCATTTCTCCCTCTTGCCTTCATCTTCACCTTAGGCTTGGCCTTGTCCTTGCAAAAAAATTCCTCTCTTGACTAATCACCTTGAACCTGTACCATCCTTCTTTGTCCTATCATCCATGGTTGCATCCAATTGCTCCTAACTTATTCCATGTTGTCACTTACTTCCAAATAGTCCACTCTCTATCCTTCTTTTATTTTCACCCTTGGCTTCACCTCCATCAAAATGATCATCAAAAAAAGGAAGTAATAAAGAACTCCCTTCACTCTTTTCCTCTTATCCATCCTCTTCATCATCTGCTTCAAGTTCTCCCATCTAGGAACCATTGCCACAACTACATATAATTTCCACATCATTACTCTTACCCATCTAGGACCATCCACTGTGCTAGCCTCATATTTTGCTTTCTTCTCCATTTCATTTGGAGATCTCACTCTCACCTTTCCTCTATCCTTCGCTTGGCCAACCTTTATCAATATCTCTTCCTTAGTCTCTTCCATCTTTGAGTCATTCAAACACTTTGTATTTTCAATTTCACCTTTTATGGTGACTGCACCTTCTACAAACTTTGTCTCAGACCTTTCTTTTGCTTTTTACCATTCCACTTGATGCATCACATCCTTTGATCTCTTATCCTCCACTAAACTTTTTTCCAACACTGTATTTTTAGGCTCTTTATCTTCTTGTCCCTTTAGTGGACCACTTAATGCATCTACCATGTTTTCCACACACTTATCTTTATCCTAAACTATCATACATTCTTCCACTGGCCTTTTATCTAGGCTCTTTGCAACTTCCATTTTGGTGACCTGCATCAAACTTTTTTCTTGTCTTCTTTTTCTTGCCCCCTACATGGGTTCTTTGCATCTAGACTTTGAATCAAATCTCCCTTTACCTCTGTATCTTTTGATTTAAATTTCACTATTTCTACAATGCTTGTCTACTCCTTGTCTCTCTTTATCTGTAGGGGACACAACACTACCCCTATCACAATTTATTTATTCTTGACAAGCTCTTCATGGCTTTCCTCAATCCATCCACACTCTTTTACCTCTTCCTTCTTTCCCTTTGCCTCTGAGACCTTCTCATCATGTGGTCTTCCATCTTCTTTGTCATCAATCTATTGCTTTCCATCTTTCCCTTTCATTGGACAATCCATCTCTTCCACCATGACCTTACTAGGCTATTCTCGCCTCTTCTCCATCTTGTCTCCACTTATCTTGCCTTTTCCTTGCATTAGGGTCTTTTCCCCCAGGTTCTTCACGTCACATTTATTTTCATCAAGTCTGCATACCTTTGTTTTGACAGTATTAGACTATCCTACACATGTTCCTACCTTTTCTTGACTGAAATCAGTCCTTTTCTTGTCTCCAACTTGCTTTGCAAACATGTCTAGATCTTGTATACAGGATTCCCTTTCTCTTATCACTATTTCTCCATCCTTTTTCCTTTCTAACATTACTCCTTTGTCTACTTTTGCTACCTCAACTCTTTTCTTTGTGTAAGTAGCTACAACTTCACCATGTTTATCTTCCTCATGCTTGAGGAACTCCTTCCTTCCCATCATCACTATCCTTGCCATTTTGTCTTGTTCCCTATCATCTCCCTGCAATGGGGTTAGCTTGAACTTGATTCCATCTTTCACAATATCATACTCGAAAAAAAACTACTTCAACTTCGAAAACTAACATTTGAAAGAGGTGACCATTGGTCTCCCTCTTTAATAGACTTTTACAACCCTTCACTATTAGTTAATTTGACTTGACTTAGCACTTTTTGTACAGGTAAAATTATTTGTCATGCCAAAGAAACGAACTGTTAAAAGGAAAAAACCAACAGATGATCAGCTCCAAGCCTTCAGAGATAAAGAGAAAAAATGGATGAGGGAATATCGTGAAAAACAAAAATTGGGAACGATTGACGAAAAAAAGCTAGTTGAAGAGGAACCTCAACCATCAAAAAGAGAAAAGAAATTGGCAGGACAAAGGGCACGAATGCGAAAGAATCATGCTAGGAGAGATGCAGATACCGTAGTTGGAGACACACCCTCTACCACAAGTGAATACGAAGGGACACCATTAAGCACAAGCGAATATGGAGGGACACCATCTACCACAAGTGAGTATGGTTGGACACCATCCACCACATCTGAAGTTGAGAGTACATCATCACTCAAAGTTGAGGAACAAGGCATGCCATCATCCCCACGTGAACCTCAAGGTATGTCTTCTATTCCACCCTCGATCGAAGGTATGCAATCTAGCCCACCTCAATTAAATATTGATGAAAATGCTAATGTTGAGATGTATGTACCTAAGAGAACACCACCTAGAATTTTTCATAGAAAGCCAAAGTTTTTGATTAATATTGATGATGATATTTTGCAGCACATGGAAGGTAAGATTCCGTAACACACCCTTGTAGAAGATATGCCGATAAGATTTGAAAATTTTTCTTTGAAAGGTTAAATGAGACTGGAAGATGTCAACTATTTGTTCAAATGATGCAGGGTTTAAAGTACAAAAACATCATGAAGACTCTTGGGTTGAGAACATCGAATGCATCAAGTGAAAACACTATTGTGAAGAATCTAATGGATGCTTATGAGAGTGTGGGTAAGACCTCATGATCAAAGGATAGTAATGTCACCCGATGTGTCATTACATCGACTTTGGTAAGCTATCAAAAAAAGAGATCTTGTCTCATTAAAAAGACAAGTGAACAAATGGGAATTAGTAGAAATTTTTTATCAAGAGCCATTCAAAGGCGACAAAGAATTGAGGGCACCGATTCAAATGAATTATGGGCATTCTCGGGAAGACTGCCACATAAAGATAGAAAAGTTGTTGAAGCATTGAGAACACTAATTGAAGATTATTGGAAGAATAATACAAGGCCATCTCTGAATCAAAGGGATGTCGTACGAAGGAGAATCGGTAGTCGGAACCATGAGCCACATCCAAAGCATTTTTTTTTATATGACTCAAACCCAATTTTTTCATAAATTTCAAAATGCTTATCCTCAAATTAGTATTTCTCAAAGATTCTTTGAAATGCTTAAACCTTTTTTATGTCAAGATAAATCACACATGCACTACTTGTTGTTGTAGACTACATATTTCATTCACTAACCATTATGATGTTTATCATTCTATATGTTTAGATTTTCATACTAATGATGTTTTACAGGATTGTGGCATAGAAGCCCCAACAAAATATTCAAGAGAGTTCTTATCAAAAAATTTATGTCAAATAGAGGATGGCCAACATTCTACAGAGAACATGCTTGATGGTTCATGTGAGTTATCATGCTGGCTTTGCAATGAATACGTAGTATGTCAACATATGGAAATTACGTGATGAGGTGGGCATAAACTAGTGATTTCAGAAGTATAAAATGTGAAGCAGATATGCTACAAAAAAGATGGTCTCAAGAAAAAGCAGCGATTTGGTTATTGAGAAGATTCCAAAGGTATTAGTTTATGTCCACATGTTTCATGTGAATTAGTGTATGAGTATGCAAGGCATACCCATAGAGCTCAATGGTTGGATTACTAATAATTAAGCTATGCAAGGAAAACCTTCTAGGTTGGCAAGTATAGTATCGCTGGTTGAATTTTAGAGATAACTACACTCTACAACCATAGTGTGAGGTGTAGTCACAGTATTACAACTCCACACAGGTTTCAATATTTGTGCACATAGTATTCATTCATACAGCTGATAGTACAGAGGACCAAAGGAAGGTATTGAGGGAGTATCACTTTTATATTAGTGATGATCGCACACATTCTCTAGAGCTCGTGCAAGGTTGCTTCCAGATGTTCTATAGTGATTTGGATTGGAGGGGCATAGCATATAGTCGGCATATAATATGGTCGGATAATTGTGTAGCATAGTTCAAGAATGCGTGCATGTTCTACTAGTTGTGCAGGATGCATCTCACTATAGGTTTTCAACATATGTGGAACTTTTGTGAGGCCGGGCATGGAAAGGGGGAGCATGATGGTGCAGGAGCATGCGTGAAAAGAGCATTAGCATGAGAAGAGTTAAAGTATAAAGACAATGCAAAGTTGACTGCATGCAAGTTCAATCACGAGTGGTAATGCTCACGGGTCCGTGCAATGAAGGTAACGCCTCAAAATTACAGATTTTGGTTGGATGGATGATACTAACATTGCACCATAATGATGACTGTCGTACACCAACAGACGAGTGAGTCACACCTTCCCTAGCCTCAAACGCAAGTCCGCTGTGGAGTATCAATACACATAAGATGGCATGCTTTTGTTCTTCATGTACAATGCAAGCCTGGAATGATTGTGAGTCAGGGGAGTGGGTTGAAAAATGGTTGACAAGTTATCTTACCCACTTCACACATATCACCCTATGACGGCATTGGAACTAACACAGATGGAATCATCGGTCAACTTTGACCATGTATCAGATCTAGTTCAACCAGGTAATATATCTACTTGCTTAGTTTTTCAAATTCCATATTGTTATCTTACTTTGTACTGTATTCGTAATGTTGACTAATTTTGAGTGATTTTATGCACATATCAATGCAGGGCATGTTTATGTAGTTATTGCAGATGAAGAAAATGAAGAGGGAAAAGACTATTACTTGTGTCATTGTGTTGAGGCTAAAAATAAATTGGAAGCCACAGTTATAGATGGGAAAACATCAAATACCCTATAGGCTCAATTGTTGTTACTGGAACGTGCCTTAGAAGGTACCCACATAAGAGTGTTAAACATTGGCTGTTTAAGGACTTTGCACGCATTGTAAGATTCTTCATTACTCGAACCTTGTTGTGGCATCTAATGTTTGTTTGAGCAAATATGGGTGCAGACCTTTGAACAAGACCTTGTGGAAGGTTCGTGAGTCTGACCATGAGGCAATACTTGACACAATAAAGAGTAGAGCAGATCCAGATGGTTCAGTAGATTAATTTGTAAGTATATGCACAATGGTTCTTATTAATTTATACTTGTATCCACATTAATTTGTTTGATTCCAATGCTATCATGTCTTCTTTTACTTTGTGTATCTGTAAGTAACCCAATAAACATTGAATGGTGTCCCCTTGCAAAAAATGTAGATTTATGAGCCATCCAAGAGAATCTCAAGCATAAAAGCAATGCAACATCCCTATTTTGATTATGAAGCCAAATCTCAATTATGATTTTCAGCAATTACAAAAGTGTGTGTGAAGCTTGGTGAGGGAATTTCAAGTTATTAATTTGAAGTTAACCTTATCATGAGCACCTATGATGTAGACATTATAGGAGCATCTCGAATTTCAAGATATTCTAGATTCATGAGAGGTGTTGTGTGCAATATGTATCTTGGAACTCGCAGTGAAGATGTATGAGTAGGAATGACTAAGTTGACAGACTGCCATGCCTATCTGTAAGTGCCTTCCATCTATTTTCATTTCATTTCCATTTTGGACATGAGTTCTTTCTTTTTATTCTTTTACTTTGCCTATCTGTAACTAAACTAGTAAAAATTGATTGGTCTCTCCTTGTAGAAAATGCTGATTTTGGAGCCATCGAAGAGAATCTCAACAAAAAAAGCAATGCAACATCCTTATTTTGATGATCTTGAAAAATCTCAATTTTGATTTCAAGCCATTATAAGAGTGTGCGAAGCTTTGTGAGGGAATCTCAAGTTTCTCATTTGAAGTTAACCTCTAAATGAGAACCTATGATGTAGACATTATAAGAGAATCTCAAATGTATGAGTGACATTGTAAAATATCTGTGAGAATAGAGTACCTAAGGCATTGTAATGAGATTTACTTGTAGTGACATTTACTGAAATAATGAAATTTGGTGTAGGGGCACCAAGGTTATTGAGAAAATTTGGTTCACGGAAATCTTTTAAGTTAGTTTTGTGTTATGAGTTTTGTCAATTGAATAAGTTCATAACACATCCACAATTGATTTATAATGTAATAAGTCATGTTAGTTACAAAAAGAACAGTTAGGCATGATTGGAAAGATGTAGAATCATTTGTAAAGGCTATTTAAAGCTTCTTGAAGGCTATTTAAGTCAATATTTGAATTTGTAGCCTTTTGAAGGAAAATGTTTGAATATGGTTGTAAATGTACTATTAGTGAGATTGAGATTGTTAACCTTTAAAGAGTAGCAATATTTATGTTGATGAAATTTCCTTTAGATGCAAGGATTCAAAGCACATCAACCATGTGGTACAAATGATTAAATCCTAGAGACGATCTGTAGCAATGAAAGAGTCTAAAAAGGCAGAGAGAGCTACACTGGTGACTCATGAGAAACTTTAGTGATGCAGAGTCAAGGTGGAGAAGACTCAAACAAATCATATTTTAGTAAATCAACAACCTTTGTTATTTCATTTGGCCATCTTGGAACAACCACCAACAAAAATGCTTCGAAACTGAACAATTTGGCTTAAATTTTAGAGAATGCCTCTCAAGGACCATCTCATCATCAATATAGCATCTACTAAAACGCCCAACACCATTCCCAAGCCAAACATACAAGGTTTCTTTTCAATTTCTTGGAGATCCTTCAAACTGCCCTGTAAAAAGGCTACAAAATTAGCCCTATTTTACAAACAAATTGCTCTTTAAACTTCTTGTAGCCCCACAAGCTCTTGGAAAGTCATCAAAAAGGGTCACAAAACTCCCAATTCCATAGGTTTTAGAAAAGCACTCAACCTCTAAGCCATAATTGATCAAAACCCTCAATTTTCTAACAAATACGTAGGGTTTTTAGCATCTCACAACTCCAAGGCCTTCCAAACCTCACCAAAACATCAAAAAAGTTTTTTAGGGTCTGAAAACACATAATAAACCTTCACCTAGCCTTTAGACTCAGTAGATCTCAAAAACATCACTTTGGTTCCTCCATTTCAAGCCAAAATATGACATTCTCAACCTAAAACAACATCACCAGCCCTATAAACGCCTTACCATTATTAAAAGAGTTAAGGAAAGTTGAAAAAAACACATTTTAAACCTTTCCTCTGAGTCACAATTCACCACAGTAGGAGGAAGGGCTCCATCACAAAAATTAAAGTAAACTCAGACCCTACTGGTCTATACAAGCTGAATAAAGAAAAATGGATTTTCCTTTCACTAAAACAACCAAAGGTGTATCAAAATAGATTTAAATCTAGGTTAAGACCTGCCACCCCAATGTTTCATGAATTTATTTTCATAAGAGGCATGTACTAGGCCGTACACAGACAAAAGAAACTGAAAACTCAGAAAAATGTTCAAATTCCACAGTTTTAGGCGTTGTGAAGAGCACCAATCTTCAAAAAAACTATTTATTGAACCCCCATTCAGGATTGAATGATGTTTTTAATACATTTGAAATGAGAATAATCTCCCTTCAATGCCCATAACTACCTTTGAACCACCAAACCCTTATTAAGCCTACAAATACTAGTATTTATTATTTAAGAATGGTTTTGCTTACTAAGCTTTATCATGCAAATTTAATATTCTAAAGGCCTAGGACCACTTAGACACCCTTATAACATGACTTGTAGAATCTTTCTCTGCACTCCCACCTAATTTTTACATAATTTTACTTTATGGCAATATCAACAATTATTTAATTCAAGAGTGCTTTTGCACATTTGTCCACCCTAACCTACTAATTCCCAAAGTACATAAAAGATTGGTATATTAGACCTTATTCAAGACAAAAAGACCTCAACATACTAACATTTACCAACTTTCCTCCCAATTCACCATCAAACAATCACAAATTGAGGGTAAGGTGTGGGTGATCCTGCACCATTCAACTTTCAAAAACAAAGTCAATTAGGCTGGCAGACATCTGGATCGAGCTAGCATTTGGTGGAAGAGGAAGAAAGATGACTAGAAATCTAGAGGCCCACCATACTAGATTTTGGTATTGAACCATGAGAGTAGAAGAGAGATCTGATATCATGTATCAAAACATTAAGCATGCATTATTCCAACCAACAGAGAAGGAGATGATTACTTTGGTTCATTTTCATTTGCATAACCATATCAAGGCATGGGAACCAAGAAGACCAAGGATGTCTAGTTTTATGTGGAAATTAATGGATGTGAGTCCAAAATTTAGGAGGAGGTCAAGAAGGTCAATGTATGATCTTGATGAAATTGAGGAAGAACAACAAGAGAGGGACATGAAAAATAAAATCAATCTGAGTTTCAAGGTTTTGTCAAGCTGATAGAGAGCTATGGGAGCAGCCTCATCTTAAAGATTTTGAACTAGACTTTGATATGTACCATTTAGAGAGCTTGGTTTTCATGGAGTTCCTTTCAAAGCCTCTTCTTTTATTATTCTTATGGTAAATTGTTTCGTAGAGTTGGTGGAATTACCTTTCTTAGTAGTAATCGCTATTAGTGAGATTGAGACTATTAACCTTGAGAGAGTAGGACTTGGGAAAAAGGAATTTGATATAGTTATTGCTTTCAAAGACTTCAAATAGGATGCTACCTGCATTGGCCAGCCATTCCTCAATCTTCACTTGATGGCATCAGGGAATGGATGAACTCCATGGTGCAAGTATTGAAAGCATAATGAACTTGTACTAGCGTATTTTAGAAGACTATTCTTGATGATTCAAAGCACATCAACCATGTGGTATAGATGATTAAATCCCAAAGATGATTTGCTTAACTTAATGAAAAGAGTTTGAAAAGCTGACTACATTGGTATTTCGGGGGAGGGTTAGCTTTCAAAAAAAAAAATCCAATTAGGCTGGAAGATGTGTGGATCAGGCCAACATTTGGTGGAAGAGGAAGAAAGATGACTAGAACTCTGGAGGCCCACCATACTAGATTTCGATATTCAACCATGAGAGCAGAAGAGAGAGTTGATATAATGTATCAAAACATTAAGCATGCATTCTTCCAGCCAACGGAGAAGGAGGTGATTACTTTGCTTCATTTCCATTTGTATAACCATATCAAGGCATGGGAACCAAGAAGACCAAGGATGTCGAGTTTTATGTGGAGGTAATGGATGCGGTCCAAACTTTAAGATGGGAAAGAAGGTCAATGTATGATTGTTAACCTTGAGAGAGTATTCATGTTGAGGAAATTTCCTTTAGATGCAAGGATTCAAAGCACATCAACCACGTGTGGTACAAATGATTAAATCCCAGATATGATATGTAGCAATGAAAGAGTTTGAAAAGGAAAACAAAGAAACACTGGTGACTCAGGAGAAACTTCAGCTTTAAAAAAAAAAGTCAATTAGGCTAGCAGACGTGTGGATTGGGCCAGCATTTGGTGGAAGAGGAAGAAAGATGACTGGAACTTTGGAGGCCCACCATACTAGATTTCGGTATTCAACCATGAGAGTAGATGAGAGAGCTGATATCATGTATCAAAACATTAAGTATGCATTCTTCCAACCAGCGGAGAAGGAGATGATTAATTTGCTTCATTTTCATTTGCATAACCATATCAAGGCATGTAAACCAAGAAGACCAAGGATGCCGAGTTTTATGTGGAGGTGATGGATGTGGTCCAAAATTTAGGAGGGACAAGAAGGTCGATGTATGATTGGTGCAGGAGCACCATTCAGTAGGTTTTGTTCATCAAGGAAAATAAGGAGTAGAATATCATCAATTTACTAAAACTGGCCCGAACTTGTACATTTGAAGGTTTTGAGTCAATAAAAATGGCTTTTTCAACCATTCCTCTTTCTGTAGCCTCTGTAACTTGAGGAATGGGTCTGCACTAACATTATTAAGGTGTGGGAATGATGTGTTAGTGTTGGGGAGGTCTGAAAGTGAGATGGGTGTGAAACCCATGTGTGTAAAAGTGAGTTTTCTTTAAGAAAAATGGTGGTTTTGAAGAGTTAAATTATGTTTTTGTGTAGGGAAATGTTATTTTATGATTTTTTGAGCTTGTGTAGGGTATTGCAAACTTTTTTGAGTAATTTATAGGATGTGGTTAGCTTTGGAAGTATCATTTTCAATAAACCCCTAGGGTTTAGGCTACAATATAGGGTTTTGTGGTTTACCCATTGTACGGTGGTATAACTGAGATCTAATTGTGTATTTTGAAGTTTTGAAACCTTAGAATTGCTGCCTCAAGAGTTGGTAAGGTTTGGATAAGTTTAGAGTATAGACCCTTTGTTCAACTAGATCGATCCCTTAAGGGTCCAAAGGGAAAAATGGCTGCAAACTTCAGCATGAGGTTACTCGGACACCGTGATGCTTAGAAAATTCTCATCTGATCCAATGGCATCATGTTGGGCCCCTCTACAATAACCTCTTTTAGTTTTTGTTATCTCAGAGTGGTTTTCCCATGGTGTCCAGTTTTCAGTTGATGAAAAAAGTGTCAAATGAAAGCAGTGAAAAGTTGCAAAGTGGTGCAACTTTCGTTCTACAACTTGTGTGACCAAACGAAATGTTCCAACGCATCTAAATAGGAATTTTTATGCTAGGTATGGTCCTCTTTCACACCCAAACATGCGGAATCACTCTGAATTACGTTCAATAGGATCGATCCCTTAAGGGTCCAAAGGGAAAAATGGCTGCAAACTTCAACATGAGGTTACTTGGACACCGTGATGCTTAGAAACTTCTCATCTAATCCTATGGGATTTTGTTGGGCCCCTCTACAATAACCTCTCTCAGTTTACATTATCTCAAAGTGGTTTTCCCGTGGTGTCGAAGTTTCAGTTGATGAAAAAAGTGTCAAATGGAAGCAGTGGAAAGTTGCAAAGTGGTGCAACTTTCATTCTGCAACTCATGTGACCAAATGAACTATTCCAACGCGTCTAAATAGGAATTTTTACACTAGGCATGGTCCTTTTTCACACTCAAACACGCGGAATCGCTCTGAGCTATGTTCAACCAGATCGATACCTTAAGGGTTTCCAAAGGGAAAAATGGCTACAAAATTCAGCATGAGGTTACTCAGACACCGTGATGCTTAGAAAATTCCCATCTAATCCCATAGGATCATGTTGGGCCCCTCTACAATAACCTCTCTTGGTTTTTGTTATCTCGGAGTGGTTTTCCCATGGTGTCCAGATTTCAGTTGATGGAAAAAGTGTCAAATGGAAGTAGTGGAAAGTTGCAAAGTGGTGCAACTTTTGTTTTGCAACTCATGTGACCAAACAGACTATTCCAACACTTTTGAATATGCATGTTTACGCTAGGCATGGTCCTCTTTCTCACACAAACACATGGAATCACTCTGAGCTATGTTCAACCAGATCGATCCCTTAAGGGTTTGAGTGTAGTATGTTGAAATAGGCCATTCCACTTATTGTTCAGGCTATGTCTCGGTGATATTGGCCTGATGTAAGTAGGATAAGGAGTAGGAATAAGAAAATAGCATTAGTAAGGGCATTGGAAGAGATTACTAACACTGCCCCTGTTGAAAATTCAAAATTGAGGCCCCTTAAAAGCAAGGCTAGAAGAGGTGAAAAGAAGAAATTGCTTGAAAATAAGTTAGAATAGGTTGGAAATAGGGTGATATTGTGGAGTTTGATGTATTCAAAAGGTCTGCA
>VDFB02000015.1:601431560-601478898 GCA_007258455.2 Sequoia sempervirens | reverse complement strand
GCAACATACAGATCCTACATAGTAGTATACGGATCATGTGTAGCAACATACAGATCCTGCATAGCAGCATACGGATCCTGCGTAGCAGCCTCTTGAGTGTCAGTGGGGTCATATGAACAAGTTGCCCCGAAAGATTGACACACATGGGTTCAAAGGCCACCACCCGAAGACTCCCCTGGATGGCATTGTACAATAGGGATAGTATGATGGATGACACTCCAGGTCAAAATGTTGATCGCCTGCAATGTCTCCACGTCAGCACTCTCCTTCGCAATGATAGGCATAACAATGTGCTCATGAAGTGGCCTAGCAAGAGGTCATCTCTCTTGCCACGTAGGATCTGGCTATGCACCGGGCCTATCCTGAGCCAACCCCCCACCTCTTCCCTAGAACTCCCTCATATCAAAATAATTTGGGATTTGGTTCAATACAAACTCACTATATAGTTTCCTAAGAAAATATTGGGGGACTTCACAATTACTGCATGGTGGGTAATCAAAGACCAAGTACCACCTATCATAAAAATGGTTCCTAATATCTTGGTGGTGGCACCAATTAATAGGAAACCTCTTCGCATTGAAGCTAAGATTTTGATTTGTTCTAGGGTCAGTGAATAGAGATCACAAATCACCTTTAGTAATTTTTAAATCTTTTACTTGTTTATATGATAGTTTATATGCATAATATGCCCTAGCTGCTTGCCTCCTATCTTGCCATCCTTCCATGCATTTGTTGCTATTGAATCTACATTTTGTAACATCTCTTTCATTGAATTTTCTAGTGTCATTCTTTCACGGGTTGCATTTGACTACGCACCCACCGATAAGATCCTCAATTTGTTTTTCTTGTTTTCACCTCACTCCCCAAATTCCCTTTGCTGTGAGGGTGTTGGATTGTGGGAGGTTGATTTTTTTGAGGGTGTGAGGATTTGGGGACGTTCTTCGCTTGAGGATTTTCAAGATTATTTGCATCTCCCAAATTAAGAAAATAAAATAAAATCTAACCTAAAACAAAACAAAATCGGATCCTTAAGAAATTCAAACAAATAGCAAACAATACTTACCTCCTCAAATGACCTCTTCGCCATCATGTATGCATCTATGCAAATGAAAAGTAACTATTGTTGATGAATTTGAAGAATTCCTCCTAGAACGCGAAAGTAATCTAAAATGAGGGTTTTAGTCACGCGCGTAAAACAAGAGAAAATGAATAGCTTTCTAATCGCTTTTGCTTTTAAAATGAAATAACATCGAAGGTGGTTATAACGTCACGCGCATAGTTTTCATTTCCAATCTTTTTGAGATTGGCTACAAAAAGTGTAACCCAACTTCTGCACCCACCCTTATATCAATGTAGATGCAACCTATATATTTAAAGTTCATAAATTTGAAAATTGAATCTATTTGATGAACCGGGCTTATATCCTCAATTTGATGTGTTTGAATCTAAGTCTTCTTTCCAAAAGCTCTCTAGCCCTAGACAATTTACACCAAAGATATTATTAAAGAATCTCAAATTAATACTCTTAATCTAAATAGGTTATGGTTAAAAATATAAAGAATTAGGTTATTATTATGCTAAAATTGCCTAGACAAAATTTATGACATTAAATGAACTAAATGGCTTACCAGCTGAAATACTTTTGAGCTCAATTCTAACATATTTTATTTGAATACATTCCAAGCCAAAAATCCCAACTCAAGAGCTCTCAGACATTAGAACTATCATAAACACCACCAGATGATTCCAAAAAAAAAAACAATAAAAAGCTACTCAAATTTAAAATAAAACATAAGCATTTATCTAAAAATTGAATCTTTTCAAGACTACTCATCGTTCTTGACCTATAGTGTCCCAAAATTGGCCCTTGATAACTTTTTCATGATCAATATTAATAGTTCGAGTGGAAAAATCTACACCAACAATAGATTTGGAGTCCATTCTAAACTTGTTCATGGCAAATTTTGTTAACAGGTTTGTTTTGCTGACACCACTGTCACCCACCAGCACAATCTTGAAGAGATAGCCATACTCATCTTCTATAACATATGACGATTCCATCACTCAAAAAATAGTAATTTAGAAATGCAACCCAAGTCTAGCCTATCACTTATAGCCCAATATTGAAAATGAGACCGAAATTCACGCTTTTTAACTGTATTTTCACGATGAATGTTAACTGGATTCTATTAACTTGCGCTGAATCCGTATGGGTGGTTGATAAATGGAAAAGACACTAGAGAATCATACTTAGTTCGCTTTCACAACCCATACATAATTCATGGGCTTACATGCTACGTTCTAAAGGATTGTTAGTGTTGTTGAGAAGTTTCAAGAGTCTTTTAATCGGGTAGTTTTATAAATTTTATAGCAGTAAGTAATGTTAACAGTTTTAATTAAGAATTTTTAGAAAATTAATGAGTACATATTTTTTTCTAAAAAAAATGATCAGAAGCTATAATGCTACATAAAATGTTTCCCTCAGTTTCACCATTCATAAATTTACATAATTGAAATATGGAAAATCAAAGAAATAAAATAATTAGTAGCGAATATCCTCCAACACAAAAATTTTACTTATCTAGAAATTGCAATGGAAAAAAAAAAAGTTTCCACATGAATTTTCCCACATTTCACCATTAAAAGCATAAAAATTCACATTATTTAGATCGTAAATCAAAATAACAAAAAATGCGGTAGGATGTTTTAATTTACGAGAGAAAGATCATCGATGCTATTAGAAGGGAAGCTTGACAAAGCCATTGTCGTTGTCTAATTGATAGAAAATAGAAGTTTATTTTGAATCAAAATATGCTCTGCTTATCCTTGAAATTTAACTAACCAAAATTTATGCAGTAAAGCTTATTTTTCAACTTTTAAACTACCAATAAAAGATTTTTTTTAACTAACAAATATTTATGAGGAGAATTGTTTTCACATCTGATATTTAATCTTATATTTTTATGAGAATTATTTTCACATCCAAGATTTAATCTTATATTTTTATGTACATGCAATCCGCCTTGGCCTAATAAAGCTTAAAATATTAAATTATAATGTTTAATCATTGCATTTAGAATACCAAACATTAACTAGTGGTGAATAAATTTCCAAAAAAAACTAAAAAATTGTAAAATTAAAATGTTATATTCATTTCGGTCTTTTTAGTCAATGATATTTGAAAAACTAGTTAAATATTTGGTTTTATGGTTCGGAAGGAGTGAAATAAAAAGTTAATATCTTCATGGCAAAAAAAAATCGCTAAAAAATGCTTAAAAATAGTAACATTCTAAAATATATTGTTTAAGGTGTCATTTGTTTTAGACTTATTGTAGCTTCTTGTGCTTTTCCTAGCCAATAAATTTTTTAACAATTAGTTAAATATTTTTTTATTATAGTTTTGTGAGGGAAAAATGCCCTAAAAAGCTGCCATAAAAATGTTTATGGTTAGCATTCCTGAAAATCTGCCCTTATCGGTCCAAATTTTTTAGCCAATAAAATTGAAGAGAAATAATTTTCAAAATTTAAAAAGTTAAAAATTGTGCATCTAGCTTTAACAAAATTAAAATATAATGTATGAAAAAGAAAATTATGAGTTTTGATTCACTCCAAAAAAATATTTAATCACTAGTTAACAAATATGGGTCCCTATAGTTCAAAAAATAGTAGTTGTCGTCACTATACTTAGCAGCAGTTGAAGTTTAAACTTAATGATTGAGTAAAAAAACAATAGTTATGCATATGCATGTGGATCCATGGCGGGTGCATTCTCTGGGATGATAGTCGTTGACAAGAAAGCATGCCATTTTCTCCTGCCTTCCCATCTCCCACTATAATCACAACTCTGATAATGGAGCCAAGAAAATTGCAAATATTTGTCAAATAAAAAATAAAAAATAATTCTCATTTGTTTAAATCAAATTTATTAATAACTTGTTAAGGAAGAGGCATACCTATAGTTCCTTTAGGAGGAACTAATAAAAAGAAAAATTAAAAATGTCTAGATGATATTTTTAAATCTCTTATATAAAATCTTTATATAAATCCTATAGAATAAAATTTTATTTTATATTTTATAAAGTGAACTTTTAATTTTGATTTAAATTTTTTTTATAGATTTCATTATTAATTAGAATCAAGTCAAAATGAAATTGAAGTTATAAAGTAAAATTTTAACTATTTAAGTTATAAAATGAAGCGATTTTTTTACCCTAATATAATTAATGTTTTTGATAAAGTAGCATTTTCAGGGTGTTGTACCCTTCATAAAGAGCCACAAGGGCCAATAAAGTCCAGGATCAAAAAAGCATCAAAACAAAACACCAAACCAAAAAACATACACGCAGACTAAACACACACAGACAAACAGTAGATCAGTAGCAAACTACCTGGCATCCTCCCAACTCTTGGACAAAAGATGAACCACACATCTCTGACCCACTCTTGATGGTCTTCAGTCTTCTTCATCTCCATCTCATCCTTCATGACCGCCGACAGGGTACTAGTGATACAGTGCACTAACTTGACCGTTAAGCAGATCAACCCATATAATTTTTTGTCTAGTTTGTCCATTCTTTCTTTCAGCACATAGAGCTCCTCCCCACCGCCTGCATTGTAGTTGAGATCATTCTGCTCAATATCCAAAGTGACTGAAGAGTGAGAGGCTGAAACCTCCTTCTGAGCTTTTCCCTTGTTAGGAATGGAGTAGGGACCTCTGACCTTCTCTCCCTCCTCACCCTTTTACACCTCTTCAACCTTGCTATATTTGCTATCAGATAGCTCCTCTTCAGTGTCCAAATCTTTAGCCTGCACTTTTTTCCTGTTCTTAGCCAACCTGCCAGAGCATCGAATGATAGCATCACAACCAATAACCACATTCTCTGCAACCACTGTATCACCCAATGAGTCCTTGCTCACGACATTTTTCTCTTTGCTCAGAGATTCTTTCTCATCCTTGCCTTTCTTTTTTGGGGTGGGCTTACTGGGGTAGACTTGAGAACACACAGGCTAGGCGTCGTACTAATTTGGGCAATATATTAAATTATAATTATAAAATTATAAATTAGTATGATGTATTTTATATTTTACATATAATATATTATTATATAAATATCAAAATTATTATCTATAAATAAAAAGTATTTTTATGAATAATTATTATGTATATATTAAATATATCAATTTTATGAGTTGATTTAATTATATTAATTTTGATTTATTTTTATACATTTAATTATTTAATTATCTTAATTTAAAATAAAAAATATTTTATAATATATAAAAATATAAAATTGAAAGAAAAATAATTTAGTTGTGATTTAAGTTTTATGATGAATTTAATTTAGTAAAAAAAGATTCTACTTTTCTTAAAATATTTGGGTGGAATTTGGGTGGGTATATTTATTTATTATTAAATAATATGATTGATATGATGGGTACCATATACATTGTAAGAATGTAGCACATGGTTTAATTTATAGCCATATATTTCAAGCCATGATCATAGTTGATTATGGCTATAGATTTATCTTTGCCTATAATATTACCATTTGAACATGTGTGATTGAAATTAAGCGTATCAAATGTAGATTCAAAATTAAATCAAAATACACCAATGTGACATTATATTGAAGAAAACTAATTAAAAGATAAACAAACTCTTAAAACAACAACCCCTTCAATGGCGTCCCATTGTCCTCTATCTCCAGTGTTTTTGTCGATTCCAGCTTTCTCTCAAATTATGTGCTAGGCTCAACAAACGGTCTTCCTAGAGAATGACATTTGAAGATGAATACATGCTATGCTAAGATATGATTAACATACTTACACTAAACATGATTGCTAGAATGTAAGATTACAAAATTATGAATGCTAAAGCTGATAATGACAATGTTAAAATGCTAATTGCTTGAATGCAAGTAATCTCTAATATTTGTCTTTAATGTGTGTGTGTAACCAATTCTTGGATTCATAGGGGTATTTTTAGAGTTTTCGAAATATTTTGATTGGCTAATGTGATCATTGGCTGTGAAAATCCCTGAAAGATCGAATGGTGTAAGATGAAAAGGATGGAGAGAAAATTAGATGGAAGATAGAAAAGAAGATTTATTTCCTCTTTCATGAGAGATGATAAAGATGAATTGTAAAAATCATCTTTTTGTGGGATTGAGAAAAGATTTTGAAGATAAATAATGAATTTATTAAATTCATTATTCATTTATTGGTGACATGGAAGATTTTCTTAATTAAATAAAATATTTAATTAAGATTTGGAGAAAATGGAAGATTCTTAATTAAATTAAATATTTAATTAATATTTGGAAAGTGACATGTGGAATTAATTAAATAAGAATATTTGATTAATATTTGATTTAGAAGAAAGGGAATTAAATTCAATTAAATCAAAGGTTTAATTAAACTTAAATGTGATAATTAATTTAAATAAACAATGATATTTATTTAATTAATTAAGTGGACTTAAGAAAGTGGTAATTAAATAAAATGAATTTATTTAATTAAAGTGGAAGAATAAAGTAGGTGAACGATATAAATAAATAAATTAAATTTATTTATATGTAGAGGAATTAAGAAAGAAATTAATTAAATAATAAATATTTAATTAAATGCCAAGATTAAATGATATGACCTGGTCAGAAAAATCTGATTGACATGTCCTTTTGATTTGACTTTGATATGTTTCTGATTGAAAAATGTTGTTGATATTAATGATGCCCCCTCGGGAGGTAAATCGTTGATGATGAAAAAAAAATGTTGAGTTGATGATGAAATTTGGATGATGAGAGAGATGTAGTGATTTAGCTCTCGATAATTTGATTAAAAGATGCCCCAGTTTGAAAAATAAGGTCAGAGTTTGAGAAAAAGATAAAAATAAAAATAAAATGCCACAAAAACCCAATTTGGCTGACCCTTAAAAGGTAAAAGGGGTAAAAAGGGCAAGTCATTTTCACCTTTTGACTTTAGTGATTTTGTTGCTCTGACGCTGACTTGGTGAGATGGAGATTCCATATCACAAACATAGATTCGAGCGGGCCTGCCGGTACCAAAGACCAGCCACGTATGGACCACCGGTGAGTCGATTCAACCCTCTTTGATTTGAAAATTTGTGATTTTAACTAAATTTTTATGCATTTTTACGCGGATTTAGGTTTGAACAACCCATTTTAGCACATAGAGGATTAGTTTTAGCACTTGCGATGTTTCTTTTAGCGCATATAGGGTGTAAAATAGCACTCTTAGGAAAGAGGAAGTTTAGCGCATAGGATACACACACTAGCGCATTTAGGATGCATGATAGAAAATTAGTACTTTAGCGCATATAGGAAATAGATTAGCACATTGAGGGTTTCAGCGCATTAGGTGGATGAAATGGCACATACACTTAGGGGTTTAGTGCATATAGAGAAGTAGTGCATAGGGGATAAACTGTAGCACTTTGAGGACACATAATGGCACATAAGGGGATTTAGCGCATCGGGTGGAAACTTCAGCGCTTTTGGGGTTTTAGCGCATAGAGGCCGCAGATTAGCGCATCGAGGAAATTTAGGCAGAATGCACTACTTGATGAAAGTGATGAAAAAAATGATGACGTATATTGTTTCTTTGGTCAATAGATAGATAAATTGTCTTGTCATCATGTTGATATGGATAGAAATGATAGAAGATCTAATGATGAATTGATAACTTTGCTTTTGAAAATAGAAAACAAAGAGTAGATAGCTGATAACTTTGTTTCCATTGAATGAAAAACAAAGAGTAGATGATTGATGAATTGTCTGATTTGTTGATAACTTTGCTTTAGAAAACAAAGAGTAGATGATTGATATGACTTTTGATAAATATACTTTCTACAATAGAAAAAAAATAGTAGATGATGTACTTGAAAACATATTTGCATTTGTGTCTGAAGTACAAATAGGAAGATGATTTTATTGTTGATAAATTTGCTTTCCTAAAAAAGAAAACAAAAAGTAAATGATGATAGAGTAGATTGATTTGATATAAATTTTGCATTGATTTCATGATATGATTCACTTAGATAGAGCACTTGATATGGTTCACTTGATATGAATCACTAATATGGGTCACTAGATATGAGTCACTTGATATGGTTCACTAATATGGTTCACTGATATGGGTCACTGATAGATAGATATGAGTCTGATTGATTATCTTTGTGATGACTAAAAATAGGAGGGTTTCAAAAACCTCCAGATTAGAGAGCACTTCCTTGTGGGTTGGGATCGGATATGAGATCTAACACCTGCAGATGTTTAGTAGATAATGGGATGTGGATTGGGACCTTTATTGTCTATGCCATCAATTCGGGTCAATAGGGGACTGTTGACTGCACTAGCAGAGAGATGGCATTCTAAGCATAATACCTTTCATTTTTTGATGGGTGAGATGACTGTGACCCTGGAGGATGTATAAAGGATTTTGGGGATTCCAGTGGTAGGTGCTCTTGTGGTTTATGACCACAAGGAGATAGGTGGTATAGACGCACTCAAGAGGGTGTTTGGGGATGTTCATATAGCAAGGTATTGGGTGCCATGGCTAGATTTGAGGGGATATCTGACCTTACTCGCCGTTTTGAGTGCATTCATTAGAGGCTTCCTTTGTCCAGACCGTCGGTCAAAGGGACTATTAGTTGGGTGGGGGAGGATCATTCAGTAGATGATAGGTCAACAACAAAGATATTCCTGGTGGAGTTGCATGTTAGCACATTTGTACCATGACTTGCATCAGGTAGTATACAAAGGATCATACAGTTTGTCTTGTGGTATTACCCTGCTCTAGATCTAGGCATGGGAGCATATTGCTATTACGAGACCACTTTTTCCTAGAGCTAGGCCACCAAGCAGGCCATATGTATATGCATATTCTAGTGCACTTGTCCAGCCCAAGCTAGGCAAGTTGGAGTACTAGCGATGGATTCTTGATGATGTTGATTCACTGATATGGAGGCCATACATGGATTGTGAGGTGTGGGACACAGATCATCTAGAGATTCCATTTGTATGTATGCCTCGGTATCTGATAGGTCAGACCCCATTCATTATAGAGAGATTTTTGGCATTGCAAGTGCAGAGACAGTATGGCTATACACAAGGGATGCCTCATGGCATTGTGCACTATGGGCGGCACAAGGATGATACTAGATGGGGGCCATGCATTTAATATCAGGTGGTGTATACAGAGTATACTAGTTTATAGCCTAAGGCATGGGATTATAGGCCCAATATTACTGATGCAGGGATGTCTGAGGAGTATTCTACTTATTTTCACACACACCCATTTCCTCATTTGACATGTTCAGATGATCTGGCACCTATTTTGATGGCACATCAACCAGGGGGTAGGAGACAAGAGGATGTGGCAGGGGGAGAGCAGGTAGTGGGTGGAGGGGATAAGGACGAGGATAGTGGAGATGAGGAGGAGAGTGGAGATGGGGAGAGCTCAGATGATGGTGGTGGGGATGACGATGGAGATGGTGGAGGGGATGAGCAGAGGCCAGTGAGACAGAGGCTAGATATTTTAGGCAGTGTACAGATCATGTGGAGCCTGAGGACTAGTATGAGACAGAGGACAGTGATCAGGGTCCCTTTGATAGCGCAACAGGCACAGATAGCTACTTTGTAGGCCTAGGTACAGACTCTTCAAGGGCAACAGGCACAATTGTAGAGCCAGTTGGTCCAGGCTCAAAGTTTTGTAGTACAGTTATAGATACAACTTGTGTAGGCACAGGTATAGGCACAGGCATAGGCACTTCCTCTTTCCCCAGACCCATAGGTGGCCTAGTTGATTGTAGAGAGAGACTCCTTCTGATAGAGGGTAGTAGAGGTGAAGAGGGTTGCTGAGAGACTCATGGGCACAGTTGAGAGTGCATCTTTGTGAGAGGCCATTGCAGAGGGGTTTGAGATTGCCAAGGAGGTTGAGAATTATCGGATTAGATGTGAGTATTTGTGCCCTCTCGAGTGTAGAGAGCCTTACCCTCAGTCCCACAGCAGATCCAGGAGCAGATCACAGACAAACAATAGAGGGGTTACAGGGCCTCGACGGGATCCTGGCGCAAGTGGTAGTGGCAGGCCACCAATCTCTAGACCAGCTCCATCAGGGGGCTCAACCAGCCAACCTTGATATGTGATTTTTATTGAGCCAATATTATTGATGTATTTCACACATGTATATCATTTTTGGAGCATGTACCTTGTTTTTTATCACATATTATGTATCTCTTTAGAATTTTCAGTTTCATTGGACATTGGACATTTTGTATTTATTTTTTATGAGCGATGATATGCAATAGTGATGAGATTTGATGATGTGTATTTTTGATGTGATGATGATATGGATATGCATTTGTTTGTATATGTTATGAAATGGATTTATGATGCTTTTGATAGTTTAATGTCTAACTTGTGATGCAAGATGATTCATGATATGCTTACGATGACGATTTGTGATGCGTACTAATGATGTCATGCAGGTGGATAACCTTATGATGTGATTAGGAAAATATGTAATGGAATAAATGATATGTTTATGAAAAATGAAAAGTGTTGAAAATGAGGTGGAAAAGGTTATGTGAAAAATGACATGATACATAAATGATATGAAAATGATAGATGATTAAAGATATGATATGTATGTGACAAATAATAAATGATATGAATAATGATAGGAAATGAAATGAACATGATTAAGAATAATGAGATGTATGATAAGATGATAAATGATACCTAATGAAATGAGATGAAATGATAATGATAAATGAAATGTAATGAAATGATAAGTGAAATGAAATAGATTATGAAATGATGACACAAAGATAAAATATGATAATGAAATGGTAATACAGATGATAAATGGTATGCAACTATGCAAAATGAAAATGAAATGGATATCAAAATAATAAGTAAGATGTTAATGATATGAAGACGATAGATAATATGAAAATGAAATTGATATGAAATACCTAATGGATAAATGAATGATAGGAAATGATATAGGATCTTAAATGATATGAAATAAAATGATATATAAAACGAAGATGATATAAAATGAGAATGATCAATGGTATGCAATGAAATTATATGATATGAAAAAAATGATAAATGACATGGTAATGGATAATGATGGATAAATAAATGATAAAGGATCGAAATTATATGAGAATGAATGATAAATGATAAACTATATGATATGTATAGGACCTAGATGAAATGATAATGATGAATGAAATGATGATGAAGATGAAAGATGATAATGAAACAAATGTTCGAATGTCCTCCACAAATAGTCCAAAGAGACATGACAACCATTGATGTTTTTGTTTAGTCTTTCAAAACTTTGATGCAAAACCAGTATGTAGATATGTACAATGATCTAAATGAAATGCAACTAAATGACACCAACTGTTTGTTGAGCCCTTTGTTAGCTTTCTTGAATCATAATAAAGTGTTTTAAAATGTTGGAAGTATGTACAAGAATCAGAGAGGAAATTAGCACCAATGATGACCTGAGTACAACTTTCATGATTTTTGATATAGCAAGTGAACAAAAGCATCGAGGTATAATTGAACCAAGATGACCTGAGTATTTTATGTATAAACAGACAAATATTAACCACTTTCTAATGCAAATTTGGAACTGTCATCAATGATACGCTTTGAAAATCCTGTCTTGCAACATATTTGCAACAAATTGATAGCTAACCTCAAGACAACAGACAAAGAAAAATCATTCTCTTTCCTCACCACTCTAGTTCAATACATCATCAAGTGTGCTCTAGAGGGATGATATCAAAAATCAAACAACCATTGTTCAAAATATAATACTGCTATTCCAAACATTATTCAGATTTTAGATCATCCAGATATGTGTTATGATATGGTACTTGCTGAAAACTATTATGATATGGATCAATGATTGGATAGTTGTTCATGTGATTTGATTGTTTGTTCACATGATTGGATTTTATGTCATTCTCTAGTTGTTTCGGTAGAACCTGAAAGTTGATTGCCCCCAGTATTGACACAACTTGCTAAAACGAATATGTACAATGATCAAGACATGGTAAGACGTTATCGCTCTAGGAAAATGATGGTAGGATGGTGTTGTTATGACACTAGGATGAGGGAAAGATGTAGGAAATGAAGGTTGAGAAGCTAAGTGTAGAAAATGAACTAATAGATGGAGAGCTACAAATAGAGTCTGTTTGTTAGATTTTCACTATCTATTTTTATTGCATTTTTTTGATTTCTTTGATTTTTTTTGTATTTTTCTTGTCAATAGACTGCCTATTGCTAGGTTTTCACCCTATGACAATTTTTTTAATTTTTTTTTTATGGGTTTTCTAGGACTTTTTCTGATTTTTATGGGTTTTTTCAAGACTTTTTCTAATTTTTATGGGTTTTTTTAGGACTTTTTCTTATTTTTATGGGTTTTTTCAAGACTTTTTATGGATGATGAAAATTGATTTAGACATAATATTTCTTCAGGTGCATGCTATTGATGGGTTTGTCAAACAAGTCCCCTTCTAGTGTTGACAATTTGTATGCTCCTGAATCGTATATTGCTATGACCACGTATGGACCCAACCAATTTGGTTCAAACTTTCGTTTCTTCTCTTTGTCTTGCTGATTTCATGGGTTTTCCTTCAAAAAAAGATCACCAACCTGAAAGGTATGTGGCTTGACTCTGTGATTATAGCTACGAGACATCATCTATTGATATGATTTCAAATGATCAGCTGCTCGTTGTCTCTTCTCATCATCTATTGTGAGACCCTTGAATGATACCCTGAGTGATGGAATCTCAACCTCCAGAGGTAATATGGCTTCTGCTCCATAGACAAGAGCATATGGTGTTTCTCCTATTGGCATTCTGATACTAGTTCTATAGGCCCATAATGCGGGATTGAGTTGAACATGCCAATCTTTCCCTATATCATTCAAAGTCTTCTTCAAAATTTTCAATATAGTCTTGTTTGAGGCCTCTTCTTGGCCATTCCCTTATGGATAGTAAGGTGTTGACTATCTATACTGAATATGAAATCTCTCGCAAAGTCTATCAACATCCTGATTCTTGAATGGTCATCCATTATCTATGATGATGGAATTGGGAATGCCATACCGACAAATGATATAGTTGAGTATGAATGATGAGATTTGTTTTTCGGTAACCTTAGTGAGAGGTACTGCCTCAATCCATTTAGTAAAGTACTATGTCATTGTGATGATGAACTTTTGTCTGTTTGATGATGAAGGATGAATCTTTCCAACTAGATCTAACCCCCATTGAGAGAATGGCTAGGTTGGCATGAACGGTTGTAGTTCTTGTGCTGGTGCATGGATGAGATTCACATGTATCTGACATTTTTAGAACTTTTTCACAAAAGTGAATGATTTTCTTTCCATTGTAGGCCAGTAGTAACCCATTCTAATCAATTTCTTGGATAAGGTCAGTCCACTTGAATAAGTACCACAAATGCCACCATGAACTTCTTGTAAAGCCTTGTCATATTTATCACGTTCAAGACATTGAAGTAAAGTACCATCAAGACCACGACGATAAAGGATGTCAGCGATAAGAGCATAGTGAGAGCATTAGCAAATAAAGTTACACTTTTGGTTTTGGGATAAGTCAGGTGGTAAGATGTCATCTTTTAGGTAGGAATAAATCTTACCATACCAAGGTGAATTGGATCCTACTAAGTGGCAAATGATTTGGCTTTCAGGTGTGTCATAGGGAGGTGTAAATGATTGTTCCACCAGAAATTCATAGAGAGCCTAATTTTCTGGGAGTTACAACAATGATGTGATCATGGCCATGGCATTGCCTGCTTTGTTATCAAGTCTTGGAATCTGTATGAACTTGATATCCATGAAGTACTTCTTGAAGTCATCAACCATTTTTTTTTATGGAAATAGTTTGTCATCTTTGGTCTGTAATCATCATTGATCTGATTAATGACTAACGGTGAGTCACCATAGACTTGTAGCTCTATGATCCTCCATTCCAATGCTATCTTGAGTCCGGTGATTAAAGCTTCATATTCGGCTATGTTGTTGGTGCATGGAAACATTAGCCTATATGACCGAGGAATGGTATGTCCTTGAGGGGTGACAAAGAGTATGCCTACCCCCGATCCATGTTGAGTGAAAGAACCATCAAAGTATAATGACCATGGTTGTTTGGATTCTGCAGTGAAAACATCAACATTTAGAAATTTGATGTGCATAGGATGCTCTTCTTGTAGTGGTGCGTCAGCTAGTTGATCAGCGGTAACTCGTCATTTGATTGCTTTACGATCAACATAATGGATGTCAAACTCACACAAGATCATAACCCATTTTGCTAACCTTCCTGTTAATGTAGCCTTGCTGAGTAGATACTTGAGTGGATCAATCTTTGCAACAAGATTGATTGTATGAGTTAACATGTAGTGCTGAAATTTATGTGAGGCAAAGACTACTACTAGACAAGCCTTCTCGATGAAAGTGTAGTTGAGTTCACGACTTGTTAGCATTCAGATGATGTACTAAATTGCATGTTCCTTTCCTATAGAGTCCTCTTGTGCTAATAATTCCCCCAAAGATGTCTCTGTTGCAACAATATATAAGATTAGAGGTTTGTCCGGATTTGGTCGTACTAGAATTGGTGGGTTCATTAGGTAGTACTTGATCTGTTGAAAGGCCATTTCACACTTGTCATCCCATTTAAAGGGAACATTCTTATGCAATAGGTGTGTGAAAGGTAGACTCTTATCTACCAACTGTGCGATGAACCTCTGTATAGATTGAAGTCATCCCTGTAATGATCTCAACTGACTAATATTTCTTGGTGGAGGAATTTCCATGATTGCTTGTACCTTAGCAGGATCTCCTTCAATTCCTTTTGTTGATACTATGTATCCCAAGAGCTTTCCAGATGTGACCCCAAAAACACATTTCTTGGGGTTGAGGTGAACTTTGAACTTTTCCAACCTTGCAAAGATTTTGGATAATACTTCAAGATGTCCTTCTCTTGTGTATGAATTTTCCAATATATCATCTACATAATCTTCCATGGATGTGGGCATCATGTCATGAAAAATTGTAGTCATAGCTCTTTGGTATGTAGCCCCAACATTCTTTAGACCAAAAGGCATGACATTCCAACAATAAGTCCCCCATGGACATGTGAAAGCTATTTTGTCCTTGTCTTCAGGTGCAATCTTTATTTGGTTGTAACTAGAAACCATCCATCAGTGAATACATGGCATGGCCAACTGTCAGATCAACTATGGTGTCGATGTTTGGAAGTGGGAAGTCATCCTTAGGACATGCTTTATTAAGATATCTGAAATTTGTGCACACTCTGATATGTTTGTCTGGTTTGAAAATAGGAAAAATGTTGGAGATCCATTCTGCATAGTCGATTGATCTTATAAATCGCACATCAAGGAGTTTTCTGAGCTCCTCTTTAACGAGTAGTGTAACATGAGGATGCATCTTTCTGAGTTTTTGTTTCACAGGCTTAACTCCTGGTTTGATGGACAAGTGATGCATTATGAGATTGGGATCAAGACCTAGCATGTTTGCATAAGACTAGGCAAAGTTGACTTGATTTTCTCTTAGAAATTCCATGAACTTGGGTACTTCTTTATCTATCATTGATGCGGCTAACTATAGAATCCTCAGTTTTTCTAAAGTGTCAATGTTGACCTCTTTAGTAGGCTCAATCAAGATAGGTGATCACTCATGATAGTGTTTGAGGAGAGTGTCAAGCTTCCCATCATTTGTTGCCTTAAAAAGGTTTTCACCATCTGATACACTCTTTGTTTTATCTTTTGTTTGATCTAACACTACCAAATTCTAGTTTTCACCATTAGATCTTTCTTTTTGATTTTTATTTTTGTAGCTAGGAGACTTGACACTCTCCTGATTAAAGACTCTATGCCAAAAATTGCTAGAGGAACAATCATTTGTATCGTCTGTGGAAAGGAAGTTCACAATAGATTCATCGCTTGGAAACATAGGTATATCGATAGGTTCAGAAAAATCCCAATCAATGAGATCAAGATGGATTAAAGATAATTGGTCATTAGGTTGCGTGAAATAAGCTATGGTTATGGTCATAACAGAGTTGCTATAGGGTCTGAGATATGAGGTAGGTCAATCATGGTACTATCCTCATGATAGTCTTGTTCATTTAAATATGACTTAGTATCACTAGAATCATAGTTACCTTGAGGTTCAGATCCTTGCGGTTGGGACTCTAACCCTTCACCTTCGATTAGAGTTGGGTTATACTTGTGTATCACATCAATCTTTTTGTCCTTCTAGAACTCATCATTGTAGATGGTGTCCTATTCGTATTCACCAGAGTCTGTGTTAGAGTTATTATCCAAGAAATTCTAAATTGTTGTCAAACATGCTTCTCTTGTATCAGAACCTTCTTACAATGTGAGTACATAATGATGAAATTGCTTGGATGTTATTTCTTTTGAGTTAGTATCATAGCCTAGTCCTATTTTATCCTTTGCAGCAAGTCCTGGAAGGTGAATAGGCTCAACTACTCCTTCTTTTCTCTTTCCGATAGGACCATTACCATCATAGCCCATCTTTTGCATGATTGAATACCTTTACCATATTGATCTATTGGTATCTTGATGTTGAGAACTTTTTCATCTTCACCTTTATAGTCCCAATTTAGAACTTCTCTATCCTTAGGATCTTCCATGGGAAATTTTTCTTTGATAAATCATCCATTAAACTTTGTACTTGGCTTTGTTGGTGGTTGCATTGATGTTGATGCTACTGATATCTATTGTTGTGTGATAGAAGGTTGTCCATTGGACTGAGGCGATGTAGGTAGATTAACAAGACAGTGATAGTACTCCCCAACTCCATTGTCCTTGAACCGTAGTTGCTTTTCAAAGCTTTTGGTTAACTGACTGATTTGTGTATCAACTTTGGAAGAAGTACTAGTAGGAGCTTCTCGATTGTTGGGAACCAAAGTATCTTGACTAGCTTTCATGTTGGAACAAGTCTGACTATTTGAATTATCAACTGGTATTGTGATCTCCTATCCATCATAAGGAAACTTAAGACATTGATGATATTTGGATGGGACAACTTGCATTTCGTGGATCCAAGGATGACCCAATAAGATATTGTATGCAAGATCACAGTCTAATACTTGATAGAAAGTATTCTTGATAACAGGTCCCACTCTGATCAACAACATGATTAAACCCTTAGATGCTCTTTCCTCATCATCATAGGCTTTAATAGTAATCTTTCTTCTGGGATCAATGGAGTCCTCAGAAAATACCAAAGCTTGAACTAACTTCATGGTACATATGTTCAACCTAGCACCTCCATCTATTAGGACACATCTGACACGAAACTTGTGGATCATTACTTCTAAGTATAGTGATGAATTATGGGGATGAGTCATGGAAACGCCATCTTTTTTGGAGAATGAGAGGCATGTGGGTGAGGAAAAGTTTCCTACCATGGCTTGAAATCGGTCCACATCCAGATCAGTGAATACAGTCATTTCAATAAGGGCCTTTTATATAATTTCCTTGTGCGCTGGGGAAATCTTTAGGAGTTCTAAGATAGATATCTGAGTAGGTGTTTTTCTAAGTTGATTGACTAAGTCATATTGATGTTGAGGTGAGGGCACAATGGATTTTGAAGAAGCACCCTTTAAGACAACTTTAGCTTGTACCCTTGTTGTTGTGTTGACTTGTCTATATTCCATCTTCTCCTTAACTTTTATAACATTGACCCTTTCGTTGTCAGTGTAGATATGATTGATTATATTATCGTTGATATGATTCACACTTTTTCCAGAAGACTCACCCTTTTGATAGTTGGGAAAAGGGTTGTGAAATGCTTGGTGGTCTTCGTTTGATTGTTGGTGTCCTATTGTGATGGTGCCATTTTTGATTAAGTCTTGGATAGCATTCTTCAAGGCTTGACAATTATTCGTACGATGGCCCTTGCACCGATGATAGTCACAATAGTATGCATCATTCCATGATGGAGGCTTCACACTGGGTTCAAAGTTGCGTTGAGGCAGAAAAGTAAGAACATTTTTAGCCATCAACTCTTTGAATGCAAATTCTAAAGATTGACCTAGTGGAGTAAAAGTTCTTCTGCTAGAGAATAATGAAGATTGTTGTGTATTTTTATTCGAGGAACTTCCTAAGGAATTTTTGTTGTTATTGTTTCCATGAAAATCTTGATTGTTGGCATTCCCTTGATTGGGAGTAAAAGTTTGATTCATGTTATTCCTCGAAGGAGGAGGATTTTTTCCTTGATTGGTGACCGAATTGACGTTGTTATAGTTATTGTTGTGAGGAGAACTTTGAGTACTAAGAAAAAATGGCTTAGTCGAGACATGATTTTCATCTACAACACCATCATTTACCATGTTTTGGTTGCGATTTCAAAACTTAGAATTGTAGTTGTGGTGATTTGAAGAGCTAGGATGGTCCTTTTCAAGTTTTATTATCCCTCTCTAGATTAAGGCACCTTCAATGGTGATGGAATTTTCAATCAATTTTTGAAAAGAGGGAGGACAATGAAGATTAAGACGATAGCTCATCTCCTGATCTAAGTTTTTTATGAAAGTGGTGATCTTTTCCTTTTCAGGAACATGACGTGGGTATCTACCGAACAATCTTCTCCATCTTTGATGAAATGTAATGAATGGTTCACCAGGTTTCTGTTTAGCCTTGTAGAGATCAATCATGGTTATTTAATGTTGGATGTTGTAGGAATATTGTGATATGAATTCGTTAATCAATTCCTCAAATGTCTTGACAGGCGGTGTGATTTTTGATAGCCATTCCATAGATTGGCCTCCAAGACTCCTAAGAAAAAAAGGCATCAAGTATGTGTCCTCATGAGCAAAATCTAAATTCATATTTAAGAAGTCCCTAATATGATCAATTGGATCTGATTTCCCATTATAACCATCAAACTTTGGAACTTTGTAATGTTTGGGAAATGGGATCATGTTGACACATCGGTCAAAAGGATAAGGACAAATGTCATCAAGAGCATATGTCTTCATTGTGGTTCCCCCTTGCATGTCTTTAATTTTTCCTTGTAGTGCTTTAATCTATTGAGACAAGGCACTAAGATCAGACAAGGGTGTTTCATCATGATTACTCTTTATGTTCTCAGTATCAAAATCATAGGCAATTTAGCTCCTTTGTCAGCTAGATAGAGGAAATACTTCTCTTTATTGCATTGTAAGATCTTTTATAAGGCTTTGTGAAATTTGGGATCTTGCTCAACCTCTCTAAGGTGACGTTCATCCTCTCGTTCATCATCACTATCTACAGGAGTTTTTCTCATGTCCCTGTATTTGTTGAAAGGGAATTTATTTTCTTCTCTTTTATCCATGTTGTCGTTAAAAAGGGGATTACTACTCTCACCTTATTCTTGAGTTCTTTGGGTATGATCTTGTTGAATATCCTCTTTCAACTTATTGTATTGAGATCTTGTAAAAATAGGCATATAATTTCGAAATGTTCTTCTAGACTTAGATCACAATTTGATAAGTGTGAAAATGATGATGTTTTGATCTGATAAGATGAAAATCTTATGATATGATAAAAAAAACTTCTAATTCTTGATTGTGGCTTCTAATGATGAAGGATATCAGAATCCTATTGCGGAAGTTGAATAAAAAAAATCAGGAATTTTTTTGAAAGGTGCACTTTTAAGATTTGATGCTTATTTTCAAAAATTAGGATAAGTATGTCAAGTAGCCTAGTTAAGATCACTGAATGATTTGGCTGGGATGTGTTGGATATTCAATAGAAGGTTGTGGTAGATAATCAAAGTTGAGAGGTTGATTGTGATTGTGTTGTTGTGATAAAGATCTTCTCTAGAAATAGGCTCGTGAATATAAAGGCTCTACGGTGTACTCATCAGTAAATCCCCTAACAAAATCTTGGTACCTATGGAGAAACTCACGATAATGGAGCAAGACGTTTTGACTTTTATACAAAAACTTTCTACGTTGCAAGGTTTTCTTGTAACCTAAATGTTTCTTATGTTTCTTGATCCTATTGGCAATCGACTTCCTAACAAATTTGGCTGATTTCCACTCTCTAAGCATGAGAGAAATGTCAAAATGCTACTGGACCAAGGATGTTACAAACTCAGATCTATCAACAGTAAAATTCTAGAAAGTGATAGATGTGCTACTATGTGCCCTTAATGCACTGCAGAAACAAGCATATGCGCTAGAGAAAAAGTCAAATGCGCTACGACAGACCTCAGATGCGCTACTCTGTGTCCTATATGTGCTAAAACAGTTTTCTGATGTAGTTTTCTAAATAGTTTTGAACAATTTCAGCTGAATTTTTGCATGTTCATTTTGGATGATCTTTTATCTGAATTAATGTGATTGAAGACACAACAAACATTCTGAAAAATAGTTTTTTTTAAGCCCTATACTAAACATCAAGTGTATGTTCAAAAATATTTTCAAAAAGTGTTTTCACAGGTTTTGCACATAACAGACAATTCAAACAGACTCACTCTTAGTACTCAAGTAGGTCATCATAATAACCACAACCCACATCTTAGAACTATGTCAACTCGCACAGTCGTGTCACCCCTGAAGGGGCACCCATGTTTTTGTCTTTTCTAGGCATGTACTTAGAGTGACAGAAGTGGATACCGGATCCCCTGAGCAAATAGTCCTTGGCAGTTATATGGTGAGTATCTTGGGGGCAGATTTTTCCCTCCCCTTGCACTGTGATTATTAGGATGTTCAGAAACTGACACGATTGGCTACTACACTAGGTTCATAGTAAGGGTTTCCGTTCAGTGCGGCAATAATAAACTCCCTTAGGAGACCTCCCAACCTTTAGAACAAAGGCTTTGCAGATGGTTATCTTGCACACTACTGAAAAAAGTGGGTTTCCCTAAATTTGTTTTAAATTTTATAGTGGGGTGGAATAACCTGGCTTTGGTTTGAACCCACTTAGGTCGTTCCTCTTGGATGAGTACTTTTTCCCACAAGAGCAAGCCCTCTAAAGGATTTAAGAAAACATTAAAATTGCAGAAATTGAAAAGGAAAGTTTGGTATTTTGATCACCCAGTTAAGGGGAGAGCATAGACCTATTGCCACGGACAAAGCAGAAAGTGTTATTTTTAGAGCCCAAATGACAATGATTTAATCTATGCGAAGCTATTGCTTCACAACAAGCATGGGATTCATTTTAACCACAAAATCAATGTGTGGTGACTACCCTAGGATTGCTTCTTTTTAAATTCCATGTCTATCCTAGGATTGGTTCATTTTAAATTGATGTGTGTACCCTACAGTTGCTTCTTTTTAACCAGAAAAAAAGCTTTGTCTACAGAAGGCATTAGACTTAGAACTTTATTTAGTTACAACCTGCATGCGCTAAAAGATCATACATATGCACTAAAACAAACAATTAATGTGCTAAAATAGACATCATAACCACTACAAAAAACCTTAAATATGCTAAAACAAATCCTAAATGTGCTAATCTAAAAAAGCAATTTTATTTTTTTTTAAACAAAATTTTGATGAAGTGAGCGAAATGCATGTGCTATTTTGTTCCCTAGATGCGCTAAAGTAATTGTCGGATGTACTAAAACAGTCCCCAAATGCATTGAAAGACCTGTAGAAGTGCTGAAAAAAGTCTTGGATGCACTAAAATAATCCACAGATGCACTAAAATGTGAATTTTTTTTGAAAGACCAACTCTAGAACGCGAAAATCCTATCAAAAAAACCTGCAAGTAGATGTCAAAAATAGGGAAAATTCCCACGGTGGGCGCTAGCAATGTGTGATTGAAATTAAGTGTATCAAATGTAGATTCAAAATTAAATCAAAACACACCAATGCAACATTATATTGAAGAAAACTAATTAAAAGATAAACAAACACTTAAAACAATAGCCCCTTCAATGACGTCCCATTGTCCTCTATCTCTAGTGTTTTTGTCGATTCCAGCTTGCTCTCAAATTGTGTGCTAGGCTCAACAAATAGTCTTCCTAGAGAAAGAGATTTGAAGATGAATACATGCTATGCTAAGATATGATTAACATGCTTAAACTAAACATGATTGCTAGAATGTAAGATTACAAAATTATGAATGCTAAAGCTGATAATCACAATGTTAAAATGCTAATCGCTTGAATGTAATTAATCTCTAGTATCTATCTCTAATGTGTGTGTAACCAATGCTTGGATTTGTAGGGGTATTTATAGAGTTTTTGAAAGATTCTAATTGGCTAATGTGATCAATGGCTGTAAAAATTCCCGACAGATCGAATGGTGTAAGATGAAAAGGATGGAGAGAAAATCAGATGGAAGATAGAAAAGAAGATTTATTTCCTCTTTCATGAGAGATGATAAAGATGAATTGTAAAAATCATCTTTTTGTGAGATTGAGAAAAGATTTTGAAGATAAATAATGAATTTATTAAATTCATTGTTCATTTATTGGTGACATGGAAGATTTTCTTAATTAAATAAAATATTTAATTAAGATTTGGAAAGTGACATGTGGAATTAATTAAATAATAATATTTAATTAATATTTGATTTAGAAGAAAGGGAATTAAATTCAATTAAATCAAAGATTTAATTAAACTTAAATGTGATAATTAATTCAAATAAACAATGATATTTATTTAATTAATTAAGTGGACTTAAGAAAGTGGTAATTAAATAAAATGAATTTATTTAATTAAAGTGGAAGAATAAAGTAGGTGAACGATATAAATAAATAAATTAAATTTATTTATATGTAGAGGAATTAAGAAAGAAATTAATTAAATAATAAATATTTAATTAAATACCAAGATTAAATGATATGACCATTTTTATGCATATACAATACACTTTTTAAGAAAAAATACAAAAAATTTATAAATATTGCAAAATATTATATAATCTATTTAATATGTGAAAGTAAGAGATAAGATTTATTTTTCATATATGTATCAATAATTATACATCAACTATTATACTTTACCTAGCTTCTACCTATCAAAATATAATCCAATATTTTTGAGACCTTGTCACATATAAAGTAATTTTTTAGTTCACTCTAAAATATTATGGAGTATTATGCTTGTATATATGTACCTAGTGTATGATGTTTCCTTATATAATATGGCATTCCTTAGCATTTTGAAAATCAATTTTGAATGGTGATTATGTAGATAAATATAGCTTTACTAATTTACTAATAAATATTTAAGTTAGTAGTTTAAAAAATTATGTATGTTTGAACTATATGTTTAGTTGTAAAAGTTATTGTGTGGGATTTCATCTACAAATCAAGACTTTTCTAACATCTAAAGTTCAACTTTCTCCATGAAAATTTTATGTAATGATGAATAAAAAAGGATTAAACAAATACAAGAGATGATTAAATTATTAGGCATAAAAGTAAGCAAGATAATAATAGTCCTTTACAAATCTTTTATGTATTTCTAATGTCAAGATTTCAAATAGAACTTAGAATTTTTAATTTTATGTTAAGATATATTCATGAGATTTATTAAAAAAAAATTCTCATACAAACTACTATAGACAAGAGCAGACTATATATTATACTTCAAGTCTTGGGTATTAAAATTACCATTTTATTCATTTAAAATAATACTATTAAAAGTTGAATCTTGCTAATGTGTTTCTCAAAGTGTACTAAAAAATTTCTATAATATGACTAATTAAAAATAAACTAATGAGTCAAGGGTGGGTATACCAACATATAGATTATCATTCAAGTTAATTCTAGCATTATTATTATGCTTGATTAATCTTGTAGGAAAATTTATTAGATGAAAATTATTTTTCATTTTAGTATGCCTATTGTGCAAAGATAATTTGAAAAAAATGTTTGTAAATAAGATTAATATTTAAAGGTGGTAACTAATGTAGGAGCATCCAGCGGTGTAGGGCAATTTGGCATCACCCAAAAAAAAAAATTCTTTATTTTCTTTGGTTGTTTTGAGTCCCATGATGGCACTTATGGGATATAACACTGTCAGGCATCAAATATAGCGAAAAATGAGCACTTACTATTTTTAGTAAGTCAGCCAAAATGGGCTCATATGCATGTGAAAATTTACCCAAAGGAGCAAAGCTGAAAAAAATTTCTAGTCGTGAAAGAATCACCTCAATACCCTGCACGGTTTGGGAGAAACTAAAGTTTCCATCCTGGGAAATTTCTCCAATGTAGCTTCAAATTCATAAATAAAACTTTGGACACCCCGAAACAACTCAAAAAGTGGTTGAACCGACCTACGGTGAGACAATGTGTTGTAGAGCTCGTCAAGAGCTTTCCAATGATATGCAATAATAGAAAATTGGATGCCTAGATCAAAAGTTATGGCCCTATGAAGTTGGTCCTCGAAAAAGTGAATTTTATAAAAATTTCTTCCTAGGCTAGAAATTGAATAGCAAGACTTTTGGCACCAAAACAAAAAGAGGAAATTTGTACTTTCTAGAACATTGTAGGGCGGTTATTGGGGAGAATAAAAAGGGTTAAGTGGGGTTGTTGACAGTGGCCCTAATAGTGCAGATTGTGGCTTTGAATAAGTAGATTTTCTTTTCAAAGGTTATTATGTTGTGATGAATCAAGCCCATGAGGCTGTAGCATGTAAGCTTTGAATCTGTAATTTCATTTTCGGAAAATAATTGAAAGTGAATCATTTTTTTGTCTCTCATCTTCTGTGTTGGTATCTGTTGTGATTTTTGTGGGTTTTGGGCGATGTGGCCCTCATCAATAACTTGGTCATATAAAATATAAAGCTTCAAGAATTTGTTTACTCCTAAATCAATTGGTTTGTCAATATTACCATCTTGATGATCTTGGAACTTAGTAGAAATATGTAATTTTTTCTTTTTTTTTTATTGTTCAATTACAATTTGTATTATAGAGCATCTACTTAATGTGTAAATGTGTAAAATTGAATCTATGTCAATAATTTATTTATAATTAATTTGAACTTATTTTGTACATCAAGCAAGACTGTATGGTTCTCTCTTTGGATAGAAACTTTTTTCTTAAAACTTTATTAAAATTTTTATGTCAACTTAAATAAAATAATTGTAATCTTAAGAACCTACATTTGAAATGGGAACCTCCTTATTTTTCTCTACTTGAAGAACTTTGTTCCTTCTATTATTTTTTTCTTTGAAAATTGAAAGTATATTCCCTTCTTATTTCCCCTTGTTCTTAGCTATACACTTACAACTATGATAGGGAAATCAAAGATAAAAAGAACGAATAATGATTTGGTATTAATAATTAAAAATATACTATTTCAATTTTTGAAGAGAAATGTGTGGACCTCATGTTATATTTCCTTGTTTTAGGTATAATTATTTTAATATTTTAGAATTTTCAAATACTTTTACATAAATAATATTTAGGGATTTGTGATCATGAATATCTTGTTTATTGAAGGAATGTAGAGGTATATTTTTCTTCTTGATTACACTTGATTTATGCATAAATAAAAATAAAAGAACATTTCTCAAAATTAAACAAATTGTTAATGTTCATTATTATGATAAATCGTCTAGTTCATATGATGATATTAATATTATTGTCTATGTTATAAAGTAATAATGTTTGTTCAATTACAAGGATTATTTCACTGGTATAACTATGTATTAAATAAAGATTTGGTAGAAAAATTATTCTAGATACTTTCTAAACTCATTTTATAAATCATGTATATGGACTATGCTTACTCTTCAATAATGATCTATTAAAATTTAATATCAATTTAAGTTAGATGCTATATCTATTTAAGTGCCTATGAATAATCAAATTAATTATCAAAAAATATATAGGATTGAAGGTAAACTATAGTCTTATGACTAATTTTTTATTTGATTGCTATATACATATTAGTTGCAATAGTGATGTAGCTATGTTATGATATTGTAATGTATTCATTTTCTAGTGATTAAGACATTGTAAGGCCAAGGCATATGTATTTGTATTGGTTCTTTCACATGAATTATTATCTAAGGAGGATATAATTTCTTTAGCATACATTTATTATTTTGCAATAAAATTCAAAATTCCTTAATTATTGGATTTAATACACCTATTTGAAATAGATGGTTTTTTTCTTAAGAAATTGTTTGGAGAGAAAGCATGGAAATGATGGCTCACTTGTTACTAAGAAGTTTTTTAAATGGCCCTTTGATTGCCTCTATTCAATAGATTAATTATTTACTACTTGAAGAAGTGTGGAAGTTTTAAAAGTACTTATGCTTATGAGAATATGTAATATGCAACCTTATTTTCCTCCTTTTTTATGATGAATGTTTTGTGATATATTTACAATGTTTGATACAACAATATAATGTAGAAAAATAGAAGATATTGCAATAATATTTTCAACTCAAAACTAAACATTACATAGGCAATACACAACTGAAAAATTCTAGATTTTTATATTAGCTTAGATTCTCAGTATTTTTGAAAACTATCGACAAACCAATTCATTAAATATCCCTTATTATTTAAAACAACAATTCCAAAAAAATTGGGAGCTACAAATCATTAACTCACAAGTAAGATATGCCTTGAAACCCTTTGAAAATGGATGCCAGCTACAAGTAACACCTCCAATGGAAGAAATGATGCTAACATAGTGCTCTCATGCCTATCAATATATTCCCTTAAAACTTCATACTAGAACTTTGAAATCACCCACGATACTTGCATTATATACATACATACATACATACATACATACATACATGTGTATATATATATATATATATATATATATATATATATATATACACACATGTATGTATGTATGTATGCTTGTATATCTGTATATGTGTATGTATGTATGTATGTATGTATATGTATATATATATATATATATATATATATATATATATATATATATATATATATATATATATATATATATATATATATATATATTATCCAACTACCCAAGTAATGAAAATATTCTTATAATTCCATGACTTGAATATGTAGTAAGATGGTGGCTAGCTAGAGGAAACCCTACAATCCCAATATTTGCAATATTAAAAATCTCCAAATCCCATGTCTAGATCAACAAGGATTGACTTATACATCAGCAAGTAAATCCTCCCAATTCAAATAATATATCTTCCAATTTATTGTTGATTCCTTTAAACCTTGAATATTAAATCTCTCTTGTAAATTAGTAAAGCACAAGCACAACCTCTGAATGAAGTTGTCTATAAGTTGGCTTGGGAGATCTTCCACTCCTACACTGAGTTGTTCTTCCTAAGGGATTTCATCCTTAAAAAGCTAAGTGTTTCTAAACTCTCTAGTCTTGATGCAGGAGGATCTAATGATGTAAGGGAAATCCTGCATCACCCAAAAAGATGTTTTCATTTATGTTTCCTTTGGTTAGATTTTTGTAGATGTCTTTGCATTTATGGGTACCCTTTTTTTCATAATGTAATTCCCCACTTTCAGTTTTGTTTTTCTGCTTTTTCTGGTCAACTACTATTTTTAGCAGGTAGTGGAATTTGAAGGTGTTTGCGAACAAAAAATTATATGGGAGGATTCATAATGGAAAAATAAGAAGATTGGAAAAAGAATCAGGCTGAGAGAATTCCCAATTTGAAAGATATTGCAGTTTCAGTCTCCTAGAAATGCACCTAAAAAACTTCCAGATCAGGTTGGAGGAACTAAATGGCCTGAAAACTTTCCAAAATTGATGTAGTGGATTTTGAGCATGTTCTTGACTCCGAGACCTTTCCAACGATTCAAATAGTTTGAAAAACGGAGTCCCAGATCAAAAGTTATGGCTCCCGGAAGTTGGTACACTTTCAAAATGTGCTAATTTTCAAATGATGTTTTAAAATTTGAATTTCAAATTGTAATTTGTGGAGCCAAACTACCAAAATATGATAATTCAAATGTTGTTTGGCTCAAAAATGGAAAAGGAGCTATTTATGGGGGGGATTTTTTGATTTTTGTAGCTTTTTGGGAAAAAAAGAGTTTGCATGTTGCGAAAGGGGAATTTTGTAGTGACTGTAATTTTTGGTAGCTTGCATGTATTGTAGAGCTTGAGGATTTGTGATCCTCTACATGTAAGAAGTTAATTTTTTGAATAATAAAATTATTCTCTAGTTTTGTGCGTAAATTTTTATGTCTCGGGTTGCACCCTCATCAAGTCTCCCATAAAAACCCTTATCAAAATAGTTTTCTCAACAATGAATGTATGTGTAAATGAGATCCAAATGACATTTTATAACTCCCATGACCTAATTTTCATTTGAGTTATATTTTATTTAATTTACTTTTTTCCCACCTTATAACTCTCTTTTTAATTTGCACTTAACTTTATATTATAAAGTGTACTTTAAAAACATTTATATCCCACTTTTAATAAAGTCCCTTAATATATTATAATAATGTATAAAGTTAATTAATTTAAATTAACTTTATAATTAATGTTATTAAAAATAAATACATGGGACCATTGAATACCAAAATATCTGCAGAATATAAATATGACATTAAGGCTAAAATAGTAACTCTACCAATTGACTATACTAGTTGTATCAATGGATTTATTTTTGGATTAGATTCAAGTTATCAAATCAATGTGAAAGACAAAACCCAAAGTAATTACAAAGAACAAAGGAAGCAAACATAAATGAAACAAGTATACCAAATAGTTGTTGCAACTTCCATGATTCACCTTTGTAACACCTCCTTGCTTGTTGGTTGATATGTTGCCCTCAGATTTGTCGTGCGAGCAATCTGCAAATAGATGTCTATGTCCTACACCAAGCTTTGAAGGATTTGCACAAATGCCTAATGCCTGTGCCTAAATGACTATGATAAAAATGACTCTAAAATGCCAAATTAATCTAAGTATTAATATGCCATAATATTGTAATCTATGTGCATCTAATCTAGAAATGAGAGCAAAATGGCATTTTATAGAAAATGTCATTTTGAATGGATGGACAAGATTGATTTTTGACAAAGACCTAAAATCAGCAGTCAAGATTTAATTTGACAATCCCTAATTAGGGTTAGGGCAAAATCCTTAAGTGAGCGGTCAAGATGTCATCTAAGAGAATCGAATCGGCGGTGGAGAATAAATGAGATAAATTAATTAGAAAATAAAGATTTTTGAAAATCAAGAAGATAAAGACTGCCTAATTTGTGAGATTTGAAAAATCAAGAAGATAAGAGTTGGACTGAAGATCAAATTTGGAAAATCAAGAATCTGCCCGATTACTTGATTTTGGAAGATAGTTACTATTTTGAATTAAATTAATTCAAAATAATGATTTTGTGAGACAATAAATAATCTTTTTTCAGATTATTTACCAAAATGGACTGATTAAGAAAGTGATGACATTTTAAATAATTTCATTTATTTAAAATGAGAGGAATATTAATTTTGACAATTAAATAATTAAAGATAATTATTTAATTTAGCAAATAAGATTAATTAATTAAATAAATTAATCAATTCATTTAATTATGACAGTTAGTGACACGTTAAATAAATAAATAAAACTTATTTATTTAATAATCAAGAAGAAATATATGACAAAAGGTAATTAAATAAATTAAGAAATTTATTTAATTAAGGGAAGACTTAGACAATTAATGACGTATTTAATAAATAAATAAAATTTATTTACTTAATAATCATGAAGAATGAAAGGACATGAATTAATTAAATAATTATGAATTATTTAATCAATAGTCGAATGTGGACCAAGGACATAATTAAATGTCATATTTATGCTAGGACGAAAGTGGTAAAAATGAAGCTTCCAGGCCTAGGTCATTTTTGGGTGTCTACATTTTGCCCCTCTTTGTCATAATGTAGCATGTCGCATTGTGACAAAGAAAATAAGTCACCAATATGCCCCAGTGCAAAATAAGATGAGGAAGAACGATGAGGAGGGTTACGATATGCCCCCTCGAGAGGAAAGACAGGTTCCAAGAACATGGGTGTACTCTCGAAATTAATGAGAAGACTAGAATATGAAGAGACAAAGAAATGCTAGTGCAAAAGATATGGATGATGATATGGATGCAATGCCTATATGAGATGAGTGAGAGAAGATGACAAGACTAAAGAAGATGCATGTTAGTTCCTAGACCAAATCATTCAAAACATTGCCATAAGACTTTAATTATTATTGCTCTTAATCATCATTGGGTGGTAAAAATGACACAAATGAACAACAAACACCATGATATGACATAGACCAAGGTGTGCAAGTTCATCCACTTGAAAAAAAGACAGTCATAGACAAGGAATGTCCTAACTCATACTAAGGGTGAAGTTGCCCCAGTCTTTTTGTCAAGACAATCCATAGACAGCAGTCAAAGAAAATAAAATAGGCCAGGAGACGTCATCGCACCTCTAAATCCTTCATGGGACATCCTCGAGGTAGCTAGTAACATGACCAAAAAGACAAGATAGTAAAAATATAAGACAAAATAGCCAAGATAGTCAAAAGATAAGACAAGATAGACCAGAAATATTAACAACCATTTAATTTTGTTTGCCAATGTTTGTTTGCCAAAGATTGATTTCTTGTCAGTTTGACATTTTTGATGGTGTTGATAGTTTGACGAAACCTATTGTCAGGAAGGACACATCCTGAAAAAGGCAAAGAAAATTTTGACGAGGTCCAAATCCGAGAAGGACACATCTTGAAGAGAACCAAAGAGTGACAAGACTGACATTGTTTTGACTAATATGTTTTGGCAAGTTAATTGATGTTGACTGTATGATTGATTGGGTTGTGCTATTCGATTTTGACCAATTTTGACACTGGCATTTCAAATGACTGTTTTGATGACGTCTGACTTATTTGACCGATGTGACGATTATGACAAATGCCATGATTTTATTTAGACCAACCTAAAAGGACTGACCTAATCTCTCGGGGACTCATCGACTAATGGCCTTGCCTACGTAGCAAATGCGCAGACAACATAGTTCGACAATGACATGGACTGACTGACATGACTGACTTTGACTCCATTTTTAGGATTTTGACATTGATTTGGATGTTTTTGTGTTTTTCTTCAGGGCATTTTATGATTTTTAGGTCTTTCTTCATGATATTTTATGATTTTTTTGTCTTTTTCAGGACATTTTATGATGTTTTTGTCTTTTTCAGGACATTTTATGATGTTTTTGTCTTTTTTTAGGACTTTTTGATGTTTTTGGTCTTTTTTTTTTAATGATTTTTTTGGATTTTGACATTTAAGAGGATCATAACAAATGCATGTGACTGATGCCTACACATGAGAATCCAAGGACAAATATGATTGTGCCCCTAGTCAAGCTGAATACCAATTGACAGGTGATGACAACGTTGTTTGACGTGGGAAGGACGCATCCCGAAACAATGTGAGGATGATGACAATAAAGTGATGAAATTATGGAGGTCTATAGCTAGGCCAAGAATGCAGTCAAATAAAATTTTGGATAATGTGCTTGTATGGATTAGACTCATTGCATTTGCAATGAATTGGTTAGGGCTAGATGGGATGATGATTATCCTTAGACCATTTGACAAGGGAAAGCCAAGATAGGTGATAGGCATGAAAGGATAGGGGGTGGCCTTGGTAAGAGACGGGAGACATGAGACTAATGGAATTGTCACATGATTTTCAAGGACTATGTCGTATAAGGACAATAAGACTATGATAGTCAATGACATGATGTTTCATGAATCGTGTATGAACGAAGGATAGACATGTCAATAGTTTTCCCAAAGCATGATTTATGTGTGCTAGTTTTATGTCAAGATCAAGGTAAGTGGGAAAAATGTGTGGCAATGATAGGGCTTAGATGGACATCAATGTCATGAGGAAGGCATGGGAAAATGAGATGACTTGCCCCCAAGCATAAAAATCCACCTAGATAATTTATTTTACACATGACGCCTGTTTGCCAGGTTTTCATCATGGTACTTATCCAGGGCACTTGTTTGCCAGGTTTTCACCATTGGATGAAATTTTTCTCTTTACTATTTTCTTGAATTTTTGGTGTCACCATACGCCTGTTTGCCAGGTTTTCATCAAGGTGACAATTTTTTAATTTTTCAATTTTTTTTTTGTATTTCTAATTTTGTGGATATCCTGGATACTTTAGATGGCCACTGCCTATTCTGAATTCACTGATGATGCCGATGTAGAGACTGGTGCCATGATATGCCAATAATGTCCTGTCTGAAGTAGTTGTCTTATCAGGATTGTAGTGCTTGTATACAACTGATCAATGTCATTGTGGTCATTTCTAATACTAGAGTTGGCCTTATCAGTATACACACATCGCAATAGAGTGCCATGAGAGTCCTTGCGGTAAAGAGTTGCTACCAAGATGTGACGGATTTGTGACGTGAGATTTTTGGACTCTAGGTGATATGTAGGATTATGACAGATGATGGTAGATGTGGAAAGGGTGTTTGGACATTTGGATGAATGACTTTTTATTTTCCAAACGTGGGATGGTGGATGACGGATTTTGGAGGGATGGTGTTTGGAACCAACAGTTTCAGATGCCTTGTTTGATGACCATTTTGAAGGAGGTGGACACTTGTTGTATGTGGGAGTCCTCTTGTCTTGTGGCTCCACATTGTGATTGACTTTTATATTTGACTTGGTGTCTTTGTTTGATCCATCTTTCTTTGGGATCCATTTTAATTTCATTTGTCCACTTGTCCTTTTGTTTGATTCAATGGCCTTTGACATTTGATTTTGATCTTTTGACTTGTAAGACTTTTGATTTTGTTGGTCCCAAAGGGGAGGTTGATTCATGATAGAATGATGGTTTATGGTGTGGGTGGATGGGGTGTTGGCAGCAATCTTATGACAAGGATTTCTCATGGATTCCATTTTGACGTTTGTGTCTGACAAGGTTGCCCCCAGTATCGAGGAGGTACCACTGACATGGTTTGATTTTCTTTCTGAGGAATAACCAAGACCTTGATGTCTATAATTTGCTTGAAGTTGTATTGGTTCTAGAATGCCTTGCTCATGTATGCCTAGTCCTTTGCCTTGATATTGCATGCTTTGAAATATTCTGTTTGTGATGGGGTATTTATTGTTTTGAAAGCAAGATGCTAACCCATCATGATGTCTATGGACACTGTCACTTGTAATATTTTCATCTGTAAGAAAGTCTGCTCTGACAAAGATAGATGACCCTAGTTGATAAAGTGTCTTAACTTCATTGTCATGTTGGACATATTCCTGACTGATATCTTTGGTTTGATCGTGTGGCATGTCAAGTTCAGATGATTCTGTTGGTGCTTTCAAGGCAATGTTGAAGCCATCATTATGTTTAGTGTCATAGAGTCTAATGATTTTTGCTATAACTTGATCATATGCAAGCATGTCCTTAGTGGAATATTCTTGTTCTAGAGGAATATCGTCTATGTGTCCCATGAAGGCAAGTGTCTCATCGTGGGAAGTGTCAATAGTCAAGGCTTGTATAGGGTCGGCAAGTGTTTGATCATGAATTGTGTAAAGGTCAAGGAGTGGATCGTTTTGGACTTCTTGGTCAACAATAGGGTCTTGGTCAAAGATGGGGTTGTCGTAGATGATATAATCGGAAATGGAATTTTTGTTAAGGATAGGTGTGTTTTGGATGTCATGATTATTTTGAAGGACATCTTGAATGGAATTTGAGATAGGGTCATGGGATGGACTACCTTGTTCTTGACATGAGGGTAAAATTATAAGGTCATGCTTTGGACTTTCATTTTGACATGTATCCTCAAGTTTATTAAATGGGATTTGACTTTGGACTATGATAGAATTTTCATGACTAGATGTGGCTTGTGAGGGGGTGACTTGAAAAGGATTAATGACCAAAGGACTAGGATAGGACGTGGGAACTTGGACTGGACTAGTATATGAAGGACTAGGATATGACATGGGTACTTGCATTGGACTAGTATGTGAAGGACTAGGGTATGACATGGAGGCTTGGACTGGATTAGGATGTGACAGCATAGGATGTGACATGGGGACTTCGACTATATTAGTTGGTAATGGCATAGGATATGACATAGGGACTTGGACTTGATTGGAGTAAGGTTGACTAAAATGGGATGTGGAGACTTGGGCTGAATCGATATGGTATGATGTGGGGACGTGACATGTGTTGGTAGATAGTTGATAAGGCATGTAGACTTGGACGGGATTGATAGGTGAAGGGTCAGAATATGACGTGGAGGTTTGGAATGGACTAGTTGATAGTTGGATTCCCTTGTCAAAGTTAGGATAAGGGTGAGTAATGGATGTTTGTTGTGGACTAATGTCATGAATTGTATTAAGTGAATTTTGGCAGTGAGGGTAGATGGAAGGAGGACTAGGACTCATGGATTGTTGGTACGAAGGACATTGATTGTCGGTTTGGAGGAATTGTCTCCTAACGTCTAAGGCTTGTTGGTATTGACCTCTACAGAGTAATTGGTATTCAACTTTACTAGCAAGCCTATCAATATGTTGGTGAAGGGAGGACAAGGTGGTGGATGTCATGGTGTTAAATGCAAAGTGATAATGACATTTTTCCAAGGGAAATGACTAATGCAAGGTGATAAAATTGTAAAGAAAGGATGCCAAATGCCAAGATGACAATGAAGATGTTGACTAAGGAAAATGACCAATGCCAAGTCTAGATGCCAAATGAGGACTATGATGGACAATACCAAGTCTAAGTTCAAAATGAGGACTGAGATTGTGTTTTGATGTTTTGTTGAAAAGTCTGAGTTGTCTAAGGTCAATTATTTTTGTCCAGATTTGTGAATGTTGTGTATAATGTTTGAAAATCTAGAAAACACTTGGCAAGCACGATGTTTTAGTGTAAGCAAGCACACATAAGACAAGTACAATCCTAGGTTAGGCTAGGACAATATTCGCTAGATTCCACGTGGGTTTCCCCAATCGCATATTTGTAGTGTGTGAATTTAGAAGCTTGGCTACATGGGCTCCCCCTTACAGTGCACTCTCTTCTCAGGCCAACCAAGCTTCCAACCCCCATGAAACTCCCATGGCAGATTGATCACCCCTACTACAAACTGCGAAAGTGTGGATGCCTTCACACCAACCGGTGTTGCGCTAGCAAATAGAAGGTTTTTTGGCTTACTACACAAAGGTGTTTAATTTGGGACCCCCGTTCAAGTGGCCATACATGGGGCAAGAGATTAATCACCAATAAGGTGGCACTCCAACCTGAAGAGGTTAAGCTCAATAGGGTTTAAGGGAGTACAACTTTGTCCGTATGACACATTTGCACTCGTAATCTTAGGTTTTTCCTTAAGATTCACATTTATATACCGGTCGAGGGTAGCTTGGCCTTAGCTCCATTGCCAGTTTGAGTCGTGTTGGGGTGATAAAATCCCCAGGTAGGCCCAATTTATAGAGTTCGTAACTGTTTCTCTTACACCCAAGATCCCTCGAAAGCGCAAGGGGAGAGGATACTCTGATATACTAAGTAATGAAGGTAATGACAGATAAAAATGGGTCTAGTTTTCTGATCACCGAGTTTTCACAAGGTGAGAGCATACTCACCTACCATTTTGCAAACACACTCAGACATAGTAGAAAGACAAGTTCGTTTTAATTACACCAAAGGAAATGTGTATTATACTAAAAAAAAGACAAACACATTGTTTTTATGTTTAGTCTTTGATGTTCGAACCTGCAAGACCACACATTAGTAGTTTGAATGTTTTTCTTTGACTATCGATCTGCAAAAATAGTTAGATGCATCATTTTTTTCCACTGGATCCAATGTGTCCTTTGAAGTGTTTATTTTCTGCACATGCACAAAACCAACAACAAACCCTAACAAGATACTTGATCACTATTATTAGAGGGTTAGCTAGTCGAGACAAATCTGATTTTTAGAAATTTTTTGATAGTAAAATGAAAACTACAGAGAATAAATCCTATCTAAAATCTCAAGAGGTTTTCAAAAATGTAAATAAATTAGAAAAAATTTCTGTTTTGCACCTGAAATTAATTTTTTATGAAAAAGCATAAAAAAATTATTAAAAATACAAAACAGCTCCAAAAATTCTTATTTTTGGACTAGAGTCGTCTACTGTCATCCCAAATCTGCAAAAAATAATTTGTGAGCAGATCTACAATCTTGTGTGAGATATAAGCAAATCTATTTTAAGAACCAATTTGAAAAGATCTGTTGTTTGACCAACAATTTTGCATCCAAATTTAAAATATAAAGAACAGACCCCTATTAAAATGTAGAGAGCTTTCTATAAATGTAAACATATATGAAAAATAGAAAAAAATAATAAAAAATAAAAACAGATCCAAAAAATTTGATTTTTGGAATGAAAGCGCGTGATGCTGTCCCTAAGTTGTAGAAAAAATTTTGTGAGAAAATACACAACCGTTTGAAAGTTATGGTCAAATCTTTGAAAAAATAGGGCTTTATCCACAATGATGCCAAACCTGCAACAAAAAGCAAACAAAACCTGCAACAAAAGAATCAAACTCCAAGATTTCTCAAAATGTGTTAAAACATGTCAGGTTCACCAATGTATCAATGGATTTATTTTTGGATTAGATTCTAGTTATCAAATCAATGCGAAAGACAAAACTCAAAGTAATTACAAAGAACAAAGGAAGCAAACGTAAATGAAACAAGTATACCAAATAGTTGTTGTAGCCTCCATGATTCACCTTTGTAACACCTCCTTGCTTGTTGGATGATATTTTTCCCTCAGATTCGTTGCACGAGCAATCTAAAAATATATGCCTATGTCCTACACCAAGCTTTGAAGGATTTGCACAAATGCCTAATGCCTGTGCCTAAATGACTATGATAAAAATGACTCTAAAATGCCAAATTAATCTAAGTATTAATATGCCAAAATATTGTAATCTATGTGCGTCTAATCTAGAAATGAGAGCAAAATGGAATTTTATAGAAAATGCCATTTTGAATGGATGGACGAGATTGATTTTTGACAAAGACCTAAAATTAGCGGACAAGATTTAATTTGACAATCCCTAATCAGGGTTAGGGAAAAATCCTTAAGTGAGCAGTCAAGATGTCATCTGAGAGAATTGAATCAATGGTGGAGAATAAATGGAATAAATTAATTAGAAAATAAAGATTTTCGAAAATCAAGAAGATAAAGACTGCCTGATTTGTGAGATTTGAAAAATCAAGAAGATAAGAGTTGGACTGAAGATCAGATTTGGAAAATCAAGAATCTGCCCGATTACCTCATTTTTGGAAGATTAGTTACTATTTTGAATTAAATTAATTCAAAATAATGATTTTGTGAGACAATAAATAATCTTTTTCAAATTATTTACCAAAATGGACTACAGTTAAGAAAGTGATGACATTTTAAATAATTTCATTTATTTAAAATGAGAGGAATATTAATTTTGATAATTAAATAATTAAAGATAATTATTTAATTTAGCAAATAAGATTAATTAATTAAATAAATTAATCAATTCATTTAATTATGACAGTTAGTGACACATTAAATAAATAAATAAAACTTATTTATTTAATAATCAGGAAGAAATATATGACAAAGGGTAATTAAATAAATTAAGAAATTTATTTAATTAAGGGAAGACTTAAACAATTAATGACGTATTTAATAAATAAATAAAATTTATTTATTTAATAATCATGAAGAATGAAAGGACATGAATTAATTAAATAATTATGAATTATTTAATCAATAGTCGAATGTGGACCAAGGACATAATTAAATGTCATAATTATGCTAGGACAAAAGCGGTAAAAATCAAGCTTGCAAGCCTAGGTCATTTTTGGGTGTCTACACTAGTGATTTACTATAAATAGTAAGTATAGATAAAATGTCCATGTGACTTACTAAAAATAGTAAAAATAGTAAATATGGTTAAAATGACTAAATATCTTCTACGAACTCCTTGGTAAACATTGGGTTGGGAAAAACACTAACTAAGCTCAAAAAGGTCATACTGAACAAGTCTACAATGCCCTCAAATGCCCCCCTAGCCACCCTATTAGTCCACGGTGACCAAGTGATGGAGTAATGACTATGACTAACCACTACCTAAGAAAAAGGGGACAATACAGTCCACCCTCCCCAAGATTTCTTGTCCCCAATGAATCATCATCTGTATACCCTAATTGGTCACCTAAATACCAGATCCCAAATAATCCTATAGAGATAAATCCATTCTTAGCATCATTGTAAACAACTACCCCAATGTAGAGAAATCTACCAAAGATAGAAATCCCTAGATCTCATAGCCAAAATGGAAGTCTTCCATACACATCACATGCTGACTTTCATTAGGCTACTCTAATATAATCTTTACCATGATGATAGTAGTGAAGTAACAAATTGGGATCTAGCTGAACTGATGTGCCAAACCTGTAACCACCTAGATCCCAACACATCAGACCCTCAAATCCATCGAACATGAGAAGATGGAAGTAAATCAAAGCGCCAACATCACAACACATCTTCCCAAACTTTTTGAATCTCCTAAGGATGTGATGAGTACCCACATAGGTACTAGAAAACATGTAATGATTCCTCTTAGGTTGTTGATATGGGACAGATCAACACCTTCAAGATTGTAAGATTGGCCTATGGGGATGTAGATGATTTTTCCAAAGTCATACGGTGATAGAGTATCATTCCTATGCCACTCACCCATGACAAGGAGATGATGCAACTCTCCTCCAAACTCATGTACAAGTATTATCCAAAAATTATAAATGAAACTTTCATCCCATGGAGTAGGACAACCGTATGGAGCCACCAAAAATGGAGCAAAACTCCATCACTACCGGTTGGTCCAATGATTCCATCATGCACACTAAAAACATAACTCTTCCATGTCCTTGTCTTCCCAAGTGTATGCCACACATGGGAATGTTCCTCCATTAGAAATCCTTGAGGCATGGAAGTTGTATGAGCTCAACCAAGGATATGTTTTAATGATGAAGCTTTGATCCATGCCCCTATATACAACCATCTGAAAGTGATAGAGACTCACTAGACTCATGGATAGCAATCTCTACCTCACCAATGTAGAGACTAGTGCTCTTGTCACAATTATATACATGCACCCTGCTATTGGCTAGTCTATGTAGTGTATGCATCTCCACCATTAACGTATCTATATCTCGAGCCCTTAATTGTTAGAATCATTTGTATCCTGAAGCTCATGCAAACTTGAAACCTCCTCATGCTCGATCACCGTTAGGGGTTCTCCCCTCACACCATGAGTTCCACTACATCCATAGGTGTCATAACAACTATAGAAGACTAGATATCTGGTATGGATGAAGAAGATTGAACCAAGCTCAACTCCTCATAGAGCTTGTTAATGTAAATATTTGATTCTTTAAGGGACTTCTAAGTTCTTTTCAAGGAATCCTTAATGACAATAATCTCATTAGTAAGATTATCCATCTCCCTTTCTTTCCACTTAAGCACATCATAGTAGATCTCACCAAGCATGAGGTGATCTCTATCTAAGAGTAGTTGTAGGTAGTTTGACTTCGTTACCACCAACGCTTCTCTGAGTGCCTGAAAACTTGCAAGGGAAATTCATCCATTAGGGTTTTCCTGATATCCTTTGAATCCTCCAATAATAATTTTCCATCAATTGAAGAGTTTCATCAAAGTGTCTAATGGTTGCATCAATCTATTCTTCACTAACCTTCAGTTATCATGCCAACTGATTAGACTCCTTAGACTAATCAACCTCATAATTTTTTTGATTAGTAATCAACATCATGCAACATTAAATCATATTGTTTTTTAGGGCTTATATCAATACTATGAGTGTCAAAAATATCATTCTTCATGCCTAGCCTTAAAGATGAAGTAGGGATAACACTAAAGTCAAAAGTAGACCCATCATCCTTATGCAAACTTTTTGATTTAGGATCATAACCATACAACTCTAAATTAGATTTGTTTCCAAGGTTGGTTTCAACACCAACTATAGATCCATCCTAAACAAGATCATGTAATTCCATGTAGGTTTGATCCAAACCCATTTGTTCACTACATAATATATTTTTTGATTTCCCAACATTTGTTTGTGAAACATTCACCTCAAAGACACCCTTCCCACAATGTGACTCCTTGCCAAGATGAAGAATGGTGATGAAGAAATGCTAGGCTCAACTAGAGGAGTATCAAACAAGTTTATACCTTATTGTATTTGATCCCACATGGCTGTCCTATCAATCTCAATCATGGAATCTCCTGCAATCCGTATATGTGCTCTTCATCTAGAGCTTTATTGGGTGACTCTCCTACATCCTTGTCCTCATAGGGCTTAACTAAAATTTTAGCTTTGTTCTCTTCAAAAATTAGAGTCCAATATTCAAAACATGATGACTGATTTTCTTCTTCCCCATGAACACTAGTACGCTACAAGTCACATAGAAGCAATTCATCTTCCTTATCCAAATGTTTAGGTTTTGCAACCATCCTCTTATATGCTTTTTTCATTTCAGGGTTCTTCATTATCATGTAAAATTCTTGCATTAGTTCAAACATGGATTTATGTGAAGCCATCTTTTACCCTTAACTTCAAATTGAAAATTCCCCTTTTGATAACCCCTCAAGCTTCCAGGAAATACTATGATCTGATACCACTGAATATTACATAGGGAATACACAGCTGAAAATTCCAAATTTTTATATCAGCTTAGATACTTAGTATTTTCACATTGAAATATTGACAACCTAGTTTATAAAATATCCCCTATTATCTAAAACAATAATGTACTAAAAAAAATGGGAGTTACAAATCATGAACTCACAGGTAAGATATACCTTGAAACCCTTTGAAAATAGATGTTGGCTGCAAGTAACACCTCCAATGGAGAAAATTATGCCAAAATAGTGCTTTCATTCCTATCAATATATGGCTTTCAAACTTCATGCCAAACCTTCAAAAATACCCTCAATACTTAGTAATATATATATATATATATATATATATATATATATATATATATATATATATATAATTTGTCCAACTACCCAAGAAATGACAATCTTCCTTTAAATCCCATGACCTGAATATGCTATGTCAATCAGCAATGCAAACCCTTGAATATGTAGTAAGATGGTGGCCAACTATAGGAAACCCTACAATCCCAATATTTGTAATATTAAAAATCTCCAAATCCCACATCCAGATCAACAAGGATTGGCTTATACATCAATAATTAAAATCCTCCCAATTCAATCAATATATCTTCCAATTTATTGTTGATTCATTCAAACCTTGAATATTAAATTTCTCCTATAAATCAGTGAAGCACAAGTGCAACCTCTATTCATGAAGTTGTCTACAAGTTGTATAAGGAGATCTTTCACTCCTACATCGAGCTATTCTTCTTGAGGGATTTCATCCTCAAAAAATTTATGTGTTTCGAGACTCTCCAATCCCCTACCAAAACTCTTATCAAAATAATCTTCTCAATAATGAATGTATGTGCAAATGAGCTCCAAATGTATTTTTATAACTCTCATCCCCTAATTTGTATTTGAGTTATATTTCATTTAATTTACTTTTTTCCCACCTTATAACTCCCTTTTTAATTTGCACTTAACTTTATATTATAAAGTGTACTTTAAAAACATTTATATCCCACTTTTAATAATGTCTTTTAATATATTATAATAATGTACAAAATTAATTTAAATTAACTTTATAATTAATGTTATTAATATTAAATACATAGGACCATTGAATACCAAAATGTCTTCAAGATATTGTAGTGTAGAAAAATGTATCCCTTTTACATTTTCACACTTTCTTGGGTATTCCTAGTTAAATTGGACTTAATTATGCCTTATTTTAGTGTTGTAAGGTGTACCCTTTTACACTTTCACACTTACTTAGGGCTCCATTAATTAATTGTGCTTAATTATGCCTTAATTGGCCCTTTAAATAACTTTTCAAGGCTATTTTATTACATTTTTCAAAGAGGAAACCCGACATTCATTAATGCCTTAACATAACACTTTACCTTAAGCAATGTGTCCTAGGTTTAGGGACCTAGGACCCCGTTAGACCTAGGACCTAAATTTAAATTATGTTTTTGGTGGTATTTTAACGTATTCAAATCTGTGATTCGATGTTAGTTTGTGATATTTGAATTTCGGGAAATTAAAGATACATACCTATAAATATAAGGTTATTTTACTATATTTCACCTAGAAATTTTATGAGAAAGTTTATGAGGTTTCAAGAGAACTTTCAAGAGCATTTTGGAGAACTTCAAGGTATTCAAGTGTAGATTTATCAAATTTTTATAGCAACAATCAAAATCCAATTTTCATGTCAAATTTTTCTTGCATCATGCATGTTTTTGGAGCTAATATGGTGATGTAGGTTTCATGATTCAATCAAGCATTTAAAGCACTATTTCAAGCAAGATTCAAGGTTCAAGATCCACATCCATTGAAGCCATTTCATGCAAGTTACAGATCTATAGTCCAAGGTTTATTCAAGGGTTTGTTGAGTGGTAACATTGATTTGTTCATTGTTCATGCGCTCTTTCACATGTTTCATCTCAATTCAAGGTTTGATTACCCAAATGGGGTTTGACCAAGGAAAACCCTCATTCACCAAAAAAAATATTTTTCCCTTTCATGGGTGGGTACAAAAATATGGGGGCCAATTTGTGGCCAAATTTTAAAAAAGTTTTGAAAGCTCATAACGCGAGTGTGTTATAATGTGCTTGTGTTATGGCTTGGTGTGCTGAGCCTAAGGCTCGAACACAACGAGCCTATAATGCGAACACATTATAACACACTTTTGTTATAACATGCTCATGCTATGAGGCATTAAAAGCAAGAAAAAAGGAATTCAAAATCATTTTCATTGTGACTGTGTTTTTTCTACCTACAGCCAAAACCCTTCATTTATGCGCTCACATTCTAGGAGGAGTCATCTTGCAAGTTTTTCATCAAATTGTTATTGTTTCGTCACTAGGATTCTGCCACATTGACGAGGAGGTCTAAGAGGTAAGGATTATTTATTTTTTGTTGTGAATTTGTTTGTTTTAGGTTGCTTTTGATATTTATTTTTTGAATTTGTAGGAGATGTTAATGAACCTACAAACCCTCCTAAAAATCCTCAACAAGAAGAGCAACAACAATAGGAACAAAATCCTCAACAAGCATAGTAACAACAAGATCAACAAAAACCTCAATTTCAACAACCACAACAACAATCTCCTCCACCAATCCCTCAACATCCTCTTGGCACTCAACAAAATTTAATGAGTGAAATTGAAAACAATAAAAGATAAATTAAGGAGTTAATCACAAGATTGAATGATCCAAATGGTTCAACCATGGAAAGAAAAAAACTTGTAAATTCACTATAATGTTAAAATATGTAGATTCAATCAACAAACAATTAACTGGTTGGAAAGATAGGAGGCAGATGGCTAAGAATTATTACTAGGATAAATTGTCATATAAAGATATAAAAGATCTAAAAATTATGAAAATTGATTTGTGCTCATTATTTACTGACCCATGCACAAATTCAAATCTTAGCCTCAATGAGAAGAGGTTTCCTATCCATTGGTGCCACCACCAATAGATTAGGACCTTTTTTTGGGATAGGTGGTACGTGGTTTTTTATTACCCACCATGCAACAATTGTGAAGTCCCACAATTTTTCCTGAGCAAATTATACTGTGAGTTCATCCTAAACAGAATCCCAAATTATTTTGAGGTGAGGGACTTCTAGGGGAGAGGTGGGGGGTCGGCTCAAGATAGACCCAGTGCACATTAGGATCCTAGGCGGCAAGCAAGATGACCTCTCGCTAGGCTGCCTCATGAGCACATCATTATCCCTTCCATCGCAAAGGAGAGTGCCAAGGTAGAAACTTTGTAGGCCATCATCTCTTTGACCTAGAGTGTCATCCAACATGCCAGCCCTATACTACATTTCCATCTAGAGGAGTCTTCAAGTGGTGGGCTTCGATCCCATTTGTGTGAGTCTTACGGGGTGACTTGTTCATATGACCCCACCGACACTCAGGAGGCTATTACGCAAGATACATCTACAACTATGGAGATGGAAAGGACAACTAACATTTTGAATGAGGCCTATGGCATCGATACTCAAGTAAATGTTAGCATGTTCATTGAGTTTAATTTATTAAATTTCAATTTTGAAATACAAGATTAACTAATTTAGTTTTATGATTTTAATAAAATTTTAGGGTCACAATTTTGATACTGGATACACCAACCCTACAAATGCTTATTACTCCACAACATCTACCATTGAAGTATGTAACCAATAAACAATTATAAATTTATTACATTCTAATAGCATTATTTTATGAATGATATTCTAATATGTGATTTTGGATGTTGAATAGGCTAATATTGGAGGTTTCAAGGGAACACCTCCCAGTACCAGTGGATTTAGACAAACCTACACATAGATAATAGAATAAAGATTTTAACTAATGAATTGTGCTTAATAGATTTGCGTAGTTTATATTCATATCATTGATTATATTGCGTTGCACATCTTTCAAACTCAAAGAATTACTTCACATTCCATAACTAATAACTAGATATTGATAGATGACAAAACTCCAACTACAATATAGTTGTTTAGAAAGTCAACATAAGCAGTGATGCAATTACTTCACATAGCATAAGTAATAAGTAGGAGCAGCTTCCAATTGCATTTGCTTGTCATGGCATTCCATGAGACTACCTTTTACTGAGGCATCTTTTCAAAAAGTTCACTGCCTTGTCTATGTTATGGATGCTTTGAAGAAATATATGAAAGAATAATAGTAAGCAATAGCATAGAAAAGGCAATGATTTTTTTGAAAAAATTCCTCAAAGAAATGTGGTCTCATGGTGATGTCCATCACCATGAGACCCAATTTCTTTGAGGCACTTTTTCAAACAGCTAACCGCCTTTTCTAGGCTACCACATATTCCATACATGTCTACCACAACATTTTATGAAATAGTTCATTTCCTTGCTGCTATGGCTAAAAGCCTAAAAAAGGTGCTTTCCAACAAACTATGGATGCTTAGAAAAAATCTATCAAAGCATAATAGTAAGCAATAGCATAGACAAGGTAGTGAGTATTTTGAAAAAATTCCTTGAAGAAATGCAATCTCATGGTGATGGAATTCCATTCCATCACCGTGAGACCACATTTCTTCGAGGCATTTCTTCAAACAACTCACCACCTTTTCTATGCACCACATTTTCCATACATGTGTACCAAAGCATTTTAACAAACTACTCACTTCCTTGCTACTATGGCTAAAATCCTAAAATAGGTGCTTTCCAACAAACTATGGATGCTTGGAAAAAATCTATCAAAGCATAATAGTAAGCAATATCATAGTCAAGGAAGTAAGTAGTATGAAAACATTCCTTGAAGAAATGTGGTCTCATGGTGATGGAATGCCATTCCATCACCATGAGACTATTGGCAAAACAAGGATAGACAATTGAGAAGGGGGGATGAATCATTTGTCAGAAAATAATAAAATTTTCAAATTTCACTTAACTTAATCTCAGATCTAATGAATAAGAAATTAGCCATAAACAATTAACACATCAGAGAGACAGAGAACACCAAGAATATTTTACATGGAAACCCTATTAGGGGAAATACCACGGTGGATGTTAGTCTGCAAGATTATACCCTGTTAAAAGTATAATGAAATCAATAAAGGGGAATGCACATGCATTTAGGCACACTTCCTAGAGTTCATTGCTCAATTACAGAAGGGGCTCACTACCCAACAATAAAAAATATGATTAAAATCCAGAGGGTATGAATTGAAAAAAAATAGCTTCTACACAAGCTTGATTACAGTTCCAATTAAGCACATAAAACTCCTCTTTTCACTCAAACTACTTCACATTTCACTCGATCTTCTTCAAACTCTTCTTTGCAATTGAATGATATTTGCACACACACATAGGAGCACACCCAACACATGAAGCACACTTGGCACCAATGAAGCCATTGCTCTTATATATCTGCTACATGAGATTTAATCAACAACTTAGTCGGCTAGGAAAATAAAACATATTTGCAATGTCGGCCCAAATTTACAAATAAATTTTTAATGTGAATCCACCAAGGTCAGCCACAACATAGTGGAGACCCAAATTAATATCTCCAACACAAACGGACTTTAATTAATTTCACCTCGAAGATCCACAACACGCTACCATCATCATGTCGACCATGAACATGAAAAACTGAACATGCGCAAGAAAATATCTTCGACCATGAGCACTCCAATTAATGTGGGCATACTACACATATAGAGCATGATCTAGGAACATCCAAGAACACCAAGAAACAAAAAAAACCATCCACATCAACTTTTTTTTCTAGAATCACACAAACTTTACTTAGGAACACTGACAGAGACCATAGAAAACACTGTCAGACCACAACATGATCAAATATATACGCGGACCTCTAAAAATTTTGGTAGATGATCTAGATACTCTCAAGAATAAATCCTTTAGTCCACAATAGCTGAACTTCAATGTAAAGAACAAGACGCCTTCATGACCTACATAGTTCCACTGAGAACCTGGAATACTTTCTTTTACAATTTTCTCAATATCCTTGACATATACAGCCTCTGATACACCAAATGCTAATAGTGTTGACATCAATGATAGCCACATATCAGTAACACATCCATAGAATCCAACAATATCCCCCTTTGGCATTGATGGCAACACATGATGTGAAAAATGCCATCAACCCAACACACTTGCTTTCCCTTTGGTTCTGACTCTTCTCCTCAATTTCTCTTCGACCCTTAAAAATATTTTTCACATTGCACTTCTCCCCCTTTGACATCAATGGAAAAGGTAACCATGACATTTCCATATACACACTTTGAACCACATATTTGCACATCTGACTACTCCCCCTGAGTAGCAGCCATAGAAACATTAATCCAGATCATAATATAGCAATGTAGCTCACAGATTGATGCAAGTGAATGCATATTTTTAGTTTTTATCAGGAGGGGTAATTACCCCTAGCATTCCTCTGAGATACTCAAAAGTATCCTTCGGCAACGGCTTAGTGAAAATTTCTGCAATCTATTCTTTGGTGGGAACGTACTCCAGTCTGACTTCTTTCTCATTCACTTTCTCCCTCAAGAAGTAGATATCATTCAACCTTTGTTTCATCCATATTATTTGAGTACA
>VDFB02000015.1:601408662-601431460 GCA_007258455.2 Sequoia sempervirens | reverse complement strand
TGATTCCAACTATGAGATGTTTTTGTGTTTTTTAGAAATTTTAATGTGATTCTAATGCTTTTCAAAATGCAATGAAGGATACAGATGCAAAATTTTAAGCTTTTCAATTATATGCAATGCAAAAATGAAATCTAAACAAAGCTTTCACTAATGCAATATGAGAAGTCCTAGAATGCAAGAACAAAACAATACCTTAATTGAATATTGATGCAAATGTAATCTAGGATGGAATATGCAAATGAAATCAGAAATGCAGAGTGTTCAAAATGTAGTTTCACCAAAATGAATTGTAGATTTTTGGAACCCACAAGACTCCCCAACTCTTCTAGGGTTTTTCACCTAAAAGGAGAGAGGTAGGCCAAAAATGCTAACTAGGTTCATTCAAATTATGCTATGTATGATGTTATTTAGGCTAAATAAAATGATCTAAATGAAATTAAGTGATCTATATGATTGAATTTGAATGAAAAACTAAAAATTTAAGAAATGCTGGAAAACACAATGTGATATGCAAACAATGAACTATGAAAGAATAAATGCAAAACAAAAAGAAATGAGCTGAAACAGTGTGCACTTGGGAAGGATTTGAGGAATATGGAATGGTTTGAATGCTGTCTGAAATTACAAAATTTCACCAGTGGGACTCATTCACCCAGGGTGGTGAATTAGTCCCGCTTTTGATGAAAATTGTCGGAAACAAGCTTCTAAGTGTTGGGTTCTAGAATCTAACAAAACTTAGATTTTCAATCTTAAGGTGTAACTCATTTACCATTGGTGATGAATCATTCCTCTCCCAAAATTCTAAGAAATCAGGAGACAACTCTACAACACGAGATCTAGAAATGTCTGCTTGTCGGGTTGTCGATGTCAATTCTATAGGAAATGGACAAAATACCTTCTCGAAGCTTGAAATATGGTTGATTTGACTTGAAGCACTTATTTTACTTGTTGACCACTCTTCAACACCTAAATTCTTGTTAAATCTACATACAAGGGTCTGCAAACAAACATGCAAGAAGGGAAAAATGGTTGAGGGTTAGCAAATAGGGGTTTGCCTTGGTCAAACCCCACTTTGGTAATCAAACCCTTAATGAAATAATGAAATGAAAGAGAATGATAAACAAATAGCATGAAAATGCTATCAACTTACCAAACCTTATTGATGAAAATCTGAAGTTGTGTCAATGGATGCTACAAAATAATTGAATAGTGCTTGATTTGATGTTGTAAGATGCCATAATGCTTGAATGTGATGTGTGAATGTAGGAGATTGAATGCTTGAATGAATGGGGGGTAGAAATGGATGTAAAAACACTTATTTATACAATATTTTTCCTTAGTAACCCGTTAATACCTCATCACAGGCTGACATCAAGTGATTTTGAATAAAAACCCAAAAGGAAATTTTAAAAATTTTGAATTTGGAGCCAAGGGGGAGTCATTCGCCACCCATGGTGAATGGGCCCCACCTAGGACCTAAAAATGGGTGTCGGGAATTAAGTCATGTTCAAAGTTATTTATCGGGTTTACATTAAAAATGCACTTAATTAAAGTTTATAAGGGCATAAAGGGGTCAAATAAAGCATAAGGTGTAAATAGTGAAATTAAGCCTAGAAAAGTGTGAAATCTTGTTACAAGACTTTACAACACTTCACAACACCTTCACAAGATGTCATAATTTGAATTTTAGTACCTAAATATGCATGTTCAAGCCATGTTACAACATAAAATCAGAGAAAAATAGACCAAACATCCTGAAGCAAGGCCTAAAAGACCATGAAAATGATAAGGGTCCATTTTTCTACGATGCAGAAGTATCAAGGGGCATTTCCTTTAAGACCCTTGCAAGCTAAAGCTCCATTTCACCAATGGGGAATTGATTTCATAGGAGATATTTTAGAAAAATCTAGTGGAGGACACAGATGGATATTAGTAGGCACAGACTAGTTAACAAAATGGGTAGAAGCTATATACCTATCAAACAAGCAACTAGTAAGTTTGTAACAAACTTTTTATTAGAAAATATCACTACTAGATTCAGAGTGCCAACAAGAATTATAACTAATAATGGGATGTGCCTTAGGTTAGATGAATTCAAGGGATTTTTCCAATCCTATGGTATAGTAATCTCATATTCTTCACCATATCATCCACAGGAAAATGGGCAGGCTAAATCCAACAACAAGAGCATCCTAAAGATCATAAAAATAATGCTATATAATAACAAAAAGGCTTCCAAGTTGAGACTAGCCTTATGGGTAGATAGAATCATTGTAAAGAAGGCCATCAGAAAATCACCTTTTGAACTTGTGTATGGGACTCAAGCTATGCTCCCCTACATAATTTATTACGAGTATGTAAGTTCATCTTGCAAGAAGATTTAGACGTTCTTGAACCTATGGAGGAGAGGATGGAAGAGTTAATGGAACTTGATGAGGTCAGGAACCAAGCTCAGCAACACAATAAGAAGAAGAAATTATAGATGAAATATTTACCTATATGAAAAAAGGGATAAAAATAGAAAATTTGAAGTAAATGACATGGTTCTCATGTGGAATGTCAGGAGTCGAGACAAAGGGAAGCATGAGAAATTTGAAGCTCTATGGTTAGGTCCATTTTTCATTGTTGGTAAGGGTGGTGAAGATTCATATTACCTCCAGAACATGACAGGAGAAAAACAAGAATTTCCAATACATGGATAGTTCTTGAAGAACTTATTTTCTTAAAGACCATAAAGAGGATTAAGGATTGCTAGTGCATGGACAATTCTTGAGAAACCAATTAAAATAATTGTTTCCATGCACAGTAGAATAGGATTCCATTCCACTTTCATTTCTCACCCATTTCTAAATCCACTTCAACACCCATACCGGATAAATAAGACATTTGGTTTGCTTCCCCAAAGACCTGGATTCTTACTATACCCACAAGGGGTATACATCGCCAATCAGAGCCACTATTAGGACTAAAAATCCCATTCACTATTTGTTGTATTTGATTTCATAAATTAGAGAATTCATGTGACCAGATCCATTCTATAACCCATGTTAACTAGTGATCCCATGAATATTGCCTCTAGCATATAAGCATCTCCCTTATCATAATTGAGTAAACTTTAAGAGCAATTGATCCTTATTGGGAAGATCATGTGCATGTCTTTCCGATCAACAAGTCATAGCCCTTTATTTAATATTTTTTGCATATCGGGAAGAGATGAATAAAGTTACAATGATCAAAGATCCCAAAGATAATAGGTGTGCATAATTAGGAAGACAATGCATAACATTTCACTGATGAAAAACTTATTGGAAAAAGCAAGCTAGTCGAAGGGAAATTTTCAAATCATACCGAGCTCATGCGTCATGCCATTGGAGACCTTATCAGGGAGAAATATACACACTCTCACTGATAAAACAAAAGAACAATTGTATCAGAGGGACATGTATGATCTTAGTGGGTTCCTCAGATCTCTCTGACCATGTGGGTTACTCCGATGAGGGAAACTAAAGAATTTTTTGGGGAAAGTCTCACCAACTTATCCCAATGAGAAAAGTAGTAGAGGAGTTATATCAGGGAGACCAAGTATATCGGAAAGGAATTTTATTCTCTCAACAATAGTACATGTCAGCCTGATGGTAATATGGAATGACCACTATTTGTTGAAAAGACACTAGGTGATAATTAAAAGGATTTCTAATGGCCCAGACCACCCTGATATCGGGTAAACTTCATAATGTTCTCCCCGAAACATTAGGAATTGAAAAGTAAGAAAAAAGGAAATTGTACAATATTGGTAAGAATATTAAGTTGTCTTCTTGAATGAATAAGAGAACCAAAGGGACACTTCATATCGAATGGACATTCAGTTAGTCTTGGTGATCAGTTATAAATGTATAAACAAAGGTGACACCAAATAAAGCACACAGATCAGCCTGAGACTAGAGGGGTTCCACCAATGCAATATTATTGTATCACTATAACATTTTGAAATTCAAAAAAAATGTTGCATTCATTTCCAGTGGCAGACATTAATGGCCACATGAATGAACCTTATATGAATATCTCAGATTGAAAAGAGATTGAACCAAAAGAATTTTCAGAAGTTGTAGCAAAGAAGGATGGGAAATCGAGTGGAAGTTAAGGAATTTGGTGTGCCCAAAGACATACAAGTAAGCATATAAAATATCCCTGCAATTGATAGATTGTAATTCAATTCTGCCACCTTGTAGAGAAATAAGATGGAAAGTTCAAGTTCTACAAAAACAAAAAACAAGAAGCAAAAAGGTGAAAGTAGTCAATCTAAAAGTAAGAAGTAGAAAATTGAAACAGGGCTGGAATTCAAAACAAAAGAACATAAACTAAACCAAGACCTCATTGATCAATTGCCTAGTTTAGGGCCAAAATCTAGAAGGTCTGCACAATTGAGGGCTGATGTAGAAAGACTAGAAGACAAATGCAAACATGTAGGCAATGTGTGGACCCCCATTAGGGGATACAAATTGTTCGTGTTTCATTATTGTCGAAGAAGTAGATTTGAACCAGTATGTAACCCTTAGAATTTCAATTTGGGAAAGATGGTTTTTCCCAATGTCTTTGTGAATATAGACCTCATAAAACTTTTGGCCAACTATTATAACCCAAACCTTAAGGCCATTTGTGACCTGCAAGGAGAACCTTTCGTACATGTATCCAAAATTGCACTTTGTGAAGTTTTTAGCCTAGATGACACATGTGATCAGCCTATAGTGCATGAGGATTTAGAAAATGAATACTAGAGGATGGACACTACTTACAAAGGATGGAGGTTACCATTACACAGGCCTGAAGAAGACGGAAACCTAGCACTACATGAGGATGGTGATGAACCTCCCTTCCATGTTGATTTGTTCAAGCCCTGTGTAAGATATATCTACTTCTCAGTGGGCCAAATAATGGGAACAAAGGTCTCTAAATTTATGTCTATAGGGCTAATGGTGAACATTGCAGACATACAATGTCACAATGCAAGACCTTTTGATTATGCTTCACACATTTCTAGAGGGATTGACTTAGGGCTAATGGCCATCAAGAATGGTTCTCCCACAATTCACTTTAAACATTATTCCCTTCTCATGCACATGATATTGTATAATGTACAAGAGTTAGGAATATGGCTAGAGGAATTAAGAATCAAACAGTTACATAAAGAGGGTCAGCCGATACAGATACAATTATGGACCTCCATTTGGGATAGCAGCTTTGTCAATTCTAATTATGTTTATTTTGAAGAACACTTTTTTCAAGAAATTCTACAAGTTTTATGATCACCCTTGTGATTATTCATTGCTTGATGAGATCAAAAGATTCTTAAGGCATGAGGATTTCAATGGACCACTAACTATAGGTCATAATTTGGGTGACTGGTATTGCTAAATTGATTCCACTATGATCAGGGTTTATGGTTTTGAAGACACACCTTTCTTATTACCCAAGAATGTGCTAGATAGAATTGCATATCTAGAGATTGTTAGGAAATTATATTATTCCAATGTCATGAACTTGAGTGCATATGAAAAATAGTCATTCATGCCTAGTACATTGTGTTTTTGGGATTTTACTGTGGTGTGAAAAGAAGGATTTGATCTCATTTTGGATAAATTGTCACATTTCAATATTAAGAAGGCTGCACTAAGGAAAGGATTTGATCCTGAAGGTTTTATTCATTTTTCTAGGAAAAAATAGAATTTAGGTGGATATGTTCATGTACCATATCATCATGATGATGTTATTAGAAAATTGGAAGAAACAGAGGTTGAATTGGCAATTGATAATTACAATAGAGAAAATGAAGAGAAGATGAAGGAGATACAAGAAGCAAAAATTTTATTCTCTAGTAGTGAGGACTCTTTTGAAGAAAATGAACCCCAAAGCCAACTTGATAAGATCCCCAAGCTAAAGATTGAAGAGTATCGATCTCCAAATAGAGAACATGAAGTTGGGGAATCATCTGACACAGATGCTAGGAAATTGGCTTATAAGTCTTTGTCTCAAATGACTAGTTTATTAAGTCTCCTGAATTTAAATATTTCTTGTACAAATGAAATGGAAAAACAATAAGGGAACCAGATGTAGACATCACAGCTAGCAATGAAAGCTAGTTGTTGAACACATTGAAATTGGATGTAGAGAATGAAATGAAGAATATGACTCCAGAGAAAGGAAGAAAATTATTAGAGGAGTCTGGTGTGATGATCTTTCTTGGTTTGGACTTAAACTCAACTTTAGTTTTTGGCAGCTTTTTGCACAATAATGATGCAAAACAAAAGCTTAGTCCAGAAGGGGTAACAGAGGTATACATCGGGTCAAGATACAATCCTGATGAGAATTCTCTTATGATCTGGGCTCTATACCCCCCACATAAGAAGTTTATAATTATTGATACAGAGAAAGCATTTGGTCATGTGATGACATTAAAAGTGGGTGAAACTAATCCTATGGTCACAGCTGATATTGGCATAAATGTAGCCAAATTGAACAAGGCATAAATTCAAATGTTGATTAAAGAATGGGATATGTGTGAGTTGAATAGTGAAAGGATGCTCAAAGAAAATGATTTTCTAAGAGACACAGTCAAGGATACATTCAAATGATCCACTAAAATTTTGACTCAAGGGGAAGGCTCCCAATCAAAGGACAAGTGTGAGGAATTAGAGATGAATAATCAGTAGATGCACACTCAAGTGATCAAGGATAGGTTTGACACACTTTCTACAATACTCCAGAAGAGGTACACTAATATGATGATCTAGATGGACAAGTTATGGGTAACTCTCTCTAAGAGTAACACTGCCATTCAAGAACATAAAAGGATAAATGATAGGCTTCAGGAAAAGTTCCAAGAGATACAAAAAAGAAATACTTCTGATACTAGGTCCATTGCAACTTCTAAAGACCTGATAAGGAATCATAAAGACTATTATAAGGAACTTCAAGTAGATTCCAAAGATTTTATTGAAGCTTCAAAAGAGGGTGTGCCTACATTGTTCAAAGATAATGGAGAGCTGAAAAGTCAGAATGAATGGATGAAAGAGTGCTGACTAATACTACAGGTAGCCTTGGAAGTAGCTAAGGATGAAGATCCAACATTAGAAGAGGCCTGTGAGCATTTGGAAAGGATGATTATTATGGAGATTGCGGCAAGGAATGTTGTGGAGGATGGTGCTATGCACTTGAGTTAGGAGTAGCTAGATCATATTACACAAATTCATTTATGGCTCATTAGAGCTTAATGTTAATATTTCATGTGTTGTTAAAGTCCCAAAAGACACTTATGAAGAGGTATACCCTCATCAAGATATTGCTATATAAGTTGAACATGTGATGATTGAATGAAAGAAAAAAAAAAGAGAGAATAGAGAGATATACAAAATAAGAAACTTTTATAATATATATCATGTAGATTATACTATAAAGGACCATGATGTTGATGTTGTATCTATGGGCTACATACTTGCACCATGTTGTCAACAATAAATTCATATAGCCTAATGGCTATTCATTTATTGCATTAATAAAAGTGAAGAGGTGCTTCACTTAGCAACTATATTATTTTTAATTGACCTTGTAATTCACACCATTTATTTGTAATTATATTTTCCATATGTGGCTAACCTTGTTCATGAAGAGGTGTGACCTCTTTCTCACATTGTATATATACAAGTTCATTTCATTCATTCAAGGCACCAAGACAAGTTACTTTCTTTCTCAAGCAAGTGCGAATATCTACAACAGAGTTCTTTATTATAGATTGAGATTATTCTTCAAGGAGATTGAATTTATCATTCAGGATTTTGATTGTTTGCATCAAGAGTGGTGCTAACAATTTTGGCCTAGTGTTGGCCTATTGTAAAAGTGAATTGCTATTCATTCCTAAATAATATAAGTGATATTATTTGTTGGTATTTTCTCCCTCACGAAGGAGGGTTTTTCCCAAGGTATCTTGTTGTGTTATTGTGTTCATTATGTTTCATTTCTGGTTATTGCATTTTTTATCTATAACATCAACATGGTATCAAAGTGGGTCACTATCTATCTGATTTGTAATAACTAGTCAAGGCTTATAAGGAGCCATCTAAATAAGGAAATATTTGAATCAGGATTGGTCTAAGTCTAGCATTTTTTGCTTGGAACGAAAACTACAGGGTAGATCGCCTCCCTATAATCATGTTTCTCATATTTTCTTGAGCACGAGCTTATCCTCCAGCAATTGCTAACTACATCCATAGGAGTTATGCGGGCGCACATCTTGAGTATCTTTGCATCATGGAATTCAAGACTCTATGTCATCGTAGAAAAGTGTATTGAGGAAAATTGATGGCTGACTAAGTGTTAGGACATCTTGACAAGTTGTAGCTAGCTTTCTTCAATACAGGAAGGAATTCACTAGCGGAGGTTGTCTGTATACATTTTTGCTCGATCTTGGTCATCCAGATCAAAGTCTTGTTGAGACTCATCATTGCTAGGAGTAAGCAATAATTATGGCATATGGATGTATGATAGTATCTTGCTGAATGGGAGGCACAATTTGTGAGTCAATACATTACTTTGAATGCCACCTAGAGTCTTAAAGGGAAGAATCATAAGAATTAAAGGAACTATTTTCAGCTACCTGTGACCTTCATGCACTTGGAGTTGGAATTTTAGGAAAATTAAACCGTTGCTTACAATTCTAGATTGAGGTTATGGAATCTTCAAAAATGTTTTGATTTATTTAAAGTGATGGGAAGAATAAGGATTCGAGAAAATATTTGGTTCAACGGGTGATAATGAAGGTGTCTTCATAATACATTCTTCTGGAATTTCATAATGACCCTATGTGGTTGTAACATTGAAAGAAAAGTCACATCTAAAGAATGGCAGTTGCTGAGTGTAGTGTCTGGGTGTTTACTTGTCTCCTTATACATTTGTATTTGTTGTCTTTGAGGAATGGGTGTTTAATGTTACTCTATTGTTGCTTGCATGTGAAATTCTGGAGAATTCATTGCTGGTGTTCAAATTTCTTCAATCAATCTAATGTGTCATTTATTCAAATATAAGATCTAGAAAGTACTAGTGTTGTGGTTATTATCTGTGTTTGGAGATATTTGCCACCTATGCTTGGAGATGTTTAGTGGGTCACTGCAAACTCTGGATTGTGGTCCCTATGATGGGTGCAAAATTAGGAATGACAAAATCGGTAGGTGGCAAAGATGAGACACAGCCACAGATCCAACTCTATTAAGAGATAAGTATTTCATGTTTGATTAATGTTCATGAATCTTCTATGTGGTTATTAATTCATGCTATAACATTGTATGCTTCCAACTTTGGAAATTCTCCTTGGGATGGTTTTATAAACTATTAGTAATCTCTCTAAAATGCTTCCAAGACGGATCGAGGAGTAAGAGGGTAATGAGAGATTGCTTAGAGAGGAAGAGCTTGAGGCATCCTATGAGGAATTCATGCCGATTGGAGATATGATCAAGCATGGAGTCTTAGCTTGCAGCCATGGGATTGAGTTGGTGGCTAGAGACATCTCTCTCGAAGAAGAACCTATTCAGGTTGTCATTGTGATCAGTTACTTCGAAGAAGGATTCAAGGCTCGACTTGAGAGAATGTCCAAGAAAATGATTGAGATTTTTTCAATGGAGGGTTTTCACTTCCAGAGGATTCCTTGCAATCTCTGTGGCAAGGATCAAGAGGTTTTTTGTCTCACTAAGATGAAGTGAAGGTTGCAGCATTGCAAGGCTGATGCTAAAGTCCTTGGAAGACCTCTTCAGTTTTTGAGATCAGAATTGCACAAGACAATCATTTGGATTTGATATTGGTAGCTTTGTAAACCTATTCATAATTGAGTGATCTAGGATGAGGTCGAGGAGGAAAATCCTAAACTCTCTACAATACCAAAGGTGTGTGCTAGAAAAACATTTCCCTAAGGCAAGCATTGCATTCACTCTTGGATGAAGAGGTCAGAAGGTTGATGCAAGTACTTGAAGATTTAGAGGGAGCCTACTAAACTTGAAGAAGATGGTGATCTAGTTGATCTTGGTTCTTTATGTTGATGATTTATTTCTTACTGGAGAAGATCACCTCATTATCAAATGCAAGAAGGAGTTAGCTTCTGAATTTGAAATGAAGGATCTTGGATACATGTATTAATTCCTTGGTTTAGAAGTATGGAAGAGACCTAATGAGATCAATCTGAGTCAAGGGAAGTACACAATAGACATTCTAAAGAGATTTGGTATGGTGGATTGCATATCCATGTCTACACCGATGGAGACCAAATTACAGAAGTTAAAAGAGGCTGCAGCTAGTTCAAATCTAGTAGATCCTATTATGTACAAGCAATTGATTGGATTGTTGATACTGGACTAGATATTTTCTATGTAGTGAGTGCACTTAGTTAGTTCAAGTGTGAACCAAGGAAAATACATCTAGTTGCAGCAAATCATATCCTAAGATACTTGTGTGGCATAGTTGGGTATGGCTTGAGATATTCTTCTAGTGTGGACTTGAAGCTGCATCGATATTCTGATTTTGATTAGAAGAGAACCTCTAGATTTTGCTTCAGTTTGGAGTCTGCAATGATGTCCTGGTGTAGTAGGAAGTAGTCTTCAGTGGCATTGAGCACTACAGAGGTCAAGTATATTTCAGCTTGCGTGGCAGCTCGAGAAGCAATGTGGCTTCAGAAGCTCCTTGCAAGATTGTTTGGGCAATCGTTGGAGCTGGCTATCATTCATTGTGAGAGAGATTTGAGGTACAAGCCCTTGTTAATGCTTTTTTCTCTATGAGAGAAATTTAAGGTGAAAGCCCTTGTTCCACCCTCTGATAGTATCCATGGTGGATGTCATGTTGAGTGAATCCATGACAACATCACCTGTGTTTATCCACCCTCTGGGAGTAGCCATGGTGTATGTCATGATGAGGTGACGACATCACATTGAGTGATTTCATGATGGGCACTTGTGCAAATATACCATACATGAGACTAGCCATGGTGGTTGATACCATGTTGAGGTGATATGTTCCTCTCCACATATGGGTGTAGCCATTGTGGATGTCATTTTGAGAGAGTCCATGACATTGTGTATCAGAAGTATTCCTCCCTAGCTAAGAGGGAGTGTTGATGTTGTAGTTGTGGGCTACCTACTTCTGCCATGTTGTGAACAATAAATTCATATAGCCTAATGACTATTCATTTATTGCATTAATCAAAGTGAAGAGGTGCTTCACTTGGAAACTATATTATTTTTAATTGAGCCGAACCTCCTTGTAATTTTCACCATTTATTTGTAATTATATTTTCCATATGTAGCCAACCTTTTTCATGAAAAGGTGCGACCTCTTGCTCACATTGTATGTATACAAGTTCATTTCATTCATTCAAGGCATCAAGTCAAGTTCATTTCTTTCTCAAGCTAGTGTGAATATCTACAGCAGAGTTCTTTATTGTAAATTCAGATTATTCTTCAAGGAGATTGAATTTATCATTCAGGAGTTTGATTATTTGCATCAAGAGTGGTACTAACAATTTTGGCCTAGTGTTGGCCTATTATAAAATTGAATTGCTATTCATTCTTAAATAATATAAGTGATATTATTTTTTTGGGTTTTTCTCCCTCAAGGAGAGTTTTTCCCAGGGTATCTTGTTGTGTTATTGTGTTCATTATGTTTCATTTTTGGTTATTGCATTTTTGATCTATAACATCAATAGATGCATGCATGAATTTTGGTAGAAATCAATAGAAGATCTTTAATTATGTGTGACTTAATATTGGTTTCTATTTTTTGTTGATTTGAACAATTATCTAGCTATCTCTGCACTGTTATTTCTTTATTATTTGAACTTGTGTATCCAGGTTGATATTTAGTTTCATCAGACACATTTACTGTTATTGTGTAATCAATTTAGTTGGTTTCTATCAAAGAATTAAAATCTTTGTAATTGATTATTTTAACTTGGAAGTAATGTTTTGATTAGTAAGAAGAGCCATGTAATTTATAAGATTGTCATGCTATCTCCAACTCGATATTATCTTGTTATTCAAACTAAGGATATACTTCATTTGTCAATACACACTTGTCATTATGTGATTATTTTTAATCGGTTCCTTCAAAGAAGGATTAAAATCCTTTCGAATAAGTCACCGTAACCTGATAGGATCGATTGGATCAATAAGTAGAGTTAGTCAGTCACATTCTTGCACATTTATACAAGGTATAAACAAACATAAGTGCCAAAAAATTAGAACTGTAACCAATACCAGTCACTTATCATAAAATTTCATTGACTCTGCTTATCCAAAAAGGCACTAGTCCACTTCACATTTCATTATACCTTACTTATTAACTTTCATATTATAAATATCCAATTATCACATTAGGAGTAGAAGTAGTTAACAAGCCTTCATTTGTTCCACACTTCATTCCATTGTGGATAGATCCTTAAATTCAATTAAGTCACGTAACCCTTAGATTTTCTTCAACTATTGAGGTCCACCCACCTAAGTTTAGTAGAGCTTTAAGTACAGGGAGTCGTCAACCATATAGGTTAACTCTGTTCATTGGTTCAAAAAATGTTGCAAATTTGATCATAGAGCCTGGAATTCTCTTAAGATTTGTAACCTACATTTTTGAGATCCAATAGATTGGTGACTCTACTAGGGATTAAGCCAATTCTGAACCTTAGCCTTCAATCATAGTCATTTCAAAACATCATAAAAGGGTGAAGACTCTGCTGGGAAGAAACAAAATCATTTCACATTTCATATGGTGCAATGTTAGTATCATCCATCAATCAAAAAAATCTTTGAACTGAAGACATTCCTTCATTACCTAGACCCATTGAAGCATTACACCACTCGATGATTTATTTTGCATCTATCAACTTTGCATTTTCTTTATACTTTAACTCTTCTCGTGCTAATGCTCTTTTCACACATGCTCTTGTATCATCATGCTCCCCCTTTCCATGCTCAGCCTCACAAAAGTTCCACATATGTTGAACACCTATAATGACATGCATCCTACTCAACCAGTAGAACATGCATGAGTTCTTGAATTGTGTTGCACAGTTGTCCTACCATATTAAATGTCGATTGTATGCTATGCCCCTCTGAGCCAAATCATTATAGAACAACTGGAAGCAACCTTGCATGAACTCTAGAGAATGTGTGTGATTGTCACTAATATAAAATTGATACTCCCTCAATACCTTCCTTTGGTCCTATATACTATCACTTGCATGAATGAATGCTATGTGCACAAATATCAAAACTTGTGTGGAGTTGTAATATTGTGACTACACCTCATGTTGTGGCTGTCCAGTGTAGTTCTCTGTAAATTTGACCACTGAAACTATGCTACCAACTGGTAAAGTGTCCTTGCATAGCTTGAATTTCATGTCCAGCCATCGGGCTCTATGGGTATGCCTTGCATACTCATACACTATATTGTCATGAAACATGGACATAAATTGATACATTGGAATCCTCTGAATAACCAAATCACACATTTTTTCTTGATTACAATATTTTGTAGCATATGCCACTTTTTTTGATGCAATGCAAGGAGGCAATCAATTTCCAAACACAATAAAAGTCCTTTGAAACAACCTTGCAACACTTAAATCCCTATCTCATCAACTCTTCTTAAAACCATCCAATTTCACTAGTAGGTCTGCAAACCTAATTTTCCTAACTTATCTTGCAAACTTCTTATCAAAATCCTAAACCATTATCCATTTCAAACACCCATTACAAACATCTTTAACATATTCCAAAACTTCATAAGACTCTTTTGGACCAACACCCTCAAAATCAAGCAGCAACATTGTCCTAGACCCTAATTAGGTCAATTTTTCAAAGAAAGTGCCTTTTAAACAACTCACAAACCCCAATTTACTATGGAAAGTCAACAACCAACCTCTAAAACCACCAAATCTAACATTCTTTCCCAGGGGAAAACCTTCTAACATTGCAAACTATAAAACCCTCAAATATGCTTGGTTAAGGGAGGGTTTATTGAAAACCCTACTTCCACAACTTAACTTACCTTGCCAAAGCCACCAACATGCCTCAAATGACCTACACAAACTTAAAATACTTCAAAATCTTTTTCCCCCAAGGTTAACAACCTTTTGCAACCTGAAACCATCAAATTTCACCAAAACTCACAAAATTACCAACTAGGGCAACATAACAAATCATTCTGCTTGCCTCCCCAGCTCCAAACGTCAACACCATATTAAGGCCTAACCCAAATACTTTCATTCTACCAAATTTAAAGATATTTCCCAGGATGAAATGATACTTAGGAAAAAAATTTCTCTTGGGTTCCTTAGGGTTTTTGGACAATTTTCCAAAGAAATGCAATATCTTTCTTTATTCTTAATGAAATTCAACAAAACCAATTGCACAATGATATAAAATCATAGATTCATCAACCCCAATGACTGCCCCTCAAGAATCTAACCATTTGGGGCCATACAAAAGACTACAACAATGCTTTACCAATAATTTTTGAGAAAAAAAAGGAGTTTTATTCATGATTTTCAATTACAATACAAACTCCTACTTTTCCTTGACTTGGGTGAGGCCTTTTAAAAGAATTACAAAGAATAACCAATCAGTTCCCACTGAGAACAACTTATTCTTGATCTTCTTTGCCAATGGTGACCCTTCAACTTCCATTATGTGCATATTTGAAACTTTTCACAAAATTGACATTACATGACAACTTGCCCAAAAACTCACCTAGAAACCTAGAAATGACTCAAAAACATTTGAAATGGCCCAAATAAGACCTTATTACAAAGAGATGCAAGTCATAAACCAAAATTTGCAAAATTTCTTCATGGAGGCATGAAGTTGTCATGGTGATCCTACACCAAAATCCTGGCCAAAAGAAATTCCAAGCCCTCTTGGATTGAGGGTAGTAATATGTCTTCATCCTTTAAATACTCCTCCTTGATGTCTTCTTTGAAAAAACTCCAATTGGTCTTCATTTTCACCTTTGGCTTTAGTTGGTCTATGCCAACTTGTCTCCACTTTGTCTTGTCTCTTTGAATCTGCTCCTTCATGTTGTAATGTGTCACAATCTCTGTCTCAACTCTTTGTCCTTATTCTTCCATCTGCTACATCTTGACCATTGGTTTTTTCCTCATCAAAAGTGTTATCACAACAAGGAAGTGATATATTGTCTCTACGATACCACCATGCATCTTCAACTTATTTTGTGTCTTCATGAGGGATTTATTATTTCCCTCCAAAATATGATCCTTCACCTCTGTTGCAATGTCATCTTCATGTTTGGGGATGGTTTCAGCCTCTATCTTCCTTTCTTTCTCCTCTATCAAGGGTTCTATCATCTTCATTTATGATTCTAATTCCTTCATGTGTCTTCTTTTTTGTATCGGCCTTTGAATAGGCCATACCACTCTTCTCTTCTTAATTATCAAATTCGAACTTTAGGCTTGCCTACACAACTATTCCATCTCAGCCTCAAATCTTTCTCTCATCACTCTAAATTCCTCTAATGCTTTCCTCAATTATCTAATCTCTTGATCCATCTTTGTTTTCTTTGTCTTTTCCTCTTTTCTCTACCTCTCTTATTGTTTCTTCTTCCTTTATGATTCTTGAGCCTGCAAACATCTTCTCAAAAAATCCATCTTCTCTTCAAGCAAGTCCATTTAACCTTGCTTCCATTTTGTCTTTGCCTCACCTAGGTCTCTTCTATTTTCCTCTACCTAGTCTTTTGGCAACCAGGTTCTCTCTTGAACCTACACAAACACCAAAATCTCTTGCCTAGACATTTTGAGCTCTGATACCAATTGATGCAATGCAGGGAGGCAATCAATTTCCAAACACAATTAAAGTTCTTTGAAACAACCTTGCAACACTTAAATCCCTATCTCATCAACTCTTCTTAAAACCATCCAGTTTCACTAATAGGTATGTAGACCTAATTTTCCTGACTTATCGTGTAAACTTCTTGTCAAACCCCTAAACCATTAGCCATTTCAAAAACCCATTATAGAAATCTTTAACATATTCCAAAACTTCATAGGACTCTTTTGGACCAACTCCCTCAAAATCAAGCAACAATGTTGTCCTAGACCCCAATTAGGTCAATTTTTCAAAGAAAGTGCATTTTAAACAACTCAAAAACCCTAGTTTACTGTGGAAATTCAACAACCATCCTCTAAAACCACCAAATCTAACATTATTTTCCATGGGAAAACCTTCTAACACTACAAACCATAAAACCCTCAAATATTCTTAGTTAAGGGAGGGTTTATTGAAAACCCTACTTCCACAACTTAACTTACCTTGCCAAAGCCACAAACATGCCTCAAATGTCCTGAAAAAACTTAAAATACCTTCAAAATCTATTTCCCCTAAGGTTTACAACCTTTTCCAACCTGAAACCATCAAATTTCACTAAAACTCACAAAATTGCCAACTAGGGCAACATAACAAATCACTCTACTCACCTCCCTAGCTCCAAAAATCAACACCATATTAAGGCCTAACCCAAATACTTTCGTTCTACAAAATTTAAATAGATTTACAAGGATGAAATGAGACTTATGCAAAATTTTTTGCTCTCAAGTTCCTTAGGGTTTCTGGAGAGTTTTCCAAAGAAATGCAATATATTTCTTTATTCTTAATGACATTTAGCAAAACCAATTGTACAATGATATAGGCTCATAGATTCATCAACCCCAATGACTACCCCTCAAGAAGCTAACTATACGGGGCCATAAAGAAGCCTACTACAACACTTTACTAGTAATTTCTAAGAAAAAAATAGAGTTTTATTCATGATTTTCAATTACAATACAAACTCCTACTTTGCCTCGACTTGTGTGAGACCTTTTAAAAGAATTACATAGCATAACCAATCAGTTCCCACTGAGAACAACTGATTCTTGATCTTCTTTCCCAATGGTGACCATTCAACTTCAATTATGTGCATATTTTCAACTTTTCACAAAATTGACATTACATGACAACTTGCCCAAAAATTCACCTAGAAACCTAGAACTGACTCAAAAACATTTGAAATGGCCCAAATAGGACCTTATTACAAAGAGATGCAATTCATAAATCAAAATTTGCAAAATTTCCTCATGGAGGCATGAAGTTGTCATGGTGCTCTTGCACCAGTTCTATACTTCCCAAACTCTACTAGTTTCTATCCCACCTCATCTATGCTTTCCATATGTTGACATACTGACATATGTTGCAAGCCACCACAATGCTAACATGAACCATCCAAGCATGTTGTCTTGTAGAATATTTGGCCATCCTCTATTTCAATTAAATTTTTTGATAAGAACTCTCTTGAATATTTTGGTGGGGCTTCTATGCCACAATCTTGCAAAACATCGCTAGTATGCAAATCTAAACATATAGAACGGTAAACATCATAATGGTTAGAGAATTCAATATGTAGTCTACAACAACAAGTAGTGCATGTGTGATTTATCTTGACATAAAAATGTTTAATCATTTCAAAATATCTTTGACAAATACTAATTTTAGGATAAGCCTATTGAAATTTACAAAAAAATTTGGTTTGAGTTGTATGCAAAAAATGCTTTGGATATGGCCATGGTTCTGAATACCGATTCTCCTTCTTACCACATCCCTTTGATTGAAAGATGGCCTTGTGCTATTCTTCCAATACTCTTCAATTATTGTTCTCAATGCTTCAGCAACTTTTTATCTTTTCATGGCAGTCTCCCCGAGAATGCCCATAATTCATTTGACTTAGTTCCCTCAATTCTTTTCCGCCTTTGAACAACTCTTGACAAGGTTTTTCTATTAATTCTCAATTGTTCACTCGTCTTTCTAATGAGACAATCTCTCTTTGTTTGAATACTTACCAAATTCAATGCAATGACACGTTGGGTGACATTACTAGCCTTTGAGCATGAATTCTTACCCACACTCTCATAAGCATCCATTAGATTCTTCACAATAGTGTTTTCACTTGAAGCATTCGATGTTCTCAACCCAAAAGTCTTCATGATGTTTCTATACTTTATACCCCACATCATTTCAACAAATAGTTGACATCTTGCAGACTCATTTAGCCTTTCAAAGAACAATTTCTAAATCTTATTAGCATATCTTCTACAAGTGCATGTTGGAACCTTACCTTCCATGTGCTGCAAAATATCCTCATCAATATTAATCAAATACTTTGGCTTTCTATGAAAAATTTTAGTTGGTGTTCTCCTAGGTATATACATCTCAACATTAGGAATTTCATCAATATTTAATTGAGGTGGGCTAGATTTTGTACCTTTGATCAAGGGTGGAATAGATGACATACCTTGAGATTCACATGGGGATGATGGCATACCTTCATCAAACCCAAGTGATGATATACTCTCAACTTAAGATGTGGTGGATGGTGTCCAACCATATTCACTTGTAGTAGATGGTGTCCCTCCATATTCACTTGTGCTTAATGGTGTCCCTTCGTATTCACTTGCAGTAGAGGGCATGTCTCCAACTACGGTATTCAATTTTTTCTTACAACGATGCTTTCACATTCGTGCCCTTTATGCTGCCAATTCCTTTTCCCTTTTTGATGGTTGAGGATCCTCTTCAATTGGATTGTTTTCATCAATCGTATCCAAAAAAAAAATTCACAATATTCCCTCACCCGTTCTCTCTCCTTTTCTTTATTGGTTTCATACTCTTCGTCTATTAGTTTATCCCTTGTTTGTTTCCTCGACATGGTAGATAAGTTCACCTATAGCATGGTAATGAGATGAATATTATTTCCTAAAAAATGAATCCATACAAATAAATGAAATATATGTCATTCAAGGATTCATACAAAATAATTACAATCATCCTGTAGAAGAGTGTTTCTAGCATAGACAAAGGTCACATGAATTTTTCTGATGGAATGCCTTAAAGAAATGTGGTAATGTGCAATGCCATGATTGCAAGATAGGATCAAAATGGAAGCATGGACAAGGCATGGAACATGAAACCCCATTTCTATGAGGCATACGCTATCCCTACCATATCAACCCTACCACATTGGCAAGCTAGTGGAGCATTGGCAAGCTAGTGAGCTCACTAGCTTGCCAATGTGATAGGTTTGACAAGGTAGGGGCACAAAATGCCTCATAGAAATGGGTACTCACGGTGATGTGAGTCCCCATTTCTATGAGGCATACGCTGCCCCTACCTAGTCAACCCTACGGCATTGGAAAGCTAGTGGAGCATTGGCAAGCTAGTGAGCTCATTAGCTTGCCAATGTAGTAGGGTTGACAAGGTAGGGGCAACCTATGCCTCATAGGAATGGGGTCACCGTGAGACCCCATTCCTATGAGGCATAGGCTGCCCCTACCTTGTCAACCCTACTACATTGGGAAGCTAGTGGTGCTCTCACCATGAGACCCCATTTCTATGAGGCATACGCTGCCCTTACCTTTTCAACCCTTTTACATTGGCAAGCTATTGTGGTAATGTGCAATGCCATGATTGTAAGATAGGATCAAAATGGAAGCATGGACAAGGCATGGAACATGAAACCCCATTTCTATGAGGCATACACTATCCCTACCATATCAACCCTACCACATTGGCAAGCTAGTGGAGCATTGGCAAGCTAGTGAGCTCACTAGCTTGCCAATGTGATAGGTTTGACAAGGTAGGGGCAGAAAATTCCTCATAGAAATGGGGACTTACATCACTATAAGTCCCCATTTCTATGAGGCATACGCTGCCCCTACCTAGTCAACCCTACCGCATTGGAAAGCTAGTGGAGCATTGGCAAGCTAGTGAGCTCATTGGCTTGCCAATGCGGTAGGAATTGACAAGGTAGGGGCAGCCTATGCCTCATAGGAATGGGGTCACCGTGAGACCCCATTCCTATGAGGCATAGGCTGCCCCTACCTTGTCAACCCTACTGCATTGGGAAGCTAGTGGTGCTCTCACCATGAGACCCCATTTCTATGAGGCATACGCTGCCCCTACCTTGTCAACCCTACTGCATTGGAAAGCTACTCACTAGCTTGTCAATGTAAAAGGGTTGAAAAGGTAAGGGCAGCGTATGCCTCATAGAAATGGGGTCTCACGGTGATGTATATCACCATGAGACCCCATTCTATGAAGCATACGCTGCCCCTACCTTGTCAACCCTACCGCATTGGCAAGCTAGTGGAGCATTGGCAAGCTAGTGTATCACCGCAAGTCCCCATTTCTATGAGGCATATGCTGCCCCTACCTTGTCAACCCTATTGCATGGGAAAGCTAGTGAGCTCACTAAATTTCCAATGTAGTAGGGTTGACAAGGTAGGGGCAATGTATGCCTCATAGAAATGGGGAATCATCGTGAGTCTCCATTTCTATGAGGCACACGTTGTCCCTCCCTTGTCCACCCTACTACATTGGCAAGCTAGTGAGCTCACTAGCTTTCCATTGCGGTAGGGTTGACAAGGTAGGGGCATCATATGCCTCATAGAAATGGGGACTCATAGTGATGAAATCATCGTGAGTCCCCATTTCTACGAGGCATATGTTGCCCCTACCTTGTCAACCCTACAAAGTCCTCACAGTGGTGACATCACCATGAGTCCCCATTTCTACGAGGCATATGCTGCCCCTACCTTGTCAACCTACCAAGTACCCATTTCTATGAGGCATACACTGCCCCTACCTTGTCAACCCTACCTGGTGACATCATCGTGAGTCCCCATTTCTATGAGGCACATGTTGCCCCTACCTTGTCAACCCTACTACATTGGCAAGCCAGTGAGCTAACTAGCTTGTCAATGCTGCCACATTTTGCATACATTTATACGAAAACATTATTGTCAAACAATTCAAATGCCTTGTCCATTCTTCCATTTTGAGCCATGATTGCATGATAAGTTACACTTTTCCCCATGTTGCTAACTTAGCCTTGAATAAAGAGTCTTGAAATAGTGGAGAGAAGGGTTAGAATCCCTTGTAGGTAGACTAATTAAGGAAACATTTAAAATATATCACAACATAAGTGATGAGGTAATTTTAGTGATGAGGCAAATTTAGAAATAGAGATGAAAACCAAAATAGATTCAAAGATCTATCAATGTGGGAGGATTATATTCCAATTTTTTAGAGACATGTATGGAAAATTTGGTGGCATAGACAAGGCAATCATATGCTTGGTATAATTTCTTGACAAAATACCTCAATGAGATATTTCCTCATGGACTATAATGATTGCAGGATGTGCACAAAATAGATTTATTGAAAAGGCTTTAGAAAATTTCAAGCATATGCAAATTTTAGGTGTAAAACCAAATTCAACTACATTTTCCAAGATCCCCCATGCCTATACCAAAATGAAATCTTTGAAGAGTGGTATGCACTTCCATAGTAAAGCATTGAGAAATGATGTATGATTTTACTTCCTTATAACTTATGTCATATATATGTGTATACAAAATGTGGAAACAGACACAAGGTAAGTCAATTATTTAACAAAATGCCTCAAATAGATGTGGTTTAAAAATGTAATTGGCAAGTGTAAAGAATTTTGTAATTTAAAATGTGCATTGACAAGCTAAGGTTATAATGACAAACAAAAAATGATCAACATAGAATATGAAAAATAATAAAAATGAAAGAAAGCCATAGTAGAATGAAAGAAAATGTGTAAATATTTCACATACCTAAAAAACCAGAGTTTCAAAAGGAGGAGTTCTACCCAATTATGTAGCCTTTGCTTCTTCTTTCTCCAAACTCCTCAACAATTTGACATTTTCAAAATCTTGTTCCTCTCCAAACTTTAATTGTATATCACTCTTAAATGGAATTCAGACTTGAATTGATATCATATGCCTTTCAACGTGAAAACTCTGCTATTTCATGCAAAGGTGATGGAAAGATGATGAAAAAAGTGGTGGAATGTGAAAAAAATTTGTGCACACTTCAAAAAATCATCAAAAAGCTTTTTTTTGTTGGAGCACACACAAAACCAGGAGAATATGCAAAATGTGGGCCTTGAGATCATGGGTATATTGAGTTTTTTTACCATTTTTAGAGTAAGCCAAAATGCGCTCATGTTATAATGTGCTTGTAGTATAATGCGCTCACATTATAACGTGTGCACGTTATGTCTTGCTAAAAGAATGAGCATATCTCTACTACAAAACACGCTCACGTTATGATAAATTTGATTTTTTATAGGTTTCTTTTCTCTCTCTTTCTCTCTACCCTCTACCCTCAATCCACAACCCTTAATCCATCTACCCTTAAACCCTCAACCCTCTACCCTCTACCCTAAACCCTAAAACCTAAACCCTCAAACCCTAAACCCTCAACCCTCAACCCTAAACCCTTAAGCCTTCTACCATCTACCCTCAACCCTCATCCCTCAACCCTATACCCTCAACCCAATACCCTAAACCATCAACCCTATAGTTACTCAACCCTATAACTTCAATTCTAAACCTTCCTCCCTCTATCCTCTATATCTCTCCCACTCACTCCCTCTCTCTCTCTCTATCAATTCTCTCCCTCCTACCCCCTCTCTGTCTCTCAAGTCTCTCTCTCAATCCTATCTCTCTCCCCTCTACCCTTAACCATATACCCTCTAACCTTAACCCTTAAATCCTCTACCATCTACCCTTAAACCCTTAAACCCTCTATGCTCTACCCTCTATCTCTCTTTGTTCAGTCTCTCCCTCCTACCCCCTCTTCCTCTCTCAATTATATCTCTCTCACTCACTCACTCCTTATAGCTCTCTCCCCTCTACCCT
>VDFB02000015.1:601180667-601406518 GCA_007258455.2 Sequoia sempervirens | reverse complement strand
CCCCTTCTCTCCCACTCCCTCTCTCTTAGACTCTTCCTTCCACCCCCTCTCCCTCTCTCAAGACTCTCTCTCACTACCCCTCTCTTTCTCTCTCTTAAAATTATCCCTACCTCTAAAGACATACATAAACACATACATACATTCATACAAGCATAATACATATGTACATATGATCCTACATACATACAAGCATACATGTGCATATGTAGATACAATCTTACATACATATAGGCATACATACAATATACATGCATTGATACATAAATACATACATACATACATGACATACAAGCATACATGTACATACAAACATATAAATATATAAATATATATTCAATAGAGTAGCATTTAACATAAAAAAATACATAACACAAGCACGTTATATCGTGCTCCCATTATTTCATGCTAGACATGTCCCACGCAAATGCAAAAAACCATGTCAAAACTAAGATATAACAGAAGCACGTTATATATTACTTTGGGAATCCCCAAGCCTTAGGCTTGGTATTTTCCTTGGAATACCAACCCAAAGGCTTGGAGGCCTTCCTAATGACCAATTTTTTTTTTTTTCAAATTCTACAATATTTCGCATAATCAGGTTCGTGCTCACCATCAAGATTACACGTGTTTCAATGTTGAACAAATCAAAAACCTAGGTAATGTTAGGTTCTCTCTTAGCTATCCAATGATGCATTTTTTTTCACTTTTTGGCAATGTTAAGCCTTTCATCTATAATTTCTTTTGTTTGTGTCTCTTTTTTGGAAAAAAAAGGAATGTTTGGTGATTTTTTCATTATAAATTAGTCATTCATCAAAATTTCATATAAATTACATTTTAAGAAATTAGACTCCATTCTACAAATTTTATAAAAAAATAATAAAAATCAATTAGTTTCCAAAATTTTTAGGGGTAGCATGGCCAAAATTCTATTTTTCAAGAAGTGTCCACTTAGAAAATTAGTAAAAAATCAAATATTCATTAAAAAATTATCAAAAAAATCATGCATCAACTACATACCGTTAGCTAATTTCTCATCAAAGTGATTTCAAAAATACTAAAAAAAGGTTCACCATGCTAGGGACGTACAAAAGTTGCTATGTTATGTTTTTTTGACAAAAAAAACACCAATTTATGTATGTCCCTCTTTTGAACCCCTTAATCTCAACCATTTTAAAAATAAATTAGTAGTTTAGAAAGTAGACTCAGAGCACTTTGATCCTTGTTTTTGTTGCATCTCAAAATTTTGAGTGTAACTATCCTCAATTTCACGTCCAAGGTCAGTAGTTCCTAATTTGAGAAAGAAAAAAAAGTGGCCACTTAAGCCCTCTTTTTGTCCCCCCATCTTTTTGCACTTACCCTCATGTTGTGCTTGTAGATCTAGGTGGAAGAAAACTTGAAAACCATTTGAAGAGAAAAATTGAAGAAGTTTTCAAAGTTGAAAAAAATTTCATCTCATGAAAACTCATCTACAAAATTTATTTTCGGCTTTTTGAACCTAAAACATGGGCAAATTGGAAAATTCAAATCTGTAGAAGAGGCTCCCAAAGATTGAAGAAAATACCTAACTCAGGACCCATTCGCCTCTGGGAAAATGACTCCCAGATCAGCTTCAAAAACTAACTTTTGGTGACTAGTACACATGCTTCAACCCTTCTTTGATTAGCATGTTGTTTTCTAGTTTTGTCAGTATTAAGCTTAATCTTGTTGTTCCAAGTGTTAGATTGCAACTTGGTGTTTATTTACTATTTTTAGTTTTTCTCTCCAAAGTTTTGTGTGGATATCATTTCCTAATGAAATTGAGCAAGATAGGTCCATCATATTCGACTAAAGGCTCAGCGGGATTTCTTTAATCCCACAAAAAGCTCTATCTATTTCCTCAATTCCACTAAACACTCAAATTTATTTCTTGAATCACACCAATTACATAATAAAAATCCATTGATTCTTCCCATCTAATTCCTCTCAACGGTTTTGAATCATTAATTAGGATATTCTACTACACGATCTCAATTATTCAGTTTGAAACACAAAATCTATATAACAATCATCTTCTTCCTCATAAATGATCAAAGAATTGACATCTTTTACACAATGAAGTAATGCCAAATTAATCATTGATTTCTTCAAAGCTTTTGCATACATCTTCGATCAACATCACACAACTTTGAATCTTTTGCTACGCAAAAATTGAGGCTTCACATTGATATAACCACGATCCAACATCTTTGCAAATACACTTTGGCATGGGATGGGTAACTTTATGTTTTATTGAATTCATTGTTCTTGTTTTTCAAATACTTTCTTGAATTTAGTATCTTGTATTGTTCATTTCGTGAGTAATGGGTATGAATCTTAGTCTTTTTCTTGAATTATATTTTGTTTAATTCATGTAACATTGATTATCTTATTGCTTTATTAATTTCCCCCTTACACATTTTGGCATGCCTGGTGAGACCTCATTCCATAATACTAACATTTGCATGATTTTTTGAGTAGCTACAGGTTCTAGAAATGCATTTGAAAAATCTTCACACAATTGATTTCTTGTTCCTATTGCAATCACCCTTTTCCCAACTGCTTTCGAATTTTCTAGCCACTTCTGCTTCAATAATAAGGTCGCTTTTGAAAAAAATGAACACAATCACATATAACAAAGCTGCCTTTTCTTTTTATAAATTCATCTAAAAAACACAATTGGGTCATTTTTTATTAAATTTTTTTCTTTTGCTCTGTTATTGTTTTTATCCGAAATATGCAAGTTGTTTTTCAATTTTTAATGCTAATACTTACTTGGTTTGAATGTATGAAAGGTGCTAACATTGTTTATGCAGGATTTGTAGGAGCATGGCATGTGTTTATCGAAGTACCAACTAAAAATTTTGTTGCAAAGAAGGCGAACGGTCCAAGTCAAGATTTTTGAAAGCTTTCATAGTTTAGGAAAAAAATTAATTTGGTGCTTAAAAAATGAACCCCACAAATCACATGCTTTCAATTTAGTGCTTCAAAAGAATCTTTCAAAAGCATTCTAGCTTAGGAAATTTTTTCAATTGGTGCTTAAAAAAATTCTTTCAAAAGATTTGTAGCTTAGGAAAAGTTTCCAATTGGTGCTTAAAAAGAATCTTTCAAAATATTTTTTTAGCTTAGGAAAATTTTAAATTGGTGCTATAAAAATGAACCCAACAAACTTACACACTTTCGTTTTGGCATTCTATAAAGAATTTTCAAAAGCTTCCGTAGAATAGAATAAAAATTCACTTTCGGTGTTCTAGAATGGAATATTGTCTTTTGATCAATGCTTTCAATATGTTGATGAAACAAACGATTTACTTTTTGTTGACAAATTAAGACAAGGATTGTTAGAAACAATCAGTTTTGGGATTAACATTTGAAAAATACTTTCCGATTTTCTCATTGATATCTAATTCCTTGAAATATAGAACACTTCATTTTGGTGCACATAAAAACAAATTGGTATCTTGTAAACATTTTATTTCTCTTTTTTTTGGATAAATTTTGATACACCACTTCAAAGAATTTTTTTGGCTACAAAGGTGGCTTCTACAACATTGGTTCTTAGTAATGCTTAGGGGATCCAATGCTTGGATAACATCCACCTAGCCAATTAAGGCTTTAAATAACTTACTCAAGGTCTGATATACACAAGGTACCTCCCCTTTCGTGAATGGCACTGACAGCCAAGTAATTGCTAATGCAAGTCATTTGGAATTTAGCCTTGACCATTTATATAGAAGCCTGAGTGAAATACTGCTTTGAGTCACCTCTAAGTTCTCCAATGTGAGATGTGTCTCAAAAGGAAATCCCTCTAAAGGTAATTCTTGAAATGAAAACAATGTGTGAAACTCAAGATGCTTTACGTCACCCAAGATCACCAAAAGACATGAGGGGAGAGGATAGACACCTATTTTTCCAAACATGGAAGACACAGTATACACTTCATCACAATATCCTTTTTAAGATAGGTTTGAGTGGTGTTAAATCATCCCTTCAGGACATGAGGTAAGCCCACTTAAAAGAACATGTCTATCTCTAGGGTGTCAATTGTCTTCACGAAATTGCCAAATCTACCAGTTACTTTGAAACATTAAACATTTGCTTGAATTATAATGAACACATCAAAATAAGCATTTAACATGGTTATAAAACATCAAACCCTTTTGACTTAGTGAGAATACTTTGAAAAGAGCCCTATATTTGCAGTCCTTAAGTATATCTTAAAACAATATCCCTAAAGGTTTCTAAATATTTAGGCTTAGATTTCAAGTCACATTAAGAATGAACTCAACATTGGAAACTATGGCTTTAGCATTTCGCCTTCCACAAACTTTGAGATTTTTTGGAAAGAAACGTGCTTAAAGCTATAGACATTTAGGTTCAAATAGTTTTGATTGTTGTGTTGCATGATATCACTTGCCAAAATCTCAGATTAAATCAAACAAATACATAAAAATATAAAATTTATCCAAACTATTGCCAAACACAGAAACTAAAAAAACAAATCTAAACAGAGGCCAATATTGCTCATGTTTCTGTTGCTTTTGACCTAAAACTAGCCACAGTTAAACTAAAATAGCTCGCTTTTTCTCTCTAGTTTTTTACAGTGATTGTCAAAAATTCATCACTTTTGAAAATATGAATGCACTTGATATAAACTTTCCAAAATTGACCTTAATATTTCCACACTTGATCTATTTTTTCAATTGCAGTTGACATAAAACTGGCCACTTTTGACCAAGAAGTTTTCTTTTGCACTCAATATTTACCAGTTAAAAAATTACACACATAGGCTTCTTTTGAGAAAACCTTACCACAGTTTTCTTTCATATTTGGTTGCAGTCAACCAAAATCTACCCACAGTCAACCAAAATCTGGCTGCTTTTGACAAACATTACTGTTATTGTTCTAAAATTGTTGCCTTTTCCCTTCTTTCTAGTGAAAATCAGAATCTAATCTTAAACTGGTTAAATCTTGTGAGAACGAAAAAAAAGCCCATCATCCATTTGCAAAAACAAACAATCCAACCTAATTTTAGGATTCAAAATCAAAACAAACAACTTGGATCATTCCTTCACTCAAACTTCTAAGATATCAACATTTTTGAAACTCAAGGCTAGCTCAAGTAGATTTCTCGCAACATATCCTCTAGAAAATGAAGTGAAATATCGATCCAATTATTTCAACATTTTGAGTCCCAAAAATAGTGTCATTCCCAAAAGATCGCTCAAACTTTAGGGTCTTGAGTATCACAAAAACCATATTAAAACACAATTCACTTTATGACCATTTGGCATCCAATTGCTCTAGTTCAACAACCAAATCTTACAACACCTATCATACAACCAAGTCTCACACAAATTGAAGGTGGACAAACAAATATTATCAATAGCTTCAGAAGCTTCATATTTTTGATAAATGAATCACCAATCCAATAGAGAGACATAGCTAGTATCCTAGACAAAGATGAATAAATAGTGGACCTAGTGGCTGGAAGGCCCATATTACCACCCCCTGCATGGAAATAGATACCATCCTTTAAAATAGAAAATCCCAAAACACCTAGAAAATAGAAAATTCCAAAAAAAGTAAAGCATTTAGTTCATTTCCATAAACCAACAAACTTTCACAAAATCTTGGTACTTTTTTATGACAACTATGGAATCATAACATGGGAAAAAGATGGAAGTAGAAAAAATTAGTTCTAGTGTGCTCCCAAAAAAACCACAAACAAAGGAAGTGACCCATGGGGTTACAGACCAAGTGACCTTATGACTCCTCAAAAGGAATCAACATTCAAAGTAGCATCAAAGCAACCACCAAGTGAGGATGAGGTAATCCACAGACAACAAGAAATGATGGATAAATCAAACCAAAACCCAAAGAACATGGTCATAAAAGAAGTGGATAGTGAGGAAGAATTAGATGATGAAGAATTCTTTCAACACTCTAACAATCCCAAGGTGCTTAAATTGATGGAAAAACTCCTAAGAAAGGATCCAAATACCTACTTCTTCAAATTAGCACAAAGTGGTGCTAAACTACCTATAGACTTTAATGTGGAAGGTCTTAAGGATCCTCACCTCATTCCCTTAGGGGATAAATCAGTTTTGAGGGAAATACCCAAACCATTGGAGATTTCAAACATGCCACCAATATTCTCACAAAGCAATGATCAAGCAATGGACAACCCTTTGTTTAGGAAACCATCCCAAATCAAGAAAGCATTAGTAGCCCAACAATATCAAGGAGGTCCAACTCAATACATGCCCCAAAACACTTCATACATTGACCCTTCCTAGAATGTACAAAATCAACAAGGGAAATTTCCACAAAAAATCTACAAGGAGGTGTTCCATATAGTACCCTTCCTAATGAACATCAACAAGGTGTACTATAGGGTACCCTTTTCAATCAATAAGGTGTGCCACATGATACCCTTTTCAATCAACAAGGTGTGCCACATGGTACCCTTCCTAATCAACAATCCCAACAAAAAGGTGTACTACCAATGCACTATCAAGATAATCTTCAATATATTTCATCCCAATAGCAAGGTGTACCACCAATGCACTATCAAGGTAGCCTTCAATACAATTCATCCGAAAAACAAGGTGTACCACTAACACAATACTAGGGCAATCTTCAAAGCAATTCATCCCAATAACAAGGTGTACCACCAATGCACTACCATGGTACCCTTCAGAAAAATCATCCACAACAAGGTGTACCACTAGCACACTATCAAGGTACCCCTCTTCAACAAAATCAATAAGGATCTAACCTTCCTTACAATCATCAAGGCCTTAATATTCCTTACAATCAACAAGGACCTAACCCTCCTTACAATCAACAAGGACGTAACCCTCCTTACAATCAACAAAAACCTAACCCTCCTTTCATACAAGGACTTAACTCTCCTTCCACCCACCATGATTACCAAGGTCCTACACCTCCACAATACCTAACCTATGACCAAATTGACATTTTGGGACAAAAAGGCTACTACACACAAGGTCCAAAAACAAGTGTACCAAACATAGAGGTAGGCATACAACTGCAAGCCCTAAATCAAAATATATTGGACATCTAGACTGGGAAAATGGCCAAAAAAACCTACACTCTACAGTATATATGTATGTTCCCTTTTTATTGCTCTATTATTATGCTCCCCTTTCCTAAAATTTTTGAAATACCCAAGTTTGAAAAGTACAAGTGAAAAGGAAATTTGGTAGAACATCTGCAAGACTTCTCAGTAGCTTGAATGGAAGTACAAAACAATGATTCTTACCTAATGATAATTTTTCCACGCAATCTTATAGGTCATGCTATGGAATGGTTCTCCCATCTACTACTAGGTATTAGTACTTTTGATGAGTTGACTAACAAGTTTGTGAATCACTTCTTGTCCAACATAGAACAAGATGACACCATCACTAACCTCTACAAGATTAAACAAAACCAAGGAGAATCCTTTACATCCTACCTACAAAGATGGATATATAAAGCTAGTAGATGCAAGTTTCCTATTCCCGACAAAGAATTGGTGGATATCTTTATTTCCAATGTCCAAGAAGAAATTAATTACCAACTCACCATGTTGTGCCTCGCTAACTTAGAAGAGACTATTGAAAAAGGACTATACATTCAAAGAAATCTAATAGTGAGGGGAGTGATTAAACTAAACAACTCAAAAGACAACCCTTCTAGTTCGAATGAAAAACCTAAGAATTGGGACAAGAATAAAAATGTTACGAATGATGGAGTATTTGATGCTAGAGTTGTATGGAACATGCAAAATCCCAATGTACCACAAAACAAACCCCAAGTTGCACAAACAAGCTATGCTCCCATCAACATACAAAAAAATTAATTCACCTATCCGAAAAAATAATCAAGTGGATAACCAATGGATAAATCAGGGAGGAAAAAAAAGATAATATGACCAACCAAGGAGGAAATTTACTCAATTAGGAGAAACACGTGAGACAATCATGCACAAATTAGTTCAACAAAATCTCATCAAAGTCAATGAGCATCCAAACTATGAAGAGCTGAGTTTTAAAACACCATGGTACAATGAAAAGGACTCATGTGAGTTCCAAAAGATTATGGGACATATGATGAATAACTGCACGAAACTTAAACATATAATACAAGACTTAATCAACAAAGGAGAAGTGGATATCGAACACCATCCTAGAAACAAAGATCTCCAAATCTACACAAATCCAATTCTAAACCATGATAAGAAAAATGATAAAGGGAAAGAATGAGACTATAACAACACCAACTACACCTATGGTGACACCATCCTAGGTACTCTCTCACAAGTAAACGACACTAGAGTCAATGTGTTAACTATACAAGGTAGGCACCCTGAATGTAACGTAACTACCCATCGAGGGAAATTAACAATACAAAGAACCCCACCTAAACCCACAACTAAGTAATCTAATGACTATAGTATTATGGAACAACTGAAGAAGAACCCCCACTTTAATCTCCATCCTAGAGCTATTGAAATTATCACCCACGCATAGGGAAATACTAGAGAAATCTTTGGAAACAGTGACCCCTAATGACCTCAATCCTGATCAGTTTCAAGCCATGGTTGGAAAAATCACAACTGATCATCATTTAGTCTTCTCTAAGAAAGACCTTCCATAGAATTTGTATCACAACCAAGCCCTCTATATAGAGGTTGGTGTCCACAAACATATGGTCAAAATAGTATTGATAGATAATGGTGCAAGTTTAAACATTTGTACCTTGAAATTTGTTAAATAGCTGGGGTATTTTGATGATGTAATTGACATAGGAAAAAGCATCAATATAAGAGCTTATGACGACCTAGAAATAAATTTAGAAGGCACAATCAGGCTACCTGTATAGATAGGACCAACAACAATGGAAACAACATGCCAAGTACTGAACCTTGAGTTACCATATAACCTTCTTCTAGGATTATCATGGATTGGTGCACTACAAGAAATTCCTTTGACATGTCACTAGTGTCTAAAATTTCCTCACGAAGGAAAGGAGGTTACATTGTACATAGATCCTAAACCATTCCACTATTGTGAAAAATTGGAGGAGAAATGAAACCAAATCTAGCGTATACATAGTAATGATTTATCATTTCACTCATATATCGACCCATCAACACTACCTGTACACACTAAAAATTGTGCTAGGTATGCGATTTATAAATTCTCCATCATTTCCCCTTTTGTCTTTGATAATTAAATAATCTTAATTATTTAATTATTTTCTAAGTCATATGTCTTCTATTAATTAAATAATTTTAATTATTTAATTAATTCATTTATATCTTTATTCCTCCTTGATTAATTAAATAAATTTTATTTATTTAATTTTGTCCACTCCCTTGAATTTTGAATTAAAATCATTAGTTAATTCAAAAAATTCCCTTTGTCACATTCTTCTATAATTAAATAATTATTTCAATTATTTAATTCTTCATTAGCCACCTAGATTAAATAATTTAATTCATCTTTATTTGTTCCAATCTTATCTTCCACATCAGGTACTTATCTATTCATGTCTTAACTAACCTCCACCCTTGATTAAATTATTTATAATTTAATCTTGACCGTCAATCCTTATAATTTTTCCCTAACCCTAGTCTTTACCTCATCTTTCATTATTGGCCAACAAGCATCATGTGTAGGTTGATCTTCTATGTCACTTACACTTGGGGGAATGTTGTTTCATCCAAACTATCTATCCCATCATACCATTTCCATCCTATCCTACCATCCTTATCCATACACCCACATGCATACCTATCCTATTGAATCCATCCATCCTCCCGTCCTTCTTTGATCTTGATAAAGACATGGGGGAATTTTTTTTACAATTGTTTTGGATATCTCTTAATATATCTCATCTTATCTAAACCAATCCATCCCCCATAATTCCCTCTTTTCGTAAGCTTTGTCATGAAAAATCATGTCTACAACCTAGAATGGGTCATGTTATTCCTATGCAACATAGCCCTTGGAGATCACATCCTAGCTCCTTATGATGCCTACATCCATTCCACTATATCTTATCCTTTTATCCATCCATTTATCATGAGCTTTCCATCCCATCCACTATATCTTATCCTTTTACCCATCCATTTATCATGAGCTTTCCATTCCATGGCCTATCCTTTTTATTCATCCATATATCATGAGTCTCCCATCCCCTATAGCCCATCCTTTTATCCATCCATCTATCATGAGCCTTCCATCCCATTTACTATCATCCTTTTATCCATTCATCCAATCCTACATGCATTCTTTTACCTATATTTGGTTTTTCCTTGTCATTGGTATCTAGCACAAAGGCTACCCAAGTTGTAAATCCATTTACATTCAAAACATTCCAAAAAAAAACACCAAACAATCAAATATTCTCAAAAAAGCCAAAAAATATCAAATATTCCCAAAAAAGCCAAAAAAAAAACCATAAAATCCAAAAAAAAAATCAAAACATGTCAAAAACACAAAAACATCCAAATAACTTTTAAAAATACCAGAAATAGAGTTAGAGTCACTATCAGTCATGTCAATCCATGGCATTGTCGAACTACGTTACCTCTACAACTAAACATAGGAAAGGCCATCTATCGATGTTCCCCTGAGGCATTAGGTCAATAATTTTAGGTTTTTCCAATAAAATCATGACTCAATCCTTTGATGTCAAACTATGAGGTCTCTATGCAATGTTAGATAGGCAAGGCCATCTGTCAATGAGCCTCCAAGGCCACTTAGGTTGATCCTTTAGAGTTTTTTGTGTTGATCATAATAAATTAGACATTATCAACTTAGACACAAACAACCATCGAAGAATCAGACAAGTCACACATCAATAAGACAAACAAGTCAACAAAGTCACTTAGTCAAACCAAAGAAATTGTCAAAACAATCAAAAAGTCAAACCATCAACTAGTCAAAATTATGTCTTATATAGGATGTGTCCTTCCTGAAATCCAACATTGTCATTTAGTAAAACATCGTCATTTTCCTTATATAGGTGGTCACATGATCAAAACTAGACTCGACATCTTATACGACATGTGTCTTTCCTAAAACTAGGCTTGTCAAACAATCAACTCGTCAATCACCTAGTCAATTAACTGTCAAACAATCAAATTTTGGCAAACACTCTGAATAGATGTTGACCTTGTGGTTTATTTTTTCTTATCTTTTTTCTTTATTTTTCTTTGATTCATGTTACTAGCTTCCTTGAGGATGTCCCATGAAGTATTTAGAGGAGCGACGATGTGTCATGACTCTATTCTTTGATTGTTGTTCGTGGATTTTCTTGGAAAAAAGACTGGGGCAACTTTGCCCTTAGTATGGGCTAGAAGACATTCCTTGTCTGTGACTGTCTGTTTTGCGCCTTGTTCTATGTCATACCATGGTGTTTTTTGTCCATTTGTATCATTTTAACACCCAATGATGATTGATGTATGGCCTATTATGTATTTGGAAAAATATTGAAGTTCTTCAAGATTCTATGCTAACAAAATATCCTTCATGCTAACATTTCTTCAATTCCCTTATCTATTTTCCTCTTTTCCATTTCAAGAGCACACTTATGTTCTTTGAACCCACATATCCTCTCAAGGGGCCATACCACTACCTCCTCATCATCCTTCCTGATCCTGTTCATGCTGGGGCATATTTTTGACTGAATTTCTTTGACACAATGCAATAAACTGCATTGTATCAAAGAGGGGCAAAATGTAGACACTAAAAATTGTCCTAGGCCTGCGACTTATAAATTCTCCATCATTTCCCCTTTTGTCTTTGATAATTAAATAATCTTAATTATTTAATTATTTTCTAAAGTCATATGTCTTCTATTAATTAAATAATTTTAATTATTTAATTAATTCATTTCTATCTTTATTCCTCCTTGATTAATTATGTCACTAATTAAGTCCCTTTCTTTCTAAAATTAAATAAATTCTTATTTATTTAATTTTTATGTCACTTTCCACTATAATTAAATAATTATTTTAATTATTTGATTATTCATTAGCTTTTTCTCTCCTAAATTAAAATATATATATTTATTTAATTTGGTCCACTCTCTTGAATTTTGAATCAAATCATTATTTAATTCGAAAGATTCCCTTTGTCACATTCTTCTATAATTAAATAATTCTTTTAATTATTTAATTATTCATTAGCCACCTAGATTAAATAATTTAATTCCTCTTTATCTATTCTAATCTTATCTTCCACATCAAGTCCTTATCTATCCACGTCTTAATTAACCTCCACCCTTGATTAAATTATTTATAATTTAATCTTGATCATCAATCCTTATAATTTTTCCCTAACCCTAGTCTTTACCTCATCTTTCATTCTTGGCCATTTATTTATTGAATTTTAATCCTTATCCCTTCATTCAAAATTGGATTCCTTATAAAAGATCTTCTCATTGTCATTTTTCACCTAACCTTTTGCTATCTAGTCTATTGCATCCATAAGCTATCTAGAGTGACCTACATATGCTATCTTGCTATCAAGTCATCAAGTCAGGTGCATCCATAGTCATTGAGAATCTTCAATATTTTGCTTACTCGTTGTCATTGGGCCTATTTGCATACTCAAAAATATAAGGGAAATTATTATATTCAAGCAAAATGGAGAAGTGCAATGCAGGTGAATCAATGGTGGCATGAAGATTTGGTAATATTGTTACATGTTTATGTCTTTATGCTTATTTGTACTTCATTGTTATCAGGGTTTGATTTATATGCATTGTTGCCTAACCTTTAATATTTTAACCCTGGTTACACTACCATCAACCTTAGCTAAACCCCTATCAAGTGAGAAACCAAAATCTAAGTCCAAGATTCAAGTACTTGACAAAGGTAACAAGAACTATCATTTCAATCAAGCCTTTTGTATTAGAATGCTTCCCCCAACACCGAAGGTTTATGGAGGGCCTAAGGAGATCAAACATGTTCAAGCAGTAAAAATAGTAGAAAAACCCATGATCTTTACCAAGTGGGGAGATATAAAGGATGAGGAAATATTCAAAGAGGATCACCTCTCATCAATGATCTACAAAGAAGACCAAAAAGAACCAAAATAACTACAACCCCTTCTCATTGATCCTAGGAGTAAAGGGTATCAACTAGCTAAAAAAATGGGATACACTAGAAAAGGTGGCCTTGGGTGACATAAAAAAGGTAGATAGGAACCTATTATAGTGGAACAAAGAAAAAAGAACATGGTACTAGGCAATGGGTAGATAGAAATGGTTATGCCAAATATTGGACGTACCTCTTTTAAGAAAGGAACTCCTTATACTAACATTAAGACATCAGATATATACCATGTTATAGACAACTATTTACCCATTGAGGACTTATTTGAAAGCTTTAGCATAATTATATTCCCTATCCGACCTATCAAACCTACATTCAAAGACTATACTTATGAAATATAATCTATTGAGTCTGAATGGGATTCTCCTCCTTTGTCACCTCTAGCGATGATGACCTAGATACCCAATGGGAGAATGATGCCAAAGCCATATTGACCATTTTTACAACTTTCATAAGCTTTATAGATAACGATGAAATCCTATCCCTTTGCTACACATAGTTGATAGATTGGGATCAACAACACCATACACATGTTTTAGATCAATTCCAAAATGATGAAGCTATTGTAGAGTTTATGGGACTTCGAACCGATATACCATTAGGAGATCATAAAGTAGGGTTTGCCATGGAACTCAAATAGGAAGCATATTTTAGAGGGTAGATTGTGTCCTCTAGTTGCAAAATTGAAAAAGATAATTTAAAACTAAAAATGAGATCCCCTAGGGAAAACCATGATATGGCTCTATTAGATCTTGAAAGAGAAAAATAAAGGATGAATCTAAGGGTGAAAACCTCCCCACTCAGTAGCTAAAGATGGAGGATTCAATCTCCCTATTTCTGAATATCAAGAGAAGTTGACACTTCTAGTTGAAGAAGTGGAACCTATAAATGTTGGCATAGAAGAAACACACGAGATCATATACCATATAGCATCACTTGATCCTAAAGAGAAAGTGAACTTCTCAGCATTCATTAATGAAAGGAAGATAAAATTTGCATGGACATATGCAGACATGTCAGGGCTAGATCCAACATTGGTCATACACCACCTAGTTGTATTTCCTGAAGCTAAACCCATCAAGAAAAAAATATGAAAGATGCATCCCCAAATAACACTTTTGATAAAAGTAGAACTAAAGAAACCACTAGATGTGGGTTTCATTAAACCAATTGATTACCCTCAATGGATCTTGAATCTAATACTCATATCAAAGCCCAATGGGGGCATAAGAATCTGCACAGATTTCTAAGATCTAAAAAAAGATTTTCCAAAAGATGGCTTCCCTCTTCCAAGCATTGATACAATTGTAGATCTAACAACAGGGCATGAAATGTTGTCACTGATGGATAGATTTTCAAGATATAATCAGATAAATCTATCCCTTGATGATCAACATAAAACAACATTCACTTGCACATGGGGGACCTTCTACTGGAATGTCATGCCTTTCGATCTAAAGAATGCAAGAGCAACCTATCAATGAGCAATGACTACAATATTTCATGATATGTTGCATACAATTATGGAAGATTATGTAGATGAAATACTAGTGAAGTCCATAAAAGGGAAGACCATTTGACCAGCCTTGCAAAAGTATTTGGGATGCTTGAATAGTATAACTTGAGGCTCAATCTAAAAAAAGTGTGTATTTGGAGTAACATTTGGGAAACTACTAGGATACATACTATCAAGGAGAGGCATCAAAGTAGATCCTACAAAGGTAGATGCCATAGTAGAAATGCCTCCTCTGAAGACATTGAAGCAACTGAGAAGTCGACAAGGGAAGCCCATCAAGCGATTCATCACATAATTGTTAGACAAGTATCACCCATTCGCCCATCTCCTGGACAAAGATATCACATTCAAGTAGGATGGAAGATGTGATCGGGCATTCGAGCAAACCAAAGAGTATCTACTCACTCCTCTAGTACTAATGTTGGACCTATCCTATATAAAGCAATAATACTCTATGTATCTACAACACAAGAAACATTAGGAGCTCTCTTAGCATAGCTAGATGATAGTAACATGGAAAGATCAGTCTACTACATTAGTTGAACACTAATGGGCTATGAATTGAACTATTCACCCATAGAAAGAGAATGTCTCTCAATCTTCTTTGATGCATAGAAGTTGAGATACTATATCTTGAATAGAAAAGTAAAGCTGATCTCAAAAGTAGATCCACTAAAGTACCTATTAGCAAAAGTGGCTCTAACAGGCAGGATTGCTAAATGGGTGATGATTCTGAGTGAGTTTGACATAGAGTATGTAGATAGGAGAGCCATAAAAGGATAGATCATAGCAGATCAAGTACCACAAGCACCGATGGAAGATCACCAATCTCTCATAATAGAATTTCTAGACAAAAGTGTATTGCTAATAGATCAGACAAGTCGTTGGACCTTGCATTTTGACGGGTCCCACACTCAACATGACTTAGGAGTGGGTATATTATTTCTCACACTAGAGGGAGATAGTATACCTAAGGCTTATAGAATTTCTTTCCCATGCAAAAATAACATCTTGGAGTATGAAGCACTAATCATAGGACTAAAAATGGCCATCAAATGGAGGATTAAAGAACTATAGGTTTATGGAGACTCTCAACTAGTAATTAGGAAAGTAAATGATGAGTATCAAACAAAAGATGACAAGTTGATGTCATATAAAAGGATGGTGGATAGTTTGAAACAATATTTTTTCACCATCACATTTGAACAAGTTCCTTGGATCAACAATAGAGCAACCAACACAATGGAAATGATAGGTTCACTTCTCGACATTCCACAGAACATTTCTAAGTATGAATTCCTTGTGGATCAACTTCTCATACCGATGTTCGATATCCTGGAATCAAAACTAGTGTGTATTGTTATTGGTACCAACTCACCATGGTACCATGATACATTTGACTATATCCAACACAATATCATACCCCATCACTTAACAACCACCCAAAATAAAACCTTTTCCCATAGGACTTCTCGATTCATAGTCCTAGGAGAAACCTTATATCGTCAAATTTTAGAGGGTACTTTAGTCTGATGTATTGACATAGAATAAGCCCAAACCACCCTACAAGAGGTACATGAAGGTTTTTATGGGTCCCACTCTAGTGTACCTAACCTAGTAAAAAAGTTACTAAGAACACGATACTATCGGCCCTCTATGGAACAAGAAGCTATTTTCTACACAAGAAAATGTCACTAATGTCAGCAACATAGTGACTTCATTCTTGCACCAGCATAGGAGCTAAGACCTATCATGACACCATGGAATTTTTCATAGTGGGGATTAGAATTGGTAGGTAAGATCTCTCTTGCTTTGTCAAATAGGAATAAGTTCATTATTAGCACAACTGAATACTTCATGAAGTGGATAGAAACAATTCCATTAACCTACATCATTGGTAAACAGATATCCAAGTTCATCTTGAATTATAGAAGATATGTTGATATGGAATTCCCCAAACCATTATAATGGACAGTGGAACCTCATTTAAAAGCCAAGATGTAAAATACATTTGTTCCAATTTCTCTATCCAGCATAGATTATCCATGCCCTACTACCCCCAAGGAAACGGTCAGGTCGAAGCATCTAACAAAACCATCTTGAAGATACTAAAAATGAATGTTAATCACACCAACTGTGATTGGAATTTGCAACTAAACCCAACCCTATGGGTTTACCAAACTAGTATTCATATACCTATAGGTGCCACACCATTTTCCTTGGTCTATGGATCAGAAGTTGTCTTACCTATCAAAGTCAAAATTCCCTCACTATGAATATCACTAAAAGGCATGGTCAGCAATGAAGAGTATCAAGTGTCCAAATTAAATGAGTTGGAACTCCTTGATGAAAGGTGTTTGAGCATGTTAAACCATCTTCAAGTTTATCAAAATCATCTCAAACAAAGCTACAATAAAAAGATAAAAAATAGAAAATTTCAGATTGGTGAATTGGTGCTCAAAGAAAATTAGAAGGTACAGCTAAATCAAGATGGCAAAGGTAATTTTGAACCCAACTAGTTAGGTCCATTCATCATCACATCAAGCTATGACTTTGGAGCTTATCAATAGGATACTCTTGAAGGAGAACCTTTAGACAAACCACTTAACAAAAACCATCTCAAAAATTTCTATACTTGTAACACATCATAATACCCCAAGCAAAAGGGTAAAAATCCAAAAAACTCAAAAAGTTAAAAAATCCAAAAAAAAAAAAATGAAAGAAAAACAATAAAGAGAAATAAAATGCTTTGAGTGAAAACCACTTTGTGGTACCTCTAGAACAGGTACTATAGTGAAAACTTGGCAAACATGTGCTATGTTTGAATAAGACTTGCATTGCTATCTATCAACACTATCTGAATCATCCACCCATTTGTCCCATAATAATTTGTGTGTCCAACCATGGCTTGATGAATGATAAATTATTGAACCTTCTTGCACCATCAACATATGTCTCCCCTAAAGAAGATAATATTTTCTTGAACTAGGGGAAACTTCTCAAAACTAGAATTGGATTGGATCCTTGTGCATCCCATCATTGTCAAAAACTATCAAAATTCAAAAACATCTAGAAAACAACAAAATTAAAAAAAAAGATGTAAAACATCAAAATCCCCAAAAAATGTAATTCTTTGACTCACAATAGTCAAATTACGTGGTCTCTATGTGTAACATAGGCAAGGCTATCATCCCCTCAGGCCTTAGGTCAGTCCCTATAGGTGTTTATCATGCTTTCTTTCAACTTAGTCAAAAAATTCAAAATTCAAAAACATTTGAAAAACAAAAAAGTCAAAAAAATGTTTTTATCAAACCAAGCGAACTACAAGCCTGTGTGTGTATAACATAGGAAAAGCTTATCTTTGATGAGCTCCCAAGGCCCTAGGTTAGTCCCTAAAAACAACAAAAACATCATAAAAATCAAAAAAATCAAAAGGGCCTTAACTCCATCATCACAACTCGCAATAAAATTTTCATCCATAAATAAAGAAATCATCACAATCACCCTTTGACAAAAATAGACAAACAAAAAAGAAAAATCAAAAGCTAGAACTTTCAAGAAAACAATCACAAAGATTTGATCAAAAATAGAGAAAAACAATGAAAAAGTGTTAAACTACCTATCATTTGACAATTCACCAACAACATCATGAGATATGTCTTAACAGATAAAACGTTCCTACAATAGACATGATCAACACTAGATAATAACCTAAAACCTCAAAATAGATATGGCAAGTGATACTGCAACATTTTTTTATCTTTTTATATTCTTATCTTTTTTATTTATCATAATACCACATTCCTAGGATCTCTTGAGGATGTCCATAAGGATTTAGAGAAGGAATGATGGTATTAACTATCAATTTTTGTTAGTTTTGTTTACATAAGATGTTATTGTGATACTACCATGGTGAATACTTGCTTTTTTTATATATGGAAGTTGTTTTGAGACAATTCATGTAGCAATTGCATGTTAGGTATTTCATACCTCTCTGTGTAACTAGTCTAAAAAGTTTTAATGCAACTCCACCATATAACCTAATAGGGTTTTTGTATATCAGGTATGAGAAAGAATATTCTTTGTATGCCGAGTCAAATTCTGCGCAATGGATACAAAGCCACCTTGGTTATTAATACCCTGGTGCATCATGTCTATTTTCTACATCAAAAAGGATTGTTAAAAATGTGAAGTCTCTATGCAAAGAAAAAACAATTCATAAAAAACTAATAACATCAAATTTCTATCCATCATCAAACATTTCTTCTAACTAACAGCTCCATCCTACATCACAATATGATTAGCACCACATCCATCCTACATCCACAATTTAACCAATACATATCTTGATGATAATAAAAAAATAAAAATATCATGTATCATGTATAAATCATGCATCACATATATAATATGTCAACATCCATCATATACATAATAAAAACATCATATATCATATAGATATATCGATCATCCATCCATCCACATCATATGCATATATCAAAAACATATGAAAATATGTATAAGCATATATACATCATCATCCATAATCATCACATAGCACATAATGAAGCCGAATTGAAACATGTATATCTCATATATATATCATCATCAAAAATGAGAATGTTAGGTACATCATCATATAAAAAGGTGTGATATCATAATACAAAAATATACATATATACGAGGCCTCAACTGGACCGATGAATGTATATAAAAAATAATGTTTACAATATAAGTCTCTAAATAATAAACAACATAAAGATCAAGTATAAGAATTCCTACCATTTACCTAGAGGTGGAGATCTCTGGTGGTCATAGCTCTGATGTAGAGAGGGTTGTGGCATAATTGCAGGCTGATCGAGTTGTCTAATTGACTGATCCCTTGACTCAGCTCCACCAAGGGTTGTGCTAGGCTCACCAAACTTGGTATGTTTGTGTGATCTAGGGACCAATACCTCATATAGAGTTTGATAGTAAGTGCCATCTCTCATGTACTGATCCCACTTTGCTCTGAGGGCATCACATTCTACTCTGAGTGTATCCCTCTACACTATAATCACTTGTAATTGTGCCTCAGCAGCATGACATCACCCACTCTTAGTGTCCCACTTTTCCCTAAAGTCATCCCTCTCCTACCTCATAGTGTCTCTCTCTATAGTCAAAGTAACAACCTACACCTTAGTGGTTTGTCACTGCACAACCTCTGCATCTCAAGCAACCATCAACTAAACTATTTGAACGGCCGTTGCCACATCACTAGGTGGTGGAGGACCCAAAACTAGTGCCTGACCTACTGCATAGGATTTTCCTACCCATCCTACCTCTTTCAAGTTGTTCAACAACAATCTCAAGTCACTTTTGCTCACCATGGTGACCAGTAATCCCTACTCTAGCCATTGTCACCATAACGCTAATAGGATCTATAAATCTCAAAGGAATATGTTGAGCCCAACACTAATCATAATTGAGGGTAGTCCTAGGATTTGTGAGTCTAACTTTCCACCCCCATCCAAATGAAACAAGTGCTCTAAACTCTATAATAGTTGCATCTCAGTCATCCTATAAAACCCATACCTAGACCTTTGAGTTGGTCCTACAAAAACGAGCCTCGTAATTAATAGAAAAATGGATCAGCTAATTGCCAAACTAGCACATAACCCTACTAGGTAAATATTTCTCTAGAAAAGAATGAACATGACCGATCAACCACCATGTCTATCTATAAAAGGAGAGCTACTCGTGGTCATCATGCTAGGCATCACAGTCTAACCACGATCTCCAGATAAAACTAGGCGTGTCATCTATCATGCAACACCAATAAGGTAGCTACCTAGGCCAAGTATAATGTAGAAAGTCACCATATCTGTACAAATATAGATCCACTAGATCCCAATCCAAAATTCCATCAGCCCTGGTAACTGGGATATGCTCCTAGGCCCATACACGAAGTAGAGTGACACTAGCAAAAATGGATCTACCTCCATGATAAGTGATCTCATGCATATCATTGTATAAATGTGCAAGGAGACACGAGCCCCATTCACATCTAGTGTCATGCTCAAACATATACTAGAAGCATATGCCCCAACCAATGGGAAATTTCTAGCCTCGCCAATTAGGAATGATGAGTCCCAAAACCAAAGCACATAGAACCAATGAAATAGGCTCTGCACTACCAACAAAAGGAGATAGGTCTATCTCTAACTCATGAACTTGAAGATACCTAACACCAAGTACATGGTACATAGCACGTATACCCCATCATATGAAATAGGTCACAAGCTCTCTATGAATAGTTACATGAAGAATCCTCCATACATCCTCCAAGGTAATAGAGGCCTCCCCAGTAAGTAAGTGAAAGGACAATATATTGAAATGCCATCACTCCACAAGGGCAGTCATCATAGCTCTATGGCATCAAATGGTTGGCATTTAACATATGTGTCATAAATCCACAACATCTAGTACATCTCACTCAAACCCCTAAAAACTACTGATCAAATCAAATAATGCACAAAGTCATCGCTCCCTTGATATAAGTAGTTTGACAATTGCCTGCAACCATTCAACCCATGACATTAAGAATTTGCTATGAAAACATGAAATGAACCTCAAATTGCAAACAAATTGAGTCAAAATTCTATGCAAAAAAAAAGTGGTTACTTTGTATCAAAAATAATGACTTTATTGTCAAAAGCGTTAAAAATAGATAGAAGCAATCACTATTTTGTCGAAAGTGGAAAATAAAATCAAAAGTACTAAAAACATCAAAAGCGAAAAAAATTTCCCAAGAGAAATTTTTTTTCACAAGAGAAGGCATCTAATTTGAAAAAATTCAAAAGTGAAACTTTAAAGCAAATGTGAAAACATAAGTGAATATTTAAGGAAAAAGCGAACATTTATAGCAAGTGCAAGTAGAAAATGCAAGAGTGGTCCACTTACAAACTACAAAAGTGGTAAAAATGATGCAAATGCATGAAATTCTTGAAACTACCGCTATCGTCTAATTTGTCTTCATGTATTAATTACACAAAAATGACAAGTTGAAAATAAGAAAGGAAAGGGTACATACTGGGCACCAATGCCAACAGGCCATCCAAACTCGTGAACTGAATCCTCGCGATGTGGGGCTCCTCGAATCCTCACCATATCTCCTCAACAATCAATAAATCATGAAATCTAGAGGCAAGAAATTACTATAGGCTTAGAATGCAAATGAGGATAATTAAACCCTAATTACCTATTTTAACCCTCCAAACCCTAATTTTTACCTAGTAAACCTTCCTAGGTTGAAATTAGGAGCTCTGAGAAATATCTAAACTATCTACGAGTCTTATAAGCTTAATTTTTCATCCTCTACACATCTAAATTGAAATAGTACATTGTCATGGGCTTGACCTAAAAAATGATTTTTCGGCCAACCTCTCAAGGGGGTAGCCCAATGTACTACCATCATTATGTGAATCACTGAGGCATAGTGGGGCATATAAATTTTTCAAATCTTTATCTTAACATCAAATTCTTTGAAACAAAGCAACCAATACTTTGTCTTAAAGAGGGGAAAAATGTAGACATGTAAAAATGACCTAACACTTATCACACATCCTAAATGACATTTTCTCATCATCAGAATTATTATCACTTAATATCACTATATTTCACATCAATTACATCAAAAACACTAATTTCCTCTATTAATTGAATAATATTACATTATTTAATTAATTCACTTTTTCATCATTTTTTACTAATTAAATAAATTTTATTTTATTTAATAAAGTCCTAATCTAACTTTATTCCCCCTAATTAATTAACATCAATTATTTAATTATGTCACTAATTTACCCTATTCCCCTAAATCAATTAAATTATTAATAATTAATAGTTTAATTAAATCACTTTCTCCTAAACTTGAATAATTAAATAAATTATTCAAACATCATTCAAAATGGTAAAAAATAAAAAAATGCAACTTTGTTTGTAAAAGTCAAACATGATTTGCACGTTCAACTCAAAAACATTAATTAATTAAATCAATTAATTAATTACCCTCACCCACTTTCATGATTGAGAAAATTATGATCCCCTAATTGCTCACTCTAATTGGCTAACTAATCCATCTATTCATGACTAATTCATCTATTCTTCAATCCCACTAAAGGCTCAACATGATTTCTTCAATCGCACTGAAAGCTCCATCTATTTCCTCAATTCCACTAAACACTCAAATGATTTCTTCAATCACACCAATTATGTAATCAAAATCCACTAATTCTTCCCATCTAATTCCTGTCAACAGTTTTGAACCATTGATCATGATATTCTACTATGCAATCTCGATTGTTCATTTTGAAAAGCAAAACCTATATAACAATCATCTTCTTCCTCAAAAACGATCAGAGAATTGGCATCTTTTACAAAATGAAGCAATGCAAAAGTAATTAATTTCTTGGAAGCTTTTACTTACATATTCGATAAAAATCACACAACTTTGACTCTTTTTCTACACACAAATGGAGGCTTCACATTGATACAACAATGATCCAACATCTTCGCCAATACACTTCGACACGGGATGGGTAATTTTATGTTTTATTGAATTCATTGTTCTTGTTTTTCAAATACTTTCTTGAATTCAGTATCTTGTATTGTTCATTTCATGAGTAATGGGTATGAATCTTAGTCTTTCTTTTGAATTATATTTTGTTTAATTCGTTTAACATTGATTATCTTATTGCATTATCAATTTCCCCCTTACTTTTAAATTCTAAATCATACAAAAAAATTCAGTCATTTTCGAAAGTATTTACATAACATTGCATCATAATTCATTTACATTTGAAAATTGAATCAAAATTGCATTTAAAATTAGCTCTCCTAAGTTGTCATTTAGTCATATTTTTCATTTGCATTCAAGATTAATTTCACAAAGATATGAAACTATAACTCACTATCTAAAACCAGAATCTTGAAAACACAAGAATCAACTTAGAAATATGCAAAAAAAAAATTCAAAACCCTAAGCTAGGACACATTCGCCCAAGGGTGAATGAGTCCCTGATCAAGGTTGTTTCTTGAATTTCTAGGCATTAAAACCTCTAGTTTTGTATTTTTTTCTATTGTTTTCAGTTTTCAATTCCAGTTTGCAAAATTTTTGTTATCTCAAATTGATCATATTAAGCTTCATTTGATAAATTTAGTGCACTATGTGAATTCAAAATTGTATTTACAAGACATCATTTTTACATTTTTACATAGCATAATTAGAAAACTATCTTGTTTGAAATCTGAATTTTTTTTTTACATATTTGCATTGTACTTTACATTCTAGGTTATTGTATTTTACCTCTTATCCATTTTGGGTGCATACCAAGTTTGTGGAACTTGTATGAGCTTCACAACTTGGTATCCTATTAGCAATACTATTGTGAGACATAGTTCAAGACTCGTTCCATCTCATGATACACCATTTTCCATGGATCTTGTGTTTTCCAACTCTTTCACTGATAGCATTGATACTAATCAACCCACTATAGATCATAGTCTTCATACCTAATTTCCAATGACTTCCCTACCCACAACTAATGTGCATGATTTTGAAACAATGGTTCTTAATTTCGCACAAGACAACATAAGAAGGATAGATGAAGAAATATAAAAATTGTGAAACTTTGTGAGTTTTGAAAATATTTCTAGTAGTGTCATTCCTGCTTTATATAATATGAGGAAATTTCTTGAATTTAATGAAAATGGAATAGACATTGTGTGAAGTCTAGCTCATATTGTTGATAAAAATGTCCCTACTATGAATAGTTGTGCTCAAGCTTTGGGATATACTCAAAGTCAAGGTGGAAATTCAATTCCTCCTTCCACAACCCTTACCTATATTCCTACATACACTAGTACTCATGTTACTACAACCATCCAACCTACTAGAAATTTCAACACTTGCTTGGGTATTTCCATTGGGAATCCTTCTAGCTTTGTGCATTCAAATCTCATATCTCATCATCCATCTCCCCTCACAAACCTACAATTCACTTTCCCTTTGCATACATACAAAACTCCACCTTATTTTCATCCATCTCACAACACCAAAAATCCAATTCTTAACACACTTTTGCAAAATGTACCATCCCTTCAACAAAAATGTTAGCAACACAAGGGCAGACCAATGAGAAGGGGGATGAATCAGTTGTCACAAAAATTAAACTTATTCAAAAATCTGATAAATAAACATGAAAGAATAAATCATCACCACATCATAAACACACATAACACCAAGATTTTTTATGTGGATACCCTATTAGGGGAAAAACCACGGTGAAGGTTAGTCCACAAGATTATACCCTATTAAAATTATAAAGAAAATTAAATGGGAATGCACATGCATTCATGCACACTTCCTAGAGCTCACTGCTCAATTACAAGGCTTACTACCCAAAGGAAGACAAACTGTCTTATAGAAACATTCGGATTACATCCACATTATTTTGAACTAAGAAAATAGCATCTGCTAATGCCTGATTACAGTTTCGATTAAGCAATTGAACACTTCTTCACACTTTGCTTCTACCTTTGAATGATTAGGACATTATTCACACATCTCATTCCTTCAAATGGAATAAAAAATCAGTCATATATATCTGCAAGTAGGAATTACATCAACTCCATATCGGCTTTAACAAAATAAAAAATGTATACAAACTATCGACCCAAATCAATAAACAATTATTAATGTGAATCAACCAAAGTTGGCCACAACATAGTAAGGACCCAAAACAATATCTTCAAACATGAAACTACTTCAAAAATAGTGCCTCGAAGATCCACAACATGCTACAATCACCCTGTCAGCCATGAACGTGAAAAAAATGAACACGCAAGAGAAAATCACCAATCGTGAGCACAAAAATCAATGTGGATGTGCAAGAAAGATAGAGCATGATCTAGAAACATCCACGAGAATCATGAATCACCACAGAAGCATCTGCAACAACTCAACTTACTAGAATCACATCATCTTCTTTCAGGAACACTAACTGAAGCAACAAAACAACTATCAAAACACAGATACTCATTACTCAATCAAATCTTCATGCAGATCTCTGAAACTTAACATGGATAAACTAGATATACTAAAAAAAAAACCCTTTAATCCAAAATCTCTGATCATCAATATGCTGAGCTAGCCAACATACTGAAATTCACCTCACCACTGACAACTTGCAACTTATTTTATTACAATTTTCTCAATATCCTCAACATATACAACCTCTAATGCCAATAGTGCTGACATCAATGACAAACACATATCAAAAACATCCAACAATCTCCCCCTTTGGCATTGATGGCAACACATGATGTGAGAAACACCATCAACACAACTTTCTCTCAGCACTTTCCACCCCTTAGGTTTTGACTCTTTTCTCCTCAACTCTTTCACATGAATCTTCTCCCCACAAGGTTTTTCACATGACTCTTCTCCCCCTTTGACATCAATGAAAAAGATACACATTTTCTCCACACAAGATCTAAACCACATTTTTGAACATTTGACTACTCCCCCTGAGTAGTAGCCACCACAACATCAATCTAGATCAAGATATGACTATGAAATGCACAGACTAATGTAAGTCAATGCATCTTAGTTCTGATTAGGAGGTGTAATCACCCCTAGCTTCCCTCTGAGATACTCAAAAGTATCCTTGGGCAATGGCTTGGTAAAAATATCTACAAATTGTTCCTTAGTGGGCGCATACTCCAATTTGACTTCCTTTTCACTCACCTTCTCTCTCAAAAAGTGAAACTTGATAGATATATGCTTGGTTTTTAATGCAGCACCAAATTCTTAGAAATGATAATTGCACTTGAATTATCACATAATATAGCAATAGGTTCATCATACACAACTATGATATCTTTCAACATTTACTTCATCCACAATACTTGAGTATAATTGTTAGCAACAACAATGTATTCTGCCTCTATAGTAGATAAATAAATGGCATTATACTTCTTAGTTAACCATGAAACTAGCTTCTTTCCCAAGAAAAATGCACCACCATTGGTACTCTTTTTTTCATTCACATCTCCTACCCAATCAACATCAGTAAAAGAATTCAAATTAAGGGCATCATCTTTAGGGTACCGTAGGCCAAAATCAATTATTCCCTTCAAGTATCTAAAAATCCTCTTCACAACAGTCACATGAGACTCCTTAGGATCAACTTGAAATCTTGCAACAATGCATACAACATTCGTGATATCAGGTCTAGTTTGAGTCAAATAGAGCAATCCACTAATCATCAATTTGTATCTAGTAAAATTCACCTTAAGAGAATCATCATCTCGTGTCAACTTACATCTAGTCACCATGGGTGTACCAACTGGCTTTGAATCTTCCATTCCAAACTTCTTTAGAAATTCTTTCACATACTTGGACTAAGATATAAAGATCCCTTTATCTAGCTGAGTAATTTTCAATCCCAAAAAAAATTTCATTTCTCCAATCATAGACATCTCAAACTCACTCTGCATCTCATCAGCAAACTTCATGCACAAACTATCATCTCCTTCAAAAATGATATCATCAACAAAGACTTCAACAATCAAATCTTTATCATGATCAATCTTGAAATACAAGTTACTATCAGTAGTACCTTTATTAAATCCAAGCTTCAACAAATACTTTTCCAGTCTGGCATACCATGCTCTTGGGGCTTGCTTAAGTCCATACAACACTTTCTCCAACTGGAAAACCATATCTCCCTAATCAGTCAATTGAAATCCATCAGGTTGCTCAACATACAGCTCTTCTTCCTATTCTCCATTTAGAAATGCTAACTTGACATCCATTTGATAAACCTTGAAGTTTTTGTAAGAAGAATAAGCAAGAAATAGTCTCATAGCTTCAATCCTAGCAATAGGGGAAAAATTTTCTTCAAATTCAATTCCTTCCACCTAAGAATATCCTTTACACACCAGTCTTGCTTTGTTTCTGACAACTTCACCTTGCTCATTCAATTTGTTTCTAAAGACCCATTTAGTTCCAATTACATTTTTGTCCTTAGGTCTAGGAACAAGAATCCATGTATCATTCTTCTCAATTTGTTGTAGTTCCTCTTTCATTCCTTCCATCCAATGTTCATCTTTGCATGCTTCATTGAAACTGATAGGCTCAGTCTTTGAAACCAAACATTATTCGTCTACAATTCTTCTTCTAGTTTGAACACCTTTGTTCTTGAACAATATTCTTCTACAATTCTTCTTCTAGTTTGAATACCTTGGAGTCTTAGGATGTTCTTGAACTTCAGGCTCTTGTGATCTCACTTCTCCACTTTCACTAGTTCCTTCCTCTTGATTTTCCTAATTCACCGGAATGATCTGAACTTGATTTGAAGTCTGAACTTTCTTTCCATTATCTGAACTATCATTATGATCATCTAAATCATATCCATAGGTTTTGGATGGTCTAACTATGTCTTCATCAACATTGACATTAGCACTTTCAAAGCCTCAATCTCTTATTGTAGCACTAGTAGGCCTTACTTTTAGTAGAATAACCAAGAAAGATTCCTTCATCACTCCTAGCATCAAACTTTCCTATATCTTCATCTCTTTTGATAAAGCATTTACTCCTAGAAAATTTGAAGTATCTAACAATAGGCTTATGACCAAACCATAGCTCAAAAGGAGTCTTACCAGCATCACCTTTGAATTGTACCAAATTGAGAGTGTAAACAATAGTACTCACGACTTCTCTCCAATAGATATGAGGAACATTTCCTTCTAGCATCATTGTCCTAGAAGCTTCTTGAATTGTCTTGTTCTTCCTTTCCACAACTCCATTTTTTTGAGGGGTCCATAGGGCAGATAATTGTCTCTTTATCCCATGCTCTTCATAGAAAGAATTAAACTCACTGGAAGTGAATTAACCACCTCTATCTGATCTCAGACATCTAATGTTCAGACCTATCTCTATCTCAACCATAGCCTTAAAAGTCTTGAATTTCTCCAAAGCTTCATATTTTTCCCTTAAGAAAGTAACCCACATCATTCTAGAATAATCATCAATGAGTAACATGAAATACCCGTAACCTTGTAAAATTTTGATTCTAGAAGGACCACACAAATCAGTATGCACAAGCTCCAACACTTTATTTGAACAATGTTGTTTGCTCCAGAATGAAACTCTAGTTTGCATCCCTAACTGACATTCCTTGCATATGGTATTAGTTGGTTTTATCAACTTAGGAAGATATCTCATAGCCTAAGTAGAACTTATCTTGATAATATTGTCAAAGTTTACATGACACAATCTCCTATGCCACAACCAACTTTCATCAACTTGAGCAATCAGACAACTTTTAGTAGCAGTACTCAGGTGAAAGATATTACCTTTTGTTTTTGTACCAAATGCAATCACATTTCTGTAACTCCCCAATATTCTGCACTTTCCATCCTTGAATTGAAGATTGTATCCCTTGTCAACCATCTCTCCAACACTTAAGAGATTATGCTTCAAACCTTCCACATTTAGAAGAACATCGGTATTTTTCTTACCATCAAGAGAAATGGATCCTCTACCATGGATTACACTAGCTTTGTCATCACCAAATATTACAACACCACCATCATACTTTTCCAAGCTCACAAATTTACTTTTATCACATGTCATGTGATGAGAGCATCCATTGTCAATCACCCATTCATTTTTTTCTTCAATTCTAGCTGCCAGAGCTTTCTCCACACTTGTGCAACTAGTAGATTCAGTAGGGACTGGATCATTTTCCTTGATAGCAATAAATACCCATTCATCCTCACTTGCATTCCCTTTATCAAATTCATCATCTATCACACCTTCATCAACAACATGAAAAATGACTATCTTATTGCAAGAAAAACATTTAATAGGAAATTTTCATTTATACTTACCTTCTCCTCTAGCTTCCTTCTTGACAATAAGTGCTTCAAGCTCATCTAGTTTTCTCTCTTCTTCTTCAATCTCTCTCATTTCCTCCTCATACTTGAACACCTTTCTAGAAGAAATTTCACCTGGATCATATCTTTGCTTATCCTTTTCAGAAATAGTAGCCTTGAATGCAATTTCTATCTTAGGAAGAGCATCACCAAATTCACTTAACTCAAAAGCAATAAGCTTACCAATCAACATGTCTCTGGTTACATTTGTCACAATCTAGATCTCCTCAGTAGTAGTAGCTTTGGCTTTGTATGTAGTAGGAAAAGATCTGAGCACTTTAGCCACAATCTATGATTCATCCAATGTTCCTCTATCACATCTAATACTACACACAAGTTCATTCACTCTCTACATAAAAGAAGCAATGTTCTCATCATCACCCATTCTCAACATTTCATATTTCCCTTTCAGGCTTTGCAACTTAGCAACCTTCACATGTGCATCACCTTTATACAAAGTTTCCAACTTTTTCCAGATATCATAAGCAGTCTTCATATCCATTACATTTGTCATCTCAGAATCAGTCAGAGCACTCAACAATGCTTCCTTAGCCTTCATATTATACTCAGCATCCTTAATCTCAACAGCAATAGAAGGACCATTTTTTGGGATGATATACCTATTATTTGTAGTGTTCCAAAAAGGTTCACCAATACATCTCAGATGACACTCCATTTGAGTCTTCCACAAAGAATAATTTTTTCCATCAAATCTTGGACTATCCTTCTTATATGTCACCATCCCTAATTACCTCAAGCTATTAAACTTCTTCCAAGGAACTTGGTCTGATACCGATTGTTGGCAACACAAGGGCAAAAAACTGAGAAGGGGGGTCAATCAGTTGTCATATAAATTAAACTTATTCTCAGATCTGATAAATAAACATGAAAGCATAAATCATCACCACATCAAAAACACACATAACACCAAGATTTTTTACGTGGAAACCCTGTTAGCGGAAAAACCACGGTGTAGGTTAGTCCACAAGATTATACCCTATTAAAAGTATAAATAAAAGTAAATGGGAATGCACATGCATTCAAGCACACTTCCTAGAGCTCACTGCTCAATTACAACAAGGTTTACTGCCCAAAGGAAGACACACTATCTTACAGAAACATTTAGATTACATCCGCAAGATTTTGAACTGAGAAAATAGCATCTGCTAATTCCTGATTATAGTTATGATTAAGCACATGAACACTTCTTCACACTTTGCTCACTCTTCTTTACACTCTACTTCTTCCTTTGAATGATTATGACATTATTCACACATCTCATTCCTCCAAATGGAATAAACAATCACTCATGTATATCCGCAAGTAGGAATTACATCAACTCCATGTCATCTTTAACAAAATAAAAAATGTATACAAACTGTTAGCCCAAATCAATAAACAATTATTAATGCGAATGAACCAAAGTTGGCCACAACATAGTAAGGACCCAAAATAATATCTTCAAACATGAAACTCCTTCAAAAATCATGCCTCGAAGATCCACAACATGCTACAATCACCCTGTCGGCCATGAACATGAAAAAAATGAACACACAAGAGAAAATACCAATCGCAAGCACAAAGATCAATGTGGACATGCAAGAAAGATAGAGCATGATCTAGAAACATCCATGAGAATCATGAATCACCATAGAATCATCCACAACAACTTAACTTACTAGAATCACATGATCTTCTTTCAAGAACACCAACTAAAGCAACATAACAACTGTCAAAACACAGATACTCATAACTTGATCAAATCTTAATGCAGATCTCTGAAACTTAATGTGGATAAACTAGATATACTCAACAACAAACCCTTTAATCCAAAATCTCTAATCATCAATATAATGAGCTAGCCAACATACTAAACTTCACTTCACCACTGACAACCTACAACTTATTTTATTACAATTTTTTCAATATCCTCGACATATACAGCCTCTAATACCAATAGTGTTGGCATCAATGACAACCACATATCAGTAACATCCAACAAAAAAATCACCACATTAAACTAAAAAATTGTCATGGCCAAGCTTCACAATACATCAAAACCAACTCATTATCCTTGAAGATATTGAGACACAAATTCCACAAGGTATAAAGGTTCCTAGGTTTGAGAAATATGGTGGGAAAGGAGATCATGTTAGCCATGTTTCTGCATAGACAATCTTATGTAGTGACTTCATTTTTCAAGATAAACTCTTGGCTAAGCTCTTCCCTAGATCTTCAAAAGATATTGCTTTAGAGTGGTTTTGCTCCTTACTGAATAATTCAATTTATTCATTCAATGAACTTATTGATTGATTTTACAACCACTTCTAAATTCAAATGGGTCCTAGGATGACCTTAGCTAATTTGATGACATGTAAACAAAAGGTTGATTAAATGGTCATTGATTTCATAGCACGATACCAAATGCTTTATTCACAAATAAACATTAAGATTCTTGATTTTGACCTTCAAAGAATATTTATTTCCAATTTGCAAGAAAAAATCCAAACTAATCTTGAGATTTTGAGGTTTCCTTGCTTCACACAGTTGTGTACAACCCTTCTTGATTACCAAAATTCGATTAGTAATCATGAAGTGAAAACTCCCTCTAACCATCCTAAAAAGTTTGAATCCACACCTCAAACCAACTATCAACCTTTCAAGAAACAAAATAAGGACTTTCTAAAACTTAATCCCCCTCAATCAACTCAAAATGTAGACACCCAAGTGGCTAATATAAAGAAAACAAAACCATATGCCTTTGTAGATAGAAATATACAATTTACACCCCTACCTAATACCCTTCATATATCATGTTGCAGATCTTAGACAAGAATTTGATTTCCTTACCTCCTATTAGAGCTCTTGATCCTACTAAGCCTTTACCTTCAAACTTTAGACAAAATTCGTATTTCCATTTTCATCCACAAAATTGACATAATACAAAACATTGTAAGTGTCTTAAACATCTTGTGCAAGACCTCATTGATTCTAATCATATTAAAATTGGAGGTGTTAATTATCAAGGCAATAAGTTTGTAGCTCCTCCTAATCAAAATTTACAAATATTTACCAATCCTATGCCAAATCATAATATTTCACTTGTCAAAGCTAGTGAAACAAAGAATGATGTGATGAATGTTGACATAGATGATGATAACATGAATGATAATGAGGAAAACTCTATAGAATCTATGGTTGGATTTATTGAAGTTAAACCTTGTAAGGGCCTAACTAAGATGCCACTTGACATTAATTTCTCACAACAAGACATACTTAAACATGCACCCGATGGTCCTCTTTACATAGCTGGAAGAATCAATGACAAGCCTACTAATGGGATATTAATTGATCACATTTGTGTAGAGAATATGATCACTGAAGAATTCCTATTTGTGCATGAGCTTTATCAAGATACATATGAAAGACTGAAAGCATGGATCAAAATTCATAATGTTTTTTCTTGCCCTACAATAGGTTCCATAAATCTCCCTTCAAAAGTTGGACCAAAACAATTAAATGTCTCATTCACCATTATCCCAACTTCAGACCAATTTCATTTAAAGTTAGGCTATCCATGGCTTCGCTCAACAAATTCCATCTCGTTAGTTGTGCATAATTTTTAAAGTTTCCATTTGGAAATGAAATATTTACTGTGCATCATAATGGCTTTAATCTTGTGTCTTCCCATGGGAATTTCTCATTGGATTTTTTTGGACCAAGCCTATTGAACATATTAGACCCTATGAAGACTTCTTTTTCAAATCCTATCAAAAGTTTAAGGAAATTTTCATAAAAAATTATCCCTTAGAAATATACCTCAAACAATGATTGATCCTCCTATCCTTAACGAAATAATTATTGAACCAAAAGCTCTCCCAAGTTACCAAGACCAGCCTATGACAAATCCTTTACCTATTTCCTATAAGAGACCACAAGATAATCAAACAAATCCTGTTGTGCCTCCTAAAGTCAAACAAGTTTACAAAGCTAAAGAGAAAGTGGTTGAACAATCTCCCATGGTTCTTTACATTCCTCCCTTAATGGAAGAAAAGAAACCTATGGTTGAAAAACCCACTCCTACATAATCACAACTTGAAAACTGAGTGAAAAGAAATTGAAATGCTAGAGAGCGTAGGCGTAGATGTTGTGCTATTGATCGTTTGTTACAAGAAAAAGAAGAAATGAACAACATAGAAAATCAAAATCCAAACTTGTCTCAAGTATTTAATGATGCCTCTCCACCTTTGCCACAACATAAAAAACAAAAATCTTCTATGGATATTGTTATTAGACCAATATTGTGATTAATTTGGATGATGATAATGAAACTACTAATATTGATGAGGAAGTACATAAAGATCTAAATTCACTATTTTCCTCTTCCATGAGCTTAAATTATGATTTTCCTAAAACAATTGTTGAACTTGGTGTTTGTCCTAGTTTGGCACTTGATGTTGTCCCTTTGGCTAGTTGTCTACCTTCCACATATACTAAACAAGATTAGGATGCAGACGACTTGCTATAGGTTGACTCACATATGCCTTAATATTCCTATTTTCATTTTCTTTTTCATGTTTCTTTATGTGATTGCATGTGTGTAATGTGATCCCTCGTATTGTTCTATTTGATGTATCCCTTCATGTGTATTCCTATATTTGTACCTACATTCTTACATATGTCATAAACATTTATCTTTTCTTTTTTCTTGTGTTTTCCTTTTGGGGATGATGCAATGTGTTGAAACATTTAGGTCTCTTCCATGTTGACCCAAAAAAAAATTCTTTGTTTTCACTCTTTATGTGTCATTCTTCCTATTTTGTGAGTATTTAGGGAATGACATTTCTGAGCTCTATAATATATTTGTAGCAAAGACATACTAACCCCAAATCCATAGATCCCTTATGTGTTTTGTATTTCATTTTGGGGGCATCCCTTTCCTCCCTTTTTCATGATGTAGCTTCATTTGAAAACATATGAATTGGCATAGGGCTTTCCAAATAAGATCTCATGTATTACTTATTATTAGTAGTGATTATTTGCTACTTTAAAGTAATTGCTCACAACAATGTTGTTAGCAATTTCTTTAAAGTGGGGGCATACATTGGAATTATTATTTTTGAAAATTTTGGCATTCCTTATGTTTCATTGTGTGATTTTCTTTCTTCTTGCAATGCATCTTTTCCTTGGTGGTGTCATTGGGTTTGATGTCCTTCAAGAGTGTGATATTTCTTGGCATACGAATTTCCTCTTAGTGTTGATGCTACGCGTTGCATTCCCTAAGCTGCAAATCTTGTATCCTTGACTTCTCTTGGAGACATTAGGCACAATTTTCCCTAAGAGGAGACCTTACATGAACTAAGAAAAATCCCTTTGAACAAACTTTATTTGTATTTTTCTCATAATTGTTTAGCATAACACAACTTGTTAACCTTATGAAGCTCAAAGTTTATATTTTGTGGTGCCTTATCAGAGCTATTAGAGATATAGCTTTGGTATGGTTAGTATGATCAGATCCTATAGACTTGGCATGACTTCCTCACTTAGCCACTTTTTGGGGGCTCACCTAGTGGACAACCTAAGGTTCCATTAGCCCATTTGAGTGTGCATTGTTGATTGCATAGTGGACATCACATTCTTCTTGTGAATAATTTTGGAAAAATATCTGAGACATGTTCCACATTATGTTGGATAGTTAAGGCTTGATCTACCCTTTTCTTTTGGACAAACAGTTGAGGCATGTTCCACATCATGTTTGATTGTTGAGGCTTGATCTTCCTTTTTTATTTTTACTTTTATTTTTAGTATTTGATGTTGTATGATTGAGTAATCTTGTCATTGTTGCATACATATGTTTTGAATGTCTACTTTAGTGTGAATTTTACGCAAGGTCATCCTCTCACTAAAGTGGGGGCTAAATGTACTGTAGAAAAATGTATCCCTTTTACATTTCACACTTATTTTGGTCCTCCTAGTTAAATTAGATTTAATGTACCTTATTTTAGTGTTGTAAGGTGTACCCATTTAAACTTTCACACTTATTTAGGGATCCTTTAATTAATTGAGCTTAATTATGCCTTAATTGGCCCATTAATTCATTTTCCAAGCCTATTTTATTACTTTTTTTGAAGAGGAAGCCCAACATTCATTTTAATGCCTTATTTGCCCCATTAATTCATTTTCCAAGCCTATTTTATTACCTTTTTTGAAGAGGAAGCCTGACATTCATTTTAATGCCTTAACATAACACTTTACCTTGAGAAATGTGTATCCTAGGTTTAGGGACCTAGGACCCCATGGGCGAATGGGTCCTCCCTTAGACCTAGGACCTAAATTTTAATGATGTTTTTGGTAGTATTTTAGCATATTCAAATATGTGATTCAATGTCGCCTTGTGATATTTGAATTTTAGGAAATTATGGATATATACCTATAAATATAAGGTTATTTCACTATATTTCACCAAGAAAGTTTATAAGAAATTTTATGAGGTTTCAAGAGAACTTTCAAGAGCATTTTGGAGAACTTCAAGGCATACAAGAGCATATTTAGAGTTTTATTGCAGCAATCAAGATCTGATTGTCATGTCAAAGTCTTCTTGCATCATGCATGTTATTGGAGCTAATATGATGATGTAGGTTTCATGATTCAATGAAACATTCAAACAACTATTTAAACAAAGATTCAAGGGTACTAGGATTAAATCATGTTGCAATATAGTCTAATTTATGTGATTATGTACCTGGTGCCATTGCTTCTATAGTGTCAAAAAATGTCGTTTGTTACATTTTCACACTTGTTTGGGCCATTGCAAACTAAGAAAACCTAATTGTGCCTTATTTAAGGAATTGTAAAGTGTTGTACCACACTTTCACACTAATATAGGGTTTTCATTATTAATTGGGATTCTTTAAGCCTTATTTGGCTTTATTTTGCACCCACAAGCCTCATTTAATACATCTTTACAAGGATAATCTTGACACATATGTGATGACCAATCATAAATTAATGTTTTTGGATTAGGTGGTCTAGATTTAGTGATCTAGGACTCATACACCACCTTGGGCATATGGGTCCCACCTAGGTTTTAGGGCCCCAATTTGGATTTCACATTAATCTAATATTTTCTTGAAAAATGTGTCCCATAGTCTAGCCTAATGGGACATATACGCCACTTTTGGAGTATGAGTCTTGTGTGGCTTAAAATTAAGTTAAAATCAAATTCTTGGGAGGATTTTATCCTCCTAGATTTGATGTTAGCTTGTAGTGTTGAAATTTTAGGAAATTAGGCATCAACAATTATAAATACAAGGTTATTTCACTCATTTTTCTCATAACAAGAAATCAAGTGACCTATCAAGTTGAATACGCATCCTTCTAGAAAATTTGAGTTCAACAAGAGCATTCAAGAGTCTATAGGAGCATTCAAGAGCCTTTAAGAGCTGATTATCAAGTATTTTGGAGCATTGTTCAAGTATCAAGCATCATGTCAAATTCATCATACATCATGTTTGTGTTTGAGCTAACAATTGTTATGTAGGGTTTTATTATTCAAGCAACCATTTGATTCAATATCTATCACATTCAAGCAAGAGTCAAGATCTACATCTATTGGAGCCACTTCATACATGTTTGCAACCTTTTATTTCTAGGTTTTTTCATTCATCATTCCTTTATCTCATTTGATTTCATTACAAGGTTTGATTACCAAAACGGGGTTTGACCAAGGCAAACCCCTTTCCACTAACAAAACAATTTTTTTCCCTCTCTTTAGTGTGTGATTTGTAGATCTAGGTTCAAGACCCTCTAAGGAGAAAGATTGGAAAGAAGTTTTCAAGTGTACAAAGTCATCAAAGTTGTCACCTTGTTTACAAGACCATTGAATGACACCTACAGAGCAAAATCTTCTAATTCAGGTCTATAAACTAGGTTAAGAAGAAAAAGTAGAGATTGAAGAGAATATTCAGATCCTAATCCTTCAAAAAATCCAAGGAATATTGATACACCACTTCTGGCGTATGAGTCCCAATATAGTGAAATTTGCAAGTTCTATGAGTTCCAGACTTGTCTATGCCAAATTTATGTTCCTGCCCAGAAACCCTAATCTAGGACTAAATCGCCTAGACTGGTGTATGAGTCTTAGTGCACATTAAATTCAACATTCTGAACATTTCAGGCCTTCATTCAAGTTGCTACAGATTTCTAGGTGACCCTCTTTGTTTCTCCAATTTCCTATTATGTTTTACATACATTTCTAAGTCATTTAGTGAAGTTTTTCACAACATTAGGTTTCATAATTAGATCTTGCATAATACTTGTCTTTTCAAGCTCTATCTTGGTGGTGAAACCTCTTATTGTCATTAATCATACCCTAGGAAATCCTATTGAAAATCTCTTTCCCTCATTCCCTCCTTGGATTGAGATCTCTAGGGTTTCCTTGAATGAAAGAGAATAAAACTCTTTGTTCTATGTCCTAAACCAAAAGAGTGACAATTTTCCATATTTTAGCTTCATTCGAAGAGAAATTTAAATATAGAGGTAAATTTGAATTTCCCTAGGTTGAGATCCTTTTTACATGACGAATGTTGTAGTGACATAAGGCAAGTAGTGCTGACATAAGACTACATTGCAATGTGAATAAATTTCAATTGAGAATAATAAGAAATTTTTTGAAAAGTAATTTAGAACTAATAATGTTCATAGAGTAATTCATAATATATGTAATTATAAATAGGAGATCATATAAAATTGTGAAATATTAAAATATTAATATTTAAGATGAATTTACAAGTTTAATATTGTAATGGAAGTTAAATTGTATACTTCATGATTAAATGTCTATATTTTAGTAAGAATGTATGTACTTGATAATTTAATAAATTGGATGAAAGATAAGGAATTTAGGTAATAGGGATGATGTAACCCCACATCTCTATCCATTTATATCATTTTAACTAAGATGAACTAGAATTATTAAGTTACACTCTAGACACTACATAAACATTACTATATTTATAAAACATAAGAAAAAGTAGGTGATAGAAAAATGGGGTGATTGAAAATATGATGCACCTATTTTTCTTGTTTCATTAGGAAAAAGAGATCCCCAAAGGTAAGATTGACTTTCAACCCTTAGGTGAGTCAAACCTAGTGGAGATCTTGGTTATTTTTCCTTTATGACAAGATGGGGTAAATATGATTGAAATGTACTTCTGGGAGAAAAACTAAAAATTCTTAATGAACTTAATTATGCAATGTGAAACTTGAATAATCAATTCAAAGCATAACACAATAAAAAATAGTAGATTTCTGACATATTTGAGAAGGGTAACTTGATGTGTATGAGTCACCAAAATCTATTGTTAAGTGTCTTGTTGGGACTAGTTCACCCTAGGGAAAATGGGTCTTGGTATTCTTTTCTAAAATTTCAAAATTTGAATTTATAGCCTCTAATCTACATTTCCTACCTATACCTTTCAATATTCACTTCTAGATTTTAATCTATAACAAATCTGCAAAAGAAAATGTTGTCTTTGTGTGTATAGGGTTTTGCCTCAGTCAAATCCCAAGTTTGGTAATTAAACCTTGATGAAAATACAGATCTGAAACATAAGTATGTGAGCCCTGATCTTAAGTGTGTCTAAGATTGTTTAGAGATAAAATGCAAATAAACCTTTTTCAAGTGTGTTAGAATAAGATACCTAAATGAACATGAATAATGAAAAAGAGAGCTAGCTAGGGAGAAATCAAATACCCTAATAGATCCAAAATCTTGTTATACCTTGCTTTAGATGGCTAGTAGAATGAAGATAAAAGATGAGATCACTAGAAAACAAGTTGTTAGATTAAGAGAAATGGCTAGTTGCATGTACCAAAACCTATAATCCATCATTATCCACCATAGGCATCAATCTTCAATCATGAACAATTCTTAATCAATCTTGACAAAATGAGCTTGAAGACTTGCAACAATAAATGAAATGTTACTCCAAGAATTCAACTTTGTTTGCTTAAATTATTTTGAATCTCTTCTTGATCTACTTTCTTCCTTGTGAAAATATCTCTTCAACCTATTTTGAAATGATAAAAATGTTGAACACTTGAAATACCAAGAGGGGGGGGGTGAATCAATATTCCCAAAAGCCATTTAATTACCAACCATCCAATTACATAGTATAATTAGCAATTAATAGAAATGAAAGCATAAACAACCCATAACACATGCAACACATGAACACCTGAATTTTTACATGGAAAACCCAAGATGGGACAAACCACGGTGAGGATTAGCTCACAATATAGTATGACCGGTCATAAATATTACATAGAGGCTCACTGCTAGAATGACTCACTATCCAAGTGAACTCGCTATTCATAGCAAAAGATAAGAAAAGAAAGGTGGCTACACAACCAAGTGTTGAATTGATACAAAATGCACCTGTCATATGTTGAATTCAATAACTTTGAAGCTAAAGATTATGATCCAAAACACTTTGCTTTATACAAAACACAAATCTCTACTCCAAATTATATTCACATATCATTTTCTCAATATTTTGCAAAAATTTACTTTGCTTCGTGCATTAAGATCACATTACTAGCACACCACACACACACTTAATATCAAAATGATCTTTTGTATATACATGAGCATCATTGCAAATGATAACTAGGTCAACCTCAATAGATGATGCCAAGGGGAATGCAAAATTTGCCTTTTCCACACCCAATTCAAATTCAAATACCTTCGTACCACAAACTTGTGAGATATAGCTCAATATGGACCTACAATAGCTCCTTAAATTCACATTATAATATTAATCTCCACAAACTTTTATATATTTTAGATCAACCAGGCATAAGACCTAAAAATGAATACTTTAATTTATTATCACACAAAGAACACATGGATCTCAAAATGTCATGCCATTTGGAAATCTTAACCCACAGACACTTGTAAAAATCATCCCAAATCCACAAGGCCAAGCGCACACTTGTGGAGTAGTGCGGATAGAAAAGGCCATACGCATTCCACTGAAAAACTAGGAACATTCTACATATAAAACTTCTATCATATACAACTTTTAAACTATTCGTCCAAACCAACTAAAATTATAGAATTAGGAAATGATATCATCCACAAACAACATACTAGAATTGTGAAAAGTGATCTGAATGTGAGATGAAATGTGAACCAATCTATGGAGGGTTCAAAGAGAAATTTTTTTTGATGTAGACACATAGTAGATGTACTTAAGTGTGAATTGGTTCAACTGAGCAGAGCATTCTTTATACCATTTTGATATTCACCATGTAGCATTGATATTAATGACAACATATGTCTTCCTCATTCTTTCAACAATCTCCCCCTTTGTCATTGATGGAAACCTGTGCCAAAACTTCTTCTCCACACATCTCTCTCCCTTTGACATCAAGGGCAAAGGGTGCATACACACAAAAATTTATATTAATTATATGTACAAATTGAATTGAAGTAACTAAATCCCAATTAGAAAAAGTTCCTAATACATTTGCATATGTACAAAGAGATCTGAAAAACATGAATGAGCTAAAACAAAAAATGGTAAACTCAAACATGTTGACCCAAACTTTTGTAGCATGGCTTGCCAAACAAGCTTTCCTTCTTCCTAGCTTCTATTTTTTGTAGCAAGTAACCTATTGTAGTGTAGGAAAATGTATCTATTTACATTTTCACAATTGTTTGGGCCCTCCCTATTAAAATATTACTTAGTTATTCCCTAATTGGTTCTATTTTGCATCCACAAGACTAATTAAATACATTTCTCTATGGATAATCTCGACATTTAACAAATGACAAATCATAATTCATGTTTTTGGGTTATGTGTTCAAGATCTAGTGATCTTGGACTCATACACCACCTTGGGCATATGGGTTCCACCTAGGTCTTGGGGCCTGATTTCAAATATTGTGTTGAACTTACCATTTCTTGAAGTTTGTGTCCCAAGTTTAAGCTAGTGGGACTCATACACCCAGCCTAGCGTATGAGTCCCATTTTATCTTGGACCTATTTAATTCAAATTCTTGGTATGATTTTATTATCCTAGATTTTATGTCAGCTTGTAGTGTTGTAATTTCAAGAATTTTTGCATAAACAAGTATAAATATAAGGTTATTTCACATAATTTCTAGTAATAAGCAATTTCAAAATAAGCTAGAAGTTTCATGCAAGCATTCCTATAGAAAATTTATGATCAAGAGAGCATTCAAGAGCAAATCATCAAGAATTTGGGGCAACATTCAAGATTCAAGCATCATGTCAGTCTTCATGCATCATGTGTGCTTGTGAGCTAACATTTGTGATGTAGGTCTTCAAGAAGCTACTATGACTCGAACATAATTGTCTCACACTAAAGGAGGGTTTTGAATGTGCTGATGGAGTATGTCATGTTGGATGGCCATTATACTAGAGTCTCTGGGTATCATTTTGTCCTTCTGAATCATTTTAGGCACCAGGTTAGGATTTATTTTCCTTTTTATCTTGTGTCTTCTCTGAATACCAATTTGAAAAGCCATAGATAGAACCCTACTAGGTACTCTATTCTTCATGAAGGACTGCTTGTCCTAATTTATGACCATTTTAAAGCTATGTCAGCTCTACCTTACCAGACATCCTCACCTAAGGTTAGGGTTGTTGACAAGGATAAAGGAAAATCTAGGGATTCTCCTCAAAGAAAGGAAAGAGAAAAGTGTTGGAGGACCCCTCCTATGATGTGAACAAAGAGGATTCGCAGTCGGTGTCATTTTCTGAGTATTCCAGCCATCCTATGACTGATAGAGAAGAGATACCCCACTTCCCTATGGACCTTAAGTCGGGGGATCATTATTTTAAGGAGGAATGGGAATTTCCCACTGATGTTCTTGCAATAGCCCACAATGGGGTGGTGGATAATTTTAGGTTAATGAGATGGGTGTTCTTTGAAATTAAGGAAATTAAGTTGAACCACAGAGCCATGAACAGTAAAATGGAGAAAGCTGATGATGACAATAACAGAGGTAGTGGTAGTGGTCGAGCTACTGACTTATAGACTGAGGAAGAGAAGAAGTATATGGTTGAGTGCCTCAAGAAAACAATGGAGGAATTACAAGATTTCAAATGCAATCATGATGGAAAACAAGCGGATATGGAGGAGCAGCTGAGGAACATCAAAAACTCTCTCCACAAAGTGTTGGTTATGAACCATAATATTTTAAAATCCACTGCATAGACAATGAATACCATGGTGGAAAACCTGGAAAAAGCCTATCAGGTTAAGATTGTTGTGTTTCTTGATTTGGACAAAGAGGAAGAGCAGTCGGATAGTGGGGGGCTGAGTAATAGGACCAGAGAAAATTTGAAAAGGAAGGCAGACCAAGATTTAGTCAACATCCAGGAGATCAAGAAGTCTGCACTTAACATGAACAGTCTGGAGCAAGAAGCGGCAAAGATCCTTCGGAACCTGGTCTAGGGGATGGCTATTTTGCAGTTTTTTGTCAATTTTTTGGCTATACTACCCTGGTTTTTAGTGTTTTCTTCCTAATGGGAAACTTCTTGTTTTTGTTTGTGCTCTGTTAATGTTATATCCTTCTCTATCTGACTATTAAGGGTTTTAGGACCCCTCTAAAACCTGTTTTTTCCTTAATCAAAAACATTTGTGATGTAGGTTTTTATGATTCAAGAAAATATTCAAGTCAAGCATTCAAGCATTCAATCAAGAGTCAAGATCCACATCTATTGCAGTCATTTCACACAAGATTGCAACCTTTATTTCAATGGTTTGGTGAGTAGAAACATTGCATTTGTTCATTCACCATTCCTTCATTCTTTTCTATTTCATTTCAAGGTTTAATTACCAAAATGAGGTTTGAACAAGGAAAACCCCTATTCCCTAACAAAAAAACATTTTTCTCTCTTAATGTGTGTTTGCAAATCTAGGAGAATTGGAGCTTGAAGATTCTTTGAAGATAAAGTTGCAAAATTTTTCAAAGTTGTCAAGAAGTTGTCATCTTCACAAAAACTCACCTACAAATTAGAATTCAAAATTTTTGGACATGAAGATCAAACAAGATGAAAGTTAGAGAAGGTCACTAGAGGCTACATAAATATTAGAAAATTCCTAGTAATAGGACTAAATCACCACCTTGGGCATATGAGTCCCTATATAGCCATTTTGGAATCTTTCAGTGGATTTTGATTAGTCACCAGGAGATTATAGATTCTACTCAGAAACCCTAAACTAGGACTAAATCACCTAGTCTAGCATATCAATCCTAGTGGACTTCATAAATAGCAATTTTTAGGGTTTTCATATCTTGTTTAGACATCTCCAATCCTTTGGGTACTTTTCTATTTCTCTTTGTTTACTAATTCGATTTCATGTTCTAATTTTCTAGGGTTTAGTGCATACATGTTTGCATTTCTCCTCTAAAAATTCATTTAATGGTGAACCCCCCATCTAATCACAGCAAGGAAACCCCTAGTCCTTCCCTCAATTGAGTCACTTGGTTGAGGGATCTTGGTTTCCTAATGAATTGAAGCATGAAATAGGTCCAAGTTCCATCTCCCAAAAGGTGGACTCTTATTTCCCCTCTTATCATTTTGGTGAATCTGACCTTTTGACCCTTTATTTCTGATTTGGAGAACATTGTAGTCCTAGATCCAACTTACGTTAAATTTGCATTAGATTTGCATTAGTTAATTTTCATTTAGGACTTCTAAATATTGCATTAGTGAAAGTGCATATAGGTTGTGTTGGAACTATAAAAATCTGATGATTTTACATATTGTTCACATTCATATTTTTCCAAATAAGTCCCACCACAAGTACATTTTTCTTTCATTTTTCCCATGTAGCCCCACGAAATCCATCGGGTCATGCATTTTCCATATTGCAGTTCCTATTGGCATAGGTTTATGGCTATCTCCCCGACCCATGTTGTTTTTGTGCTAACATTTGTATGCTTCAGGTCTGTCGGCAAGACTTCTTTGATGTCTCAGCAATCACAGGTCATGTGCATTCACCTTTTGGTGGGACTCTTTCATTGTTTCGGTGACCGAGGAGGAACCTATCAGTAGGAGTTTGGTCATTAGGGTAGTGTCTTATCGAATTCAATATGTCTCCCCGACTAATGCATGAAGAGGTTCATCGGTGAGAACAAAGCAGTATCACCATTATGTCTTGGCGTATGTATTTTGTCTTACCGACCAGTGGTAGGAGGATTCATATCGGTAAGATTTGGAGCTATCGAGATAAGGTCTTAGCAAGTGACCTTCAGTCTCGCTGACATTACACATGGCGTTTCTATCAAAAGGAATTTTGGTAAGAGTTAGGGTCTTCGGTGAGTGGTCACAGTGAAGTGTATATGTCTCACTGATGGAGCATAAAAGGTTTCTCTCAAATGGCTTTTGGTGAGAGGTTAGTTGTGTCTCGCTGACCGACAACATAAAGGGACGCGGTATCGGTATGAGTTAAGGTTCTCGATAAGAGGTCTCGGCAAGTGACCTTTGGTCTTGCCGATGGAAAACAATGAAGGACCTTGTCAGCGAGAGTATGATCTTGTATCAATGACTCAAAATGGATAAAGACTTTCGGTGAAACAAAATGAAATCTGCAAGAGGGCTCTCCAATACCATCAAGTTACAACAATAGTGAATGAAAACAAAGGTGCATCTCGGTGAGAAGTTTCCCTATGTCTCAGCGAATGAATAATACACTATGAGAAGCATATCGATGAAACATAATGTTAGTTGTATGACATCTCCCTGACTCTGATGTGTCATGGCGAAATCGAATAGAGCCAGGGGGATGACCAACGATTGAATTTCCTTCGGCATACTTATGGGGCTATCTTAGCGACTGTTCCATTGGAGATTAACAAAAAATTCAAACACTGTGGCCAATGTGAAATTTTCCCAAATACTACGGTTGGCTGACTTGAATATGAAGCGATATGATTCCTGATGCTGGTGTATAAATATGCACTCCCGATTGTAATTGAAATATCAGATTTTAGATCATATTTTATATTAGATTTTAGAATAGATACAGTAGATTAGGAATGGACACAGTAGAATAAAGTTCTCATTCCAGAGACTATGTTACATGTTTTCAAATGGCGATTTCAATGAAATTCAGCTGGTGTGGTAGTTTGTTTCTGGTATCAATTATCTGTTGATTTTATTGAAAAGTATTGCTAAGTTGTCTCCAAGTTGATTCTTTTTGGTTGTTTAAATTGATATAACAAGTTTATTTTCAATTTATCAGTGCACATTTGTTGTATTTGTGTGATTAATTGACTGGTTCTTTCAAGGAGAGATTTAATCCTTTTAGTTGATCATAGTAATCAGGGAGATTCATCTGGATCATTAAAGTAGATCTTAGTAGTCATAATCCTACATGTTTATACAAGTTGTAAACAAAACATATGCCAACATTTTGATTTTTTGCTAGAATAAGTTACCCCTTCTGTTTCATTTGACTCCGCATACCTAATAAGGCACTGGTCTCTACAATTTCATCATTTGGATTCACTCAGTTTCTTTATATATATTAATTGAGCATTTTAGGATTTAGATTAAGAAGATTGCTATTGCTATTTGTATCAAGTTTGAATTCATTTGTTCACTCCCATCTGCCATTGTGGACAAAACATTGCAAGAAGAATAATCATAAGTTAAGTCTGCTTCATTCATATTGGTACACCCACCTAGGTTTAGCAGCACCTAAAGAGTAGAAGGTTGAGTTCTCTTGACCTTGTCTATTACCCTAAAGCGTATCAAGAGATTGGTAGCCTCTTGAGGCATCCTGCCTACGTTTTTGAGAGCTAAAAAATTGGCGACTTTGTTGGGGATTATTTCAGAAAATTCGGTTGAAGACCATCATATAGAGTCAGTGAAGGAAGATTTATAATTTGAGAAGTTTCAGAAAGGGTGATTCCACTGGGAGAAGATCAGAAAGAATTATTTTCCTACTTTTGGAAAAGTAGGTGGTGACTCTGAATTTTTTTGATGAAAAATGGAATTTGTGTGTGGAACGAAAGAATATTTTGAGAAGCACCAATTGGACAAGAATGAATACACAAATGTAGGCAGGCATTGGACTCCTCAGATGTCTGATAGTATGACTGGAAGTTTTCACAATGGAGGCAATGCATATCATGCACAACATAATATATACTCACTACATCCGCCTCATGGTCAGCAGTATGTGCCATATCATCATACACAGCACAATAGTCTGATGTACCAGCATCAGTACCCACCTGTGCCCCCCCTCATCAATACACAACAATGATCAGACAGTTTGATTTGGCAGGGATTCAATTATCCCCTTATCCAATGGATAGCAGTTGGAGAGGTATTGTTCCAAAGTTTACAGGGAGTAATGTAATCACTGCTGAGGAGCATTTAAAAGGTTTCAATGCTTTCATCCAAGATTTGGATGTGCCATATGAAGATTTACACATGAGGCTATTCATGATATCACTTATTGAAGACGCTAGGGATTGGTTCAATAGCCTACCAGCAGCTTCTATTAATTCTCTCCAAGGATTTCAGGATTGATTCCTCGAGCAATTTGGGAATCCAAGTGTACCAGATGCTACTCTTCATGAATTAATATAGATTCAAAAGATCAAAATGACACAATTTATGATTTTAATCAGAGATTCAATAAATTGCAAAATAAAATACCTCCCGGATCAAAATTGCCAGATTCTATAGCACTGAGTGTTTATTTGAATGCATTTGATCCTAAAACAGGGTATGAACTGAGAAATAGATTCCCAAGAGATTTGGCTAAAGCTCAAAAGATAGCACTATCAATTGAAAACAATAGGAAGGCTGCTGGGATAGTCAGTAAAAGAGATAATCCTAAGGTTCCTCAGCAAAGCAACAATCATCATTACAGACAGGAGAATACTTATAGAAATGAGAGGCCGAGGTTGCATGACATGCCTTATAATACAAACTGGAAGGACAGAAAACCTATAATAGCTAGGCCTAGAAGCAAGGATGCTCCTGATCCATTGACAAAGAGGGGAACCTATATGGTAAGTAACAATTACTTCTGTGAATTTTGTGATAAGCCACATTCCCCATATTATTGTGTTGTAGCCCAAAGAATGCAAGAGGGGGGAATGTTGATGGGAAATAATGGAGAAGATCACATAGTATATTTAACTTCAAATACTTTTCACCATGTTGAGGAAGATGAAGGTGCAAGGCATCTCTCTTGCACAACAGATTGTGATAGGGAGAGCAGTGCATGTTTTGAGGAATCCAGTGAATATTCAGATTTTGATGATGAACCTGAGGATTTTCATCTACAGTCAAGGGATTCTTCTACCTCTTATGAAGATCAGGATGAAGAGGCAATGGGGAATATTGATCCATCTGATAGTAGGTATATAATACCTCTAGCTGTAGTTGAAAGCTATGAAGACACTTTTGATGAAGAAGAGATTTGTACATCTGAAAATGGTTTCCAAAATTTTTCAAACCCATTGTATGATGAAGAGTTAAAAGAGGATCAGATGATATTTTGCAAAGGTATGTCCAAGAATGAACTACAGGTATTTTCAAATCCACTTTATGAAAGAGAGGAGCTAATTTCAGACAAGCAAAATGATGGAATAAATGATTGCACTGATAATGTTTCTGATTTCTCATTCTATGATGGTCTTGGATTTCTTTTTGATGATGACAAAAGTGAAGAATATAAATGTAGTGATGAAAATGTTGAGACTTGTTCACTCACCAGTGAGAAAATTTCAGATTTATTAACTCCTAAATACCAGGGATGTGCACATGAAGGTGATCTTGAAGTTTTGTGTCCAACTTACATTTGTTTTGATAGTGAAAGATCTTTGTGTAAAGATTCTTATGACTCCCTGTGCATTTCTTGGAATGATGGTGAAACCTTTGGTGTTGATCAAAAGTTTGTTTCCATTCAGGATGAGGTATGTGATTTTGAAATTTCTAATTCATGTGAAGAAGATGTTTATTTGCATGCCAAGGATGGTAGAATTCCAGCTTTGATTGGTTCACATATGCATGATATTAAGGATATGAGTCATGATCCAGTGTTATCTCCGAATAGAGATACTAAAGAGGTGCAAAAGGTTTTAGATTTGTTTGTTTCAGATAATGTTGGTTTGACAGAATTTTTTGATTCTCAAAAGAAGCACTTTGATGGTCAATTTTCAATACAGCTGGGAGGGTGTTTCATAATACATAATAGTGAGAATGATAATGAGAAGTTTTGCATTGAATATATTTGCATTTTGTATGTTGAAAATAACAGGGGTTTGTCCCATGATGATGAAGAATTTGAACTGCAGGATGGTGTAGGGATTTTGGGTCAAGCTGAGCATAATGATTCTCTAAAAAATTTTGGTAACAGGGAAGATTGCATGAATGTCTTCAAGAAGAATTTGATGAACTCAAGACAAAACTAGGTATTTGACAATGGAAAGTGTGGTTTGAGTTTCAGATCATAACAACTCAGAATAGGTGAAGTTGAAACACAGAGGATTTAGGGTTGCCAGTGCATGGACAACTCTTAATGGTCCTCTTTAAAATTCTTTTCCATGCACAATAGTTAAGGGTTTTGGTTCACTTCCATCTTGCATTCATTTTGCATTCCTTCCATCATGCTTCATGTCCATCTCCATTTTTCTCATTGCTCATCATTTTGTGTCTGGTCTGCTCACCCAAGGATCTAGATCCTTGCAATGATCTCACTATCATTCATCCCCAAAAGGAGCCACTGTTGGAACTATAAAAATCTAATGATTTTACATATTGTTCACATTCATATTTTTCCAAATAAGTCCCACCATGAGTACATTTTGCTTGCATTTTTCCCATGTAGCCCCATAAAATCCATCGGGTCATGCATTTTCCATATTGTAGTTCCTCTCGGCATAGGTTCATGGCTATCTCCCCGACCCATGTTGTTTTTGTGCTAACATTTGTATGCTTCAGGTCTATTGGCAAGGCTTCTTTGATGTCTCAGCGATCACAGGTCATGTGCATTCACCTTTCGGTGGGACTCTTTCATTGTTTCGGCAACCGAGGAGGAACCTATCTGCAGGAGTTTGGTCGTCGGGGTAGTGCCTTATCGAATTCAATATGTCTCCCCGACTAATGCATGAAGAGGTTCATCAGCGAGAACAAAGCGGTATCAGCATTATGTCTTGGTGAATGTCTTTTGTCTTACCGACCAGTGGTGGGAGGATTCATATCAGTAAGATTTGGAGCTATCGAGATAAGGTCTCGGCGAGTGACCTTCGGTCTCACCAACATTACACATGGTGTTTCTATCAAAAGGCATTTCAGTAAGAGTTAGGGTCTTCGGTGAGTGGTCACAGTGAAGTGTATATGTCTCACCGATGGAGCATAAAAGGTTTCTCTCAAATGGCTTTCAGTGAGAGGTTAGTTGTGTCTCGCCGACCGACAACATAAAGGGATACGGTATCAGTATGAGTTAAGGTTCTCGATAAGAGGTCTCGGCGAGTGACCTTCAGTCTCGCTGATGGAAAACAATGAAGGACCTTGTCAGTGAGAGTATGATCTTGTCTCAATGACTCATAATGGATAAATAATTTTAGTGAAATAAAATGAAGTCTGCAAGAGGTCTCTTTGATACCATTAAGTTACAGTGACAGTGAATGAAAACAAAGGTGCATCTCGATGAGAAGTTTCCCTATGTCTCATCGAATGAATAATACACTATGAGAAGCATATCGATGAAACATAATGTTAGCTGTATGACATCTCCCCGACTCTGATGTGTCATGGCAAAAGCAAATAGAACCAGGGAGACAACCAGCGATTGAATTGCCTTCGGCATACTTATGGGGCTGTCTCAGCGATTGTTCCATTGGCGATTAACAAAAAATTCAAACACTGTGGCCAACGTGAAATTTTCCTGAATACTACGATTGGCCAACATGAATATGAAGCGATATGATTCTTGATGCTGGTGTATAAATATGCACTCCCAATTGTAATTGAAATATCAGATTTTAGAATAGATACAGTAGATTAGGAATGGACATAGCAGAATAAATTTCTCATTCCAAAGACTATGTTGCATGTTTTCAAATGGCGATTTCAATGAAATTCAGCTGGTGTGGTAATTTGTTTCTGGTATCAATTGTTTGTTGAGTTTATTGAAAAGTATTGCTAAGCTATCTCCAAGTTGATTCTTTCTGGTTGATTAAATTGATATAACAAGTTTATTTTCAATTTATCAGTGCACATTTGTTGTATCTGTGTGATTAATTGACTGGTTCTTTCAAGGAGAGATTAAATCCTTTTAGTTGATCACAATAATTAGGGAGATTCATTTGGATCATTAAAGTAGAGCTTAGTAGTCATAATCCTACATGTTTATACAAGTTGTAAACAGAACATATGCCAACAATTTGATTTTCTACCAGAATAAGTTGCCCCTTTTGCTTCATTTGACTCTGCATACCCAATAAGGCACCAGTCTCTGCAATTTCATCATTTGGATTCATTCTGTTTCTTTATATTTGTTAATTGAGCATTTTAGGATTTAGATTAAGAAGATTGCTATTGCTATTTGTATCAAGCTTGAATTCATTTGTTCACTCCCATCTGCCATTGTGGACAAATCATTGCAAGAAGAATAATCATAAGTCTGCTTCATTCAGATTGGTACACCCGCCTAGGTTTAGCAGCACCTGAAGAGTAGAAGGTTGAGTTCTCTTGACCTTGTCTGTTACCCTAAAGCGTATCAAGAGATTGGCAGCCTCTTGAGGCATCCCGCATACATTTTTGAGAGCTAACAGGTTGAATTATTTTTTGCATCTTAAATCATTCAATTTCATTAAAAATATATAAATACAAATAGTAAAATCAACATACAAGTTAGAAACCTTAGAATCAACTCATAATTTGCTAAATTTGGTTTAGAAACCCTAATCAATAATCATTCACCCATATGGGTGATTCAATCTCGATACAAGTCTTTTCTCCTCATTTCTAGGTATTTTGTGCTATCTATTTTTCACTGTTTGAACCTATCAAAAACCCTAAGTGGGACTCATATGGCCATCTAGGCGAATTAGTCCTTGGAGGCCTACAAAAACGAAATTTTTTGAGCTTTCTGGAGATATTATGTACTTCCTAGGCTTGTTAGTAACCTATAGCATTAGTCTAGCAAGTTTCAGGAACTTATATTTTATGCATCTAGATCAAAAACATCCATTTGGTGTAGTCATTTTTGAATCATTCCAAAATCATTTCAGTAGCAAAAATCATTAGATTTGAAAATGTTTACATTTCTAAAATTTTGCATTTTTGCATACACAATGTTTATACTCATGAAACTTTCCATAAGTTGGATAAAAGTACTTTTCACTTTTGCATACACAATGTTTACATTCATGAAGCTTTGCATAAGTTTGATAAAAGTGATTTTCATTTTTGGATACACATTGTTTGCATTCTTAAAGCTTTGCATAAATTGGATAAAAGTATTTTTCGTCTTGGGATATACATTGTTTACATTTTTGAAGCATTGCATATGATGGTTAGAAGTACTTTTCATTTTTGGTCAAACAATGTTAGTATCTTACCTTTCTAAGCATGCTAAGAAAAGGTTCATATCCCCCACCCTATGAGAATGCTTTAGTGAAAGAGGTTGCAAGCATATAAAATCATAACAATCATAATTTTTCTTCTCCCAATACCTCTCCTATTAGTGACGAAGGTATCTTGGTGAAAGAAGATACAATAATTGAGAATCAAGAAATTCTTGTTTGTCCCTCTCCTCCTCCCCCTTGGGAAGACATTGTGAGACAAGAAGATGAGATCATTGACACATTTCTTAACATTACTTTCCCTAGTCTCTATTCATCTCCCTACACCTTACCTACTTGTTAGAATGATTTAGTGAAAGAGGAGACAATCATGAACTATCATGATAATCACATTTTGAAGGATAATATGTTGGTGTTAAGATATCCAATGATTGATAGCTATGAAAACCCTACCTCTCTTACTCGAGAAGACATTATAGGAAATGGGGATGTAACTATAGAGAACCATGACAATCAAATTTTCTCTTTTCCTAATATCTCTCCTAGATGTGAAGAAGATAGTTTGGTGTTAGAAAATACACTTATTGAGACTCATGGGAATCTTGTTTCTCCCTTTCCTAATGCTCCTACCATTTTGGAAAGATCTATTTGAATGAAAAATTCTAATCATTGGTAAGCATGAAAATGATCATTGTTCATCTCTTGATTCCTCCCTTATTTGTGATGAAGCTAATTTACAAACTATAACCATGGAATGTCATGAACCTCTTGTTTTAACTTCCTAAAAACTCTCCTCCTAGGGTAGATATTAGGGAAAAAGAGAAAGAGACCTAAAGAGAAAAATAATGAAAGAATGGAAAATAATAAAAATAAAATTGTATTTTCTCCTAATATCTCTACTATTGTTAAAGAAGATATTTTGATGCTAGAAAATCCAATCGATGAAAGTCATTAGAATCTTATTTGTCTCTATACCCCTAGGGAAAAAATTATTGAACAAGAGAATTCCATCATTGATAAGCAATAAAATCCAACCATTGGTCACTCCCTTACTTGTGATGAAGTCATTTTAGAATAACCAAACTTTTAATTTCATGAACATATAGTTTTTAGTTCTCCTAAAAACTCTCCAACTAGGGAGGATATCATGGTGCAACAAAATGAGAACATTGACACATGTCTTTCAAAAAAAATTGATGTGACTTCCTTAGATAAAGATGATGAAGTGACACTAGATCATGAAAATAAGGATAAGTTTGGTGATTCTATGAACATTAGAACTACCTCAAGCCCTTTAATTCTTAGATGTCATAGAGGTACTTTAATTATTGTACCTCCTAAGGCTAAACTCATCCTTTACCTACCCTCAAATGAACCAAAAACTCAAAACAAACCCATCCTCATCCTCAAACCATCTAAGAATAATATGTCACAACAATCGAGTTACAATACCATTGCTCATACATATAACACTATAAACAATCCACAAAAATGAAAAAAAAACTCCAACATCCCTCCCATTACCTCAACCTATCTTTCCTAGTGTCCCTCGTTTGCCTTTACATAGTGGAAATGAGTATGAACTTGTTGAACAACTTAAGAACACTCATACTAAGATGCCATTATGGGACCTTATTCAAGCCTCCCCTCATTATCATAACATGATTCAAAGTGCCTTGCAACAATTTCCTACCCCTCCTAATGTGCAACCAAATGATGTGGTAGCCAAAATTAAAGCTATAACGCTGGTCAACTTAGACATTATTTTCCATCAAGATGAGTTACCTCCCTCAAAAGTGAGAAAGAAAAATGAATCCTTAATGATAATAGCTATCTTCAATAGGATAGGGATAAATCAAACCCTTTTTGACAATGGCTTAGCTCTTAATGTGTGTAGTGTAACCCTTTTGGATAAACTTGGTGTGGATAAATGAAGAATTGAACCTGATTCCTTATCAATTTGAGGGTTTTAAAATGTAGGAAAACAATTGCTTGGAGTGATCACATTACCTAATATAGTTGATAAATTTACATTAAAAACCTCGATCCATGTTATGCCTCATGATATTTCATACAACCTCCTTTTAGAAAGGCCATGGATTCACGAGATGCATGCAGTTCCTTCAACTCTTCATTGTGATATTTCTTTGATTATTCCTCCAAGAATGGAACATCATGCCTAATGTCTCCAAGAGAGGAATAATCAAAGAAATATCTATGTCCCCATACATCCTAACACACAAGAAACCACTAGTGGTATTGGCTATTGTCCTTTGAAACAAATGAAAGAATCAAAGAAATTGTCACTTAATATCAATTTCATCACACAAAACACTAGTGATTAAAATTTGTTAGATTTTACACCCTCCTGTAAAGGAGAGTACAAAATCTCAAAATCTAAAGAGTCTTGTGTAAATATGACACCTTGTACTAAGAAAGATATATCCTTGTCACAAAATAAAGGAACATCTTCTACTCTTGATCAAGAAAGTATCTTGTCGAGACTCCTCCAAGATAATTTGATATCTCTCCCTCCAAGAACACGAAAGAAATTTTACTACAAGTGTTCATTTTGTGAATATCATAGAGTTCATGGTCATTCTACAAATGAATGTAAGGATTTGGGTAATAAAATTCAACCTTAAGGACTATGGTACTCTTCCTTGTATTGAAGCACCTAGTTCCTCTAATTGATATTGTTTTTCATGTTTATCATTAATCATTTCGACTCATTCTTGTCTTGCACTTAGTGGGGGCAAGGGGTTAGGTAGCCTTGTCCTTGTATGGAACTTGTCTCTTTTTGCTAGTTTACCACCTTCCATGTATATATAAGAGCAAGCTTGGGATGCAGATGGCATGGCTTAAGTTGGCTTGTATGTGACATAATTTTCTTTTTATGTTTAGCATTACATTTTGGGGGCAACCCTTCACTCATGATGTAGTTTCATTCAGGAACATATGAATTGGCATAGGGATTTCCAAATAAGCTCTCATGTTGTCTTCATTAGCTACTTTAAATCAGATTGCTCACAACAATGGTGTTAGCAATCGCTTTAAAGTGGGGGCATACATTGACATTATCTTTCAAAATTTCTCATGTTTTATTGTGCAATTTTCTTTCTTCTTGGGATATGTCCTTTTCTTGGTGGTTTCATTAGGTTTGATTTCCTCCAAGAATTCAATATTTCTTTGATTATTCCTCTCTTGGAGACATTAGGCATGATGTTCCCTAAGAAGAGACCTTACATGAACTAAGAAAAGTCCCTTTGAACAAATCTTTACTTGCATGCTTTTTCGTAAGCTTAAAGTTTCATTTTGTGGTGCCATAATGAAGTTATCAGAGGGATAGCTTTGGTATGGTTAGAACATATGGGAGCTGACCTTAGGCATGACTTTCCCATAGCCATTTTATTGTCTGTGTGGGTGCATATTCGTCATGTGCATATGTGTCTCACATCTCTAGGGGCTCACTCAATGGATACCGGATTCACTAGCCCATGTGAGTGTGCATTTTTTTTGCATAGTGGATATCATCTTCCACTTGTAAATTTTTTTTGGACAAACAACATAGACCTAGTCCACATCATGTTGGATAGACTATAAAGGCTTGATCCACCCCCTTTTTCTTTTTCTTTTTCTTTCTTCTTTATGTCTTTGATAGTGTATGCTTATATCTTATTGTTACTTCATACATCATTCATATGTGTGTTCTTTTGTACCTATGTTGGTTTTCCATAGGATCTTGATCTTGGGAGCTTGTGTAACCCTCTTGATCACTATCATCCTATCTCACTATAATGATACAAAAAGGTCCCCCTAACTTGGCCTTGATTTAGTTTTATAATATGTCTAACATATTCACATTATGTCTTGGGCCCTTGTGAACTAATGGATTTAAATGGTACCTTGCTAAAGTGTTGTGAAGTGTTGTAACACACTTTCACACTTTTTTAAGGTTTTATTAATTAACTGAGCTTAATGAACCTCTTTTTAATCAAAATAAATATTAACCTTTCCTTATTTAAAGTATTGTAAAGTGTTGCAACACACTTTCACAATTTTCTAGGCTTGTCATCAATAATTTGGCTTTCTTATCCTTTAATTGGCCCTATTTTGCATCCACTAGCCCATTTATGGCATATTTTTGAGGATAATCTCGACACCAATCATTAATCAATCATAGGTGAGGTGTTTTTTTCTTGTGTGACCCAGATTTAGTGATTTGGGACTCACTCACCACCTTAGGTGAATGGGTCCCATCTAGGTTTTTGGGTCTCGAACTGGTTTTAGCACATTTCTAAGAACTTTTGGTTTTTGGTCCCATACATTATGCTTGATGGGACTCATTCACCACCTTGGGTGAATGAGTCCCATGTGAACCAAAATCAAATTTAATTCAAATTTCTGGCTGGATTTTATTCTCCTGGATATGATGTCAGCTTGTATTGTTGTAATTTAAGGAATTCTTGCATAATTGATTATAAATGCAAGGTTCTTTCACTCATATTCACACCTAGCATTCACAAGAGCATTCAAGAGCATTCAAGGGAATATTATCAATAATTTTAAAGAAATCTTCAAGTTTCAATCATCATGTCAAAGATTTCATCCATCATGTTTGTTACTATTCTAACAATTGTGATGTAGGGTTTATGGTTCAAGCAAGTGTTTCAAGAAAGATCAACATCAACCAAGAAAGAGTCAAGAACCACATCCATTGCAGCCATCTCAAGCATATTTGTAGCGCCATATTGCTAGGGTTTGGTGAGTTGCAACATTGTCTTTTGTTCATTCATCATTCTCCATTAATATTTGCTTTCATTTCAAGGTTTAATTACCAACAATGAGTGCATGTTCATCCTAGATTTGGCTTGCATTAACATTGCAATAGGACTTGCATTGGTTAACTTGCATTCTAGGGTTTCAAATTAAATTGCATTAGTGAAAGTTCATATATCTTTCATTTTTGCATCTAATTTCATTGAAAATCATACAAAATATGCCTTTGCATATCATATATAGATCATACAGCATAGAAAACATAAAAATCAACTATAAAATTTAGAAAATTTTGAAAAAATATCATTACTAGGAGACTCATTCACCTCCTTGAGTAAATTACTCTCTTTGTATATTTTGCACTACATTTTTTGGCATTCAAGATATTGTTTCTAAGTTTTTGTTTATTGTTATTTCTTTTTTGTTTTAGTTTCTAGAATTTCTATTATAAGCATTTCATTCTTCTTAGCTTATATTGCATTTGCATTCACTTTTCATTTACTAGCCCTTGTATGATTATTTGGTTTCCTATTGCTAATAATGTAGTGAGATGAATTTCGACACTCATGTCATTGCACAATAGTACAATAATTGTGGATCTTGGGTTATCAAGCTCTTTCACTCCTAGTATTGACATTAGTACACTAGGTATGGACAACACCCTTAGCAACTCTTTGCCTTCAAGTAGTATGTAGGTTGAAACAAGGAATGATAGTGTTCAACAAGAAAACATAATTCAAATTCATGAGGACCTAGCAAAATTACAAAATCAAGTGCAAAATGACAACATTTCAACTACTACCATTCCCACTATAGATAACATTCATTGCATGCTTGAAAGTGAAGATGGACTTGACCTTGTGAGAAACATAGTGAAAATCTTTGGAAAACACCTCCCCCAAACCAGTAGTTGTCCTATACCTACAAGCAATGTTGCAACCCAAGGAGGAACTCAAATCCCTCCTCCCACAAAAATTGCCTCAATACCTACCTATACCAACCCTCAAGTCACAACAACAATGCAACAAGTTAATAATGTGATTCCTTCCTTGGTTATTCCCGCTAGCATCCCTAGTTCCTATGTGGAATCACACGTTATATCTCCAACCACTTTACCACCTATAAGAATTCCATTCACTTTTCCCACGAACACAAACACTCCACCACTTACACTTGCATCTCATAACATAAAAAATGATCCTCCCATAACTCAACTCTTCCAAATTGTTTCATCCCTTCAAAAAAAAAATTCCACTATTAATGAAAATCAAAATGGTCCACCTACATATTATGTCAAAAGTAGTCCATTGTCCTTGGAGATATTGCGAACACCGATGCCACAGGGTGTAGAGGTGCCTAGATTTGAGAAATATGGAGGGAAGGGAGATCCTTCTAACCATGTTAATGCCTATAACACCTTATGTAGTGACTTTTTCCTTGATGATAAACTGTTGGAAAAGCATTTTGCTAGGTCCTTGAAAGATACCGCCTTGGAATGGTTTTCTTCCTTACTGAACAACTCAATTCGTTCATTCAATGAACCTTTTGAGGCATTTTTAAATCATTTCCAAGTGCACATGACTCCCAAGATGACCTTGGTTGATTTTATGAGATGCAAGGAAAAAGAAGAAGAAAAGATAACTTACTTTATCTCACACTATCAATTGCTTTATTTCCAAATCGATGTCAAGGTCCCCGGCCCTCACCTTCAAAAGATGTTCATATAAAATTTACAAAGAAAGATCCAAGACAAGCTTAGCATGATGAAATTTCCATCCTTCATGCCCTTCTATACCGCCCTCCGTGATTATCAAATTTTGATTAGTATTCGAGATACAAAATCCACTTGTAGCCGAATCAAGAAATCCGAGCCCATAAATCAAAACAATTCCCAACCTTTTAGAAAGAAAAATTAAGGGTTACTTCAATTCAAACCCCCTCAACAAACAACTAAAACTTCCAATAACCAAGTAGCTATTGTTAAAGCCTCGATACCCTTTAGCTATGGAGACCCAAAGAGACAATTCACTCCCTTACCCAATACCCTTCATAACACAATGTCCCAACTCCTAGAACAACAAATGATTACCTTTCCTCCCATTAAAATACTCGACCCTAATAATCCTTTACCCTGAGCTTTAGATCAAATGCTTATTGCCACTATCATTGACAAAATAGACATGATATAGAACATTGCAAGCATCTTAAACATCTCGTGCAAGACCTCATTGATTCTAGTCATCTTTCCATTGGATGTGTTAGTGGTCATGGAAATAAGTCAATTTCCCCTCCTAACCAAAACTTGTAAATTTTCACCAACCCTATGCCAAAATATAATATTTCATTTTTCAAAGCCAACAAAACTACAAAGAATGATGTGATGAATGTTGGCACAAATGATGATAACAATGATCCTATGCAACACGATTCTATAGATAATGATCCTATAGATGACATGGTTGGAGTGATAGATGTCATTCCTTGTCAGGACCGAACTAGGAATCCTCTTGATATTATTTTCTTCTCTTAGGATATGCCTAAACATGCTCCTTATGGTCCTCTTTACATAGCTAGTCATATCTATGGTAAGCCCACCAATGGGATATTAATAGATCCCGCATGTGGAGAGAATGTGATCACCAAGGAATTCTTACTTTTTCATGAGCTCTATCAAGATATATACGATAAATTGAAAGCATGGATCAAGACACAATGGTTTTTTTTGTCGTACAATGGGATTGATCACGCTTCCCTTGCAAATAGGAATAAAAACATTAGATGTCTCATTCTCCATCATCCCTCAGTTGGACCAATTTCCTGTGAAGCTATGCCATACATGGCTTCGCTCCATGAAAGTCCCTTTGGTTGTGCATAAATGCATAAAGTTTCTCTTTGACAATAAAATTTTCACTGTTCATCATAGTGGGTTTAATCCTTTTTCCTCTAAAGGAAAATTTTCCTTAGATTTCTTTTGGCCTGAGCCTATGGAACCTATAAAACATGAGAAGACTTCTTTTTCTTGTCCTATAAAAAAAACAAGGAAAATAAAATAGTAGAATTATCCCTTTGAAACATGTCTCCATCCACCTCTGAGCCTACTATCCTTGACCAAACCATGTTTAAACCTAAATAAATGCCAAACAACCAAGACCAACCTAAGACTGAACCTTTAGCTACATCCTACAAAAGACCAAGAGATAATGAAAATAACCCCATGGCACCTTCTAGAATAAAAAAAAGTTTACAAATTCAAAGAGAAAGTGGTTGAACAACCTCTTGTGGTTCCTTACACTCCTCCCCTTAGGGAAGAAGAGAAACCTATGGTTGACCAACCTGCTCCTATAAAAACACAACTTGAAAACAAAACTAAAAGAAACAAAGGTGCTAGAGACTATAGGTGTAGATGTCATGCCATTGTTCAAAGGTTACATGAAGAATTAAACAAAGGAAATCAGGATCCAAACCTGACTAAAGCAATGCATGATGATCTACCCCTACACTAGAACAAACTAATCTAATACAACCACAACAACATTTGAATTCTTCCTTGGACATTATCCTTTGACCTCCTATTGTGATTAACTTGGATGATGACGACGAGGTTGCCAAAATTGACAAAGAGGTGCATAACGAATTGAATACATTTTTTTCCTCTTCCATGAGCTTAAATGACACATCTCCTACAAAGAGTGTTGAACCTAGTGCTTCTCCTAGTTTGGAACATGCTCTTGTCCCTTTGGCTAGTTGCTCACCTTTGGTAAACAATGAACATGATTGGGAGGTGGATGACCTGCTTTCGGTTGACTCATCAGTGCCTTACTGCTATTTTGCATTATTTCTATTTATTTTCTTTTTTCACGTGATCCCTCATGATGTTTTGTTTGATGTTCTCTCTCTCTTTGCGACATTCCCTATTTTTACCTTTATTCTTCTATGTCATGCATCTCTTTAACTTTTTTATCTTTTTCTTTGTCTTGTGTTTTCCTTTTGGGGATGACACAAGGTGTCGAGACATTCATGTCTCTTCCATGTTGACCCAAAAGGATTTTTCTTTCTTCTCACTCTCTTTTTTCCATTCTTCTAGTTCTATGTGTATTTTGGGAATGATGATAGTTCTGATCTCTCTAAAAACATTGCAGCAAGAACATACTAACCCCAAATCCATAGAAGGCTATGTGTTTGGTGTTTTCATTTTGGAGGCAACCCCTCTCTTTTCTTTTTTCTCTTACATGATGTGCCTTTACTTTGAAACATATGACTTGGCATAGGGCTTTCCAAGTTGGCTCTCATGTCTTCTTTGTTTTCATTTATCATTTTCTACTTTAAAGTAATTGCTCACAACATGGTGTTTAGTAATTTCTTTAAAGTGGGGGCATACATTGGCATTATTCTTTTTCATTGTTCATGGTGTAGTTTTCTTATTTCATACGATGCATTTGTTGCTTTTTGGATGACATTGGGTGTGATGTCCTTCAGGAGTGTGATCTCTCTTAGAATATTACATTCCTCTTAGTGGCTTGATGAGACACATTGCATCCCCTAAGTTGAAAATTTTCTATTCTTTGATTGGTACTCTCTTGGAGACATTAGACTCAATTTTCCCTAAGTTAAAGACCATGCATGAACTAAGCAAGACTCCCTCGAACATTCCTCAGTTTTGGATTTTTTTCATTTTTCATTTATATGGCCACCTTGCATAACACAACTTGCATGCTTGTAGAGCCATCTTATTTGTTCATGAGTTATAAGAATGCAAAGTTTTTCTTGTCTCATGAAGCTCAAAAACCATTTTTTCATGTCACCTTATTAAATTTATCAGGAGGTATAACTTTAGTATGGTTTAAGCGGGAAGCCCCATTGAGGCATGACTTTCCCATAGCCACTCGCGTGTGTGTGTGAGTGCATACCATCCATGAGTGTATGTGTCTCATATTTTTTGACTTCTCATGCAATGGAAAACCAGGAGTTATGTTGCTACAGAGTGACTATGCATTTTTTGGACAAACATGCTAGATCCGATCCACATCGCGATGGACAAAAGATCAAAGCTTGATCTGACTTTTTTATCTTTTATCTTTTCATCTTTAGTAGTGGATGCTTGTACTTTGTTGTTGCTCTTTACCACTTTCATGTGTGTTCCTTTGTGCTTATGTTGGTCTGCCATAGGACCTTGGTCCTGGGGGCTTGCATAACCTGCTTGGTCATGGTTGTCTTATCTTGTGAATATTGGTACATTTGAACCCCCCTTGGTCATTCCTACATTTGGTCTACTTTAGTGCGAGTTGAAAGCGAGTTCCTCCTCTCACTAAAGTGGGGGATATATGTAATGATGGAGAAAGGTCCCCCTAACTTGGCCTTGATTTAGAGTTGTAATATGTCTAACATATTCACATTAGGTCTTGGGCCCTTGTGAACTAATGGATTTAAATGGTACCTTGCTAAAGTGTTGTGAAGTTTTGTAACACACTTTCACACTTTTATAAGGTTTTATTAATTAACTGAACTTAATGAACCTCTTTTTAATTAAAAAAAATCTTAACCTTGCCTTATTTAAAGTGTTGTAAAGTGTTGCAACACACTTTCACACTTTTCTAGGCTTTTCATCAATAATTGGGATTTCTTATGCTTTAATTGGCCCTATTTTACATCCACTAGCCCAATTTATGGTAAATTTTTTAGGATAATCCTGACACCAATCATAATTCAGGTCTTTCTGGCATGTGTGACCCAGTTTTAGTGATTTGGGACTCACTCGCCACCTTGGGTGAATGGGTCCCACCTAGGTTTTTAGGTCATGAACTGATTTTCACACATTTCTAAGCACTTTTGGTTTTTGGTCCCATACATTATGCCTGATGGGACTCATTCACCATCTTGGGTGAATGAGTCTCGTGTGGCCCAAAATCAAATTTAATTCAAATTTCTGGCGGGATTTTATTCTCCTAGATTTGATGTTGGCTTTTAGTGTTGTAATTTTGGGAATTCTTGCATAATTGAGTATAAAATACAAGGTTCTTTCACTCATATTCACATCTAGCATTCAAGAGATCATTAATCATTTACAAGATCATTCAAGAGCATTCAAGAGAATTCAAGGGTAGATTATCAAGCATTTTAGATAAATCTTCAAGTGTCAATCATCATGTCAAAGATTTCATCCATCATGTTTATTATTGTGCTAACAATTGTGAAGTAGGGTTTATGATTCACACAAGTGTTTCAAGCAAGATCAAAATCAACCAAGTAAGAGTCAAGAACCACATCCATTGTAGCCATCTCAAGCATATTTCTAGCACCTTATTGCTAGGGTTTGGTGAGTTGCAACATTATCTTTTGTTCATTCATCATTCTCCATTCATATTTTCTTTCATTTCAAGGTTTAATTACTAGAACAACGGGTTTGACCAAGGAAAACCCCTGTCCACTGACCCAACAACATTTTTCCCTCTCCTTTGTGTGTGATTTGCAGGTTTAGGTTGCATATTTCCTAAGGAGCTAGACTAGAGAAAAGTTGCAAATCATTCAAAGTTGTCAAAGTTGTCATCAAGCCCTGGAGAGTATTGGAGAATACCTACAGGTTGCAAATCAGATATTCGGGTCTAGAAACAATCAAGAAGGACAAATCAAATAGAGAAGAGTAGGGTTAGCTTTTGAAGTTGCAAAAAATCCCATCTAGATCAATTCACCACTTTTGGCGAATGAGTCCCAATTCCAATCAGTTTTCAGGATTTTGGAAATTTGGATACCGTTTTGGCATATTTTTGTTCCTGCATAGTTTCCCAAAAACATGACTAATTTTACCAGCTTGGAAAATGAGTCCCAGTTAACTTTAATGTCAAAATTTCCCATGATTCAAACCTTCATTTAACCATCTATAGTTTTCTAGGTACACACATTCTATTTTATAATTTTATGTTTCTTTTCATTCACTTTTCTAGGTCATTTAGTTAGTTTGCATTCAATTAGGGTTTTTCATTTCATCTTGCATATCATTGACTTTTCCAAGTCTAAATTTAGTAGTGAACCACTCATTAGATCCTATTCAGGCCCTGGGACAAACCAATTACAAGATTTCTTTCTCTTTTGTATTGAAATCTTTATTGTTACCCTTGAATGAAATTGGAAGTGTGGGTGTGCTCTATGTACTAAAGCATATGATAACATCCATCCCATATATTCATCATTTCACTCACTAGCATTGGTACACTTGGACCCCTCTTGATGCAAGTTTTTCTACTTTAGTGTGAGTTTGAAGTAAGTTCCTCCTCTCACTAAAGTGGGTACTAAATGTAGTGTAGGAAAATGTATCCCTTTACATTTTCACACTTGTTTGGGACCTCCTTGTTAAATCATGGCTTATTTATGCCCTAATTGGTCATATTTTGCATCCACAAGCCTAATTAAATGTATTTCTCTATGGATAATCCTGACATTTAACAAATGACAAATCATAATTCATGTTTTTGGGTTATGTGTTCCAAATCTAGTGATCTAAGACTCATACACCACCTTGGGTGTATGGGTCCCACCTATGTATTGAGGTTTGATTTCAAATATTCCATTGAACTTAACATTTATTGAAGTTTGTGTCCCAAGTTTAATCTACTAGGACTCTTACGCCTAGCCTGTAATATGAGTTTTGCTTTAGCTTGGACCTATTTTATTTAAAATTCATGGCAGGATTTTATTATCCTAGATTTGATGTCGGCTTGTAGTGTTGTAATTTTAGGAAATTTTGCATAAACAAGTATAACTACAAGGTTATTTCGCATTATTTCTCCTAACAAGAAATTTCAAAACTAGCCAGAAGTTTCATGCAAGCATTCCTATACAAAATTTATGATCAAGAGAGCATTCAAGAGCAAATCATCAAGAACTTGGAGCAATATTCAAGATTCAAGCATCATGTCAAAGTATTCATGCATCATGCATGTTTGTGAGCTAATATTTGTGATGTAGGTTTTTATGATTCAAGCAAATATCGAAGTCAAGCAAAAAAAACATTCAATCAAGAGTCAAGATCCACATCCATTAGATCCATTTCACATAAGATTACAACATTTATTTTAAGGGTTTGGTGAGTTTCAACATTGCATTTGTTCATTCATCATTCCTTCATGCTTTTCTATTTCATTTCAAGGTTTAATTACCAAAACGGGGTTTGACCAAGGAAAACCCCTATTCCCTAACAAAACAACGTTTTTCTCTCTTGATGTGTGTTTGTAGATCTAGGTGAATTGGAGCTTGAAGATCCTTTGAAGACAAAGTTTCCAACGTTGTCAAAGTTGTCAAGAAGTTGTCATCTTCATGAAAACTCACCTACAAATTGGAATTCAGACTTTTCAGACCTGAAGATTAGACAAGATGAAAGCTACAAAAGATAACTAGAGGCTAAAAAAATATCAGAAAAACCCTATTAATGAGACAAAATTTCCACCTTGGGCATATGAGTCTCTATATAGCCCTTTTGACATCTTTCAGTGGATTCTGATCAGTCATCAGGCGATTACAGACTCTACCTAGAAACCTTAAACTGGGACTAAATCACCTAGTTTGGCATATTAGTCCTAGTGCACTTCAAAAACAAATTTTTTTAGGGTTTTCAGATCTTGTTTAGACATTTCCTATCTTCCAGGTACTTTTTTGTTTCTCTCTATTTGCTAATATAATTGTTGGAAGACTGAAATCACTGAGAGGGAGTGGTGAATCAGTGATTTCTAAAAGTCACATTTTTTTTTGCAAAAACAAGAATTTGTGTTTGCTTTTGAACCAAGAAAACAAATGACAGTTTGTGAAGAAGACTTGAATTGTGTATCAACTAAGCATATGAATAAGACATTGGTATGGATAGACTTAAATGAACTTTTTGAGCTTTTACTTGAACAAAACTTCATAACATGAACAAGACAGCTTTAGTATAAACATATGCAGAAATGAAAAGACAATCATTCAACTATGAACTTATAAGGACAAACATCACAATCTAGCAAGACTATCATAAAAAAGAAATGACACTATAAGACCATGAATTTTACGAGTGGAAAACCCTCTTGGGGTAGAAAAACCACTCCAAAAAGATGCCTTACTGGCTTAAATAAAACCACTATTTACAATGCCTTACAGGTAGAATTTAGAGCACCAACTCTAGGAGCACCAACTCCATTACAATACAACACAATTTACAGTATTCTATCAGAACCCTAGAAGTGCAGATTTTGCAATTCTAAAATTTCAATAGAAGACTAAGAATATCCACATTAAGCTCATTGAAGAATGTTGTATGAGGATAAGATCTTCCTAAAATACAATAATATCATAATAAATATTTTTAATGCAGTACAACTTTTACACAATGTGTCTGAAGCTTCACATTCCTCTCTCAAGAACTCATCATCAAAAATGCTTCTGAAGATTAGCTTTTAAAGACCCTGCAAATTATAATCTTTGTATGCAGTTTTGGTAACTGTAAACCATCTCGGGTTAGGGTTTTTTGAATAAGAAACCCTTTTTACCAATTTTGGAACTAAAACAAGATAATTATATTTCAATTATAACCTGAGAAAAGAATCACCAGAAACCCTATAGGATTGTTAACCAACCTCTTCAAACAAAATCCTTAACAAAAACATTATCAACAAATTATTCACAAAACCAAAATCATTAACCTTCTCTTTAACTAACTGATCCAAAGCCCATATTAAACAAAATTTGCAAATATATGGTGGAAGAAACTGACTAAGAAACATGATGACCTGTCAAGAAGTTCCCAATGACCTAGGTGGTAAGATGCCACTGAATCTCCACTATAACTTCCACTTACATTCAACATTCAAAACATCCTCTCTAGCTGATAACCTGTTGTCCAAAACTCCTCTAGTGTCAATTGAGAAAGAACCTCAATATCTACAACACTTGACAAAGAAACTTTTACCAGAAATCTGAAAACACAAACTATCCATGGCGGCGGCTAGGATTCTATAAGTTTGTACATTGAAACCAAAAATAACTTTTCCCTAGCTTTCCTTTCCTTCAAGTCTTTTGAAGACTTCACAAAAACATGATAACATTTGAAATCCAATACACTTAAACAAAACATCATAATGATTTAGATTCCACTGTCAAAGACACAATAATTCCGACATCATTATGGTGTGGAGAAAACCTATAATCAGTTGTTGCCACTTAAGCTATTGACTATGACAGTTTAAACAAAGAACTTGATACCATATTGCCAACCAAATAATAATAGCACCACAATATTACTTTTAAATGAAGTCACTTCCCTTTTTTAATAAAAGTGCAAAGAGACCCTATATCTCAATTTTAATGTGACCTCTTTCCTTTTAACAAATCCAACAACCTTTATAAATGTGAAATACATGAACCGGATAAAGACTTCATATACCATGTATACCAATTAATGTGTCATAGCCAGTGACACCAAGGTAATGTGAAAGAGCCATGAAGATATGAAATGACAAAACCATATGAAGAATGTATAACAACCTCATATACCAATGATACCATGAAGGTATCAGCAAATGAACCAAGTACATCACACTAATATCAGAAGTCGAGATCAACTTGATAATGATCCAATATTAATGAAGTTCAGATTAGACTGATAATTGAATAATATACCTATGACAGGAAACAAGTAAGGATCATCCTGAAAGTGAAACCATCCTGTCAAAAAGGATAAACATAGTCAAACACTGTCAACATTAGTATCATCATATAGAAACCTGAAACCATAGATCCATATATCATCATATATGCCAAAACCCAAAAACCATACATGCCAAAATCCAGAAACCATCATATAATTTTGACATCAAGGACAAACAAAAACAATTGAGAGCCAACACTGATTTCATGTTCTAAGTTTCTAGGGTTTAGTGCATACATTTTTTCATTTCTCCTTTAAAACTTCATTTAATGGTGAACCCCCCATTTAATCACACCAAGGAAACCCCTAGTCCTTCCCTTAATTGAGTCACTTGGTTGAGGGATCTTGTTTTCCTAATGAATTGAAGCACGAAATAGGTATAAGTTCCATCTCCCAAAAGGTGGACTCCTATTTCCCCTCTTTTCACTTGTGTAAAGTCTCAAGCTCCATTAAGGCATCTTCTCCTTCTTCTAGAGTGTCAGGATTAAGATTTAGTTGTGAAATCTTGTCAGCATTGGCCAAGGCACATGAAATAGGTATGTGCTATGATTGTACATAGTCCCTTAGCTTTCCAAGTTTCCTGATAATCTTTTCTTTCTAGGTTTGCAAAGTAAGGAATTTTTCATGCAAATCTACTATAGCAGACCAAGTATGATAGTTTATGTCTAATGCCAAATCATAGTCATTTGATGCTTTGGAAATCTAAGACTCAAAATTGAGTCCATTTAAGCTTTTATACCCTATGTGGCTTCTGGCCATGCTACACAATATAAAATTAGTGTTTTCACCTCATCCTCACAATCATGTACCTCTTTCAAGCATTCTTCAACCTTAGCATGGGTTGATGCACATTTTTCTAGAAGCCTTGTTATAGCCTCTATTTCCATTTGACCATTCAAACCAAAGGAATAACCTTTAAAAGAATCAACAAACAATTTGAAGTTCTCCATAGAAGATAATGAAGTATCAATATTAGTACTTGGAGTGATTTCTTGCAAGACTTTCACTACTTTTTCCATCAATTCATTACTATTTTGGCATGTTTCAAGAATTTATTTTCTTGATGATACATTTAACACATCACTTAGCTACATCTTATGCTCAGGGGGCATCTTACTTAAGTCACTAGTAGGAAATTACAACAATTGTGAAGAGGCTTCAGGTTGGAACCATGTCTAACTAGGTAGTAGACTCTTTATACGATTACTGGAGGATCTTCTAGTGTTTTTGGGTAATTCCTTATATTTATCATCTTCTTCATTCTTTTTAGATTTAGTAACTACTTCTTCTACCTTTTCTTCTTCTTTACCAAAGGGCTTATCTTTATCTTTCTCCTTGTCTTCCTCCTCTCCATCATCTTTTCCTTTTTCTCCTTGCTCACCTTCTTCATTTTTTTCTTTCTCTTCTTCCTTTTCATCATTACTTCTACCTTTTTCTTCCTCATTTGTCTCCCTTTGCTCATTTTTTGCTTCATGCTTATTACCTTCACTAGTTCCATGTTCTATATCTTTTGAAGAAACATATATCTTAGGATTATTTTGAACTATGTTTCCTGGAGAGATAGGACAGTCAACCTTCACAGTTTCCTCTCCACTCAGTCCTTATTTCCAAATCATACATACCTTGATCATTTTCTTGCATAGGTTCTTCCATGTCTGAAAGAGTATTATCTAGAATTTCATCTTCATCATCACTAATTTCTTTTTCTAAAACATGTCCCTTGCTAGAGGAACAAACAAGAGTCATCTCAAGTTTTTGTGTTATCTCAGTAACCTTCTCTTTGGTATCATTCTATATTTTATCAATTTGATCTTGATCTTTTCCCATGAGAAGCATTATCCTTCACTTTTATTTGAATTCATTGTTGCAAACTTGAGCTAATGTGGCCTTATCAACTTTAGACATGGACAAGCCAATCTTCTCCACAACATCTGATTTGATCTTTTCTTCTAATGTAGTAGCTTCTTCTCTCTTTTCTAGTAAAACATTCCATACATCATCTGTGACCTTTTTCCTGATATACTCCATATCATCTTCAACAATGACAATATATTTGATGATAGCAGCAATTATGGTAACTCTATTTTCTTCATTTTCATTTTGATACATGATATCAATTTCTTTCAACATATTGTTATGAAAAATACCCTCAAATAATGCATTCAAGTTCATTGGGCTTGGAGGATTCTCTAGATTAGACTTCTTCCTCCTCTTCTTCTTCAGATTACCAAATTCAGGCTTCTTTCCTTTCTTTTATTTTACCTTGTGGGAATGTATTATAAAAGCTTGTTTTTCTTTCTCTGTATCTTCTTCTTCTAAAGAGACAACTATCTCTGTTCTTTGATTCTTCATAGTTAATGGTGACTCTTCATCCTCGTCTTCTATTTCAAACAGAACACTCTTGTCCTTCCCTCTTTGATCTTTCTATTTCTTTCCTATTTTCATCTTAGAGGCAAATGAGGAGGCTACCAGAGTACATTTTCTTTTCTTTTACTGAGATTTTTTTGCCACCAGAGCACTAGTCTTCATTCTCTTAGTGTTGCAAGGAGTAGAAACTGGTTCAAATTGTTGTTGAGTAGAAGAATCAGTTCTGCCAAATCTTCTAGGTCCAGAGGACTTAGCAACAATACTTGCTAATTTAGCAACTCTTTTTCTTAATAACTGTATTTCTTCTGTTGTAAGTGCATTTCTTTGGAAAATTTCATTTACTTCTTTTGTCACTCTTTTCTTACTTGCAAGTTCTAACAATTCCATATGTAATTTCATTGATTTTTCTTCATAAGTCCCATGTATTTCTCGATTAGGATCCTTAGGACTATTAAAAAAAACTTTAAAGAGACCATCAACCTCAACTTCTTTCATCTCATACCAATTGGGGGAATCCAAACTATTTTGGGTTCCACAACTTCAACAATACGAAAATCAGTGGAAACTAAGAATGTGGTATCATCTCAATATTTTCTACTAAGGAGTGAGGGATCCTTTCCCTTTCATTCATTCTCTTCTGAAATACTACAACTAAAACTATGAAAATGTTCCAAAATCTGATGTGACACTGGTTTCCTTTGATTCCATATGACATTACTTGCCCCTATAAGCTCTCTCAGATAATAGAATAACAAAAAATATACCAGAGAACTGAAGTTGAATGGGTATTTCTTATCCATGGTCTATTTCAAGTTCTCAAATAGTTGTTGTCAAAGTAATTCATACAAATAATAGTCCTTACCCTTTTTTCCATCTCATAGGAAACATGGATTGTTGTAGTTTCCATACAATTTTCCCTACTGGTATAATACATTTTGTATCATCTGGCCATTACTGTATACCTTACTTAGGGTTCCAAATAGTATCCATCGTGAGAGCCCTATGATCGAATGTGGCTCTAGTCAACTCCATTACATCTTTATTCTTTACATATTTTAATACTGGCATGGGTCCAATAGCACAAAGTCCTATCGCATACCTTATAACCTCTTTTGATATCATGCCAGGCTTGTCTGTCCATAAATAGCAATAATTTATTCTACTCAATTCCATTCTTACAAACTTATGGGCATCATCATAGGGGAAATTTGGAAACAACTATTAGATGTCCAAATTCTTTGTCACTAGGTTTTTATATTCAGGCTTGATTTGATGATCATATCCAATTAACTCATTTATCCATGGGTCGATGAGTTTCACATGATTATATTCTTCCATTTTTCCATGATTAAAAGCCCTAGTGTCCTTAGTGGGAAAAACCCTATTTGGAATGCTCGAAAAAGCTCTGAGCGGGTCATCCTCAAATATCTTCATGGGATACTTCTTGAATTTTGGGTAAGGATTTTTTCTTACATTTACTAAGATAGGTGTGGCCATCTCTATATAATTAAAATTCTTAAAAGAAAGATTTTAAGGAATGGTAAATATCTTTTCTTTGCTTGACTGAAACTAGGGTTTGAGATGCTCTACTTCTTGAACTTTTGAATTCACTTAAATTTTCTTCCAAATGCATAAAGGTGAGTGAATTAGGCTAAGTTTAAAAAATTACAATCCAATATTTTTTCACTAATTCACATTAAATGCACCAATCAATAAAGCTAACAAAAAACTCTTCACTATGTAACAAAAAACCCTTATTTACTCCACAAAACTCTACAAAAGCTTATTTTCTTTTGAAATTTTCTCCAAAAGATCTAGACTGTCAATTTCTATCTCATGTCTTTGTTCCAAGCTATGGCACCTTATACTAGAAAGGTGATTTTGGATTTTCTATAATTGCTCCCCCTAAGCCAAAGCCTAGGTTCATTTTTTAAGACAATTATCTGCACCAGAGGGTTGAACATATTTGTTTGCATTTTTTTATTCTTTCTTGTTCTCAGGGTCTTCTTTCTTCCTCCAGATCTTTTCCATATCCTTCTTTACTTCTATTGGATCAATCTTTGTGATTGGATTATTTCTATCTTCAGGATTATTCTTTCTTATGTTTCTGTAGAATCTAGCAATATGTTTTGATTTATTGCAATTGTGACATACAATATTCCTCTGAGGCTTACTCTTTGCATACATTCTAGATCTAGATTGATTAGCCTTGTGTCCAAATTCTTGACATGTATAACAATAGCCATTGAAAGATTGAAACATTTTTCTATTGGTGTAAGTATTCCTCATTTGATTTTTGCATTCATTTTCTCTATGTCCAAACTCTTTGCAAGTAAAGCATTGACCATTAAAGGATGAAACATTCTGACTTGTTTTGTTTCTACATTCCACTGCTTTATGACCGAACTTGTTGCAAAAATAACAAATTCCATTGAAATATGAGTACCTTTGAGCATTTGGTTATCTAATGGGAGGTCTTCTTGCATTATTTCATTGAATTTTGGTATTTTCCATTGTTCCTCTTATCTTCAGTCTTCTTAGGTTCACTGATCTTTTCTACTTTTGAACTTTCACCTATTTCAAGTCCCAAACCACTTTTATCTTTAGATTCTTTTTGACACGTGATCAACTCATCAAGCATTGTACAACTTGTCTTAAACTTGTCTTCATGACTTCTTTCTTTTTCCAAATTTACTCTCAGGTTTACCACTTCTTGTTCAAGCTTGATGCACTCATCAGTTTTTATTTCTTCCACTATATTCAAATATTCCTCAATTATTTTCTTTTCTTCCACTTGTAATCTTAATCCAAAGATTTGTTCATTTTCTTGTCTCAATTGTTCACTGAATTCCTTATGCCTTTATTTGAATTTATTGATTTGTTCTCTCAGTTTCTTGATGCATTTCATTGGCTTCATTGAGATTTTCCTACAGACCTCTATTTTAAATTTCAACTCTGTTAAGATCTTCAAGAAAAACTTTAATTTCTCCATCCTTATCAAGTATGCAACCATTATCAGCCATGAGTTCAAATTCCAAGACCTTCCCAAATTGGTTAAGCTCCTTTAGGGGAACTAAGCTCTGATAACAATTGTTGAACACCCAAAATACTAAGAGGGGGGTGAATCAGTATTCCCAAAAAACATTTAATTACTAACCATCCAATTAACATAGCATACTTAGCAATTAATAGAAATGAAAGCATAAACAACCCATAACAAATGCAACACATGAACACCAAAATTTTTACATGGAAAACCTAAGATGGGAAAAACCATGATGAGGATTAGCTCACAATATAGTATGAACTATCATAAAATATTACATAGAGGCTCACTACCAAAAGGACTCATTGTCCAAGTGAACTCACTATTCATAGAAAGAGATAAGACAAGAAAGGTTGCTACATAACAAAGTTTTGAACTGATACAAAATGCATCTGTCATATGTTGAATTTAGTTCCTTTGAATCTTAATATTTTGATCCAAAAAACTCCACTTGATACAAAAGACAAATATCTACTCTGAATTATATTCGCATATCCTTTTCTCAATCTTCTACAAAATTTTATTTTGTTGCTTGCATTCAAATCACATTACTAGAATACACCACACACACACTTAATCTCAAAATGATCTTTTGTATATATACATGAGAATCATTGCAAATGCTAACTAGGTCAGCCTCAATAGATGATTCTAAGGGGAATGCAAAATGTGCATTTTCGGCACCCAATTCAAATTAAAATACCTTCGCACCACAAACTTGTGAGATATAGGTCAATATGGACCTACAATAGCTCCTTCTTACATTCACATTATAATTTTAATCTCCACAACCTTTTATATATTTTAGGTCAGCCAGGCATAAGACCTAAAATAGAATACTTCAATTGATTATCACACACAAAACACGTGGATCTCAAAATGTCATGCCATCTAGAAATACTAACCCACATACACCTATAAACATCATCCCAAAATTGCAAGGCCAAGCGCACACTCACAAAGAACTACAGACAAAAAAGGACATGCACATTGCACTTAAAATTATGAACATTCTACATACAAAATTTTTGTCATATACAAATTTTAAACCATTCATCCAAACCAATTGAAATTATAGAATTAGGCATTGATATAATCCACAAACAACATATTAGAATTGTGAAAAGGGATCTGAATGTGTGATGAAATGCGAACCAATCTATGGAGGGCTCAAAGAGCAAAAACCATCGACATAGACACATAACAGAAGTACTTAACTATGAATCAATTCAACTAAGCAGAGTATTATTCATACCATTCTAATATTCACCATGTAGCATTGACATCAATGACAACACATCTTCTTCATTATTTCATCAAAAAATACTAGGCTTTATAGGTTTCCTTTATAATTTCCTAAATATTAGATCCTGATAGCTGACATGTAAAACTTGAATTTGGGACTTTAAAATTTTGCTAAAACTGTGTTTAAATTTTGAATTTGGATCTTAAAGGGGGCCCATTTTCCCAAGGGCGAGTGGATCCTGGCCTAAAATTCCAAGATCAATGTGTTTTGAGGCTTTAAATTAATTAAATAGATTTATTCAATACATGTTGCAATGTCGGAAAATGATAAAAATAGGCATTGGGATGCATAATAAAGGGGTATAGGGGCCTATTTATGAAGGGTAAAAATGCATAGATATGAGGTCACTAAAATAGGTCCAAATTGAGTGTGAAATTGTACTATCACATAGGAGTACAATTTCCTACACTAAAATTTAATTATGGTGTTTGGGTATAATTTAGTTGATTATTGCTTGATATGACATATCCATGTCCTAACACGAGGGATATATCTATGCATATCTTTCAAACATAGGTCTCAATCATATATTATTTGAAAGGATCCTTACATGTTATTATTTGATTAATAAGTGGAGCAACCCTAATGGTCAGATAAGGGGTCCATAGAAATATTTGAATTGATATTGGAAGAAATTTTATAAAAGAGAAGAGTGAATTGGATTAAACATATTTGGATATGTTGCTTTGGGTTGCTTTAAAAATGCTTCATAACTTGTGCATGATGATAAAACCATACTTCTCCCTCCCTCCATAGCTCTCTCTCCCTCTCTCCCTCTCTTCCTCTCTATATCACCTGTCTATTTCTCTTTCTCTCTCTCTCTCTATAGATTATTCATGTTTTAAGGTTTAGGGCCTAGCATTTAGTGTTTAGTGCTTATGATGGAGGGTTTTTTTTTTTAGGGTTCAATGAATAGTTTTTCAGGTTTAGGGTTTAGGAATTATGATGTAGGGTTCAAAATTGAGGGTTTAAGGATTAAATCTAATTTTTTAAATTTTTAGTGTTAAAAATTATTAATTTTAGGTTTTAGGGTTTAGTGTTTAGAGTTTAGTGGTGAAGGAGCACCTAGTTGACTTCATGCCTCCATGAGGCAAATTATTCATTTTTTATTTAGCTTTTTGTTTTTGATGTAATAAAGTAAGTTAAGAGTATGTTAGGTGTGTTTGAGTCCATTTAGAGGTTTTTAGGTGGTTTGTGAGTTCAATTTGCAAAAAATGTCAAAATTGCAAAAAGTTGTCATAGTTGCAAAATGCAAAAAAATCAAGAATGTGAAAGGTCACCGGTTGTAATGGAGGTAGTTGAATAGTTGAAGCCCAAAGGGCAGTTGGGAAACATGATTTAATGCTTAAATATGCTTGTGTAAGGTTGATCCAAAGGTTGGAGACCATTTGGTGATAATTTGAAGCAATAAAGTACACTAATTTTGCAAAATATGAACATTAGTTTGTTGTTTTAGTCAATTTTATGATTTTGTATGGATAGGAATTGTGTTCTAGAACCAATTGGGATTGATATTAATTTGAGTCTTATTTATTTTGGTGGTGATTTCATATAATTTGGTTAAGATTTGAGTGAGATACATTGATTTTTCTGAAAACTGCTTGTAACCCTGGGTGTGAGGGTTTGAAGGAGAGAAAATTACATAGAATCCATTCCACCTAGTGGAAACTGATAAAACTTGGTGAAGTGGATATTTTGAAGTCATTATAGGTTCCCAAAAAGTGGCAGGATCTGAGAAGATAGTTTGATGCATTTATGATGATGCCCTAGCCTCATTTCATCAGGCATTTGGCATAGGAACTAGCATAGAAGTTGGGATTTGAGGAGAAGCTCTTGGTGAAGGGTTGGAGTTGATTTTAAAGGTTGTAATAGACAATTTGTGACTGGTTTGAGCCATTTTCAAGAATATTTGGAGTTTGGGATTGAATATTGTGTTGCTACAGTGTTGTCCCGAGCATGATTAGGCCTAAATCTAGGTGAGACAGTCCAAGTTTGAGCCATTTGTTACAAAGTAACCTACACCCATTTTAGGATATGTTTCATAACTACCAAAAGGGTATCTAAATCCATTGTCATAGTCTTGATTGAAGGTATTCTCTAAAAGTTACAAATGACGGTTCCTAATTGGAAGGTTACTAGTGAATAAAGCAGCCTGTGAGGAAAGAGTTCATAGGTAGAGAACCATGACTTCTTGAGTGGATTAATTGAGTTTAACATGTCATGTTTACCCTATGAAAGAATCCCCAATAGTTGGGTAATAATTTTAAGCCTTAGAAATCATTTGGGTGTTTGTGACCCTTGAGTGGACAAGAAGGTAACTTGGGACAGTCTATAGGAAGACCCTATGTGTTGAGGAATCTAAGACCTCGTGAGTCATTGTTGGTTTAATTATGTCATTTTCATAAATAATAAAGAGTTTATAGTGTTTTTTGAAGAGTTTTAAGTGTCATGAAGTTGTACAAGCCCATTGTTGTGAAATATACCTCCATTAGATAGAAGTGAACCCATGCTCTACATCATTTAGGGTTTAGCATATAGTATTTAGAGTTTAGGGCTTAGTTTTTAGGTCTATATATCCCACTAATAAAGCACTCATGATTTCTCAAGTCAATGATTAATTTTCAATGATTATATGTAGGAAAAATAATTGCAATACACAAATTCAATAATTTAAAATTTTAACACCTTTCTCATCATGTATGTCAATATATCTGTAGTGTAGTAAAATGCATACCCTTGAATTTTCACACTCATTTGGGCTTGCCTTGCTTTATTTATCCCTATTTATGTCTTAATTGGTCCTATTTTGCATCCAAAAGCCCTATGAATTATATCTTTTTTCTGGCTAATCCTGACATTCTCCAATGAATAAATGGTAATTCAATGATTATGTCTAAGTGTCCCTAATTTTTGAGTTGGGACTAAAGTTCCACCTAGTGCATCTTTGTCCCCAAAGGTCTTGGGACCCTAATTTTGAGGCATCTTAAAATGGGTCCCTTTTTGGTTTCTATGCCCCAAGTTTCATGCCTTAGGACTAAGACGCCACCTAGGGCATCTTAGTCTCCCTTAAGGTATTTTCAAGATTTAATTTCAAATTATGGTGGGATTTAGCCTCCTTTAATTAATGAATTGATATGTCAACTTGTTGTGGTGTAATTTAAGGATATTAAGCATGGATAAGTATTAATACATGGTTCCTTCACTCATTTCACATCAAGACTTTTGTGAGAGCATTCTTAATAGAAAGTTGGAGTTCACAAGAGCATTCAAGAGAAATTTATCAAGCATTTGGATCCATCATCAAGATTCAAGCATCATGTTAAGGGTTTAGTGCATCCATTCATGTTGTTGAGCCAAGATTGTGGATGTAGCATTGAAGATCTATTTGAAACCATTGTTCACATCATATCCAAGGATCCAAAGATCTACATTCTTCATGGCCACTACATGGTAGATTGTATATTTTCTTCACAAGACATCATCCGAGTGATATCATTTACATATTTCATGCTCCATGCTTCATTTCATTCATTTCATCATTTTGTTTAATTACCTACAAGGGGTTTGACAAAGGAAAACCCCCATTTACTAACAATCAACAAGTTTTTGCTCTCTTGCATGTTTGTGATTATAGATTTAGGTTGAAGAATTGAAGATCATTTGGAGTGAAAAGTTGTCAAAGTTGCAAAGTTGCATTGCAAATTTTAAATCTTCACAGAAACACACCTACAGACCAGATCTAGAAGATTCATGATCTTAGACCTAAGAAGAGGCAAGTGTAGACCTTGGAGCTCAGGACCACATTTAGAGATTTCAAAAATTTCAAATAGGACTAAGATAATAGTAAGGGCATCTTAGTCCTCCTAGGGGTATTTTACAGAGATTCTTTTAGATTATGTTCTAACATCCAAAGATTTTGCATCTCCTGCAAAAATCAACAGTGGGACTAAGACAACAGTAAGGGTTTCTTAGTCCTCCCTGACATATTTTGATAGCATTTTCACATTTTTGGATTCCTCATCATATTTCTATACTTCCCAGGTACATACCCCCTAACTTATTGTGGTTTAATTTTTTCATTTGATCTCCTCATTTGGCTTGCATTGCTTGATTTTGTGAGTTGAATGTTCATTTGTATTTTCCAAGATTTTTCTTGGTTGTGAACCCTTCAAACCCTAAAATAACCCCTCCTAGGTCATCCTTGTTGAGAATTGAATCACCCTTTTGGGTTGGTAGTCAATCCAATTTAGGATTCCTTGGACATCTTTGAATGATAATAGGAAAATAATGTTCTATGACCTAGGTTATAAAGCTCCCATTTTCCTATTATTCATTTTGGTGAACCCGACATTCTTGAGCATTCATTTTCTGATTTGGAGTTCATTAAGACCCTAGATCTAGGTTGCATTCATTCTTGCATTGCGTCTTGCATTAGTGAAATTGCATCTAAGGTTTCTTGCATCTTGCATTAGTAAAAGTGCATCTAGGGTTTCTTGCATCTTGCATTAGTGAAAGTGTTGTTGAAAGAATGAAGAAGAAAATCTCATTTTGTTGTTTTGTGTTGTCATTTATTTCACCATGTTATATGAGTTACAATTGCAAGATTAATTCTTAGTTTGATCTGGTATTTCGGACTAGTATATGAGCTAATACGTAGTTATCATCCTCTGGTATTTTGGTCTGCAATCCTTTGTTGTTGATTATTGCTACTTGCATTTTTGGGAAATGGTTTATGGATGTTGGAAGCACGTACATTCAGAATCTCACATATTCAGATGCTCGTATGGTGTATCAACATTATTCTATTGTTGCATTCTTGCTATTAGGTCTATCTTTGTCTAACCTAATGGATAGATGATGAAATAGGAAATTAATTTTATCTTGTGGATATATGTGTGACCTATCTTAGGTCCATTCCGACATAATGTAGTGTGTTGAGCATTCAAATTCTCTTTCAAAGATTTTATGAATGCTTGAAGTCGACAGTTGGTATTTTTGATGAATAAAGGTTGCATCTAATTAGGCCGACCTAATTGATGCTTGTGGATGTATCAACTATATATGTCAGACAATTTTGAAGATTGTAGTATGAAAAATTGAGGAATGACATTGATGCAAATGTGAAGTGTGAATATGATGAAGTGTGTCAAGTCAATTTACTGAGCTTCACAGCAACTGAATCAACACTTGTTAACTACACATTATCAGCTCATTTTCTTGCTATAAGCCATTTTTGTCATTGTAATTTTGTAGGTAGTGAGCCTCTCATTTTGGACAGTGAGTCTTGGTAGTGAGCCACCCCATTTTATAATATTTTATAACTGGTTATACTATATTGTGACCTAAAATTCACTATGGTTTTTTCCCATTCTGGGTTTTCCACAAAAATTTAGGTGTTCATGTGTTGTGTTACTTTATGTTTTGTGTTATGAAATAACTTGCACAATAGGAGAATATGATATGAAATATGTTGCAAATACTTGATAATAATTGAGAATAACAAGCCACTTCAAGGGGGAAAACCTCCAAATATCTCTAAAGAGAAACACTTCACAACTTGATCATGAAATAAGACTCACAACCTCCTATATATACCTATTTATGCCTAGGATATCACCTAGGCTGACCTAAACAACTAAATAACAATATACTAATGATAATATGACTTAATAGAGAGTTAACATAGCCACAAGTCGACTATTCATAACCCGATGTACACTAATATTAAGGGCATAGCATGCCCCCCTTCTTCAAAGAAGCATTGCCCTCAATGCTAATCAAGTTTGGATTATTTTGAATGAACTCCTCGTCCTCCCATGTGGCATCTTCAACTAGTAAATTCTTCCAAACAAACTTATCTGAACCACTACGATCACTTTTTAATTGTTCAATGAGATTACTTGTTGTAACATCATTTTTCCACTCTGCTTTGGCTTCCTCCACCCAATTTTCTTGTAATATTGAAAGGGCACACAATAAGGCTTCATCTTTCTCACCCTTCCTTGAAAGTGCATCTGCTACAATATTTTCTTTCCCTTTCTTATATACAATCTAAAAGTCATATCCTAACATCTTAGTGACCCATTTTTGTTGCTCTTCAGAAGATAGTCTTTGTTCCAAAAAATATTTTAGGCTATCATGATTTTTCTTAACTTTGAAGTGTCTACCCAATAGATAAGGCCTCCATTGTTTAACTGCATGGAGGATTGCTAGCATTTCCTTCTCATAAATAGGTTTTAGTTGATTCTTACCCTTTAATTGATGATTCTCAAAAGAAATTGGTCGACCTTCTTGCATGAGCACTGCTCCTATCCCATTTCCAGAAGCATCACATTCCACAATGAATTCCTTGGTCAAGTTAGGAGTGGCAACCACTAGATTTGTACACATAGCCTCCTTCAATCTCTCAAATGTTGTATTGGTAGACTCATTCCAATGAAAATAATCCTTCTTCAATAGAGTGGTGAGAGGTGTTGCTATATGACCATAATTATTCACAAATATTTTATAGTACCTTGTCAATCCCAAGAAACCCCTCAATTTCTTAATGGTTTTTGGAATAGGCCATTCCATGATAGCCTTAATTTTGTTAGGGTCCACCTTTACTCCTTCATGTGAAACTATGTGTCCCAAATACTCCACCTCCTTAGGACCAAAAGAACACTTGTATGACTTAGCATAGAGTTTATGATCTTCAAGTATTTGTAATGCTTGATCCACATGTTGCAAATGTTCTTCCCAAGTCTTGCTATAAATCAATATATCATCAAAGAATACTAACACAAACTTTCTCAAGAACTTCTTAAAAATGGAATTCATCAAACTTTGGAATGTAGATGGTGCATTGGTAGGACCAAATGGCATCACCAAAAATTCATAATGACCCTCATGAGTCTGAAATGTTGTCTTACAAATATTGTCCTCCTTAATCCAAATTTGGTGATAACCAGATCTAAGATCTAACTTGGTAAAATACATAGCTCCATTCAATTCATCTAGCAAATCATTAATGACTGGAATAGGAAACTTATCTTTAATGGTGTACATGTTGAGCACTCTATAATATGGACACATGCACCAAGTATCATCCTTCTTACATACCATCACCATAGGCGAGGAGTACGCACTTTGGCTATGTCTGATAATTCCTGCCTCTAGCATCTCCTCAACAATTTTTTCCATCTCACTCTTTTGTATGTGTGGATACCTATAAGGCCTAATGTTCGGTGGTTGGCTCCCTGGAACTAACTATATGGCATGATCATGCTATGATACCACTTGCTATGAAATAACTTGCACAATAGGAGAATATGATATGAAATATGTTGAAAATACTTAATAATAACTGAGAATAACAAGCCACTTTGATGGGGAAAACCTCCAAATATCTGTAATGAGAACACACTTCACAACTTGATCATGAAATAAGACTCATAACCTCCTATATATACCTATTTATGCCTAGGATATCACCTAGACCGACTTAGACACACCTATATAAGTCTTAGGCCAACCTAAACAACTAAATAATAATATAATAATGATAATATGACTTAATAGAGAGTTAAGATAGCCACAAGCCGACTATTCATAACCTGATGTACACTAATATTAAGGTCGTAGCCTTTTTTTAATGATCTTGTTTATCTTTACTATTATATGCGTTGGAGTAATTGGATGGTATTTGTTCAGTAAGTTTAAGAAGATACTGATTCACCCCCCTCTCAGTATGTTGGATATTCAAAAATTGGTATCAGAGATCAGTTCCTTCGGAGAAGCCCAACAGCTCGAGGAAGATTCTAGAGATGGAACAAATGAATGATAAAGAAGAGTTTCAGGCTGCACTTGAAGATCTTGACAAAGTTGAAAGTGAAAAAAGAGATTTGAAAGAAAATATTGATGAAGCAAATGAATGTGTCTGAAAATTAAAAGAGCAATTGAATAAATTCAAAGAAAGACATAGGGAAGTAAGTGAGCAGTTGAAGTAGGCTAATGAAGAGATTACCAATTTGAAGGTGCAAGTGGAGGAAAATAATAATTGAAGAATTTCTAAATAAAATGGTACAAAGCAAGTTTGATGAATGCACTAAGCTTGAACAAGAAGTGGTGAATTTGAAAGTAGATCTAGAGAAAGTGAAACTCTATGAAAATAATTTCAAATATAGCTCAAACAAGATTGATGAGTTGATTTCTTAGCAAAAACCAAGTAAAGACAAAGGTGGCTTGGGAATGGAAGGAGGTGAAAACTCTAAGGATAATCAAAAGACTCAAAATAAAGGAAAGTAGAAAGGAAGTTCAAAGAACTTTGCTAGGAGACCGCCTGTAAGACATCCTAATGCACAAAGGTATCCATCTTTCAATGGTTTTTGTTTTTCTTGTAACAAATTTGGTCATAGGGAAACAAAGTGTAGGAGTAGGATGAATAGGTTTCCCGGTTCCTTCGTTGGTCAATGTTTTACATGCAAGAGAATTGGACATAAAGCAAGTGAATGCAGAACTCAGATGGTGAATTGGTCTAATGGAGGAAGAATGAATCAATCCTTTAATGGTTATTGCTATACATGCAAAAAAATTGGACAAAAAGCTAATTAGTGCGGGTCAAGGGTCAATGGAGGACAATCTAATCAGAAAAATTTTGTCTACTATAATTGCAACAAACTAGGACATCTCAAGAATTTGTAGAAGTAAAAAGGGTAAGCAAATTGATCTGGTTGAAAAGAATGAACCAATGAAGAAAGTTGAAAAGAATGAGGTTAAGCAAGAAATGAATAATATTTGGAGGAAAAAATAACAACCTAAAATGACAAATGTGTTTTTTCCCTCATCCTGTACAAACTATTCCTCTAGGAATTAGGCCTAGCAAGGTCATAGGGGGAGCTTTAATAGAAAATTGCTTGAACCCCCCTGATGTTTGGCGTGTCAGTATTTGGAATGAGGATATGTTGTAAGAAATGGTTAGTTAGAGGTTATGCAAGTGGAATTGGAAGAAAATGTGAGGGCATGATCATTTGCAAAGAAAATTAGGGTTTCTCTGAGCAAAGAAGAAGAGTTTTTAGCAACTTTTTGAAATCTACCGCATTTAATGTGAATTAGGGCAGATCGTTGTTTTATAAAGTGAATGTGTAAGGAATTTTAATCACTTGTGCATTTGAATAAATTAAAGAGATTTTTGGAGCATTCTTAAGGCAATTTAGAGTTTGAGTGCTGTAAACCCTAGTTCTGGTTCTTCATGAAGAAAAAGGTATTCTACTTTTTTTTGTAATTGTGGGTTTGTTTGAGTTTGAAATTGTGAAGAATGGAAACACTTGTATTTGTTAAAGTTTTAGAAAGATGTAGACCATTGTATAGGAAATATTTTGTGAAGGTTTTCGAAGATGACCCAATGGGCGCCCTTCTCATCAATCCCTCATGGGATTATGCCAACTGAGGATACAAGAATGTACATCTAAGTAAAAACATATGAATTCAATCATAGTAAATTGATAGATATTTGGCAGAATGAGCTCAGTGGAGATAATTTTTTGGTGAAACCTAAATACTCAAACCGTGTTGTAAAGAGATTGGAAAAATGGAACTACTTTCCTAATTTTAGTTCCATAGTTGATGATAGATATGTGAAACCTGTTCTCAGTAGAATACATGATAAATTATTGTGGACTGACCGACCCCATCTACTAAGGAAGCAATTAAGGTTGTTATCGGTCTTTGTGACACCAGACCATTACCCATGTTGAAAGCCATGAAGAATGAAGTGGTGATGGATCTCACTGGTGCTGAATATGAAAAGAGAGCTCTTACAACAAAGTCTATTACTAATCCTGTTGTGAAGTATGTTGCTATAATGATTGGTCATAAAATTTACTTCACCAATAGAGAGAACATTGTTTCTGCCACAACTATTTATACTGGTTTTGATATGGCAGTCAATGGTGCAGACTATGACTTGTGTGAACTTCTCTGACAACAGTTGCTTGAGAATTTAAGGATGACCAAAGAAAGGAAGTATGCATTTCAATTTGGTTCTTTGATTATGTGTCTGTTATTCAATTTTCTGAAGAAACTTCTTAGAAGGGATGATATGGTATTCTAGGATACATCCAGACCAATGGCACATAAATTTTTTGATCACTTACATAATCTAGGTGATTTGAAGAACATAGATAATTCTCTAACAACATTATTTATTGTATTCAAGAGCAACATGAATGAGAGAGAGAATTTCGAGGAAATTTGTTGAGAAATATAGAAATGATATCATATTTAATGTTTCTTTTAATGAATGCATGATTGAAGTAGTTGAACCTTGGACCATATTGATTCAACCATTGGGTTATGAAATTATAGAGGATGAAGTCGAGGGTTATGTACTGATGTTTCTAAAAATTCTGAGAGATGCCAATAAACCTAGAATTGGCACTTATGCTAAAAAATCTATGGAGGTTCACTTGGAGCACAAGAATCCAATAATAAGAAAGAATGTGGAAAAAAATCTTAGAGAAGTTGGTTACATTGATGGGGAGATTGTGCTAGGAAAGGCTAAGAGAGAGCAGATGGAGGGAGAATCTTCAGGTCTAAGGAGATCCAGCAGGACTAATCCTTCTAAACCCTTCGCAGCCCCTGCAGTGAAAGTTGAACCCAGTACTGCTGATAAAGGTAAAGGATCAGATTCTTCTAGACCTACTACAAGATCTGGGAAAAGGAAAGAAACTCCTCCGGTGGTTCCTAGGAAAAGAGGAATGAAAGAAAAAGATACAAGGGAGAAAAAACCTTAGTGTCACTGATGATCAAGATGAAGAGGAGGAGGATCCTGAAGCAAAATTGGTAAGGAAAAGAAGAGGAAGCTTATCCTCTAGTGAAGGTGCTTCTAAGGAAGCTAGTATTGGTTCTAAAAGATTGCATATTGTGTCATCTTCTAACAAAGATGAAGAACAAGAATTTGTTGTTCATGTGCACACCAAACCATAATCGAAGAAAAATAAAGTGTCTAAAGAAGCTTCCCTGGACCAGGAAGAACAAAAGGACACTCTAGTATGACCTGGCCCTCATTTCAAATTAGAGGTAGTACTCAATTCTTTGTTACATTTTGAAAACATGCTAAAGCCTACAGCAAAATATTATGATCAAGTTAGAAAATAGGATAGGAAAACATTTATTTTAGCTACCATTCAATATTTTATCACATTGGATGTTAAGTGGGATGATGTGAATAAAAATGTATCAAATAAAATGTGGGTAGCCCTGATGAAAAGGAGATCAAAGGTTGTTGAATTTGAAGAGAAAATTAGGAATGATGCATTTGATAAAATTGGGTCTTCTTTGACCCTAGATGATCTGGAAACCATAGAAAAGATATGTGCAGGTATGTTCCAGATGAAGAAAAGAGTGAATATTTTGATGACAAGGGATAAAAAGAAAATAAAGAAGATAAGGAAACTACAGAAGTAATCTGAGATATGGTTGAGAAATATGGCATGCTTGGTTTTGCACTTAAGTCTAGTGAAGAAGTTTTTGTTGAAGATGTTGATGAAGATATTTCTCCTAGTACAAGTGATGCAGGAATTTTTGTAGAAATAAACGATGCAAATATCCCTCTAGATACAAATGTTGAAAATGATCATTCAAAAATGGAGAAGTATAATGAGGGTGAAGCTAACCTTGAAAAACATGATGATGCTCCTCTAAAGCACACTGAAGGTGAAAAGGATAATGATGAAAAGGATAATGTTGAGGAAGAGAAAGATGAAGGTGAAAGTGAAGGAAATGATAAAGAAGGCAATAGGGATGAAGACAAAGATGAAGATGAAAAGAGTAAAGAAGAAAAGGAAAAGGAGAAACAAGAAGAAGAAGAGAAAGTGGAAGAAGAAAAGAAGGAAGAAGAGAAAGATAAGGAAAAGGCTTTATATCCAACCAAATTAGATTCCAGCTGGTGATTCCTCCAGAGCTTCTACAACTTCCTATGATTTAAGGCAGTGTGGATCTAGACAAAATTTCTCTTGTTCATAAGTCTGTATTGGGCGATGCATTTCATGCATCAGGAAAAAGAGAGATTCTAGAGACACACCAAAAAGGAATAGAAATAATTGAAGATGCTCTTAAGGAATTGTAGAAGACAACACCCAATACGTCAATTGATACATCTCTCACTTAAGTAGAAAATATGATATTGTTATTGGACTCCTTTAAGGAGTATGCCTCTAAACTTGGAGAGAAGACTAAGTAAGAGGTTGAGGGGAATTTGGAAGAGAAAAGGTTGTTGGCGTTGCATGAATAGTGTTCTTTGGCACAAACTAATGTTGAGAAAAATCTAGAATCCATGCAAATCTATGAGACTGAAGCTAAAGTTGTTTGTTTTTTGTTTGAAGTGGTCGGATGCCACTAAGAGTATTAAAAATGTTATGGACTCCATTGAGTCCAAGTTGACTATTGTCTCAAGTACCTACAACACATCCAAGGATAGAGACAAATCAACCTGGAATGCTATCTCTTCTCATAGATATAAATTATTTATTTTACAGAAGCAAAAGGAATAAATCATCAGAAAATTTGGCCAGTTAGATGATCTTGTGAGAATGGAGTACACCCTAGTTGCCAATGATTTGGAATGTATAGAGAAACTTGGAAAGATAATCCTAACTCCTGATACTTCGGATGAAGTAGAGGAAATTTTGATGGATTTGGAATCCCTAAACAGGATGTTGATTGTTGCAAAGAAGAGTTTGGATAATGGTAAATATACGTGGCAAGGTATTCTTAAGGAGCTTCAAGGCTCACCATCCTCTAGTTAATGTCTGTTTCTCTTTTTTCATATTTTTTGTTGAGTTTCTCTTTGTCCTTGATGTCAAAGGGGGAGTGAAGAGTGATAGAGAAAGAAAATACTGATGATAGGGGGAGAAGTGTTGTACATAAGAGGTCTTGTAAATTTTGGCACATGTTTCCATCAATGACAAAGGGGGAGATTGTTGGAAGAATGAAGAAGAACATCCCATTTTTTTGTTTTGTGTTGTCATTGATGTCACCATATTATATGAGTTGCAACTATAAGATTAAATTTTAGTTTGATCTAGTATTCCAAACTAGTATCTGAACTGGTATGCAGTTATCATCCTCTGGTATTTTGGTCTGCAATCCTTTGCTATTGATTATTGTTTCTTGCATTTTTGGGAAATGGTTTATGGATGTTGGAAGCACATACATTTAGAATCTCACATATTCAGATGCTTGTACATGGTGTATCAACATTATTCTATTGTTACATTCTTGCTATTAGGTCTATCTTTGACCAACCTAATGGATAGATGATGCAATAGGAAATTAATTTTGTCTTGCAGATATATGTGTGACTTATCTTAGGTCCATGCCAACATAATTTAGCATACTAAGCATTTGAATTATCTTTGAAAGATTTTATGAATGCTTGAAGCCGACAGTTGGTATTTTTGATGAATAAGGGTTGCATCTAATTATGCTGACCTAATTGATGCTTGCAGATGTATTGGCTATATATGTCAGATAGTTTTGAAGATTGTAGTATGAAAAAGCGAGGAATAACATTGATGTGAATGTGAAGAAGTACAAATATGATGAAGTGTTTCAAGTCAATGTATTGAGCTTCATAGGAACTAAATCAACACTTGTTAGGTGTACATTATTAGTTCATTTTCTAGTTGTAAGCCATTTTTGTCATTACAATTTTGTAGGTAGTGACCTCTCATTTTGGATTGTGAGTCCTAGTAGTGAGCCACCCTATTTTGTAACATTTTATAACTGTTTATACTATATTGTGAGCTAACACTCACCGTGGTTTTTCGCATTCTGGGTTTTCCAAGTAAAAATTTTGGTGTCCATGTGTTGTGTGACTTCATGTTCTATTAATGCTCTTATTTATCTTTACTGTTATATGCATTGGAGTAATTGGATGGTATTTGTTCAATAAGTTTAAGAAGATACTGATTCACCCCCCCTCTCAGTATCTTGGATATTCAACAAGTGCATCTAGGTTTTCTTACATCTTGCATGAGTGAAAGTACATATAGATTGCATTTTTACTTTCTTGCATCAAGTTATCTCATTGAAAAAACTAAAAAGTGCATTGTTAATCATCCTAATTGCATTTAGGAACATTTTTATTGCAATCAAAATTGAAAAAAAATGCATCCAACTGCTTGCTATTAGTCACTTTTTCTTGCATCCATTGGTATAGTTTTTTGTTTCTAAACATCAAATCCCTAGGTAAACAACCTGGGAATACTGTTATCAACTCATATTTGTCTATTTTTCTGAAAAAAAAACCCTTACTAGGACTAAAATACCCTTACTAGTGTCTTAGTCCCTCTTTTGGTTTTTGCTTCAAAACCCTATTTGGGCCATTTGCTATCTATTTCAGCTTTTGAAAACTCATATTTTCATCAGGATGACCAAGATGCCCTCCCTGGCATCTTAGTCCCTATTGACTTTGAAGTTCTAGTTTTTCAGGGTTTAAATATGCTTTCCTATGCTTCTGTTTGCTACCATTTCTTATCTGTTTTAGTGGGTTGACTTTCTGTTTCATGCATTTTACTAAATCTAGCTTAAAATAGCTCATTTCATGCATTGCTTCATTCCAAATTTGCATTCAAAACATTTCATTGCATAGCATAATCAATAAATTACCTTGTTTGAAATCTGAAAATTACATTTAAACATTCCACTTTAAGTCACTTCATTGCACTTTCTTTACTTTTCCATAATAGCATGTTTTCTTTCAAGAGATGTGGCTTTGATATGGTTAAAAATGGATTGCATAAGTACAACATCCCCTCTTATGAGTTCAATTTAGAATATAAAAATGAGGTCATTAAGAAACATATTAGTCATCCTTCTACTATATTTCATAGTTATGAGAACATGCTAGAGCAAGCGGATCAAACCATTGACAAAATCCTTAATATTACATTTCCCATTGGCGAGGAAGGTAGTGTAGACAATCATAACAATCATACTTGTTCTTCTCCTGATACCTCTCCTATTAGTGACAAAGGTATCTTGGTGAAAGAAGGTGCAAGCATTGAGATTCTTGATTGTCCCTATCCTCCTCCCCCTCTTCAAGACATTAGAAAACAAGAAGATAAGATCATTTCCACCACTTTGCTTACCCCAAATCCATCTCTCAACACCTCCCCTAATTGCAAGAAGGCTTTAGTAAAAGAGGATAAAATCATGAATGATCATGAAAATCACATTTGTCAGGAAGACATGTGGATTGAAAGTGATAACCCCATCTCTCTCTTTCCTAATGTCCCTAACATTTGGAAAGACCTATTTGAACAAAAGCATTTAACCATTCATAATCATGAAAACTATAGTAGTCCTTCTATTGATGCTTCCCCTATTAGTGATGAAGTTACTTTACATGGCATAATAATGGAGAGTGGTGAACCTTTTGTTTGCCTCTCTCCTAAAAGCTCTCCTACTAGGGTAGAAGTTATGGCACAAGAGAATGAGACCCTAGAAAACAAGAATGAAATCACCAACAATCAGGATGATCACATCTATCCTTCTCCTAATATCTCTCCTAGTTGTGGAGAAGATATTTCAGTGTTAGAAGATCAAAGCTATGAGAGTTACAAGAATCCTATTTACCTTTCTCCCCCTAGAGAAAATATTATTAAATAAGAGAATTCCATTGATCATTCCCCTACTTGTGATGAAGTCATTTTGGAAAATCCAATCCTCGAATGTCAAGAATATTTGGTTTGTAGTTTTCCTAAAAACTCTCCTACTAGGGAAGACACCATGGTGCAAGAAAATGAAAACATTGATAATAGTAATTCCTTAGATGAAGATGATAAAGTGGCATTATAATTCCCTTCACTAAGACATCATGAAAGGTCTTATGAGGTTATGCACATTAGATATCCCTTGGAATACTCTCCCAAGCCTAAACTTATCATTTATCCACCCTCTCAAAAACCATAATTTCAAAATAAACCCATCCTTATCCTCAAACCACCTAAGAATAATATGTCGTAGTAGCCAAGTTACAATACCATTGCTCATGCATACAACACTAGGAACAATCTGCAACCAATACAAACACCTCCAACATCCCTACCATTTCCTAAACCTCTCTTACCTAGTGCCCCTTGTTTTCCTTCACAAAGTGGAAAGGAGTATGATCTTATTGAACAACTTGAGAATACTCCTACAAAGATATCCCTCTGGGACTTGATTCAACTAACTACCACACTATGCTTCAAACAACCTTGCAACAAGTTATGGTTCCCTCAAGTGCAAATTTTAATGACATAGCAACCATGATTCAAGGAATAAATGCTGACATTGTTTTCCACCAAAGTGAGCTCCCTCCTTTGGTAGTGCAAAAACAATATGATGCTTTCATGATCATAGCTCAATACAATACCATAGGGATAAATCAAACCCTTGTTGATAATGGATCAACCTTAAATGTGTGTAGTGCAAACCTTTTGGATAAGCTTGGTGTTGATAAATCAAAAATTCAACCTGACTATTTATCTATTAAGGGATTTGACAATTTTGGAAAAAAAGCACTTGGAGTGATCACTTTACCTATTGCAATTGGAAAGGTTACCTTACAAACCCCTATTCATGTTATGCCTCATGATATTTCATATAATCTTCTTTTGGGAAGGTCGTGGATTCATGAGATGCATGTGGTTCCTTCTACCCTTCATCATAAAATGAAGTACGTATACAACAATAAAGTATATACATTGGACACTAATAATGAGCCTTACAGTGTTTAACAACTCAAGAAAAAAAAGGAAAATCCTTTGAAAACATTAACACCAACCACACAAGTAGAACTTGTGCAACAAAAAGACAAATAAAAACACATTGAAGAAGTCACGAAGCTATTAGAAGATGATTGGGGTTCCTTAGATTTCACACCAACATTCATGAGAGAATACAAGATCATAAACAAAGATTTAGATAAGGGAAAAGAAAAATTTGTAATGTCAACAAAAAATTTAGAAGACCCTTTGAAAGCATCCACCTCAAACCTTTTAGAAGAAAATAAAAATTATACAACAAACTTCAATGAAACTGACTATCAACAACCATCGAATCCAAAAGAAATGAAAAAACTTTATGGAAGAGGTTATGATATTATGAAACAACTTGGATATAGTGGAAAAGGGTGCGGTGCTAGAGAAAAAGGTATCCATGTCCCTATAGAGCCTCACATACAAGAAAAGACTAGTGGTCTTGGTTGTTGTCCCTCAAAACAAAAGCCTTCATTCAATGTCAACACTATCACAAAAGATTCCTCCAAGACAACTTTAAATTTGGTATATCCTAAACTGATAGATATCTCATTAAATATGTAACAAGTTGAAAATTTATTTACTCATCATAAAAAATAACCTCAGTTGCTGCTCCTTAACATGTAAAATTTGTAGGATCATAGCATACTCATTATTGCATTTTTTACATTCATCACAATTCATTCTCTTTTTGTAAGGAGCAACATATCATCATCCATTTTGGGCTCACCCTTGTCCTGCACTAAGTGGGGGCAAGGGGTTAGGTAGTCATTTCCTCATATGTCACCTATCATTGCCTCTCTTGGCTAGTTGACTTCCTTCCATGTATATGTAAGAGCAATCTTGGTATGTGGACAACATGCCTTAAGTTGGCTTGCCTATGACATACTTATTCATGACATAGTTCAATTCAGAAACATATGACTTGGCATAGGGATTTTTGAGTAATCTCTCATGTCTTCTTCTACTTTAAAGAAATTCCTCACAACAATGGTGTTAGCAACCACTTTAAAGTGGGGTCATATATTGACACTCATGTTTCATTGTGTGATTTTCTTTCTTCCTACAATGCATTCCTTTCTTGGTGGTGTCATTGGGTTTGATTTCCTTTGAGAGTGTGATATTTCTTTGACTTTTCCTCTCTTGGATACATTAAAGCACAATGTTCCCTAAGATGAGACCTTGTATGAACAATGTAAAATCCCTTTGAACATCTTTCTTTCTTGTTGTGTTGCATCTTTTGTGCTTTATTAAAGTCATGGAGGTATGACTTTGATATGGTTCCTAGGGCTCACCTAGGGAACAACTAGGTTCACTAGCCCTTGTGAGCATGCATTTTATTTTTGTCCTTATCATAGTCATGGGGGTATGACTTTGATATGAACCTCTTGGTGCTCACCTAGTGGACACCTACCTTCACTAGCCCTTGTAAGCATGTGTTTTGTTTGCATAGTGGACAACATGTTCCACTTGTAAACCTTTTTGGACAAACAACCTAGACCTAGTCCACCACATTGGATGGCTAGTTGAAGCTTGATCCATTTCATTTTTTTCTTTTTCCTTTTTCCTTTTTTCGTCTTTAATGGTATATTTTTGCAATCTAATTATGGCTTCATATATCATCCACAAGTGTGTTCCTTTGTGCCTATGTTGGTTTATTAGAGGATCTTGACCTTGGGGGCTTGATCATCCCTCTTGATTGTTTTCATCCTATCTTATTAACATTGGTGCATTTGAACCCCTCTTGATTGTGTGGTTGGCTACTTTAGTGTGAGTTTGAAGCAAGTTAATCCTCTCACTAAAGTGGGAGCTAAATTTAGTGTAGTAAAATGCATACCCTTGCATTTTCACACTTGTTTGGGCCCGCCTTGCTTTATTTATCCCTATTTATGTCTTAATCAGTCCTATTTTGCATCCACAAGCCCTATGAATTATATTTTTTTCTAGCTAATCCCAACATTCTCCAATGAATAAATGGTAATTTAATGATTCTATCTGAGTGTCCCTGATTTTTGGGTTGGGACTAAAATGCCACCTAGGGCATCTTTTTCCCCCAAAGGTCTTGGGACCCTAATTTTGAGGCATCTTAAAATGGGCCCCTTTTTGATGTATGTGCCCCAAGTTTCATGCCTTGGGACTCATATACCACCTAAGGTGTCTTAGTCCCCTTTAAGGTATTTTTCGGGATTTAATTTCAAATTCTGGTGGGATTTAGCCTCCTTTAATTAATGAATTCATATGCCGGCTTGTTTTGGTGTAATTTTGGGATATTAAGCATGGATAAGTATAAATACAAGGTTCCTTCACTCATTTCACATCAAGAATTTTTTGAGAGCATTCCTAATAGTAGGTTGGATTCCACAAGAGCATTCAAGAGCATTTCATCAAGCATTTGGAGCCATCATCAAGATTCAAGGATCATGTCAAGGGTTTAGTGCATCCATTCATGTTGTTGATCCAAGATTGTGGAGGTAGCATTGAAGATCTATTTGCAACCACTATTCACATCATATCCAAGGATCCAAGATCCAAATTCTTCATGGCCACTACATGGTAGATTGCAGATTTTCTTCACAAGACATCCTCCGAGGTGATATCATTTGCATATTTCATGTTTCATTCTTCATTTCATTCATTTAATCATTTGGTTTAATTACCTACAAGGGGTTTGACCAAGGAAAACCCCCATTTACTAACAATCAACAAGTTTTTCCTCTCTTGCATGTTTGTGATTGTAGATTTAGGTTGAAAACTTGAAGATCATTTGGAGTGCAAAGTTATCAAAGTTACAAAGTTGCATTGCAAAGTTGTCATCTTCACATAAACTCACCTACAAGCCAAATCTAGAAGATTCAGAACCTCATATATGAGAAGAGGCAAGTGTAGACCTTGGAGCTCATGACCACATTTAGATATTTTATAAATTTCAAATGGGACTAAGATAGCAGTAAGGGCTTCTTAGTCCTCCTAGGGGTATTTTTCATATATTCTTTTAGATTCGGTTATGACATCCAAAGATTTTTCATCTCCCTTGAAAATCAGCAGTGGGACTAAGACAACAGTAAGGATGTCTTAGTCCTCCCTAGAATATTTTGATAGTATTTTCACATTTTCACATTTCTAGAATCCTCATCACATTTCCAGATGTCCCAAGTACATATCCCCTAACTTTTTGCGGTTTAATTTTGTCATTTGATCTCCTCATTTGGCTTGCATTGCTTGATTTTGTGAGTTGAATGTTCATTTATCTTTTCCAAGATTTTTCTTGGTTGTGAACCCTTCAAACCCTAAAAGAACCCCTCCTAGTTCATCCTTGTTGAGAATTGACTCACCCTTTTGGGTTGATAGTCAATCCAATTTAGTATTCCTAGGACATCTTTGAATGATAATAGGAGAATAGTGGTGTTCTATGATCTAGGTTATAAAGCTCCCATTTTCCTATTATTCAGTATCATTCATAGGAATCACTTCCTCATTATTTCTATGAGTTCTTAAATATGTTTTCCATATTTTGTTATATATTTAAGAATATGGGTTAAGTATTAAAATTATTCTTTGGCCAAAAATTCCCCTCTTTGTGGACCAAACTTCTTGCACTTACCCATACTCATACTAAATATATTAAATTTTTAAAGTATCATTTTTTCAAGATGATAGAGAATGGTAAGGTCATGTTATATAAGGTTGACACTCAATATAATGTTGTAGATTATTTTATAAATAAAGTGAGCACAAATAAGTTCTCATGGTGTTTGAATTCCATGGTCCTTGGATATTGAGTATGTGCAATAAATTGAGTCTAATTTTAGTGGAAGTCTCACTAGAGTAAAAATGCTAATAGGAATGAGTACACATTTTGTAAAAAATAGGAACCCATTAGGAATAAGTGCCAAAGCCTAAAATCCTACAAGTATGAAATAAGTTCCCATTTTGATTTTTAAATAGGTACTCATTTTAGTTTTCAAAATGGGTACCCATTTCTATTTACACCATATACATTTTCTTTTTTAAAATGGGTATGTGTTTTGGAGTGGGTATTAATTCTATAAAATTCTAAATTTGAAACCTATGTTTTCTTTAATTCTTGGAAATCCAACCCTCATCCTTAGAGCTACAGGTACAATGTCATGTTAACAACAATAAAAAATTGACTTTTTCAATATGGTTGATAACTTCTTTTTAGAAATTTTCAACCAAATTGGAACCTATTATAGATAAAAAAATTCAAATTTTGAATTTAAAAAAATGTTTTCTCAATCTAGAAATCATTCTCTACATGATGAGAAAACATATTTTACAATTAGTTTATCTCAAATTATGTTTATCATACATGAGGGGTTTTAAAAGACACAATTAGGGTTAGTGAAAAGTAATTATTTATTTAAAAATTACAAAAACAACTGTGTTATCATATGCACCTTTCAACAAAAGTAATTATAAAAATAATTTCATTAAGGTCAAATTATGATTGCTATAAAGATGAATATTTTCACTCAAAACATATAATTTTACAAAATATATTTTTGTAATATCATATACAAAATAAAATTTTATCATCTAGGTTTTAGAATAAATTACATATTTGAAACCTTAAAAAAGACTCTCTTTTACCAAAAACTAGATCCATTATCTTGCACTTACCATCTTGTACTTGATTTATCTTGTGTTTTCTATGTATGTTATTTAAATGTATAATATCAAGAAGGAGAATCCTCATAAAGTGTGATATTTAATTTCAATACTAATGTATAGTGCATGTCATATTTTTAAATATTTTGGAGAGAGAAAATGTATTATGTTTTAGGTGGGTAAGAGTTAAGATTATTTAATTAATCTCTTTATTGACTTAAATATCAGTTATAAAAATATTAATGAGGAAGGTGGAGCATGATAGTATTATTTTTTTTTAAATTAAAGGTAATAAGCCTGAACTGTATATGTATATATTGATAGTAAGTATAAATACATAAGAGTATAATAAAGCTTACAATGAAAGTGTAGCTAAGGGACCAAAAAACATAAACAAAACATCCCTATAAAATAGAGAGAGACATAGAGAAGCCAAAAATAAGCCTCAGAACGTTACAAAATGGGGGAAACAAAATATGATAGTTTTGAAAAAAAGATAAGTTGAAGCCATCACACAACATCAATTGAGGCATCAAAACCTATAATCCACTAGAGATTTGTGATGGTTTCCAGGTTATTGACTTTCTCCAAAAAAACACACCCCATACTCATCAATTCATTGTGTTGTGCCAATCTGACTAAGAAAAAAATTCCTAGGAAGGGAAGCCATTCAACTTTTCCAGCCCCCACATGCCCATGTTGAATTGCCTATGGCCTTGGGACACCAACACCAAGCCTTACTGAGGAAAGGGTTTCATCCAACCCTACTAGATTGTGCTTTTTGAATATTTTGAAGGACAACTTCACCATTTCCTTTTTCTTGCCTAGATCAAACAAGGAAGCCAAAAAGCGTGAAGTGATGTCTATGTTAACCCTATACCTTTTAGTAGGATTTATGAAATCGACACCTAGGATCATCTTCATCATTTTTATATCCCTACCAGTTGGATTTTCATTATATACTTTAGGTGGAGGTCTATTATGATCCTTGTGAAGGCCATTTAATAGCACAATCAAGTAAGAAGGATAGCAGTGTCCATTATAGCATGTATGCCAGATAATTTTATGAAGAATAATAGCAAAGGTATCACTCCACTACTATAAATAGGAAGAGCTTCCTCAGCCTCACGCGTTTTGGGTAAGGGAATAATTTATGAAATCTTTCTTCACAAGAGAAGTACTGGAGTAATTTAAAAAAAAAAATTATTACCATTTTTGACACATACCAACTCAACTGTGAAGTATTGCACACCCAATTTGACATTAATTATATATCCCCCAAATGACTAGCTAACTTGTGCAACAACCACCAATTTGCATTAGAGTGATTGATTATACTATGAATTTCCTATTAGCAAAGCCTTTAGGTTAAATAGAGAAAATAAATACATGTTCCATCCAATAGGAGGTATGAGGTGTGGCAATTAATGTGTTTATGTGGGGTATATGTAACCCAAAGCCGGAATGAAAACATATCAAGTATTCACAATACAAGGGATCCATCACTTTGAAAGGTGCTCAAGGGAGTGATAAGGTACCACATATTGAGATGTTTGGTATTGAAACATAGAAAAATGGGTTAGGGTTCACTACACATAGGGTTTTATACCAAATTTGGGCTATTTCACCAAGCTTACTATAAATAGAAAGGGAAAAATGAGTGTAATGAGCCTAACTATTCTTCTAGTTCATTTAGGAAATGAGATCCATCAAGTTAAAATCCCCTTGGGTGAGTGAATTCTTTGAGGAATCTTGTAATTTCCCTTGTGTATAAAATGGCTAAATATGACTGAAATGCACTTTTGGAAGATGGAAATAAAATAGAAAACCAACTCAAAACTAAAATGTAAGACCAAATCTGAGTATATTAAACATAGAGCTATCAAACATAATTTATTGAACATGCAAATCAGATGAGTGGAGGACACTTAAAACTTATCTCAAAAATAGTCACAAAGTGTCTTATTTTGGCACAAAGTGTCATGTTTAGGCGCAAAGTGTCCTGACAGAAATGAATGGAAAAGGGATTTGGGAGAAAGATTAAACATAACAAATAAACTCCAAATTGTGATCTATAAGGTGCATTTGGAAGCTTGAACATAAAATTAATGGAACCTATAGCCTTTAGGGAGAGTTTGGAAGGGATAAATGTTATATACCTCTCACAAAAAGTGTTGTTTTGGGGTCACTAAGGACTCATTTTCCCAAGGTGGCGAATAGGTCCCTGTTAGGTTTTTTGAAAACTAATTTCTAGGTTGTGTTCTCTGATATTTGCACTTCCAACTCCCATGCGACCAACTCTCGAAAGTCAGAAATTAATTTTGTAGAGCTCTTTCCGTGATTTTGCAACAAAGATGATAACTTTGTAACTTTTCAACTTTGACAACTTTGCTTCAATCTTGTTCTCCATGTAATATTCAACCTAAAACTTGTAATAATGCATCAAAGGAGAAGAAAAACTTGTTGATTGTTAGGGAATAGGGGTTTGCCTTGGTCAAACCCCGTTTAGGTAATTAAACCTTGTGATGAAACAATGAAATAAGGGCATGAAACATGAACACTGATACTTGAATGATGTCTTGGAAAGTAAATATACAATCTAACATGAAGCAACCATGAAGAATGTAGATCTTGGTCTTAACTTGGATATGAAACAATGCTTAACTTGGATCTTGAATGATACATCAACACACTAGCTCAACAACATGCTTGATGCACTATGCCTTTGACATGATTTTGTGTGGTTGATTTTAAGCGTAACAATATGTAGATTAAAAATAATAAATCAAACACACCAATACAACATTATATCAAAACAAAAAATTAAATGAAAAGAATGAAAACTCAGTCTTTTGTCCTTGATGTTGTCTTATCGTCCTCTATCTCCAGTGTTTTTGTTGATTCTAGCTTGCTCTCAGATTGTATGCTAGGATCAACAAATAGTCTTCCTAGAGAATGAGATTAAAGATGAATGCATGCTATGCTAAGATATGATTAAAATGCTTAAGCTAAAAATGATTGCTAGAATGTAAAATTATGAATGCTAAAGTTGATAATGCTAAAATGCTAATCTTCTGTTTCTAATGCATATATGTGTGTATATTCGTCTGTCTGTGTGTGTGTTGTAACCAATGCTTGGATTTGCAGTGATATTTATAGATTTTTCAAAAGCTTCTAATTGGATGATGTGATTAGCGGTTGTGATAATTCTGGCAGATCGAATGGTCGAAGATGGAGAAGACTGTAGGGAAAAATAGAAGAAAACCAAAAAGAAAGATTTGTTTCCTCTTTCATGAGAGATGATAAAGATGAATTGTAAAAATGATATTTTTGTGAGATTGAGAAAAGATTTTGAAGATAAATAATGAATTTATTGAATTCATTATTCATTTATTGGTGACATGGAAGATTTTCTTAATTAAATAAAATATTTAATTAAGATTTGGAAAATGACACATGGAATTAATTAAATAATCATATTTAACTAATTTTAGAAGGGAATTAAATTCAATTAAATCAAAGATTTAATTAAACTTAAATGTGATAATTAATTTAAATAAACAATGATATTTTATTTAATTAAAGTGGAAGAATAAAGTAGGTGAACGATATAAATAAATAAATTAAATTTATTTATATGTAGAAGAATTAAGAAAGGAATTAATTAAATAATAAATATTTAATTAAATGCCAGGATTAATTAGACATGACCATTTTTATGCATATACAGATTCAATATGATCTTTGAATGTTGCAATAAAACCTTAATAATATATGCTTGAATGTCTTTGAAATGCTCTTGTAAACTCTACAATGCTCTTGTGAAAGTGATCTTGATTGCTCATAAAGATTTTTGATGAAACTAAGTGAATTAACCTTATATTTATACTAAAATTAAGATTTAATCCCAAAATCCAAATAACACAAGCCGAGATTAGATATAAGGTTTGAAACTGTTAAAATCCTACCCAAACACACCCTAAAAGGGGTGTCCTAAGTAAGGAGGACCCATTCGCCACCTTGAGTGAATGGGTCCTAGTACAGTTTTCTAGGACCAAGTTTTGGGGAGGTGAAATAATATGCCAAAAGGGGGTCCTAGGACATAGTGGGGACCCATTCGCTAGGTGGTGAATGGGTCCTAGGTCACTATCCTAGGACTCAAACCTTGTCAAATTAAATTTTATGCAATATTATTAATGAGTGTCAAAATAAATCCTTCGAAAAATGCAATTAATAAGGCTTGGATTTGAATTTAAGGGGCCAATTAAGCTCTAATTAACCTCAATCAATAAATAAAACCCTAGATTAGTGTGAAACTATAAGAAAACACTTTACAACACCCTAAATAAAGCATCATTAAGTTCATTTTATTTAAAAAGGTCCTAGACTTAGTGTGAATGTTTAAAACACATTACACCACTAAATGAAGGCATAATTAAGTTAATTTTAGTATTAATTATTCCAAAATTAAGTGTGAAAAAGTGTTACTTTTTTCTACACTACAGGTATGAGAATTGGCTAACTTTAGTAGAATTTTTTAGTGATGCACCAATTGTGGGAGGCACTAGTCAGAAAATTCTAAACCATTCTAGCTCGAAGAATGTGTGGTGGTACATTGTAGTCGCCACCTTTTTAAGTAATTGAGGATACCCCAAAAGGTCCAACCAATTATTGTTACCAATTTTTCACTACAGCTCAATTGGTGGAGCTAGATTGAATATTGTTATATTTTAAAGTGAAATTACAGTTATTTTTGTATTATGCTTAAGAGCTATTTGCACATTATTCATTATTCGTCAAGTGACAGTTGTGTATTAAAATGAGGAAAAAGAGTTTCATAAGTGCTATTCAATGTTTTACGATTAAATGAAGTACAAAATTGAGTATATAAACAACAAAGCATTTCAAATGCTTTCATTTATTTCATGGAATAATTCATATTTACATAGCTTCATTTGATTGCGAGAATCCAAATGATAATACAACATTGCATTGAGATGCATTTTTCTTTTCAAAATGAAAAGCAAGAGATTGAAATCAAATATCCACACAAGCCATGGATGGGACTATCATAGTGCATCACTAATAGCACACTACACTATGGAAGATGCAAAAGAAGAAATCACATAAGTAACAAGATAATCATCATTGCCTGATTGGCTGATGGTCGATGCTGAAATGGTGCACCATTTGTCTTCTCGAGCTCCACCAACCTATAAGAAGGAAGAGAGGGATATCAGAGGCTTTGACTATGACGATACCTATATGAACCATCAAAAATAATGCAGCCTGCTAGTAATCATACACTGGAACAATCGAGAAAAGTACAAAAGCATGAGTTGAAAGAGAAACATCAATATGATAATGATATATTATTTTTATGTTAACATTATTTGTTTCTTTGTGCAAGTATAGGGAAAATCACGAAGTTGATTATTATTTGAAGACCAAGCATGTGGAGAAAAATGGGCTCCAACAAGGGTAGAGCTTGACATGCTGCCCTTATTCATTACAAGTGGGATGATAAGAGATTGTATATCATATTCATCAAGAAAAGAAATGATATACAACTGAAAGAGTTAAGCAAAGTTATCTATCAAGCTATTAAACCAATTGTGCATTCATAACAATCAGGTAAATGCTTTCTGAAAGCTACAGGTGAATAGTGAGTTTAATCTGCTAAATCACTTAACTGAGTACATTCATCTTGAACATTGTTGTATGGTTTATGTTCTTTTGCTACAGTGTATTTGTTCATCATGATCATATGTCATGCAAGGTTTAGTTCATCAGTGTTCTTTCTCACAATCAAGGATAGTGAATGGCCATACATTATGCCTCAATGAAGATAATTGTTTCAATTTTCATCTGAGAGGAGAGTAGATTCACGAAACAGTTTATTAAGTGGAGCATAAAAATGCATGAAGAGTGCCAAGTTGAAGCCCAAGAGTATGAAAGGACAGACAATGCATTCAAATAATAAATGAACAGTCAGTTCCAGTTTGACTGAGAATGCAAATACAACATTAGGAATTACAATGTGAAATGATTGTTCCAAAAAGATAAGAAAATGACAAGCATAACAGAAGGTGTTCCTGAAGTGTTAGCTGGCTGAAACAATCAAGTAAGATGCAGTCCATAGAACTACAATATTTCAATTGAAATTTCTACATAAGTCCAAGAACAAAATCAAAATGTCAATCATCCTAAGTTTCTTCAAGGAAAATCAATAAGGAGACAACATCAAAGCGACCTATAAGGAGTATGGATGCAATTGTTTTATCATGGTCACCAAACATTGAGATCATAATTGTTCTTATTCTCAAACGTGAAATATGAAGATGGAAACAAGAGTTGTTGTAGATTAGATGGTGGTATTGCAGGAGGACAGTCATTTCAGAGTAAATAGAGGTGATTAATAAATTTTTTGAATGTAGCTGTGAGTGTATGAGAATTTAAAGCAGATAAAAATCTATAGGTTAATCAAAAGATTTCTGTGTGTAAACGAAAAAACAGCATGGAGATGATAGTTAAAATATAAACAAAAATACATTTCTAGAATCTCATGAACCAGTGCAAAAATTTCAATAGTATTACATTCAAAAATGCATTTGCTTCACAAATGACAAACACCCATATGCTGAATATTGGAGAATTTGAATGCCAAAAGGAGCCAGGGTTTTACACAGTAATCAAAATATGCAGCTTTTGTTTGTTTTTCATTTAACCACATTGGGCTTTAAATTTATAACACAGAATTCTACATATCACAAATGAACTCATATGGTGGGGATTTCACACAAAAAAGTGCAGAGATAAGATATGGGTCGACCCCAGTTTTTCGAGTAATCAGAACATACAATTTTTCTTTGTTCTATTGCATACCCACATTGGGGTTTGACTATGAGACATAGATTTCCTCGAGAGGGAATTCATACAATGTCTTCGTGATCAAGTTTGAAGGATTCAAAAATAAGTATGATTTCGAAAAAATAACAAATACCCATGTCCTGTTTGCAACAAAAAGTGCAAAATAAGTAGAAAGTTAGCATGGGTCAAGCTAGTGTTACATGAATATCAAAGCATGCAGATTTTTCTTGCTATTTCTAGGTTACCCATATGGAGATTTTTACAAATAATAAAAAATAGATGCTTTCTATTGATACCCATGAAGGGGTTTGTTCTCAAATGTGAAAAAGAAAGAAACTCATGTTTTGGGTCAAGCCCAAAAGCTTTAAATCTACTTTTTCTGAGATACACACGGTGTGGCATGAGTATGGCCATAAATTTATAAGTAAAAGAGAAGTTCTTTAAGCTTTATGAAGAAAGAAATATGTGCTTAAAGCAAAGCCTACCAGTTCAAGCTTGAAGGAGATCATATATAGCCACGGCCAAAGCTTTATAAAGTCTCAAAACCCCAAGCAAAATATCCAGTGCGAGCTCGTGTAGGGTGGCCAATGGAGAAAAAGAGCACATAAATAAAAATATAATAAGCACAGGAAGTAAAGAGCCATCACAAAAACTATGTTGTAGCCACGACCACAAGGCCAAAAAGTTCAGGAAGTGAAGCCATAAAGGCTATAAACAAGAAGCTTACCTTATGTGCAGAGAAGAAGAGAGACCCTCGAGCAAGCTTTCTCATAGAGCTTCCATGCATGAGCCCGAGCTTATACAGGATGGCCAAGACAAATAAAGCCATGTGAATGTGAAAAGAGAATTCAGAAACCAAGTATGTACAGGCCGCGGCTTTAATGGCCTTTCTTGCTCTTCAAATGAAGTGAAAAATCCACAGTAGTATAGAAATCAAGCTTACCCAGTCAAAGATTTGACTATTTGAAAGCAAGAGTGAAGATTCTGAAGCATGTGAGCTATAGATTAAGCTCAATCATGGTAGCGCTATCCTTTCATGCAAAGCCAATGTCTTCAAAATGATGATTGCAAAATGAAATCATTTTTAGGGTTTGACTTCCTTTTGTTCCTTGCCCTAATTCGAGCTAAGTCGAACATTATAATTGCCTTTGAATATTCATATTTGACAATAGCATGTGGAGAAATTTGAATTTAGGGTTGTTTTGCATTTGATTTAAAAAGTCTGAAGCTTAATACTTTTGGTGGCCGAATTCTCATACGCTTAGGTTGACTTTGGTTAAGTCCTTAGGACTGGTGTTTCTATATCAACCTTCATACCTTTGCCTTGGTGGGAATATAGGATGTTAATACCTTAGGTTTCTGTCTTTTAATTGATTTTGAAGGAAGTCAATTAAAGTATGAATGGTAAATATCTTATGACCTAAGGTTAATATCACTCATGACTTAGGGATTTTTATTTTAAATTGATTTTTGAGAAATAAATTAGAGTATTAAGAGAACAATATTGCATTGATATTTTTTATGATTTTTTAAAAGAAAAATCAAGCATGGTATTGATGAAATAAAGATGTATTTGTTTTTGCAAAAGATTTAGCAATCTTTAATTGCAAACAATAGACAAATTGTAAAATTTGCAATCATGTAAAGCAGAAGCATAAAGCAATACTTATAAATTGTTTTATGATTTCTTGCTATTTTTAGCAGATTGTATTGAATTTTTCTCTTGGTTGGATTTGAGTTTCATCTTGGAGAGATAAGGTGTTTTTCTAGCTTTTAAAGTAGATTCAACTTATTTTTAGAGGCTTTTCAGTATGATCATAAAAGCAGTGTGCTTTTTCTGCTTTTATGTAGTCTTTTGGGACAATTTTGAGGCTTTTTTCCTTGAGCTTCTTGGTGAGCTTGGATTAGGGTTTCTTGAGATATATTTTGAAGAAGCTTAGTATTTTTCTTCTTCTCAGTTCAAAATATAGTTTCTTGCTCTTAGCATTCTTGAGCTTGTAAACTCAGTTGTAGTCAGTTCAGACAGACACTCTTTTAGTTTCAATAAAGCAGCATAGTTCTTTTCATTTTCTAGTCTCAATCTGGTAACAATAGTTTGATGTATTTGTGTTTTCAAAATTGAAGCCTTAGATGTCCTACTTTTATGAGTTTTCTTCAAAAAATTTTATGTTTTCAGGTTGTATGATGTATTCAATGCCTTTGGATCTTTATACAAATTGCTGATGAAATCATGTACTAATGAGATTGTGAGAACTATTGTAATAGAGAAATTGTTGTGAGTGGAAAAATCTGGATTTTTTAGAAATAACAATTTAATCACCAATTAGTTTTAAGTTTTGATTTCAGTCCATCCTTCTAACTCTTTCCTTCAGAAAAATATTTAGAATAGGATCAATCATTCAGAGAACCAACTCACTCTAGAGATTCCTTCTTCATTCAGATCACCCACATCTGAAGAAGGTTTCCATGTTTCAGTAGATTGCTGAATCTTGTATTCAGTAGGGTGCAAATCTAATTGAAAATAGTTTTTGGCACACCCGATGGGACCCTGAAAGCCATTTTCAGAAAAATTTCAATATTTTTAGTTTGTTGTTTGGTGTATGCAACAAATTTTCCAACCTTATGGAGGCTCATTACAATATACCTGGCGACTCTGATTATGATTTTTGCATGCTAGTGTAGCATGTGCATAAGAAAGATATAGACAAGATCAAGTTCTACACCCTTCAAATATCGAGAGTTGTCCCCATCACAAAGAAGAGGCAGAACGACAAGGAGGATTTTTGAAACACCCACGAGATCGAAGTCAACACCTCATATTTTCAGTTCCTTGGTTTTATCACCAGGATTACCGGTTCCAATATCGCAAGCACCGCCAATGGCAGCACCTGTTCACGCCTTTCAATGGAGGTACTCCATTAAACATCGTTCAACATGATGACATTCCAGTTGCAACCCTTAGAGGTCTGCCATACTTCACCGGGGAGGATTTCACTACACCGGTTGAGCACATCCAGGACGTAGCCACGTTATGCTTGGTGCATAATATCACATAGGAAAACGTCACGCTAAGGCTGTTGGTTGTGTCACTCAAAGGCAAGGCATTACAATGGTTCAGAGGCCTCACAGCCAACTCAATCACGACATGGGATGTGTTAGGTAATGACTTATATCAACATTTTGCTGATAAGTCTAAAAACTTGTCTTTATTAGAGCAGCTAAGTACCATTCAGAGGGTGCCACACGAGCACTTGGCCGACTTCAACTATCAATTTCAAAGAACCTAGGATAGGATTCCTGCAACCATAAAACCTTTACTAGTACACGCTTTTCTATTTTACTTAAAAGCTTTAAATAGTAAAATTGCAGTCATGACTCAATCTATGGGTGGGCTTACACTCCCTAGCACCTACAACATAGCCATTAATGCTAAAAATTGTCTCATCCAAGCTGGAGACATAGCTCCTAGACCTCCTATGCCTTTGTTTCCATAAATATAGCCACCTATCCCTACTATTGGACCTCCCTTAGTTGTTGTCCTGCATGTTCCAGCGATAGGATATCATAACACAGCCCAAGAAGTTGTTGTCCCAACCCCAAATTAGGAGATGCAAGAGATTAAAAGCATATTAAAGACCTTTGAAAATGATCTCGTTACCATTAAAAAGCATGTTGGCCAAGAACATAAGCATTATCAAGCCCCTTATCAGCAAAACCAACAAAATAGACCTGCCTTTCAAAATGATTATCAAGCCCAAAGAAGGAATTTTAACCCTAGGCTATTCCAGCTATACAATCTGAATGTAGCCAGTTCGTCAAAGGAACTTGTGCCACAAAATAATGTTGCCCAGAATTGCGATTGTTGTTACCTATGCAATCAGCTCCATAACCAATCAGCATGCGCCAATGGAATGAGAAATCAGGCTTTAATGGTTCAAAATAACTATGTTGGTTTAGAAAATGTTGCAGATCAGAATCAAGAATAGAAAGATAATGTGGAAGTTGCCTTGTCGAACTAGCAGAGCTCTGAATTCTATAGCGTGAACGGTCGAGATCAGCAAAATTCACCTATTTCAGCTAATACCAGGTCAAAAAGGAGAGCTATGGACTTGGGACACCAAGCTAGAAATCCACAGTAGTAGCCTACAAACAGTAAGCAGCCTATTTCATCATATGTTAATGCTACCGTGCAACCTAGAATGCAGATTCTGCAAAGAGGCCAAGAGATACCTAGCAAGGAGCAGTCAAGAACGTATTCACATCCTTTGTAGATGAAAAACAATGTTGTTACAAAAAACCAGCAAAAGGTAAATTCTTCATCGTTTAATATTGTTGAGCATCTCAAGAAAACCACTCTCAGTATGTCGATATTAGATGCTTTACACCTTCTAGGGCAGAAGGGGCTACTACAGGAAGCTTTAGCTAAGTTGTCTATTTCTGACAACGCTAATCAAGGAGTTGCAAAGGTCGTGCTTGCTAATGATCTAGAGGAAAAAAATGAAAAGAAAACTAAAGAGGTAAAGCCTCCTCCATTCTATTTAAGTTTGATCATTGACGATAAGATTGTTCATAATTGTATGGTTGATTCTGGTGCTAGTAGTTCAGTCATGCCTAAGAGTTTAGCTGATAATTTAGGTCTTGTTTGAGCCCAATCCTTAGAAAGGCATAGTGTAATTAGATGAGTCTGCTATTAAAACTGCTAGTATTATCAAAAATTTGGCTCTTACCTTGCACACATCCCCAAGTTTTTCTATTCATTAGGATATACATGTCATAAACCTACCGCTGCACTTTCCCATTTATCTTTTGAGGGATTTTATAGCCAAGTTGGGTGGGTTTCTATCTTCTGATTGGTCTCATTTGTTTTTTAGAACAAGGTATGGTATGAAAGTGACCATAAAGTCTGAACCTCTTGCCAAAGACCATATAAAACCATATTCACCAAATCCTATAAATGCAAACCTCTATGCCACCTCTGCACTAGAGGAGCAAACCATGACCTCAGACTATAGCACCCATGTAGACAATATTAATCTAGATGAATGGGAAGTTGAAGATCACAAGCTTGATCCGTTTCAGCACATAGATGAGATAGGGTTAGGAGTCTATATGATTCGAGAACCTAATTGTGATATGCCTAATCTTTGTAAAGAGGAAGAACTATCTGTAAAAGTAGGAAATGAGCTTTGGAAGCTTTACTTCGATGGTTTGAGGAGCAGTATTGGCGCTGGAGGTGGGGCTATGTTGATATCACCTGAAGGAGATAAATACTTTTCAGCTTGTCGATTTTCTTTCAACTGTTCGAATAATACAGCTGAGTATGAAGCATTGGTACATGGCCTTGAATGGGCCCACAAACGAGGTATTAAATGCTTTCAAGTTTTTGGTGATTTAGAACTAATTGTAAATTAGGTCAGAAATTTAAATGTTGCCAAGAATGATTTGCTTAAGAAATATAAACATCGTGTATGGGATTTGATGGAAGATTTTGATGCTTTTAATATCATGGAAATTCCTAATAATCAAAATAAGCATACTGATAGGCTCGCTTCCATAGGATCCCAGTTTGACATTCCCAAGGAGATTCATAAGGTAGAGGCATGCCAATATGTAAAAATAGTGGTTAGAACTTTCGTGCCTAACAATAATCTGAGCTGGCAGGTTTTTGATAGCGATGAGCAAATCGTAAATTTCTTGATTGCTGAAGCTGAGTTTGCAGATGGAAACCAACAAAAATGGCAACAACAATATGATGACCAGATTGTAAATTTAAAGACCAACAAGCTTCCAAAAGGATTGGTGACCTTGGAATCTGTGTTCAATTTAGATGATCAAGTGCGTAAGGACAAATGCAACCTGATTGTTAAAGAAGAACATTATACAGCCACTGAAATCTTCAAAGGAAAGCTTCTCAAGCTGGGAAAGGTATGTAGTCAAGACGAACAACAAGCATTTATTCTGTTATGTCATAAATTTAGTGATGTTTTTTCTTGGGAGTACAAGGATTTGAGAGGTTTTAATCCCGAACTAGCCCAGCATACCATTGAACTTGAACCTAATGCAAAACTAGTAAGATAGAAATAGAGGCCGCTTAACCCTAAGTTAGAACACCTTATGAAGGCTGAATTGAATAAACTAGTTGAGAGTGGTATTATTTTTCCTATCAAACACACCTCTTGGGTGTCAAATTTAGTACCAGTTAGGAAGAAAAGTGGGGAAATCAGATTATGTGTCAATTTCTGAGATTTAAATAAAACATCATTGAAAGACCATTACCCACTCCCTTCCATGGAGCAAATTCTACAGGTAGTTTCTGGTTCTGACAAATTTTCTTTGCTAGATGGTTACTCACGTTACAACCAGATTCTGGTTAAGTAGGAAGATTAGTTCAAAACAACATTTACAACCAAGTGGGGCATGATGGCCTACAAGAAGATGCCTTTCAGCTTATCCAATGCTGGAGCAACTTTTCAACGTGCGATGGATATGGCCTTTCACGGCCTCATGAACAAGTTCGTTTTGGTATACTTAGATGATATTACTATTTTTTTTAGAAATGCTAACAACCACCTTGATCATTTGGAGCAGATTTTTCAGAGATGCATAGAGTTTAGAGTGTCTCTCAATCTGAAGAAGTGTATATTTTCAATGCACGAAGGGAAATTGCTTGGACACATTGTTTCAAAGCAAGGTATTTCTATAGACCCTGAAAGATTCTCTGCAATTCTTGAATTTCCATTACCAACTCACAAGAAAGGCTTGCAAAGCTTTCTTAGAAGAATAAATTTTGTGAGGAGGTTCATACCGAATATTGCAGCTTTGTTGTAGCCTCTCACTTCTTTGCTTAAAAAGAATATGCCATTCACCTGGACCAAGGAAGGTAAAAGGAGGCTCTCGCAACTACTCCTACTTTCATTAATCCAAATTTTGACAAAGACTTCATTTTATATGCTTTTGGAGGAGTGGATACAGTTTCAGCTATGTTATGCCAGCAAAATGATGAAGGCTTGGAGCAGCCTATTGCATTTTTCAGCCAAGTATTGCATGATGACGAGGTAAAATATTTTTTTGTCGAGAAGTATGTTTTTGCTGTTGTGAGAAGTTTAAAGAAGTTCAAGCATATGCTATCCAACAACAAGATTCATTTGCTGGTAGCTCATTCAACTTGTAAATGTTTTCTGCTTAACAAAGATATTAATGATAAGCGTGCTAGTTGGATTACCAAAGTAATGGAATTTGACATTGATATAAAAGTAACCAAGCTCGTTAGAGGCAAAGGTTTGTGTGAACAGATTGCTGGTAATGAGGAAGGCAACTTAAAGGAAGCTGCAAATACAAAAATAGTGCTAAATAATGATGTTGCAAGTGTTGTTCCAACGTTTCTTGCTACTTCATTGCAGCAAATGATGCATTATTTGTAAACTGGTGAGTGCCCCAAAGGCTTAGACAGAGTGAAAAGAAGGTATTACAGATTACAAGCCATCCCTTATACAATCATTGATGACATTCTTTATAGGAGAGATTTCCAAGGTGTTTTATTACGTTGTTAACAAGCTTTTAGCAAAGTTTCATGATGGACCTTCAGGAGGTCACTTTGCTGCAAGAACAACAGCTTTGAAAATTATGCGAGATAGTTATTACTGGCCAGATTTGTTTAAAGATGCTATTGCTTGAGTTAGAAAATGTGAGAAATGTGCTTTATTTACTAGAAAACAGAGGCTTGCACCACTACCCCTACATCTACTCTAGGTAGAACAACCCTTTTCCAAGTGGGGCTTAGATTTTATTGGCCCTATTAATCCACCTTCAAGCGCAGGTCATAAGTGGATACTTACCACCACATTATTTTACAAAATGGACTGAAGCTATTGTTTTGAAAGAAGCAAACGAGACTTCAATGCTTAATTTCTATCAAGATCTCATATCGAGATTTGGTGTTCCAGACTCAATCATTTCTAACAGTGGTTTGGCTTTTATTGGTTTGAGGATTTCTAATTGGTTAGTTAGAAATAACATTTATTTGAACACATCTTCTAATTATTATCCATAGGAAAATGGTCAGGTGGAATCTACAAATAAGAATATGATTCGGATAATCAAGAAGACTATTGAGGATAATCAATGACCATGGCATGAAAAGCTGAAGTTAGCCCTTTGGGATGACAAAATAACTCCTAAAAGGGTCACTGGTTGTTCTCCTTTTGTTTTAACTTATGGTAAAGAGGCTAAATTACCTGTTTCCATTGAGTTACCAACCTTAAGCTATGTTAAGGAACTGGAATTGCTAAATGAACAACCTCTTGAAGTGAGATTTGCATAGCTGGTAGAGCTCGAAGAAACCAGAAAGGAAGCTCTAAGGAAGCTAGAGATAAATCAAGTTTAGATGAAGAATTCTTTCGATAAGAGGGCAAGACCATGCGAGTTCATTGTTGGAGATCTAGTTTTCAAGTGGAATGAATTTAAAAGCAGATCTAGACAACATTCCAAGTTCGATGCAATTTAGGATGGGCCTTATGTGATCATGGAGTGCAAGGAACACAACGCATTCCAACTTTTCAAGTTGATTGGAGAGGTGTTGTCTATCCTAGTTAATGGGATCCACCTCAAGCATTGCCTCTAAGATAGGTTTTATCTTGTAGTTAAGTAGAGCCTTATGTGATCACAGAGTGCAAGGAACACAACACATTCCAACTTTCCAAGTTGACTGGAGAGGTGTTGTCTATCCCAGTTAATAGGATCCACCTCAAGCATTGCCTATGAGATAGGTTCTATCTTGTAGTTAAGTAGAGTAGTATTGCAAATAAGTGCGTTCTGCACATTTACTTTCAGTAGTTTTGCTTTCCCTAAGCACTGTTGTGCATGTTCTGTTGGCCATCAGGGCTTGTTAGTTTGCTTTCAGTTTTGTTTTGTTTTCTTTTGCTACTGTTTGGAGTGTTGCTTTTCAAGTTTCAGAGTTTTAGAAGGGGCAGATTTGACTCTGCGCCCAATGGAGTGTTTTAAGGCAACTGGTCTATGCTTAGCAGGCAAGCATTTAGCGGACATTGCCAAAATGTTACCAATTTTTTGCTACAGCTCAATTGGTGAAGTTGGATTGAATATTGTTATATCTTAAAGTAAAATTATAGTTATTTTTGTATTATGCTTAAGAGTCGTTTGCACATTGTTCATTGTTTGTCAAGTGACACTTGCATATTAAAATGAGGAAACATAGTTTCAGAAGTGCTATTCAATGTTTTACAATTAAATGAAGTAAAGAATTGAGTATATAAACAACAAAGCATTTCAAATGCTTTCATTTATTTCATGGAATAATTCATATTTACATAGCTTCATTTGATTGCGAGAATCCAAATGATAATACAACATTGCATTGAGATGCATTTTTGTTTTCAAAACAGAAAGCATGAGATTGAAATCAAATATCCACATAAGTCATGGATGGGACTGTCACATTGCATCACTAATAGCACAATACACTATGGAAGATGCAAAAGAAGAAATCACATAAGTAACAACATAATCATCATTGTCTGATTGGCTAATAGTCAATGTTCAAATGGTGCACCATTTGTCTTCTCAAGTTTCGTTGATCTGTAAGAAGGAAGATAGGGATGTTAGAGGCTCCGATTATGAAGATACCTATATGAACCATCAACAATAATGCAACCTGCTACTAATCATACACTGGAACAATCGAGAAAAGTACAGAAGCATGAGCTGAAAGAGAAACATCAACATGATCATTATATATTGTTTTTATGCTAACATTGTTTGTTTCTTTGTGTAGGTATAGGGAAAATCACGAAGCTGATTATTATTTGAAGACCAATCATGTGGAGAAAAATGGGCTCCCACAAGGGTAGAGCTTGACATACTGCCCTTATTCATTACAAGTGGGCTGATAAGAGATCTTATATCATATTCATCAAGAAAAGAAATGATATACAACTGAAAGAATTAAGCAGAGTTATCTATAAAGCTATTAAACCAACTGTGCACTCATAACAATCAGGTAAATGCTTTGTGATAGCTATAGGTGAACAGTGAGTTTAATCCGCTCAATCACTTAACTGAGTACATTCATCTCGAACATTGTTGTATGGTTCATGTTCTTTGCTATAGTGTATTTGTTCATCATGATCATATGTCATGCAAGGGTCAGTTCATCAATGTTCTTTCTCACAATCAAGGATAGTGAATAGGCATACATTATGCCTCAATGAAGAGAATTGTTTCAATTTTCATCTCAGAGGAGAGTAGATTCACAGAATAGTTTATTAAGTGGAGCATAAAAATGCATGAAGAGTGCCAGGTTGAAGCCCAAGAGTATGAAAGGATAGACAATGCATTCAAATAATAAATGAACAGTCAGTTCCAGTTTGGCTGAGAATGCAAATACAACATTAGGAATTACAATGTGAAATGATTTTTATAGAATGACAAGAAAATGACAAGCATAACAGAAAGTGTTTCTGAAGTGTTAGCTGGTTGAAATAATCAAGTAAGATGTAGTCCATAGAGCTACAATATTTCAATTGAAATTTCTGCATAAGTACAAGAACATAATCAAAAAGTCAATCATCTTGAGTTTCTTCAACAAAAATCAATAAGGAGACAACATCAAAGCGACCTATAAGGAGTATGGATGCAATTGTTTTATCATGGTCACCAAACAATGAGATCATAATTGTTCTTATTCTCAAACGCGAAATATGAAGACATAAACAAGAGTTGTAGATTAGATGGTGGTATCACAGGAGGATAGTCATTTCAGAGTAAACAAAGGTGATTAATGACAAGCCTAAATGTAGCTATGAGTGGATGAGAAGTTTAAAGTAGATGACTAACCTATAGGTTAATCAAAAGATTTATGTGTGTAAAGGAAAAAACATGGAGATGATAGTTAAAATATAAACAAAAATACATTTACAGAATCTCATGAACCAATGTGAAAGTTTCAATAGTAATACATTCAGAAATGCATTTGCTTCACAAATGACAAACACCCATATGCTGAATATTGGAGAATTCGAATGCCAAAAGGAGCCAGGGTTTTACACAGTAATCAAATAATGCAGCTTTTATTTTTTTTTCATATACCCACATGGGGTTTAAATTTATAACACAAAATTCTACATATCACAAATGAACTCATATGGATATGGGTCGACCCCAGTTTTTTGAGTAATCAGAATATACAAATTTTCTTTGTTCTCTTGCGTACCCACATTGGGGTTTGACTGTGAGACATAGATTTCCTCGACGAAATTCATACAATGTCTTCATGATCAATTTTAAAGGATTCAAAAATAAGTATGATTTCAGAAAAATAACGAATACCTATGTCCTGTTTGCAAAAAAAAGTGCAAAATAAGTAGAAAGTCAACATGGGTCGAGCTAGTGTTACATGAATATCAAAGCACATAGATTTTTCTTGCTATTTCTAGGTTACCCATATGGAGATTTTTACAAATAATAAAAAATAGATGCTTTCTATTGATACCCATGAAGGGGTTTGTTCTCAAATGTGAAAAAGAAAGAAACTCATGTTTTGGGTCAAGCCCAAAAGTTTTAAATCTACTTTTTCTGAGATACACACGGGGCGGCCTGAGTATGGCCATAAATTCATAAGTAAAAGAGAAGTTCTTTAAGCTTTATGAAGAAAGAAATATGTGCTTAAAGCGAAGCCTACCAGTTCAAGCTTGAAGGAGATCATATATAGCCACAGCCAAAGCTTTATAAAGTCTCAAAACCCCAAGCAAAACATCTAGTGCGAGCTCGTGTAGGGTGGCCAGTGGAGAAAAAGAGCACATAAATAAAAATATAATAAGCACAGGAAGTAAAGAGCCATCACAAAAACTATGTTGTAGCCACGACCACAAGGCCAAAAAGTTAAGGAAGTGAAGCCATAAAGGCTATAAACAAGAAGCTTACCTTATGTGCAGAGAAGAAGAGAGACCCTCGAGCAAGCTTTCTCATAGAGCTTCCATGCATGAGCCCGAGCTTATACAGGACGGCCAATAAAAATAAAGCCATGAGAATGAGAAAAGAGAAGTCAAAAACCAAGTATGTATAGGCCGCGGCTTTAATGGCCTTTCTTGCTCTTCGAATGAAGTGAAAAAGCCATAGTAGTATAGAAATCAAGCTTACCTAGTCAAAGATTCAACTATCTGAAAGCAAGAGTGAAGATTCCTAAGCATGCAAGCTATAGACTGAGCTCAATCATGGTGGTGCTATCCTTTCATGCACAACCAATGTCTTCAAAATGATGATTGCAAAATGAAATCATTTTTAGGGTTTGACTTCCTTTTGTTCTTTGCCCTAATTTGAGCTAAGTCAAATATTATAATTGCCTTTGAATATTCATATTTGACAATAGCATGTGGAGAAATTCGAATTTAGGGTTGTTTTGCATTTGATTTAAAAATTCTAAAGCTTAATACTTTTGGTGGCTGAATTCTCATATGCTTAGGTTGACTTTGGTTAAGTCCTTAGGACTGGTGTTTCTATATCAACCTTCATACCTTTTCCTTGGTGGGAATATAGGATGTTAATACCTTAGGTTTTTGTCTTTTAATTGATTTTGAAGGAAGTCAATTAAAGTATGAATGGTAAATATCTTATGACCTAAGGTTAATATCACTCATGACTTAGGGATTTTTATTTTCAATTAATTTTTGAGAAATCAATTAGAGTATTGAGAGAACAATATTGCCTTGATATTTTTTATGATTTTTTAAAAGAAAAATCAAGCATGGTATTGATGAAATAAAGATGTATTTGTTTTTGCAAAAGATTTAGCAATCTTTAATTGCAAAAAATAGACAAATTGTAAAATCTGCAATCATGTAAAGCAGAAGCATAAAGCAATATTTATAAATTGTTTTATGATTTCTTGCTATTTTTAGGAGACTGTATTGACTTTTTCTCTTGGTCGGATTTGAGTTTCATCTTGGATAGATAAGGTGTTTTTCTAGCTTTTAAAGTAGATTTAGCTTATTTTTAGAGGCTTTTCAGTATGATCATAAAAGCAGTGTGCTTTTTTTGCTTTTATGTAGTCTTTTAGGACAGTTTTGAGGCTTTTTTCCTTGAGCTTGTTAGTGAGCTCAGATTAGGGTTTCTTGAGATATATTTTGAAGAAGCTTAGTATTTTTCTTCTTCTCAGTTCAGAATACAGTTTCTTGCTCTTAGCATTCTCGAGCTTGTAAAGTTAGTTGTACTTAGTTCAGACAGACACTCTTTTAGTTTCAATAAAGTAGCATAGTTCTTTTCATTTTTTGGTCTCAATCTGGTAATAGTTTGATGTATTTTTGTTTTGAAATTTGAAGCCTTAGATGTCCTACTTTTATGAGTTTTCTACATAGAATTTCATGTTTTTAGGTTGTATGATGTATTCAATGCCTTTGGATCTTTATAAAAATTGCTGATGAAATAATGTACCAATGAGATTGTGAGAACTATTGTAATAGAGAAATTGTTGTGAGTGGCAAAATCTAGATTTTTTAGAAATAACAAGTTAATCACCAGTTAGTTTTAAGTTTTGATTTCAGTCCATCCTTCTAACTCTTTCCTTCAGAAAAATATTTATAATAGGATCAATCATTCGAAGAACTGGCTCACTTTGGAGATTCCTTCTTCGTTCAGATCACCCACATCTGAAGAAGGTTTCCATGTTTTAGTAGATTGTTGAATCTTGTATTCAGCAGGGTGCAAATCTAACTGACAACAATTACATAATAGCAATTTTTTACAATAGTTAGGAGCTATTTTAGGAAGTACTTGCATGCCATGTGGCTTAGTGAGGGACCTTTTGCAAGAGCAAAGATGTTTACTAGAAGATTTCAGATAAAGCACAAAGTCGTCATAGCCTTTACACTTTCCACTAGAATCAAAGCATAACACTATTATTCATTTCTTTTGTATGCATTTTCCATTGATCATAAGACTTTAGTATAAGATGCATCTTGTGATCACAATTCTATGTACAAAGTCTTGTAGCAATATCTTTCTATGAGGTGAAATCCATAACAAAAAAATTATGTACTGAATTAGCATAACACTGCTTTCCAAACTACTGGTAATTGTATCTTTCCAACTATATAACCAAGTCAACTGAAATATTGTCAGTGGATGAAAATGATGTCAAGATAGAACATCATATCAGCTTTTGATCGAGTCTTACAAAATAAGATAATCCAGACCAAAATAATAGATCAACGATCTTCCAGTGTCGGAGCAACTACTGAACTATGCAAGTAGTGTACATCATTGGAAATATTCCAATTTATATTGTTGACATTAATGACAACCTTCCAATTTCCAACAATCTCCCCCTTTGTCATTGATGGAAACACATGGTGTGAAAACCATCAAAAATTATTCTTCTAAGTTTTTCATTTCTCTCTCCAAGAACTTCTCTTTTCACACAGTACCTTCTCTCCCCCTTGACATTAATGGAAAAGGATAAAAGGATATTGAATGCTTTAACAATTTCCATTGCATACCTGAATACTCCCCTTGAGGAGTACATCCAAAAATAGTAAATATGAGTAATCAACCAGAGGTGGTTGTCCATTGAAGTTTACTAAGAATATCTATCCAAGAGGATTTCCCTTCATCCCAAAGCTTCTTCGCTTCTAACAAGTCTCTCTGGATAGGTAATTGTGATTAACTAGGATGTCTTTTCCTTCAACTAGAGTCCTTAGAGAAACATTTGAGTTCAAAATACTGTCAGTCAGAGAAAGAGAATAGTAGATAGGAGTGCACTTAGTCCTTATTAGATCTTTGAGCTTTCCATATTGTTCAACCATTTCTCCTTTCTCCTTATGTAATATAATATATTCCTCATGCAGTTTTGTTAAATCGTACCAAGTTTGATCATCTAGATCTAAAGCTATATTAAAGGTGTTGGATGAAAACTTTATTTGTGTCTCAACTATGTCCTCAACATCCTTGAATCTCTAAATTGCATTAGGCCATGTCCAACAAAATGAGAATAGACTTTTGGCCTCTTTCTCACACTCTTGAACCTCTTTAAATCTGTCAAGTGCAATGCTATGTGTAGACTTGCACCTGTCTTCAATTTCTAACAATCCTTTTCCTTTGACCCAAGTGACCATTTCACTCACTGCTTGACTCTTCAATTCTTTGAATTTATCAGTCAATGAATCGATGCTTTTCATAATGGGTTGTGAAGAACTAGTGACTTCTCTAGGAACTATCTGAGGATGTACCTTTTTCCTTTCTAGTTGCTTGAGTCTCTTTGGAGATGGTTCAGTCTAGGAAATCAATGCATGAACCTCAATATTTTTTCTCTTTTTCTTGAAGGGAATCATAGATTTACTAGAGATCAACTCAGTGCATTCAAGAATTTTTCGACCTACTTTAGTGTAAGTTATGAATCTAGGTTTGTTGGGATCTTGAGGGTTGTTGATTAACATTTCTATACAACTAGTAGCATAATCCTTTTCAATATCATACCCCAACTCAGGAATCCATGTGTCTCTTGGTTCAATTGCCTTGTTAATGTAGCTATCATGAGATACCAAAAATGTTATCTCATCCTTATATTTTGTGACTAGTTCTCTTGGAATTCTCCTTCTTCTGTTCATTCTTCTCTAGAATTTCCAGAGAATGCAACAAGGGCATCTCCTTATGCATCCAAATCTCCATCATTAATTCTCTGATCTGATGAGAAACCGGTTTGGTATTTACCTAAACAGCTTCTCCTATACTAGGAACTTCTCTCATAAAATAGAAGGTTAGACATAATACAAATGTTCCATATCTAAATGCATATTTCCTCTTTTTGATATCATTCATATTTTCCAACAGTTGTTGCTGGAGCAACTCACAAAGATCATATTTTTTTCTTTTCTCAACCATTTCTAATGTGAAGTCAATTACAGAGGTAGAGACATCATTATTACCAAAAATAAAGTGTGAAATAACCAAATTTTCATACTGTTGGGTTATTGATTCTAGTACCTCTATTCTTCATTAACCCCTTTGTCAAGTTTACATTCAAGAGTAGGTTCGGTGGATAATAAACAAGTTACATCTCTAATTTCCTCTCTAGATATTATATACGAACTGTCAAGCCACAAAAATTGATCATGAAATTTTCTAAGTTCCATTCTAATACATCTCTCCTCATTGCTAAAATTTGGAAACCAATCCCACACATCCAATTTCATCTCTATAAGCATGTTGTGTTGGACATTTTTAGGGTAGATTCTTCTCCACTTAATTCTTCAAACCACAATATGTGTGCTTTTCCATAAGTAGGTTCTTCTAATTTTCTATGAATATATATATCCCAATGTCTTCAATTGGAATAACACCAAGGGGAACATTTGAAAATGCACCCAAGGGGTTGAATTCTAGGGTTTTAACAAGATACTTCTTAAATTATGGTTTTGGTCTTACTAAATTGTCTACGACTCGTGGTATATCCATTTATGCTTATGTTTCTGCTGTTATGTTTTCACATTGTTAGACCTATGATATGTTGTTTGGATATTTTGATCGTTGGTTTTGAGCGATAGTGGATTATTCTGTGACATGATGATACTTTGTATGGTGATTATTGTTTTCTGATATGCTTTGAGTTAGCATAGATGTTTACTATCAGTTGATTATTGCTATGTATATGTTACGATGGACTAACAACTATTTATTTTGTCAATTTGTTGTGACGTGTATTGGTGTGGAGAACGGAATCGCATCACTCGCTTGCGAGTGCCCTGCGATATCTGTGATTTTCTTCACACACTGTGTTTGTTTAATGCTTTATATATATATATTTGTATGCATGTTATTGCTTGGTTGTAGGAAATTGTAGGTACATGACACCGACCCCACCTGGGTACTCAGGTTTGAGCGTGTCAAGACTCAACGGAAACGTTGATCGGGAGATAGTAGTTTGGTTTACCCTAGTCTAGTCTTTAACCCTGGTCTTAGTACTTTGTCTGTTTTAGTTCAGAGTCATAGGTTTGTATCGTCATTTTCTGTTTGAATAAATTGTTGAAAATTAAATATTGGTTAATTTTAATGTTAGTTTATTGTGCTTTAATTATTGGTATTTAAATTAATGTTTAAATGTGGTAGAAATTACTTGCTTGATAATTTAATTCATTAATTAGCTTATTTAGTTAAATGGTTGATCTTAAAAGATTAAACTGATTTAATTAAATAAATTAGTTAATTAAATTAAATTATTAAGTGTGTAAATTATATTGCAATTGAAAATTAGAAAATTAAATTAAAAAAATGCATGTGAATTGAAAATTTAGTTTTAAATTTAAATTAAATAAATTAAAATTTGCATGCAAATTTGAAATGGGAAATTTGCCGAGAAGTGGTGGGGAAGATATTTTCACAACCACTTCTCGACATGTGTGTGAGTGCAATAATTGCTTTGGGTTGTTGAAAATTGGTTACAAAGGATATTTTGGATCTCGGGAAAAACATAGAGGTTGTTCAATTTCCTCACGGGGAAACTATCAGAGCTTTGCAAAAAAAAATTCTTGCTGTGTAAAATTTATTTTCTAAGAGGATTTGTTATTTCCTCTGGGGTTCTATATTTGTGGAAGATCCCCTTGGAGGATCTTGGTGGTTGCTTAAGCTCTCTTGGATTTGAAGATTTTCTTATTGGAGGAAGATTTAGGGAATTGTATGCTACAGGCAAAAGGAATTCTCTTACAGGCAAGTATCTTAATTCAGGTATTTTTCTTGTTTGTTTGTTTGTTTTCTTTAAAAGTTAGAGAAAAGATTAATTTTGTATTTCATGTGTTCTTTTTGGGAATTTGGTAAAACTTTATTTAAATAGTAGAAAGAATCTGAGAAGAATTTTAGATGAGAAAGGGAAAGAAAATTCTTGCCATATTTTAAAATCTCTGTGAAATTGTGAAAACAAGGAAACTATAAAGAAATAAAATGGGGCAAAACAAAATTTTATTTTATAGAGGCAAAAATTGTTAAATATCTGAAGGGGTTTGTTATTTCATTTTGAATTTCCTGTTGAATGTTAATGCCCAATTTCTGTAATTAATTGTTGTTTTAATGAATTCTGTAAATGTGATTTATTTGAATATTTTTTTTAAAATCGCCGCCGTACGGACGAAATTACCAGATTGAAGTTTTGTTATATTGTTATTATTTTGAAATGAGGATAATAGTTGTCAAAATTCGTAGGGTTTTAAATCCTTCATACCAAAGAAATTTCGTTTTTTCTTTGTAGACTATATATGAAATATATAAGGGCTTTTTATGGGGGCCGTGGGGGTTTTCCCCACAGTCGCCACCCCTAAGGGAGGCGACAGTGGGAGGTGGCTACAGCTACTCCCACAGCCGCCGCCCCTAAGGGAGGTGACGGTGGGAGTAACTCCCACCACCTCCGCCCTTGCACAGAGCGGCTCGGCTATGGCCATGGCCTGCTAAAACCCTTGTCGCGGCCGGGAACAGGCTGCGAAATAGTTAAAAAACTTTGTTACTTTTTAATCTAAAATTTCGTACTAGTATTTAAAAGGTAAAATTTATAATTCGGATTTTATATATATATGTATAAATATATATATATATATATATATAAATATATATATATATATATATATATGAATATATATATATAATTTATTTGTTGGAATTAAGTATGGTATTTTTATAGTAATATTTATATATTTACATATGATTATATGTTAATATATAGATATTTGTTAAGTTTGTGCAATTATTAAATTAGAAAAATAATTTTGAAATTTTAAAATTTCATGAGAAAATAGAAATTGTGGAAGTATAGAAATGATTATATATATATATATATATATATATATATATTTGTGAAAATTAGAAGAGTGAATTAAAAGAAAACAATTACATTCATTGTTCTCAAAATAGATTTTTTTTTCATTAAAACGACTTATAAATATGTTGTACTCAAACTCATACATATGGATTTAGTATATCCAAATGATAGACAAGAATTTTCTTTAAATTGATCTAATTTTGTGAATTGGGTAAATGGGGAAAGTCTCTATTAATCTAGTCTTCCAGACCAATTGTTAAATGGGGATTGTGATTGTTAAGTTAAATTTCGTGTGTTAACTAAGGATGTGTACAAGGCTTTGTTTGGTGGTTTGACACCTGTGTTATGAACATTGAATGTTGTTCATTTTAACGTGATTGGTCTTTTATATAGATCTTGGTTGTATGTACACTTTATAAACCTTAGTCAGTGAACATAGATTTCCATGTTATGTTTAGGGGAGTGGCTATTTGTAAGGGCCGACACACAAAGTGGTGTCAGGGTAACTTACAAATAGTTAACTAAGTCAGTGATAATTAAATGACATAGTAGTTAGATTTAAAAATTTTAATAAGATATTCATGCCTCTCTTATGACTCTTGAGCTACCACAGTCATGAGTATAAGATGAGAAGGCCTAGAATGGCAAATCAATGTCTTGTTCCTTTAAAAGACATTCGATTCCACAATAGTATGCAATAGGGGCCGGGTTTCGTAAGAGGTTACTAGGGTAACCCAAGGATTGGGGGCCGGAACCTAGGAAGAAACACCAGGGTAACCTTTGCAACGTTGTGATGACACTCCACCTAGAATAACAGTCAACCTTGTATTTGTAAAACATTCAATTGTTTTAATCTGGAAACAATGTAACCAATAGTCTATTGTGTACTAGTGTCTAGGGTTAGTAGGTTAGGTCTAGGTAACCTTATTACTATCTCCTAGCACGAGGGGTGGACCTACGGGTACCACATGGTTGGGTGGAATGTGCACCTTACTCCGTTGGGTCCCCAGTTTGATCATGGCATCGAGAGCTTCATGGATGGAGAGCTCACACTTGGATCTTATGTGTACTTTCATCATTGTATAGTGTAAGTCTTGTATTGTAAAACATCCCTCAAATGTTGTGAGGTGAACAATGTAAATGTAATTGTAATCATTATTGAACTACCTCATCAGATGGATGAGTATTGTATATTCTATCAAATGCAATGTATGGAAAAACATGTATGTACTTTAATATATTATCTTGAATGGAATTTAATGTTATACAATGTTTATCTTTATGTTAATATTTATTATGTGCAATGCGAAATACGTAAGTCACTTATGGAAAACTTAAAGTAGTGTATCGTCTAGTAACTTAACGAATGTATGCAATTAATTAACTTAATATTAATACTTTAAAAAAAAAATTATTACACCTTTAAACACATTTGCAACATTCTTAGGTTATTAAGACGAGGCATTACAGATTGGTATCAAAGCCAAGGTTACAAACACTGGACGCTCTGGGTAATCACGAGCCCATTAGGTTGACCTAGTATGTAGTGTCGCAACTGATAACCTTGGTTAAATAGTATCTAAGACTCGTTATTGTTATGTGTAGGAACATGCCTAGGCGAGGAGGAAGAGGTCGTGGTAGAGGTCGAGGTGGAGGCCGAGGGCCGATCCCTCAGGTTACTCCCCCTCCTAGCCCTCACCACAGTGATTAGGCAGAACAGTTGGGTCAGAGAAATGAGGGACATAATCCCAAACAGTCAGCAGTAGAGGGTTCTTAGATACGTCCACTATTAGAGGAGGTCCTAGCTCGTCTTGGACCTAGACAGGTAGATGATCAGGAGATTGTCAGAGAGAGAGATAGATCTCCTAGGAGAGTAGAGGACACAGCACATCAGGATTCTATTATTGCAGGCCATATGAGGGATTTACTGAGGGCACGCCCTCCTACTTTTGATGGTTCAGGAGGAGGTTTAGAGGCTGAGACCTGGCTACTGGATTTGAGTAGATGCTTCGCCATGCACCCATATGGTAGCAATACCCATGCTAGATGTGCTATTATGCACTTGAGAGGATTCGCCTCTACTTGGTGGCGCCTAGAGTAGCAGAAGCTCCATTTGGATATTGGTTCTGTGTCTTGGGAGATGTTTCTCAAGAGGTTCAGAGCACAGTTCCTTTCGGAACATTGGAGGCAGCATAGGGCTGACGAGTTCCATGATCTATGTCAGTTGGCTCTTTCTGTAGAGCAATATGAACATAGGTTTTATGAACTTAAGCAGTATGTTGGTATTGGCGATGATGAGCCTATGCTAGTACAACACTTTATCAGGGGTTTAAACGCCCGCATCAATGGTGGTGTCCGAGTATTTGAGCCAAAGACTATGGAAGTAGCGGTGGAGAAGGCTCACATAGTAGAAGAGAACCTTATTATGGCTTTAGGTGGGCACACAGGAGTGCAGATTGGGAGTGCTCCTGCAGCAGGTTTTAGTCCCCGGGGTGGACAGGCACAAACAAGTGGTTCCTCTAGGAACCAACAGACACCCACAAAGGGTGGGCAACAACAACAACAAAGAACACCTCAAAAGAACAATAACCCTCAACCACAACAACAAAACAGTCCTCAAACAGGAAAGGGTCGTAACTGGTGGCGCAACAAGCGCAATAGGCAGGATCAGCCTGTGCAGAGTGCTCAGTCTACCGTCAGTAGGGGTAATTTTCAGCAGTCCAATGCACCTTCGGGTGGCAGAGGATTCGATAGAGGCACAGGTACAGGATGTTATTCATGTGGACAACAGGGACACATAGCTAGGCAGTGTCCAATGAGAGGTTCTACTGGTTATGGGCCTCGACCTACAGTTTCAGAGCCTACGGTGGGAGATGTAGGACGAGCACATACAGTATATGCTACGGTTAATGACCGCCAAGCCGATCACCAGAACACGGTGGTCGAAACTTCAGGTAAGTTACATGGTGTTAGTGTTTCTATACTTTTTGACTTTGGAGCCACTGACTCCTTTATTTCACCGACCATTATTGACCATTGTGGTCTTGTGGCAGTAAAGCAAGGTGGTAAGTGGCAAGTTGAATTCACCTCAGGGGTGAAAGTAGCAGTAGATAACTTAGTACATAACTGTGAACTTAAAATTGGTGCGTTAACTACCTTAGTAGATTTATATGTTACACCCTTAGGATCGTATGATATAGTTTTAGGTATGGATTGGCTAGCATCTTATCATGTTGTAATTGACTATCGACTTAAGACAGTTAGTTGCATTAATGATATAGGTGCGAAAGTGGAAATCGTAGGTATTCAAAGACCTATCTCTTTGCGGATGATATATGTTATGCAATTAAAGAGATGTCTTCGTTAGGGATGTCATCTGTTTGCAACAATAGTTACTGATTTAGAAGAGGGTGAGAGTCAAGAGGTATCTCTTGATGATCATCCTATTCTTAGGGAATTTGCTGATGTGTTTCCTGATGACATTCCTGGAATGCCACCGAAGAGGGATATTGACTTTAGAGTTGACCTAGTTCCTAGAGTTGAGCCTATATCTAGAGCTCCTTATAGAATGACAACCCAGGAGTTAGAGGAACTTCGTATTCAGTTAGAGGAATTATTAGAAAAGGGATTTATTCATCCAAGTGTTTCCCCTTGGGGAGCACCTATTATCTTCGTAAAGAAGAAGGACGGATCTCTTAGGCTGTGTATTGACTATTGTCAATTGAACAAGGTTACGATAAAGAATCGTTATCCTTTGCCTAGAATCGATGATCTTTTTGATCAAATTAAGGGAGCTAATGTGTTCTCTAAAATTGATTTGAAATCTAGTTATCATCAAGTGCGTATAGCTGAAGTAGACATTCATAAAACTGCTTTTTGAACTCGTTATGGGCACTACGAATTCACAGTAGTACCATTTGGGTTAACGAATGCACCGTCTGTATTCATGAGTTTAATGAATGGTGTATTTTGTACATACCTCGATCGCTTTGTCTTGGTATTTCTCGATGATATTTTAGTTTATTCGAGAAACATGAAGGAACATGAAGAACACTTGAGACAAGTATTGCAATGTTTAAGGGAAAATCAATTGTATGCGAACCTGAAGAAGTGTGACTTCTTTCAACCTGAAATAAAATACCTTGGACACGTGATATCAGGAAAAGGTATCACTGTGGATCCTTCAAAGATCCAAGCTATTGTGGATTGGCCCGCACCTACTAATGTAGGTGAAGTTCGTAGTTTTATGGGTCTAGCTGGTTACTATAGGCGGTTTGTAGAGGGATTTTCTAGAATCGGTCATCCTATTACTTCTCTTCAGAGGAAAGGGAAGAAGTTTGTTTGGACATAACAGTGTCAGTTGGCTTTTCAGACTCTTAAAGAAAAGTTAACTAATGCACCTATACTCATTGTTCTTGATCCTACTAAGGATTTCGTAGTGTGTACGGATGCATCTTTAGAAGGTTTAGGAGCAGTTTTGATGCAAGATGGGCGTGTGATTGCTTATGAGTCTCGCAAACTCAAAGATCATGAATTAAACTATCCTACTCATGACCTAGAACTAGCTGCAGTTGTGCATGCATTAGTTTGATGGAGGCATTTTCTATTAGGTCATCATTTTGAACTTCATACTGATCACCATAGTTTGCAATACATCTTTACACAACCTAACTTGAATGCTAGGCAAAGACGATGGATGGAGTTCTTGTGTGAGTACGATTTTGAAGTAAAATATGTTCAAGGAAAAGAGAATGTAGTGGCTGAGGCTCTTAGTCGACGTTGACATGAAATCTCTGCTACTACTCTTGAAGTAGATTTGAGAGGTCAAATAGTAGTTGCACTTCCTACTGATAGATTGTATCAGGAAGTGAGGTCGGAAATTGAATTGGGTAGACCTTTAGAAGGTCGATTTGCAGGCTATGTCTTACAATCAGATGGTATATTATGACATTTAGGTCGTATTTATGTACCACATGAAGAGAGTCTTCGTACATTAATTATGACTGAAGCTCATCGAGCTTCGTATTCAGCTCATCCAAGAGTTAAGAAAATGCATGCCGATCTTCGGCAATTGTATTTCTGGCCTGGTATGAAACGTGATATTGTTGATTATGTATCGAGATGTCTTGAATGCCAGCGAGTTAAAGCTGAGCATCATCATCCTGCTGGATTATTGCAGCCACATCTCATTCCCAAATGGAAATGGGATACTATATCCGTTGACTTCATTGTTGGGTTACCTACATCATCACGTCGACATGATGCCATTATGGTAACTATTGACCATTTGACTAAAGTAGCTCACTTTTCACCATTACGTTCATCATATAATGCTTCATCCGTAGCTAGGATATTCATGGAGGATATTGTTAGATTACATGGGATTCCTTGTAGGATTATATCGGATAGAGATCCTATATTTACTTCAGCCCTTTGGACTTCATTACAACATGCCCTAGGTACACAGTTGAACTTTAGTTCAGCGTATCATCCTCAAACCGATGGTCAAATGGAAAGAATTAACCAAATATTAGAGGATATGCTTAGGATGTACGTAATGGACCAACAGTCTCATTGGGAGGATTATCTGTACTTAGTAGAATTCGCTTATAACAACAGATATAAGAGTTCCATAGGTATGCCACCATTTCAGGCATTATACGGTCATCCTTGTCGAACTCCACTAAGTTGGGATCGACTAGAGGATAGAGTATTACTTGGACCTGAGATGCTTCGTGACATGGAGCAACAGGTTGACCATATTAGAGAACATCTGATAGCAGCTCAGGATAGGCAAAAGAAATATGTCGATGCGCATAGGATAGATTGACAGTTTGCTGTTGGTGATAGAGTGTTTCTTCGAGTGCAACCGCGAAAGAGTCCAATCCGTTATGGAAAAGGCTCTAAGCTTGCGCCTCGTTTCGTTGGGCCATTCGAGATTTTAGAGAGAATTGGCCCCGTGGCGTATCGACTCGCCTTACCACCCAGTTTATCTCGTATTCATGATGTTTTTCATGTGTCAGTTCTTAGACCATATCATCCTGACATATCTCATGTACTTGATTGGAATGCGTTACAGGTAGAGGATGGGCAGCTGGCTTTGGAGCCCGTGGCCATTCTACAGCACCGGACGCTCGGTCTCAGGGGTTGAGACATTGATCAGGTGAGGGTCTAATGGGATCCTAGGCATGAGGCTTCAGCTACCTGGGAGGATGCGACACGCATGAGGGAACTTTATCCCTATCTGTTTGCAGGCTTTCAGGAGCAAGCCTGATCCTAGGGGGGGGATGTAGTACCCCTCCGTTTATGCTTATGTTTTTGCTGTTATGTTTTCACATTGTTAGACCTATGATATGTTTGGATATTTTGATCGCTGGTTTTGAGCGATAGTGGATTATTCTGTGACATGATGATACTTTGTATGGTGATTATTGTTTTCTGATATGCTTTGAGTTAGCGTAGATGTTTACTATCAGTTGATTATTGCTATGTATATGTTACGATGGACTAACAACTATTTATTTTGTCAGTTTGTTGTGACGTGTATTGGTGTGGAGAACGGAATCGCATCACTCGCTTGCGAGTGCCCTACGATATCTGTGATTTTCTCCGCACGGTGTGTTTGTTTAATGCTTTATATATATATTTGTATGCATGTTATTGCTTGGTTGCAGGAAATTGCAGGTACATGACACCGACTCCACCTGGGTACTCAGGTCTGAGCGTGTCAAGACTCAACGGAAACATTGATCAGGAGATAGTAGTTTGGTTTACCCTAGTCTAGTCTTTAACCCTGGTCTTAGTACTTTGTCTGTTTTAGTTCAGAGTCATAGGTTTGTATCATCATTTTCTATTTGAATAAATTGTTGAAAATTAAATATTGGTTAATTTTAATGTTAGTTTATTGTGCTTTAATTATTGGTATTTAAATTAATGTTTAAATGTGGTAGAAATTACTTGCTTGATAATTTAATTCATTAATTAGCTTATTTGGTTAAATGGTTGATCTTAAAAGATTAAACTGATTTAATTAAATAAATTAGTTAATTAAATTAAATTATTAAGTGTGTAAATTATATTGCAATTGAAAATTAGAAAATTAAATTAAAAAAATGCATGTGAATTGAAAATTTAGTTTTAAATTTAAATTAAATAAATTAAAATTTGCATGCAAATTTGAAATGGGAAATTTGCCGAGAAGTGGTGGGGAAGATATTTTCACAACCACTTCTCGACATGTGTGTGAGTGCAATAATTGCTTTGGGTTGTTGAAAATTGGTTACGGAGGATATTTTGGATCTCGGGAAAAATACAGAGGTTGTTCAATTTCCTCACGGGGAAATTATCAGAGCTTTGCAAAAAAACAAATCTTGCTGTGTAAAATTTATTTTCTAAGAGGATTTGTTATTTCCTCTGGGGTTGTATTTTTGTGGAAGATCCCCTTGGAGGATCTTGGTGGTTGCTTAAGCTCTCTTGGATTTGAAGATTTTTTTATTGGAGGAAGATTTAGGGAATTGTATGCTACAGGCAAAAGGAATTCTCTTATAGGCAATTATCTTAATTCAGGTATTTTTCTTGTTTGTTTGTTTGTTTTCTTTAAAAGTTAGAGAAAAGATTAATTTTGTATTTCCTGTGTTCTTTTCGGGAATTTGGTAAAACTTTATTTAAACAGTAGAAAGGATCTGAGAAGAATTTTAGATGAGAAAGGGAAAGAAAATTCTTGCCATATTTTAAAATCTCTGTGAAATTGTGAAAACAAGGAAACTATAAAGAAATAAAATGGGGCAAAACAAAATTTTATTTTATAGAGGCAAAAATTGTTAAATATCTGAAGGGGTTTGTTCTTTCATTTTGAATTTCCTGTTGAATGTTAATGCCCAATTTCTGTAATTAATTGTTGTTTTAATGAATTCTGTAAATGTGATTTATTTGAATTTTATTTTTTAAATCGCCGTCGTACGGACGAAATTACCAAATTGAAGTTTTGTTATATTGTTATTATTTTGAAATGAGGATAATAGTTGTCAAAATTCGCAAGGTTTTAAATCCTTCATACCAAAGAAATTTCATTTTTTCTTTGTAGACTATATATGAAATATATAAGGGCTTTTTATGGGGGGCGTGGGGGTTTTCCCCATAGTCGCCGCCCCTAAGGGAGGTGACAGTGGGAGGTGGCTGCGGCCACTCCCACAGCCGCCCCCCCTAAGGGAGGCGACGGTGGGAGTAACTCCCACCGCCTCCGCCCTTGCACAGAGCAGCTCGGCTATGGCCGTGGCCTGCTAAAACCCTTGTCGTGGCCGGGTACAGGCTGCGAAATAGTTAAAAAACTTTGTTACTTTTTAATTTAAAATTTTGTACTAGTATTTAAAAGGTAAAATTTATAATTCGGATTTTATATATTGTTTATAAATATATATATATATATATATATATATATGAATATAGATATAATTTATTTGTTGGAATTAAGTATGGTATTTTTATAGTAATATTTATATATCTACATATGATTATATGTTAATATATAGATATTTGTTAAGTTTGTGCAATTATTAAATTAGAAAAATAATTTTGAAATTTTAAAATTTCATGATAAAATAGAAATTGTGAAAGTATAGAAATGTATATATATATATATATATATATATATATATATATATATATATATATATATATATATATATATATATATATATATATATATATATATATATATATATATATATTTGTGAAAATTAGAAGAGTGAATTAAAAGAAAACAATTACATTCATTGTTCTCAAAATAGATTTTTTTTTCATTAAAACGACTTATAAATATGCTGTACTCAAACTCATACATATGGATTTAGTATATCCAAATGATAGACAAGAATTTGCTTTAAATTGATCTAATTTTGTGAATTGGGTAAATGGGGAAAGTCTCTATTAATATCTAGTCTTCCAGACCAATTGTTAAATGGGGATTGTGATTGTTAAGTTAAATTTCTTGTGTTAACTAAGGATGTGTACAAGGCTTTGTTTGGTGGTTTGACACCTGTGTTATGAACATTGAATGTTGTTCGTTTTAACGTGATTGGTCTTTTATATAGATCTTGGTTGTATGTACACTTTATAAACCTTAGTCAGTGAACATAGATTTCCATGTTATGTTTAGGGGAGTGGCTATTTGTAAGGGCCGACACACAAAGTGGTGTCAGGGTAACTTACAAATAGTTAACTAAGTCAGTGATAATTAAATGACATAGTAGTTAGATTTAAAACTTTTAATAAGATATTCATCCCTCTCTTATGACTCTTGAGCTACCACAGTCATGAGTATAAGATGAGAAGGCCTGGAATGGCAAATCGGTGTCTTGTTCCTTTAAAAGAAATTCGATTCCACAATAGTATGCAATAGGGGTCGGGTTTCGTAAGAGGTTACTAGGGTAACCCAAGGATTGGGGGCCGGAACCTAGGAAGAAACACCAGGGTAACCTTTGCAACGTTGTGATGACACTCCACCTAGAATAACAGTCAACCTTGTATTTGTAAAACATTCAATTGTTTTAATATGGAAGCAATGTAACCAATAGTCTGTTGTGTACTAGTGTCTAGGGTTAGTAGGTTAGGTCTAGGTAACCTTATTACTATCTCCTAGCACGAGGGGTGGACCTACGGGTACCACATGGTTGGGTGGAACGTGCATCTTACTCCGTTGGGTCCCCAGTTTGATCATGGCATCGAGAGCTTCATGGATGGAGAGCTCGCACTTGGATCTTATGTGTACTTTCATCATTGTATAGTGTAAGTCTTGTATTGTAAAACATCCCTCAAATGTTGTGAGGTGAACAATGTAAATGTAATTGTAATCATTATTGAACTACCTCATCAGATGGATGAGTATTGTATATTCTATCAAATGCAATGTATGGAAAAACATGTATGTACTTTAATATATTATCTTGAATGGAATTTAATGTTATACAATGTTTATCTTTATGTTAATATTTATTATGTGCAATGCGAAATACTTAAGTCACTTATGGAAAACTCAAAGTAGTGTATCGTCTAGTAACTTAACGAATGTATGCAATTAATTAACTTAATATTAATACTTTAAAAAAAAAATTATTACACCTTTAAACACATTTTGCAACATTCTTAGGTTATTAAGACGGGGCATTACACAAGATACTTCTTAAATTATGGTTTTGGTTTTACTAAATTGTCTACGACTTGTGGTATATCCATCAATTCAATAGAATTCAATGAAGAATTCAAACGGAATAATGTGTAGTAGTAGTAACTTACCTCTTTTATACGCACTAAATCCAAGCACCAAAGTTCTAAAGTATGGAAACACTCTAGTTTCTTCAAGCTTGTTCTACATGCTTCTACTCTTTTGCAAATACCTTTCATTGAATGAATATTCCATAACATACTTAAATTTATTTGTTTGATCCCAATTGTTTCAACAATAAATACTTTAGACTGTAAGTAGATGACCTCAAAATTAGTGTATACTTCCATCTTTTCAAGCTCTACAAAATTTATTTTTCACGCATGTGCACCTAAAAATTCCTTTCCCATGAGATCTCAAATTAATTATCTATAATAACTACATTTATGTCATGACATGACATCATATATCGATAGGGGATATTAAATTTTTTGATTATTGCTCCCCCTTAGCCACTACCTAGATTTTATTTTTGACAAGATTATCTATACCAAAGAATGACATAGATGAAACTGATACTTTTGATTCTCCTTGTTTTTCAAATTCTCCTTCCTTCTTCTAGATCCTTTCCATTTCCTTCTTAGCCTCTATCAGATCAATCTTAATGATTGGTTCATATCTTTTTACCGAATAGTCTCTTTTCATATTTCTACTTCTATAATCTCTAGCAAAGTGTCCCAGTTTGTTGCAATTATAACAAACAACATTATTCCATCCAATTTTTCCTTTATCTAATCAATATCTACAGTGGTTATCCTTGTGTCTAAATAAATTACAGTGATAGCAACATCCCTTGAATGAATAAATCATTTTTTCTAGCATTTTACCTCTACATTCTATAGCTTTATGTCCAATTCTTTTGCATTTAAAACATTGATCGATGAATGATAAAGTATTTTGATTCATTCCATGTCATTTTATTTTATTTTATTTCCACAATATTTTGCTCTATGTCCAAACGTATTGCATGAATAACAAATACCATTAAAATATAAGTACCTTTGAGAATTGGGTTGTTTGATAGGAATCCTTTCGGTATTGCTTCTTTGATTCTTGATTTGTCAACCATTTCCTTGAGTCTTCCTTTGATTATCAACCATGTCAGGGGATTGATTTACATTTGAACTTGTCATTTTTCAAATCCCAAACCACCTTTATCATTAGAAGGTTTTTGTCTTTCAATCAGTTCATCCAACCTTGTAGAACTGATTTTGAATTTGTCCTCATGAGTTTTTTCTTGAAATCCAGATCTAATTTCAGAATTACCACTTCTTGTTTAAGCTTTGCACATTCATCAATTTTTCTTTGAATTTCAGCTTTCTAATAGTCTTCAATTCTCCTATTTTCTTCCACTTGCAGTTCTTTTAGTTCGGTGATTTCCTCATCTGCTTTCTTCAATTGATCACTAACTTATCTATATCTTTCCTTGAATTTCTTGAATTTTTCTCTCAGTTTCTTAATGCACTCATTTTCTTCCTTCAGGATTTCCTTCAAATCATTGTTTTCTTCTTTAGCACTTTCATGATCTTCAAGAGCAATTTCAAGCTCACTATTATTATCTAGAATACAATCTTCTTCAATATGTTAAGTAGGAATCTCTTCTGGAGGAATAAGAAATCTCTTTTGTGTCATATGTTCAAATTCCAAGATCTTCCTCAAGCTATTAGGCTTCTTAAAAGGAACCAAGCTCTTATACTAATTGATGAACACCCGAAATACTGAGAGGGGGGTGAATCAATATTCCATCAAACCATTTAAATAATATCCATCCAAGCAATAACATAATTCTAACTGTAACAATTAGTGAAAGAAAGGAATCAACATAACATGACAATACACATAAACACTAGTATTTTTACATGGAAAACCCAAAATGGGATAAACCATGGTGAGGATTAACTCACAATATAATATATCCTGATATAGAATATTACAAGGGCTCACTTCTAGGACACATTGTCCTTGAAGGCTCACAACCTAAAATAATTTACAAAATAGAGTATGGCTCACTCCTAAAAGATGAACTGAGATAGAATGCACCTTCCTTGTGCTCGAGTTCAGTTCCAATGAAGCATAGTATATAAAACACTTCCCTATAAGTATACTATCTACTCACATATGAAACTTCACACATTTACACTTTCTGACTTTCATCCCTTCAATTGTTTCACATCACCACACACACTTCTCCACAAAAATTCCTTACATATTATTAGCAAATAAAATGGCTCATGATGAATATGCTAAAAAATAAATGACTCTCAACCCAAAATTAGCACTAGTATCAGTTTGCTAATAGCTCTGAAAAGACCACAATTGCATTTGTGGTTTTTCTCTAAATTTTGGAGGTATAGCTCCCTCAAATGATAGGCAATGAATTTATCTCAACTAATGAACACAAGTATGCTTTTAACTAGAAAGCAAGAAAGGCAACAAATGCTAGTTCATAAATATGAAACTAACACAAAAGCGTAAATCACAGCCATAAATGATCAACACAAAGATTGAATGCCTATGACTATCTTATCAAAGGAAATAAGATCAAACTATAATAAATGGATGCTATAAAGCTTATCTCACAAAGAAGACATAACTAAATCACATGCATAATACAAAGATCAACATACTAAGCATCACATTAAATTCATAACACAAAGATCATGAACTATTATAGCATGAAGTAAATGAATAAATCCCTCTCGATAACACCACACGGTGTATATCCCGAGAACCCCCATCTTCTTCTCTATTTTCAAATATATAGTGAACCAACCCCACTGAACGGTCGCCAAAGCCATTACTAAATTTGGAGGTATTCTTATTTATTCTTGTCTTCTTGGAAACTGCTAAAGATCAATTAGAATAATTAACCTAGAAAATGAAATGGCATCGGGAAAGAAAATTGATATTTATCTCACCAATGGTCACCGAATGACCTTTCACACAATCAAATAATTAATGCAGCATCAAGGAGACACCATACGATAGCATGCGTATACTATCTGATTGAAAATGTAACTTAAACTAGTTCAAATTAGCCATTAATCCAAATTGAATTGCCATCTCATTAAATTCCTTGGGAGAAAGTGCCATTGTCCAACCAATCTTCTATAAATTCAGCTAGTGTCACCACTCTTTGTCATTCAGAAGCATCCAACATGGTGAGCACTCAGAGTGATGGTGATTTTGCGAATGACTTCATTATTTTGGAAGAGATTGAATGCATCCCATTGTTTAGGCACCTATCGGATCAGCTAAAGGAGGTTTTTGTGATACAGAGCAAGGTGGAAGAAGAGGTGCTTCATAGTATTCTGAGCGAGGAAATTTTGAGCCAGGAACATGTACACAACACCGCCATGTTGGAGCATTTCATGTACAGGGTCATTAGGACCTATGGCTACCACAAATGGGGTGTAAGAGCATTGGAACACCTGGTGAGGCCTGAATTCCATCATCATGTCAATGTAGCTATCATTGGGCTCAGTTACTATCCTCATAGTGGACTGATAGTTGATACCATTTGTATAGCGACGACTCTTCAGAATGAGATGTTGGAGGAAGTTGTCGCTCTTCTTCATGTTGGGATTGTAAGGAACGATATGGGGCTCTTCACATAATTCCTGCAATCACATGAGAACCTGTTGTCTCCTGCTCATATTGAATGCCTCCAAATTGTGATTGAGGGCATCTGAGCCCTGATATTTTCCCTGTGTACCTAAACATAATGTCTCCTTTTTTTTTCTTTGTTATCAATACTAGCTTTGCAGTTGAATTGACCAATTTTGTAGTGCTAATACAATGTACACACGCACTTATATATAAATAAAATATTTTTTTTTTATATCTCTATGTTCTTCATATTGTGTCTAAAAATGTTGATTTCTTTTGACATAAAAATGGGTAGTTCGTGTAACCTAACAAAACACCGCTTAGGTTTCAAATGATTAAAAGAATACCTCCCAAAGGTATAAATTGCGGGGGAAGTTACTAAATTCTAACACATGAAAACTCATCACATAGGTTATTCACACACATATACCCTCTTTCAAGGAAAAAGATAAGTTTGAATAAAGTCATAAAACACCGCCCCACCAACGTTGTAACAATACAAGCGAAAAAATCAAAGGTTAGAGGCACTAATGAAAACCCCGCTTGAGTTTGAAAAGTACCACAAAACACCACTCAAACATGAATTTAAGTAAAATGACTAAGGAAAATAAGATAAGATAATTAGAAAAAGGGGGGGTTGTTTTTATGAGTAACACATATATATCATATACATTCACTTTCACTAATTAGGTCGGCCTAATTAGAGAAACCCCACCTCACATCAAAACCAAGTTTGTTGGCATTATCATCAAAATAACATTAATCTTCATGCCCAACATAAGCATCTAACATGTGGTATTAGTCGACATGGACCTAAGATAGATCCATACAACATTCACAACACATATTTAATATTCTTAACACCAATTCATAATTAGGTCGGCTTGAGCTAGACCTAAAGCATCAAGACTCGAAACGTATATGCAATGCGTCAAATGTGTAACACAAAAACTTGTTAGCACATCGAATTCTCCTTTAAACGACATCAAATAACTTATCTTCAACTCCACAAGGCAGGATAATTAATCATGAAAGAACACATAATCTCCCACATGAATGCATTGTACAGAACCTTATAGTAGTCCTCAGAGCATAATATTGTTATTCATTTCTTTTGTATGCATTCACCATTCATCATAATACTTTTTTATAAGATGCATCTTGTAATCACAATTCTATGTACAAATTCCTATAGTGATATCTTTCTATGAGGTGAAATCCAGACCAAAAAACTGACATACTGAATCAACATAACACTTTTTTCCAAACTACTGGTAACTATATCTTTCCAACCATATAGCCAAGTCCATTGAAATATTATTAGTGGATGCAAATGATGTCAAGATAGAACATCATATCAACTTTTGATTGAATCTTGGGTATGTACAGGATCATCATGGAAAAAGCAGGCCTTTACATGGCAAAAAAATCAGAAAAATCAGAGTTAGGCAACTTGACATAAAAATTTGAATAAGTTATCTATATTATTTAAAAAATATGTAAGAATAGAATCTGTAGCAAATTATTGAATGTAGTTTCTAAACTACTAGGTTTTTTTTAAATCTATTTGGTGAAAATTTGAAATTTCAATGCAGAGTACTTAAATTTCAAGGAAAAAATAAGAAGTAGGTGTGTCGACCACCCTAACCACAATAAAATGATAATATTTTTTATAATATTTTAGACATAAGTAGAGTACTCATGTTCAGATGTGATGTTTTTTTGTAATTTTTTTCCAAGTAAATAATTAATTATGAATTTTTATTACAACTTTTAAAAAATATAAAACTCGTATGTCTAACCACCTTAACTTGGTCAAAACTTCATGAAATTCAATTTTCTTTTTTAATCCTATAGTATGTGAAGCATAGAATGTGATGCATGTTTTGGATTCCAAAATGTGATACCATTTGAAAGCTATAGATGTTTTTCAATCAGCATCAATGGACTTTAGTCGTAATTCAAATAGAAAATGAATAATAATTATTTATTAAATTCAAAGTAAAGCATAATTTATATTGGTGGAAAGCTGAGAATATCCTTTAAAACCCTTTTAATTTCATCAATTTTGGGTAAAAAAAGTTGTCAGCCACATACCCTACAAATACCCATCATATTGCCACTTTATGGCCCATCATGATCCTGCACATACCCTCTTACAAAATAAGATAATCCTGACCAAAATACCAGATCCATGATCTTCTAGTACCAGAGCAACTACTAAACTATGCAAGTGGTGTAAATCATTGACAATCTTCCAATTTCCATTGTTGACATCAATGACAACCTTCCAATTTCCAATAAGGGACATACACAAGGTGTATGATATGCAGCATCAAGACAATATACACAAACATATAATGTCAAAGACCTAAGGAAAGAAAAGAGAAAAACAAAAAACAAAATAAAAACCAAATAAAAAGGGTGGATCAAGCCTCAATAGTTCATCCAACATGATGTGGATCAGATCTAATTTGTTTTCCAAAATTCATGCTCACTCCAAGGGAACAAAACTTTAGGCTGTCCATTGGGTGAGTATCCAAAAAGGGTGGCTTAGTGAGAAAGTCATACCTCTATGTCAGCTTCTCACCATACAATGAGAAAGTCATGTGTTTGTGTTGGCTTCTCATCATACTAATCATACCAAAGCCATCCCTCTAATAACTTTAATAGGGCACCACAACATGAAACTTTGAGCTTATGAACAATCATGCAAGTAATTTTTTTTGTTCAAAGGGACTTTTCTTAGTTTGTGTAAGGTCTCTTCTTAGGGTTCACATCATGCTTAATGTCTCCAAGAGAGAAAAAAAAGAAATATCACACTCTTGGAGGAAATCAAACCCAATAACACTAGCAAGAAAAGGATGCATCACAAGAATAAAGAAAATCATGCAAATAAATATGAATTTCGATGTATGCCCCCAATTTAAAGTGGTTTCTAACACCATTGTTGTGAGCAATTGCTTTAAAGTAGAAGAATACACAAGAGCTTATTCAGAAAGCACTATGTCAAGTCATATGTTCCCAAATGAAACTACATCATGAATAAAGGGTTGCCCCCAAAATGCAATACTAAATATAACTTAGTACGTCACATGTGAGCCAACTTAAGGCATGTCATCCACTACTTAAGCTTTATCTTATATATACATTGAAGGTGATTAGATAGCCAAAAGAGACAACACCAAGTGCCATATGAGGACAAGGCTATCTAACCCCTTTCCCCCCAATTAGTGCAAGAAAAGGATGAGCTGAGATGATTGATGAAAATTATTATCAATTAGAGGAACTAGGTGCTTCAACACAAGGAAGAGCACCACAATCCTTAAGATGTTGAATTTATCACTTAAAGCCTTAAATTCATTAGTAGAATGACCATGAACTCTATGATATGCACAAAATGAACTTTTGTTATACCATTTCTTTCGTGTTATTAGAGAGAGAGATATCAAGTGATCTTAGAGGAGTCTCAACAAGATGCTCTTGTGATCAATAGTAGGGGATGTTTCTTTCTTACCAAAAGATGTCATGCACACAATAGATGATAAGGCATTCAATGAAGAGATAAAGGTGGTAAACCTAGATCTTTCGTGAAGGAGTATGGTATATATTTCACTTGTTCTCTATCATTTTTCTCAATGTTTTCATTATATCCATGATTAGAAAGGGAATTGTATTCAAGATCACAACATTCTTCCAACTCATATGAGGGGGCTTTTTTCTTTGGAGAAGGATTGGCTTCTTCACGAGAACACAAATCCTTTTTAACTTTCTTACCATTAATCTTCCTCTGATGAGGGATGACAGTTGAAGAGATCGCATCACCACCATGGGGTGATGGTGTTGACATAGAACCAAGTTGAGCACATGAAACACAAGGTTGTTTAGGTGCAGATTGTGAGATTTTGTGTTCTTCCATAAAGGAGGATGTAAAATCTAATGAACCCCAATCATCACTAAAGCATGTTTCTAAAAATGAATCATTTGTATATGACTCTTTGGAATTTGATGGTGAGATTTTGGATTCTTCATTGAAAGGAGGCATAAAATCTAATGACCCTCAATCATCACTAAAGAGTTTTGTTGTAGGTGAAAGACAGTGAGGATTAACATCAACTTTTATAGGTTCTACTTTTGAGGTTTGAATCAAAGTATTAGGGGATTTGGAAGTGTGATGATCATGTTTAACTTGTGATTTATAACTTTGTTCATCTTTTTGTTGTATATCTTGTTGTATTCAAATTTCATTGCATGGTGAAGAGTATATGGGACTCCTTTCATAGCATGAATCAATGGTCTCCCTAAGAAAAAGTTGTATGAAAGAGGTTTGGGCATGATATGGATAGGGGTAGTCAAAACCATAGGTCTGACCTCAATAGGTAATGTGATCACTCCTAATGGTTGCCTATTAACATTGTCAAATCCACAAATATTAACATCATTAAGTTGAATAAGCCTCTTGTCCACTCCAATTTTATCTTGGAGATCAATGCTACACCTGATTCATTATTTATAAGGGTGCGCCTAACTGTGGTTCCATTAATAATCACCTTTATAATTAAGGCTTCATTCTTATGTTGTATCTCAAGCGAGGGTAATTCGTGTTTAGGGAATATGATTTCTAACTTTGTCACTTGAATACAATCAGAGGAGGTTGCTACATCATTCCATTCCATAGAAGATTGCATGTTATTCTTCTACAAAATTTCCTAGAGCATCATATGGTTTGTTATTGATCTTTTTGTAAATCCAAAAGGGTGATGTTTATATGACAAAGTTTCCCAATGAGATCAATCTCTTTTCCGCTATGTGAAGGAAAACTAGGAGTAATAGGAAAGATAGGATGAGGCAATTGCAATGAGGTAGGTATGGATTCTTGTTGCATGTTATATGTGCGAGCAATGGTATTGTAACTTGGTTGTTGCAAAACATTGTTACTACATATTTTTCTTATAATGTTTGAGGTAACTTCTCGAGGTAATGGTTTAGGTGGTTCTATGATGGGAGGTGACTTGGGAAGCCCACTAATTAAAGGAGATCCAATTTGTGCAGTCATAACCTCAACTAAGTGACCTAGATGACCTTCTAGTGGGGGGGGTTTCTAATGAAAACATAACATATTCATCTATGTCATCCACCTTAGTGTTTGTTGAGGAAAATGTAGCATTAGAAGAGGGACAAACAAAATTTTCATGACATTCAATAATTGGGTCTTCTAAGACCAAAATACCTTCGTCACAAGTAGGAGAGGTATTAGGAGAAGTGCAAATATCATTATCATGTTTCTCTATGCGTGCATCCTTTTGCATCAAAGCTTTAGTGGATGATCTAGGGGAGATGAATTCCTCAAGGGCTTCATCTAACATGTCAAAGTCATCACTACTAAAGGGTTTGAATGATATACTTTCTCCAAGGTTAACCATTTTTTGTTTGTTTCCAATGATTGCAAAATGTAAACTAACCTATCTAATAATGCAATGATGTTGGAAATGAAAGAAAAGTACATAAATGTAACACTAATTTTAACTAAAATATGCAAGAAAATGTTCTCCATAATTATGAAAAATCTAACTAAATGCACAATAATTTGAATGCACAAACAAGTTGTTTCAGAAGTTGAATTCTCAGATCATAAAATAGTAACAAAAATGCAAACCAGAGATTAAAAAGAACCCAAAAATTTTCCTAAAATGTTTGTACAGGGACTCATTCACCACCTTGGGTGAATGGGTCCCTGATCAGGATTTTAAAAAGGTGAAAAATGCAATTTTTAAGTTGTTTTATGTGTTTTTTGTGCTCAGTTTCAAACTATAACTTCAGTGCAAATATTTTCCAGAATTTAATGTCTAAATGCAAGTGAAATGAAGGAGAAATGATGACCTATATGACACTTTTTGAAATGCAATTTTGATCCAATTTTCAAATGCAAAATGTAAAATGATATGCAGATGATTGATTTTTTTGTATTTTTTCATAGTTAAAGAATGCAAAATATGCAATCCTAAAACCCTATATGCAATGTAAATTAATGCAATTTTGAGAACCCTAAATGAGATGCAAAGAAATTAAATGCAATGAAAACTTATGCAAATACTAGATATAGGGATTAAATGTACTCCAAATAAAAAATTAGAATGTTCAAAACTCAGGTTCACCAAAATGAAACATAGAAAAATGGGTTAGGGTTCACTACACATAGGGTTTTATGCCAAATTTGGGCTATTTCACCAAACTTACTATAAACATAAAGGGAAAAATGAGTGCAATAAACCTAAATATTCTTCTAGTTCATTTAGGAAATGAGATCCCTCAAGTTAAAATCCACTTTTAACCCTTGGGTGAGTGAATTCTTTCAGGAACCTTGCAATTTCCCTTGTGTATAAAATGGCTAAATATGACTGAAATGCACTTTTGGGAGATGGAAATAAAATAGAAAACCAACTCAAAACTAAAATGTAAGACCACATATGAGTAGATTAAACATAGATCTATCAAATACAATTTATTTCATGTAAATAGGATGAGTGGAGAACACTTAAAACTTATCTCAAAAACAGTCACAAAGTGTCTTGTTCTAGTGCAAAGTGTCCTATTCAGGTGCAAAGTGTCCTGACAAAAATGACTCAACAAGGGATTTGGGAGAAATATTAAACATAGCAAATAAACTCCAAACTGTAATCTATAAAGTGCATTTGGAAGCTAGAACATAAAATTAATGGAACCTATAACCTTTAGGGAAAGTTTGGAAGGGATAAATGTAAGATACCTCTCACAAAAAGTGTTGTTTTGTGGTCACTGAGGACTCATTCACTCAAGGTGGAGAATGGGTCCCTGTTAGGATTTTTGAAAACTAGTTTTTGCATTCTATTCTTCAATATCTACACATCCAACTCCGAAGCGACTAGCTCCTGAAAGTCGGAAATTAATTCTATAGAGCTTTTTCCATGATTTTGCAACAAAGATGACAACTTTGCAACTTTTCAACTTTGACAACTTTGCTTCAATCTTGTTCTCCACTTGATCTTCAACCTACAACTTACAATCACACATCAAAGGAGAAGAAAAACTTGTTGATTGTTAGGGAATAGGGGTTTTCCTTGGTCAAACCTCATTTTAGTAATTAAACCTAGTGATGAAACAATGAAATAAGGACATGAAACATGAAACATGAACAATGATACCTTGAATGATGTCTTGGAATGTAAATCTACAATCTAACATGAAGTGGCCATGAAGAATATAGATCTTGATCTTGACTTGGATATGAAACAATTCTTAACTTGGATCTTGAATGCTACATCAACACACTACCTCAACAACATGCTTGATATACCATGCTTTTGACATGATGATATGATCTTTGAATAATGCAATAAAACCTTAATAATCTTCCCTTGAATGTCTTTGAAATTCTCTTGTAAACTCTATAATGCTCAAGTGTGAAAGTGCTCTTGATTGCTCATGAAGATCTAGGATGAAACTAAGTGAATTAACCTTATATTTATACTAAACTTAAGATTTAATCTCGAAATCCAAATAACACAAGTTGACATTAGATCTAAGATTTGAAATTGTTAAAATCCCACCCAAACACACCCTAAAAGGGGTGTCCTAAGTAAGGAGGCCCCATTCACCACCTTGGTCGAATGGGTCCTAGCACAGTTTTATAGGACCAAGTTTTGGGGAGGTGAAATAATATGCCAAAAGGGGGTCCAAGGACATTGTGGGGACCCATTCACCAGGTGGCGAATGGGTCCTAGGTCACTATCCTATGACTCAAACCTTGTCAAATTAAATGTTATGCAATATTATTAATGAGTCTCAGGATAAATCCTTCGAAAAATACAATTAATAAAGCTTGGATTTGAATTTAAGGGGCCAATTAAGCTCTAATTAGCCTCAATTAATAAATAAAACCTTAAATTAGTGTGAAAGTGTAAGAAAACACTTTACAACACCCTAAATAAGGAATCATTAAGTCTATTTTAGTTAAAAGGGTCCTAGACTTAGTGTGAATGTGTAAAACACATTACAACACTAAATCAAGGCATAATTAAGTTAATTTCAGTATTAATTATTCCCAAATTAAGTGTGAAAAAGGGTTAATTTTTTCTACACTACAGGTACGAGAATTGGCTAACTTTAGTGGCAATTTTTAGTGATGCACCAATTCTGGGAGGTACTAGTCAAAAAATTCTAAGCCATTCTTGCTCAAAGAATGTGTGGCAGTACATTGTAGTCACCACCATTTTAACTCATTGAGGATCTCCCAAAAGGTCCAACCAATCACACAATAGTAGTTTCTTGCAATAGTTAGGAGCTATTATGGGAAGCACTTGCACACCACGTGGCTTAGCGAGGGATCTTTTGCAAGAGCAAGTGAAAGATGTTTACTTGAAGATTTCAAATGAAGCACAAAGCCGGCATAGCCTTTACACTTCGCACTAGAATCTATTCCCACCTGGGCTTGCTTTTGGAAGACTTCATACTTTATTGAGTTGAGTGTCATGGGTGAGAGCAAAAGAGCGGGGTCACACCTGTGGCTCTAGGCTATCTCGCAATTGGAGTTATGTTTCAGGGTGGCTATGGACTACGCCACCTATACATGTGGAAAGGGAACATGGGGGCATAACCTTATTCCAATGCCACAAAAATTTGTAGTAGTTGGCTAGTTCTGATCTATTATTGCTCATAGAATGCATGAACGTACTTTTTAGCCTCCAACTTTTAACTCATGGTGGGCCCCCAGAAGGTCCAACAAATTCCGTAACAATGGCTTCTTGCAATAGATAGGGGCTATTTTAGGAAGCACTTGAATGCCACATGGCTTAGTATGGGACCTACCGTAATAGCAAGTGAGATGTTTACATGAAGATTTTGTACGAAGCACAAGGTAACTACAACCTTTACACTTCCCACTAGAAACTATTCCTACTTGGGTTTATTTTTGGAAGACTTTGAACTTTGTTAAAATAAGTGTCACAGGTTAGAGATAAAGAATGGGGATACACCCATGGCCCCAGGCTAGCTTGCAATCGGAGTTGCTAACTATGCATTAGAGTGGCTATGGACTACGCCACCTTGACATGTGGCAATGGAGAAGGGGGCTCAACAGGAGTTGCACTATTATAGAAAAGCGGCGGGGTTCTACCATATCTGACTTACTGTAAAGACCCGGGGTACGTAAAATTTACGAGAGCAAAGCAACGTTATTTGGCTTTGTTGGTGGCACACAAGGTCACCTAATGCCTAGACACTTCTTGCCATAAACTATATCTACTTGGCATGTTGGAGCACTGCTTAGTTTGGTAAACCCCAAATTTAATTGTGTTAGGTTTCATGGATAAGAGAAAAAGAGCGAGGCTACACCCTTGGCCTTGACCAATCTCGCAAACGGACATGCTGCTTAACTTTTAGAATGGCTATAGAATGTGTCGTCGTGGCATGTGGTAATGGGATTACTACAAAAGCAGACTTTGCCACAGATACCCGTAGTGCATGAACTTTACAAGAATTGAGGCTAATCGGGCCTTGAAGCGATTACACTTTTTACACAAGACCCTGGTGTTAGATGCATTACCTATGGGCTGAATTGTTGCATAACCAATAGTACAAAACCTACCTGACAGCATTGAATTACAATGTAACTCGCATCATTGGTGTGTGATATACTATCCGTGACGGACCCACAGTGTTTAGGCATTACACACTAGTGAGGCCATTAAATATTGAGCCATGCAAGCTAAAAAGAAATGTTAATTACTTCAATGAGAGCATTCTATATGGGGAGAGATTCATTGTTAGCTAGATGCACTAGTGTGGGATAATTAGCTAGATTTCGTTGGTGCAATTGAAGTGCCTTAGTAGCTAAATCACAAGCCATATTGGCCAGCATGTCTACTACTTTATTGCCCTCTCTATAATAGTGCATGAGTTGGTAAGGGTCGAAATCTTGCACCACTTTGAGTTCTTGTTTTAGTATGGTATTTAGCAACCAACTAACTATATTTTCTTGCTTAAATGTGTTAATTATAATCATGGAATCTGCCTCAATCCAAATGTGTTTGATACCTAATAACTTTAGGCTTATAAGTAGTGCTTGTGCTTCAACCTTATTGTTTGTGCCATCTAGAAGTTTTATTGCTAGGGCACAAATAATGCTACTTGTATGGTTCCTCAGTATGCAACTAGCTCTAGAAGCTCCTAGGTTCCCGTGAGAGGCCTTATCGAAATTAAGTTTTGCCACTCCCATTAGAGGAGGGGACCAAACCACACTATTGTGGTTGGGCTTAGGTTTTGGTATTGATGTGCCTAGCTTAAGGGGGTGAATCAATTCCCATTGAGAAGATATGTTTGCGTCCCAATTTGAAAATATTTTGGCTATGCTATTTGATTTGTATATGTTAGACATTACTAGCTCATAAATTAGCCTTTCAATTTTACCTGTTATTACTTTTTTTGAATGATGGTCCTTTTTGAATATTCTATTGTGTCTTTCCCACTATATGCACCATATTATAATTGAGGGAATTACTACCCAAATTGAGGAGAATAAGGAGTGTTTATTCATTAGCGGCCATGAGGAAAAGACTGTTTGCAGTGAATCTTAGAGGGGTGTGACCCAATTTAGTTTCTTTTGGAGCCATGTCCAACACTAATTTGAGAATTTTCTTGATACTAAAAGGTGGTCTGTGTCCTCTTCCTCTTGGCCGCATAAAACATAATTGAAAGGGGTAGAAATACCCAGTTTCACCAACCTCTCATAGGTAAGTATTCATTTTTTTAGAGCCAACCAAACAAATGAGCTAGCCTTTGGAAGAATTGCAAAGTTCTAGCATAATTTGTGGGGACAAATTTTTGGTTTGGAATTTCCTTTTTGAATGATTGAAGAGTAGCCTAGGTTGACTTTGTAATTACATGAGTTGGAAGGGGCCCAAATGAGCTTTCCAAGATCTATGGAAAAGAAGATTTGATGCTACTAGAGGAGGGCTATCAGTTGAGACTTTTGATTTTCTAGGAAGTTACAACTAACAATTTTTTTCCATTTGACATTGGAGAGGACGTTTTCTTCGGACATAATATAGTCTTTTACTTTTGATCCCCAATGTTGTTTTAAACATCCTCTTGCTTCCTCCAATCCTTCAATTTTAGATAGTGGTGGGAAGTCATTCCAAGAGTCATCCCAGGATATCAATTTTTCTCCATTGTTTATGGATCAGGTTAAATGCAAGGTGATAAGTTCTCTACAAGTTATGATAAATTTCCACATTTTGGATCCCTCTAGGGGATTTGACATTATGAAAATGTGTTAAGGGATTATGGAATCCATGTATTTTCTTTGCATGATTTTGGCCCATTTGGAGTGTGGCTTTGCAAAAACATTCCATGCTAATTTCGATCCCATAGCCAATTTCCTTGCTTCTATGTTGTGTAAGCCCACTCCTCCATGTTTTTTCCCTTCAGGGAGTTTGTAACAAGAAACTAATGTAATTTTACTCTTTTTCTTCCTATCAAGGTTCCCTTGCTAGAGGAATTTTCTGATACATTTCTCAATGTCATCTTTCACTACTTTTGGTAAGTGCAAGAGTGGCATCACATATTTAGGAATAGCTGAAAGGACTGCTTTAATTAATGTGAACTTCCTTGCCACTATTAGCCATTTGTCTTTCCATGATGCTATCTTATTTTTTATTTGAGACAAAATTGTGTTCCTAAATTCAAGCTTGTCCTATCCTAGAAGGAAAGGGATTCCCAAATATGGGCTTGGTAATTCATCTTGTTTGAAATTAAGAATTGATAAGATACGTGTGAACATTGTTGAAGAGATGTTTTGAAAGAATATTCTTGATTTTTTATCATTAAATTTTTTTTCTGATACCCTCCAATAGTCCTCTAAGACTTTTTTGATGTCTCTTGCTTCTTGGACATTAGATTTAGAAAATATAAGTGTATCATTTGCAAATAACAAGAACCTATCATGTCAATGTTTGAGTTTTGGATAGTTATACCTTTCCATGCACCTTGAGCGCGAGCACTAATATTGCCCAACTCAACGATTTTACCATTAGGATGAAAAGGAAGGGTGATAGTGGATTGCCTTGTGTTGACACCTTGTGAGGAATTGAAGAAATTTTTTGGGATTCCATTTATTAAAACAAAAAACTTGGACTATGATATTAGAGAGCTAACCCAATGACACCAATTGTGAGAAAAACCTAGCTTTTGGAGCACTTTTTGAAGGAAGTCCTAGTTTAGCCTATCATAGGCCTTCAACATGTCAAGTTTGGTAATCATTGTTGGAATTATATTTTCCTTGATAGCATGGAAAGTTTCATGGGCTATTAGGGCCCCTTCTATAGTATCCTTTCCTAGGACAAAGTCTCCTTGTTCATTGTGATTATTCTTTGGATGATCTTGGCAAGTCTCGAGATGATAGCCTTGGAGAAAATTTTGTAAATGGTATTGCACAATGATATGGACCTAAAGTCAGTAAAGGTAGAATGGTTCTACTTTTCTGGGATTATCACTATAAAGGTATTATTATATTCCTTTAAGATCTTACCATTTATCCTCAATTCCTCCAATGATAACAAAATATCTTTCCCCATGACCTCCCATCCTTTTCAGAAGAAAATGGCAGTAAACCCATATGAACCTAGTGCTTTGTCTAGCAGCATGGAGAAGACCACTTCTTTTACTTCTTCTAGTGAAAATAGTTTTAGCAAGAGTGCATTTTCTTCCTCAAAGATTAGTGATGGAATATGTTGAATAAAGTCATTTTCAACAGTGTCTCTCGCTTGGGTTGTTTGTTGATCTAATACACTTAATAGATTTGAAAAGAAGCATATTGCTTCTTGATTGATGAGTTTTTCTTCTTTTAGATTGTTGCCTAAGGTGGAGGTAATGTTGAATATAGTTTTCAATTGTTGTTTGTTTTTTTATGATATGTGAAAAATTTAGTGTTCTTATTCCCTTCTTTGAGCCAATTTTCTTTGGATTTCTATCTCCAATATATCTCTTCTCTTGACAAAATCTCTTCTAGTTCGAGTTATAGTTTTTTTTCAAGATGAAGAAGATAATAGAATATCTTTCACATGATAGTATTAGTTACAAAGTTTTATAAGGTTATTTAGGGCACTTTCCCTACCTTGGGTGCTAGGAGAAAGTTATTGAGTATGTTGCATTTATCAAGTAGGTCCCATACATGTTAGTAAAGGAATTAGGATGACAACTTTAGAAGTTGTGACCATTCAAAGTCAATTATTCAAATATGTTCATTATTTTTATTTTATATTCTTGAAATACAATCTCCATGAGTGGGGTGTAGGTTTTTGACAAGATACCATGGTTTTAACAACTTATGGTATTTTACTCCCATTCTCTATAAATCAGAGGCATGTAATAGAGGTTTAATGAATTGATTTACAAGTACACAAGAACTATCAAATTGAAGGGAGATTTTTTTTGTTTATGTACTCTTATTTCAAAATACCATTTTATACTTGAGCCTCTCTTTTTAAATACTATTTTTTTTCCCAAAAGGGTTTCTCCATATACATCCAATGCTATGAGAAATTATTTTAAAATGGTTTGTTGATTTTATTCTTTTTCCATTTCCATTTATATATTGGTTAATACATTAACACAATTATCTATTCACTTAGTTTGATGTTATTACTTCAACATTCCACTTTATTTTTAATAGAGATCTCTTAGTATTATTTGTGTGTACCTGGCAACAAGACATTAAATTTTAAAAAATACAAATATTCTCAAGTTATACACAAATATTATAACATAATTTAACAAAGTTCACTTAACATTATAAAAAGTTGATATTTTTGACTTAGACAATATCCATTTGATAAGAGGCGTCTTTAGAAGATATTATGTTTTGAAAATATTATAATAAAACATTCCACAATTAATTTGGATTTATAAATAATGATAAAGAAATCCACAAAAAATTATTGCAAGTTCACTAGCTTAATTTATGAGCTAAAATTTGAGACATTAAAAAAAATAGAAATGATAAATGAAAGTAGAAGGTATTAGTATTTCCTCATAAATTGGAACATTATTGAATTTACTATTGAGATACTACAATATAGAGTTGAACTATAGATTTTTAGCACCCTAGTCCTTTCTAGCACTTCTAGGGTTTTTCACCTAAAAGGAGAAAGTAGGGCCAAAAGATCTAGCTAGGTTCATTCATATTATGCAATGTATGATGCTATTAAGGATAAATGAGATGTTATAGATGAAACTAAGCTAAGTTATTGATTTATTATTAATGCAAAACCTAAGAAACAAGTGATGTTTGAAAACACATTGTGTTATGTAGAAATGAACTAGAAATGAATGCAAAACTTAACAGAAATGAACCAAACTGAAAGTATGCACCTAGAATATGAATAGAGACTGGAAATGACATTTGAAATGTTGTTGATGCTGATTTTCAGGCCTAGTGGGACTCATTCGCCATTCTGGGCGAATCAGTCCTAGTTCTGCAAAATTGTGTCGAAACTTGTTTATGACAAAAGGGTTTTTAAAAATGTAAAAAACTCAAAATTGACCTGAAAGTGGGACTCATTTTCCACTGATGGAAAATGAGTCCACTTTTGAATTTTTTAATATTCAAAGGTGGAATCTAGAGCTCTCGGTTTGCACTTTGATTCTCTATAGATGTTTTCTTCCAAAACTCTGATTTCTGAACCTGAAAATGAGTTTCTTTTGATATTTTGACTTGGAAAATGAAGAGAAGACTTGAAGAACCTTGCAACTTGAATCTTAATGATTTCCAAGCTTCCAAGAGACCTAAATCTGCAAACACACAAGACAAGAAGAAGAGATGTTGAATGTAAGGGCATGGGGGTTTTTCTTGGTTAAACCCCTTTTAGGTAATTAAACCAAAATGATGAAAGAATGGAATGAAAAATGCAATAATGGATTTATTACCTTGCCATGATGTTTGATCTTAAAAGTCTACAACAAAACATGAAGAATCTTCCCTTGAATGCCTAAAAATTGATGTCTTGGTGACTTGAAATGATAAAACCCTAAGTTGCTTGACTTGATATGGAAGATTGGTGGATGAATGATGAAGAATGGATGTAAGTGAGATGGGGGGATGTAAAATTAGGAGAAAATCACTTATTTATACATTCTTGTTCCTTAGTAACCTGTTGATACCTCATCACAGGCCGAAATCAAGTGATTTTGAATAAAAACCCGAAAGGAAATTTGAAATATTTTGAATTTAGAGCCAAGGAGGACTCATTCACCACCCATGGTGAATGGCACCCACCTAGGACCTGAAAATGGGTGTCAGGAATTAAGTCATGTTTAATGTTATTTTTCGGGTTTACATTCAAAAATACACTTAATTAAAGCTTATAAGGGCATACATGGGTCAAATAAAGCATAAGAAAGGTGCAAATAACTTGAAGTTATGCCTAGAAAAGCGTGAAATCTTGTTACAAGACTTTACAACACTTCAAAATAGGACTTGATTAGTAATGAAAAGGTTATTTTTAGGTGAATTGTAATGAATAGAGTCTAGAAGAGTGTAGAAATGCTTTACAACACTTCACAACACCTTCACAAGACATCATTAAAATAATTTTATTTAGCTTTCAAGGGTCCAAGACCTAGTGTGGATACCTAAAATTCCTCACAACACTTCAATCAAGGCCTCATTAAGTCTAATTTATCATGAATTAATCCTTTGTCAAGCAAAGGGTACTTTTTTCTATGGTGCAAGAGCTAACATTTCAAAGTTGAACTTTGAATAAATGAGGAAAGGTCGCTGAGATGAAGAGAAACCAATATTTTATATACTAGGATAAGATCATGGTGCAATATTGTATGATTGATGTGATTGTCCTCGATGGTATTGTTTCATTCAAAGAAAAAATTATCCATGGAATTATGTACATAATATTTTTCTATGTGTATCTATGTGTTTGAGAATAGCATGGTGCTAAGAATTGCCTTTAGGAGTATTTTATGTATAGAGGGAAGAAGGATTGATTTCCTTGATAGAAATTCCTAAATTGATATAACAAGATAAAAATAGAAAACAAAGAATTGTGAGTGTTTAGTAGTTTTGATTGGAGGTAAAAAATGGGTTTTGAAGGGGCCCGAAACCCTTTACAAAAGAAAGCGGCTGATAAAAAAGATAACAACATTACGTAGCAATCAACCCAATGGAAGCAAACCAACAGCCAAAAAGAAGGCATCCAACCAACAACACTGCATATTGTTCAGTATCTCTGCAACCTCCACTTCACTAGCAACCACCTTTTGCACATCATCCATAGTATCAGACACCTCTATACTAGAGGCCCCGCCCTAAGCTTTCATTCTATTTCTAGTTCTGACCCCTGGCCCACCAGTTTTTACCTCACCACTCAAAACACTACCTTTAACACCACCCTTCTCACCAACATAATCCACATTTGGCACCTTACCCACAACAACAGTATCATCAGCAGACACATTATCCTTTCTCTTTTTTTGTAGTAATCACAGGGGAGATCACCATGGCAGAGTCAACAATGCCCAAAACCTTAGAGACATCTCCACTCTTCATCACAACATTCCAAATTTTATCCATTTTATCCTCAAGGGATAAGATTCTCCCTTCCAAGTTTTGTTTCAAATTGATGGTTTCCTCTACCATAGTATTAGCCACAGTATTAAGAGAGTCCAATAGATCATCAATTTGGATTTGGACAAAAGGTTCCTTAGCCTTACTCGCAATACCTCTAATTCTAACATTAGTCCTATTAATCTCATGGAAGAACCACTTAAAAAGTTTAAAAAACACATTAGCACTATCACGAGTTGAGCCCAACACATCAGACAACTCCTCCATGTCAAAGTTCTCAATCCCTTTCCCCACAACAACATCCTCATCAGAAGAACTAACAAGAACCTTATCAGCATAAATATCCTTACCTTTTTTGGGGGAGATTGGAGTCTTCATCTTTCGAATGGAGCAGGCGATTTCCTCCACTACATCCTTCCTTTTCATCAGCCTATCCACATCTGCTTTGCTAGTTTCCATAGTTTTTCCTCCACCAACAACCCTTTCCTTCCCCTACTTTTGCAACCCAATGTTAGCACTCAGAGAAGCCTCACTAAAGATACCTCCAGCTAGGGAAAGAGGGAAACCCTTCTCCAAGAGTTGGCCAGCAGTTCTCAACACCCTTCTCTTTTGGCTCCCATCCTTAATCTCCTGCAAATATCTAGTCGCTGGGGGAGGAGAGGAAGCTTCCCGATAAAGTTCATTTTTTTCCTTAACCCCCTTAGTATGAACATTTTCAACCACCTTGTCACTACATGTCATATAGCCCTCTTTGTCATCCAACTTCCTTTTCCCAATCTCACCCAGAACAGGGGAATTGGGGCCCTCCTCAAAAGAGGCATACGAATCTGGGAAATAATCAAAATCATTATCCCTATCAGACTCAAAATATTTATTCAAAATAAGCCTCCTCTTCTTAGATTTTTTACTAACCCTTTCCTCTTCCGACTCTGTCTCATACCCCTCCCGAGGTTTAGCAATATTTTCCTTCGGGGACACAAGAGGTTTTTGCACCTCATGAACTTTGACGTGTTCATAGATCAGGAGAATTAACCCCACATGCAGGATAGGGTTTTTGGAGTTTTTCATGTGTTCCTTTTTCCTTGAGTCAAGCGACATCAACAAGTAGTATGGAAAGAAAATCCATTTCTTATGCTGGAAATGGTTAAGCAAAAGGAAATGGTAAGAGTTAACCATTGTATACCTGCCTTCCAAGGTGACATACCTCATAATATCTTCAACTACATCACACCACAACGCTTTTAAGGAGCTCCTTTGAAAACCACCACTCTTTAGCATCCTCAAATCAGTAGCCTCTTTCCCTTTAAAGAAAATGGACATCGCAACCTACGATTATTTTTTGTCTCTGAACACCTTCATACCATGCATAGCCAAGCCAGTAATTTGGGCTATGAATTCTTCATCAACTACGACTTCCCTTCCGCTCAAATTTAGAGTTCTCTCATTCGACCCTTGAGCAACCAGATCAGTGACCTGAGGGTTGTTACCATGCAGTTTCTCCATATATGGAGTTAAGCCACCCTTCTCTAAAATCTCCCACACCTCCTTCCTCTGCTTAGCAGAAATGCAAGACTTAGGCTCAGCGTGGTTTCTGTCCCCACCCATCGCAAAATTCTTAACAAATAGAGGCCAAGTACAAAGCAGAAACCTTAGGAAACTAAGACAGATACCACCCAGAGAAAAATCATAAAACAAAAGACTCTGGAAACTGAGATGGATATCACCCAGAATCTGTGCAAAGCTAGCAAAAGGGAATATATGAAATGATGAACTTGAACTCCGGTCCTTGTGAAATCTGTCCCTCATACTTAAAACTTGAATGAGATAAATCCAATCATCCTCATTCATAAAATTAGGCCACGTGAATAAGGACATGCACAACTCAATGCAAAATAAGATCAAAAGAAACTTGAAATTAACATTCATTGTTAATAATAGTTGTTGCCTCAAAAGGAATAGGATCATTTAAATCCCACTCCTTTCTTTCTCTAACACCAAAGTTAGCGAAGAAATCAACTAACATATTTCCCTCTCTCAATATGTGGGAGATAAAAAAAGTGTCAAAGGAATTGATGATTTCAATGGAGTCCTGACCAAAGCCTCAATAGTCCAAGACGGAGGTGAAGCATTCTTCAAATAATTTATAATGTTCAGAGAGTCACCCTCCAACGAGACCTTCCTATACCCTTTTCTTTGAGCCATTTTGAGTCTATGATAGGCTGCAACCATCTCCACATGGTGGTTTAGTAGTTACCCTTCATGTAAACTAAGATTAATAGAAAGTAAGACTATTTATGTGTGATTGAATTTGTAAGTGTAATATGTGAATAATTGATCATATAGGGGTCTTGGAATGATGTCCTTAAATACAAGAGCTAATCATTATTTTCCAATTGGTGAGTATCGAGTTTCATAATCAATTAAGGTTCGACTGATGTAATAAACATGGTTTTCTTTTCCATGATCATCTTGTTGAGCCAACAATGTTGAAAGAGCATGGGCTAATGTAGCTATGTACATGATAAATGGTTTGTTTAGCACGATGGGTTGTAAAACAGGAGGGGTTGCAAGGTATTGCTTTAAACTTTCAAAATCATGTTTACAATCCTCATCCCAATCAAAAGGTACACCCTTTTTAAGAAGATATGTGAAAGGTAATGTGCGATTGGCTAAAGATGTAACGAAACAACAGATAGCTTGAATTCGGCCTTGTAACGTTCGCAATTGAGAAATGTTAAATGAGGAGGTGCATGTTAATAATTACACCAATTTTCTTTGTGTCCACCTCAATGCCTCTATGAGATATGACAAACCCCAAAAATTTACCACTATATATGCCAAAGACACACTTTTTTAGATTTAAGCGCATATTATATTTACATATTTGTTCGAAGATTTTCCGAAGAACATTTACATTGTCTTGTCTTGTTAAGGATTTAGCAAGGATATCATCAACATAATATTCCAAAATTTTATGGATGTAATCGTGAAAGATCAATGTCATTTCTCGTTGATAAGTTGCACCAACATTCTTTAAACCAAAGGGCATCACAACCCAACAAAACGTTCCCCAAACAGTTGTAAAGGTGGTTTTGTATTGATCTTGAGGATTAATAAGGATTTGATTATAACTAGAAAATCACTCCATGAATGACAACAAAGCATGTCCAGTAGTTGAATCCACGATCATGTTAATATTAGGAACCAAAAAGTCATCTTTTAAAGAAGCTTTGTTCAAGTCACGGAAACTTGTACATATCTTAATATGATTATCGGGTTTAGCAATAGCAACAATGTTTGAGATCCAAGTAGAATAATCAATAGGTCGAATGAAGCTTGCATCAAGGAGTTTTTCAAGCTCTGCTTTAACATGCAAGGCTATGCTAGGGTGAATTTTTCTTATCTTTTGATGAACAAATTTAGCATTTTCAGCAAGAATGATGTTATGTGTCACAATTTTTGGGTCAATTCCTGGCATATCAAAATATTTCCAAGTAGAAATTTCAAGAAAATCATGAAGTAAAGTTGTAGTTTCCTCTTGTTCTTCATCATCAAGGCACTTCCCAATCTTAATAACTTTTTCTGTATCATCAATTTCCATTGGTACATCAATTGTATCTCCTAAAGGGAGTGCATTAGATTTAGGAACTTCATACTCATGGGATTCTTCAGTGATATCACTTTCTTTTTGCTTGGTAACGATCATGGCACAAATAATTCATTTTATGGGAGCAGGAGAGGATGCGTTATCATAAAATCCTAACATTTTTTTCAGAGTTTCATCACTATCAACATACTACCATGATTGTGGTGAATTATTATCAATCAATTCAAGATTTTGGATGGTGAGGTTATGTTTTGGTTGACATGTAATAGTGTTGACGTTTAAAGATGGTCATTGAGTAGCTTTTGTCATCTTAGAAAAAGAATAGCCCAATCCAGTTTTTGTCTCCTATGTATTAGGTTTGATAGGAACACGAATACCTTGTTCATGTTTTCCATACCCTTTTCCAGTAACATGAAGAAGATTATGCAAAAGATCATAAGGCATGACATGAATAGGAGTTTGCAAAGTAGCCACCCCAACCGTAATAGGTAAAGTGATTATTCCAAGTAGTTGGTTTGTTGTATTGCCAAATCCTTGAATGGATATAGAATCGGGTATTATCTGTGACTTATCAATGCACAATCTATCAAGGAGATTCACACTACACACATTAAGGGAAAAACCATTATCAATAAGGGTTCTTTTGATACCTATGCGATTGAATTGAGCAATTATCATAAAGGCTTCGTTTTGTTTTCGTAACTCTAAACGAGGGAGATCATGTTGATGGAAAGTAATGTCTAGATTCGTGTTATGGGTTAAAGCTGCCACATGAATTCAAAGTTGTACTAGGAGGAAGTGCAATTTGTTGTAAGGTTGTTTGAAGAATAGTGTGGTAATTTGGTGAGTTCTGAAGTAAATCCCAAATGGAAATATTTGTAGGAGTATTCTTTAATTGTTCAACAAGATCATACGCCTTTGTGTGTGGGAGGTAATGAGGAGCACTAGGTGGATTGGGTAAAGGTAAAGAGGGTGGGGTTGGTTGCAGTGGTTGCAGATTATTTTGGGTATCATATGTATGAGCAACAATTACATTACTTGATTGTTGCAACACATTGGGTTTAGGCATGGTAAAGAGTGTACTTAGGTTTATTGGAAGGATGAATTTTATGCGAGGGTGGGTGAAGAATGAGTTGAGGTTGAATCAAATTAGCATCCTTAGTTTTATATTTCTCACAACAAACCTTAGTGGATGATTTGGGTGAGATGAAGTCATGAAGGGAGTCATCTAACAAGTCCAAGTCATCATGACTAAAGGGTTTGAGGGGTAAGTTATTGTCAATTGGTTTAAGTCATTCAACATCAAAGGTTTTAATGTTCATTATTATGGGTTTGTCACAACAAACCTTAGTGGATGACAAGTATGTGAGATGAAGTCTTGAAGGGATTCATCTAACAAGTCAAAGTCATCACAACCAAAAAGTTTGAGGGATATGTTGTCGTTAAGTGGTTTAGGTTTCTCATTGCAAGCATTAGAGGATGAAGTGAGTGAGAGGAAGTCATGAAGAACTTCATCTAACTTATCTACATCATCACTACTAAGGGGCTTGGATGAGATGGTGTTTCTAATTTGAATCATTTGTTTGAAAGGTTTTTTTGATGTTTTGGTTTTTGTGTTTTTATGTATTGATGAATCTGATCTAAAAGAACTAGGAACAAATACTGAAAAGGAAAGTTGAAAAAATCTAAGACTATCCATAAATGCCATGAAAGAAAATGATGCTTATATGCTAATGAAACAAAAGATAACTAAACTATGACAGAAAAGAAACTGTAGGAAACAAAAATGTGCAAGCAATAAACTAAATTCTGGAAACTTTGATTCAAAAATTGTAGTGGGACTGATTCGCCCAAGGTGGTGAATGAGTCCTAGGGGAGGTATTTTTAGGTTTTTTCTATTTTTTTTTACTTTTTTTAATGTTTTCAGGTCTGTACAATGTAGATAGAGACTGATAATGCAAAATTTTGAAATGAAGTAATGAAAGAAGATGCAATAATGAACTCTAAATGATACTTTCACTAATGCAACTTTAAGAAGCCCTAGGATGCAAAAACAATGCAAAAGACAATGCAATTAAGTCCTAGGATACAAATATAAATGCAAATTAGAATGATATGATGTTCAATATGCAGGTTCACCAAATTGAACCATAGATTTTTGGGCGTGAGGTTTCTAGGCTACTCTTGCACTCTTAGGATGTTTCCCTTAAAAGGAGAGAGATAAACCTCATGAAAAATCAATGTGGTTCACTCAAATTAAGATGTGTATGATGTTATTAAGGCTAAATGAGATGATCTAAATGCAACTAAGTTAAGTAATTGACTGATTATGAATGCAAAACCTAAGGAATATGCAATGTTTGAAAACATAATGATGTTTGCAAAAAGCTTAAAATGATGAATGAAAATGAAAATGAAACTAAACAAAAAGAAAAATCTCAGAATATGTGCACCTGAGAAGCTGAAGAGGAATGGAAAGTAATCTAGAAATCTGAAAAATCTGATTTTGAGTAGACTGGGACTCATTCACCACCCTGAGTGAATCAGTCCCAGGTCAAGGTTTTTTTGCACATAAGTTGTTTTATGCTAACTAGGTGTCTGGATCTACATCTAACTCAAAATGGCATCCTAGGAGGGGCTCATTCTCCATGTATGGCGAATCAGTCCACTTTTAAATTTCTATAATTTCAAGTTTATGTTTGGTACCTTAACACCTATACAACACTTTTTGATAGAAACCCAAATTGGGATCTCGAAAAATTCTAGCAAAACAACTTAAAATTGTTTGTCTAATGGGAGGTTTTCCTTGGTCAAACCCCTAATTGGGTAATTAAACCTTGAATGGAGAAAAATATGCATAAAACCCTAGCCTTAGATGTGTTAAAGACTAGAAAATCTGAAATATGTCAAAAACCCTATTCTATTGTGCAAGAATAAGAAATGCAAATGTGATTTGAATGATGCAAGATTTCAACCCTAGAAATCTCACAACACATAAAAAATGGAGACAAAATGACATGCAAATGGAATGTAAATGAATTGTAAACCTTAATTTGAAGATAGAGAAGAAATGGAAGATGGAATTACTTTGAAAACAAGTCTTTAGGTGTGATTTGATGGCTAGTTGCATCTCCTCAACCTAGATTTCTCCATGATTCACCATAGGAATCCATCATCAACTCTTTGCAATGTTGAACTTTGATCCCAAAAGTGAGCTCCAAGACCTACAAAAACACTAGTTTTCTGCCCTAAAACTTCAACTTTGCCAATTAAACTTGTTGTAGAAGACTTGACTTTTGAAATTGCTTTTGTGAAAATGACTAAAAGATGTGTAAAATGACTTAAAATGAGTATTTATAAGCAACAGGGTATGTGCAGGATCATCATGGAAAAAACAAGCCCTTAAGTGGCAAAAAATTTAGAAAAATCAGAGTTAGGCAACTTGACGTAAAAAATTGAATAAGTTATGTATATTATTTCCAAAATATGTGAGAATAGAATATGTAGCAAATTGAATGTAGTTTCTAAACTACTAGGTTTGTTTTTAAAAAAAAAATCTATTTGGTGAAAATTTGAAATTTCAATGCAATGGTACTTAAATTTCAGGGAAAAAATAAGAAGTAGGTGTCTGTCTGACCACCTTGACCACAATAAAATAATAATATTTTTTTATAATATTTTAGATATAAGTAGAGGACTCATGCCTCGATGTGATGCATATTTTTTTATAATTTTTTTTCTAGTAAATAATTAATTATGATTTTTATTACAACTTTTTAAAAAATATAAAAACTTGTATGTCGACCACCTTAACTTGGTCAAAACTTCATGAAATTCAATTTTTCTTTTTTTTAATCCTATAGTATGTGAAGCATAGAATGTGACGCATGTTTTGGATTCAAAAAATGTGATACCGTTTGAAAGCTATAGATGTTTTTCTATCAACCTATCAATCAAGACTTTAGTCGTAATTTGAATAGAAAATGAATAATAATTACTTATTAAATTCAAAGTAAAGCATAATTTATATGGGTGGAAAGATGAGAATCTCCTTTAAAAACCATTTTCATTTCATCAATTCTGGTTAAAAAAATAGTCGTCAACCACATACCCATCATATTGCCACTTTTTGGCCCATCATGATCCTGCACATACCCAACAACACCTAATTTTCCTATTATTTAGACTTAAGAGGCCAACATTCTCTGAAAAATTGAGTTGAATTAATTGAATTCCCACTCAAAATTGAAATTTCCCTCAAAAGGGACTCATTCGACACCCTTGGCCAATGGGTCCCACTAGAGGCGACTCATTCTCCCAAGGTGGCGAATGGGTCCCACTAATGGTTTTTGAAGGTGGGTTTTTGGGATATGGATGAATTGAATGTTGTTTGTCAGGATTTAAGTGATTTTTCAAGTGAAACGAGCCTCTAGATAAAAAATAAGGGGGTCTTAGGGGCCTATAAATGTTGTTTTGAAGGATAAATGATGCATAGGTACTCAAAAATAGGTCTAATTAGGCATGAAATTGTCTCTTCTGTCAAGAGCGTCGAATTTTATACGTCACAAGAGGATATGTTGCAGAAAATCTTACTTGAACTAGTTGTGGGGTTCAAGCAACTATTGATATCTTAGAATTTTTTAGTGAAGGAAAAATCCACGTTGTTGGTATCTTTGAAGGTTACCTTGATAGTGTGTTGGTGGTACACCTTGTTGTCGGGGTGAACTATTTCGAAGGTTACCCTGGTAGTGCATTGGTGGTATACCTTGTTGTTGGGACAATGTCTAGATCACACCATGAGCTAGAAGACAGATCAAGATTTATTCTAAAGCAAGATGTAAGTATTTTCCCCCCATTGTCTAGCAATGTAAGTAATGGGTTATCTTGTGATAGGATAACATGTTTGGATAGAGTATTCCCCTTTGAATAATGCCTCATGGCTTAGATAATGTTGGATAGGATAGGATCAATGATAGTGACCCATGTGAGGATGTTTTCCATAAGAAAACGTAAAGTGTACACCAAACATTTGTCAAGATCAAGGTAAGATGGATTTGGATAAAAATGGATTGGATTTATTATGGATCAGATGAGATGCTTCCACCTGAAATGGTGCACGTAGATGCTCAATTCTACACATGAAGCCTATTTTCCAGGTTTTCATCATGGTACTTGTCTAAAGCGCCACCATAGTGGTTTTCACTGGAGTATGATTTTTTATTTACTATTTTCTTGATTTTTTATTTTTCTTTATTCATTTTTGATGTCACACAAGATGCTTGTTTACTAGGTTTTCATTATGGTGACATTTTTTTGCTCCTATTGAATCACCTGGTGGTGTTGATGTAGATGTTGTTGGTGCTAATATGGTTGTTGATGTCATGGAATTCCAATGATATCCTACTTGGAGGAGTTGTTTTGCTAGGGTACGGGCGCTTGAGTGTAACCCTTGATAAATCTTATCTTCCTTGTTGATACTAGAGTTAACTTTACCTTGATACACACATCGTGATAGAGTTCCCTTAGAATCCTTATGATAAAAATTTGCTGCCAACACATGGTTAATGTGAGATTTGGATATCATGGATGGAAAAATACATTGAGGGATATGATTTTTAGATGGATTGGTCGACATTTTGGAACCTTTTATTTTCCAAAATTGGGATGATGAGCAACGATGGGTGGATATGGAGATTCGGTTGGGACCAATGTCTTGATATACCCTATAGGTTGCTCTTGAAGCTTTCTTTTACATTGCTAGACTTTTTTGATGAATTAATTTCCCATTTTGATTTTTCCCCATAGTTTCTTTGACCAATGGAGTTCGATAGGGATGATTTTCTTGCTTTTTCTTCTATATCCATTTGAATTTGTCTTTTCCATTTTGTTTTGCTAATTATTTTGCTTTAAAGACTTGTTTCGTTCTTGGGTATAGCTTTTTCTCTTGTTGTTGGTCCCAATCAGAGGGTTAAAATATGTGTGGATGATGATTCATGACATGGCTAGTTGTAGGGTTGGTAGCAATTTCATCATAAGGACTCTTTGTCCTCTCTATGTTGATGATTGCATTAGATAAAGTTGCCCCCAATATTATAGAGGTATCCCTGATATGTTTAGATCCTTTAATTACTAAATAACCAAGACTTTGATGCTTAGGATTGCCAATGATCTGCACTAGTTCTAGGATACCTTGTTCATGTAGGCCTAATCCTTTGTCTTGATAATGAGTCCATTGAAATATTTTACTTGTAATAGGATATGTCTTACCTTGGAAACAAGGTGTTAATCCTTCTCTAATCTATTGTGGATCTTCAAATGTGATAGCTTCTTCACTGATATGATCGTTCATATGTGGGATAACTTTCTAATTTATATCTTTTTCTTGATTCTGTGAAATATCAGATTTTGATGGCCCTTCAAAATATATTGGTGCTTCTTTGACTGGTGTATACCCACTACTCTGCTACTCTTGATTGTCCATTATCTTTGTTGATTTCAAGATATTTTCATGCTCAATGTCTTCAACCTTCATGGAGGATGTTTTATTTTGATGCTTCTTCTTGATCAATTTCAAATATGTCTATAGATTCTTTGTGCTTTGATCATGTGTAAATATGTTAAGAGTAGGTGACTCTTATTCCTTGGTAATGATATCAAGAGTATGAGAATCTTGTTTTGGATGAAGATCATCTACATGTCCATTAGGAGAAAGCATCGCATGGATAGATGTATGTCTTCTTGGTATATGGATTTGTTCTTCTTTTGGAAAATCTTGGATGTCTTGGAAGATATCTTCCAAGTCATTATAGTATTTTGATGATAAGGATTCTTGATCTTGAATTTGTTTGGTATTATCTTTGATATTCTCTGGATCACATTCTTGACATGGATCAATTTTAAAGAATGGATTGCTTGTAAAGGATCCTTGGATTTCCTCAAAATGTAGACATACTTCCATGAGGTATGGATGATGTCAATATATTTGGGACTAGGTCATTGCTAGACTTGGGTGATTGAGTTTGACCATGCTTGGGATTGACTTCTTGATTTATGTCCTCTTGCTCATTGGATGATGTAGAGATATTGTCAATGTGATCAGTGATAGATAGTTCTTGATCATTGTTTTCAACTTTTGAGTTTGAGATATTATCATTGTTGTCATTGGTAGATGGCCCTTGAATGTTAATAGCTATCTATCCTTGATCAATAAGGTCTCGGATGAGATGTTTGAGTGTAGCACATATGTTCATTGGGTGACCCTTGATTTTGTGGAACTCACATTGTTCATACTTGTTATACCAAGGAAGTTTAAATTTTGGTTCACCATAAGTTGGACTATCGTTGATTTTGATAAGTTCCTTTGTACTACTTCGTGCATGATTACCTCTAAAGTCTCTCCCAAAGGGGTGAATTTCCTTCTTGTTTGATAATTTTCCTCTATGGCTTTTCTTGATTGTTTTGCTCTTGATTTTGTGGAACTCCTTGATATTGGGTTTGAGGTATATTTTGATATTGCACTTGAGGTACACCTAGGTATTGTGGAACTTCTTGATACTATGATTGAGGTACTTTTTGATATTGCACTTGAGGTACACCTTGGTGTTGTGGAACTTCTTGATACTGTGAATATTGGAAGTGTTGATGTGGATATTAAGGTATTTGTGGAATGATGTCCATTTGTTGTGGATATGTAATGTTTCAAATTTGAATAAGTCATTGATGATACATAATATTTTGATATCTCGTTTAATTTCCTCAATCTTTTCATAAATTTTATTTAGGGAAATTTAATGTTCTGGACTTATTCCTTGATGGTGATTTTGAAAACCCTGATGTTGTTGTCCTACTTGATGTTGTGACCCTTGATAAGAGTGATTTGGGTAATAGGTCGACATATTTTGGGGATGTTTTGATACTCAATACCCTATTGTAAGGCAACTTGGTTTATATCCTCATGGGTCCCTTTCATCATTTGTGGTTTTTGCTGGTGGAATGTTGTTGTTCTTGCTTGCTTCCATTTTCTTCCTATGTTGTGATCTTGTAGTTGTCATAAACAACTTACAAGATTTTGTGAACATTTTCATAACTCCTAGCCTCTGGAAAATATTTGGCCTATTGGTGCAAAGCATAGATAGAAAAAGTCTAGTGTACTTTGGCGGGTGTGATATCTTCTCTAGATGTACCCTTTAGCAAACCTTTTTGTAGGGCGGCACTTTGGAAGACAGAGTATGGATTTTCACTTAAGGATTTTACTATTGCCAGACCTAAGAATCTTTCTCTTGTCATAAATCATGAGGTGTGTATGTCTATTACCATGTAGGAGGTGGCAACATGGGTCTTGCGGCTGCTATGTCTACTTTCTCTTCCTCTTTGTCTAAGATTTGTGTTGCATTTCTCCATTGGTTGGGTGTTTCGTTCTTCTCAAATACGAAGGTTCTTAAACTGCTAATGATATTAGTTTTTCACCTTCAATGTGTGTGAGACTAGGTTGTAGGATTGACTAGTGCTACAAGGTTTGATTGTTGAACTAGAGCAACTAGTTGCCAAATGGTCATGAAGTGTAATAGTATTGAGATGGTTGCTATGAATCTCAAGACCCTAAGGTTTGAGTGTTGTTTTGGAATAATGGTGATACTTTTTGGAAATCAAAATGTTGAAGGACTAGGGTCAATATTTCACTTCCTTGTCTAGAGGATATGTTGCGGGAAAGCTTACTTGAACTATCTATGAGTCCCAAGTAACTGTTGATATCTTAGACGTCTAAGTGAAGGAATGATCCTAGTGGTTTGTTAGATTTTGATTTCTAACAAGTAGGATGGAAATAATGGATGAGGGACTATATGATTTATCTGGTTTTCCAATTGTTTCTTTTTAACAATGATCCTATAAGCAATTTTAGTTTTTTTTTCCCAATTGTCAGTGGGATAGAGCAATAGCATTGGTTTCTAAGAAAATGCACAAAATTGTGAGCAAAAGTGGCCAGATTTATCAAGTGCAACAAAAAATTGTCAAGTGCGTGAGTTTTGGAGAAGCAAGTATGAGCTGGAATGGCAAGTGCAACTTTTGTGTGTTTCTATCATATGCAATGACTGCTCAAGAAAAAGTGAGTATCTTGGGAAAATGCAAGCATCTTAGTGGCAAGTGCGTTGGTTTCTCATAAGCAAATGCAAGCAAATAAAAACAAGTGTGCAATTTTTTGTCAATTGCAACTGATTTTCATCAGTGAAGTTTCTAAGATAGAGAATAAATGCAATGATCTTTTAGCAATTACACTAGAAAAAGTGACAACTGCGATGGAATTTTGTGCAGAAGCAATCTCTGTGTGTTTTTTTTCTAGTTTGAATAGTCCTATGAAATTTTGCAAGTTTAAGTTAGTTTTTCTCTCAATTTCTCTGTGTTTGGAGTATGACAAGTGATACAAGAACACTTGGACTGACTCAAAAAGCATGGACTTGTTTGACCTTCATGTCTATAGATTAATTTGTGAAATCACAAAACCCAAGCCATAGTTACCAAGTGTTTACTTTGATCAATGCAGCCTAAAATTGAAGCTTAAATATTCAAAAACCTTTAAGGAAGTCCTTAAGGAGTGCAAATATGGGGCTTCTTTTACAAGAATACACTAAATTAAAGGGTTTGTGATTCAACCATCATGTTTAGTGTTTGTTTGGATGTGTTCTTTTTAGATTCAAGCACATAATTTGATGTCAAGATTATTTTGAATGTATTTGGAAAGTTTAACATAAAAAAGCAATTACAACCCTATTGGATAGAAACCATTCTTTTAGGTAGGCTTGCCTCATGCTCTGAAGAGATGATTTTACATACCACTTATGGTGTGAGCCTATATTCGTACTTGGAAAGTAACTTCTCGGAAGTAAATTCCAATGCACCAATTTCAAATAATGTTTTTGGATAAAGGGGTAGCTTCTAAAACAATTTGACTCTTAGTTTAATGTTCTGGGGATATTATTTTTGGGCCCCTATACATGTGGTGTTTTTCTCAATTAAGATACCTCACAGCCCTTGTGGTTTTTATGCATCATGAGGATACTGAGGGAGAATATGTCAATATAGGCCATAAGCACTCGACGAGATGATGAATATTCCTCAAACCCATAATTTATTTATATAGCACTCTAGAATGGAAGTATCGTATGGGTTGTCTATGGTTCTCCGGTGTGGGATGTATCTTAATAGGCAAGCCCTCTAAAAAGGTATGCTTGAAAATAAAGATGCGAAGCTCAAGATGTTTTCGCTCACCCAAGATCCCCAAAAGGTGTGAGGGGAGAAGACAACCATCTAGCTTGCCAAACACTAAATGCACGACATACACTTCATAACAATTTGATTCCTTTTAAGCACCTCGAGTGGTGCTATCCCCAAAAATATGTGAATAAAGAAAAACAACTTGTTCTTTTTAATTGCACCAATACGAAGTATTCTAGATATCAATCACTTAAGATAGCAATGGTGCAAGACAAAAAGAATAATTTGTTCATTTTAAGCAAAAATATGAGTATTTCTAAGAAATCAATCCTAGTCTTACTTGGTCAACAAAATCAAATACGAGCGTGCATCAATAAAAGGAAATCATTTTGCGTTTTTTCTTTTCATGCACCAAAATTGAAATTCCTAATTATGAAAAATTGGAAAGAGTTCATTTTTAGAGAACCTTAGGGTATGTGCAGGATCATGATGGGCCAAAAAGTGGCAATATGATGGGTATGTGGCTGACGACTATTTTTTTACCCAAAATTGATGAAACGAAAAGGGTTTTAAAGGAGATTCTCAACTTTCCACCAATATAAATTATGCTTTACTTGAATTTAATAAGTAATTATTATTCATTTTCTATTCAAATTATGACTAAAGTCCTGATTGATAGACTGATTGAAAACATCTATAGCTTTCAAATTGTATCACTTTTTTGAATCCAAAACATGTGTCACATTCTATGCTTCACATAATATAGGATTAAAAAAAGAAAAATTGAATTTCATGAAGTTTTGACCAAGTTAAGGTGGTCGATAGACGCATTTTTTTTTATAATTTTAAAATTTGTAATATAAAATTCATATAATTAATTATTAACTTGGAAAAAATTACAAAAAAATATGCATCACATCGGGACATGAGTCCTCTACTTATATCTAAAATATTATAAAAAAATATTACCATTTTATTGTGGTTAAGGTGGTTAGATAGACACCTACTTCTTATTTTTTTCTTGAAATTTTAGTACTACTACATTGAAGTTTCAAATTTTCACCAAATAGATTTTTTATTTTTTTTAAACAAACCTAGTATTTTAGAAACTATATTCAATTTGCTACAAATTCTTTTGTTACATATTTTTTAAATAATATAGATAACCTATTCAAATTTTTATGTCAAGTTGCCTAACTTTGATTTTTTCTAATTTTTTTGCCACTTAAGGGCCTGTTTTTTCCATGATGATCCTGCACATACCCCTTAATTGAAATTTTTGTTCTTTTTATGCACCAAATGAAAATTCCTAACTTAGAAAATTTTGAAATGGTTCATTTTTAAGAGCACCAAAATGAAATATTCATTTGTGTTGTTCTTTTTAAAGCACCAAATAAAGGTTCCTAACTTTAAGAAAGCATGGAAATGATTCAATTTGTAATAACACCAAAACGAAGTATGCATTTGTGTTGTTCTTTAAATTAAAGCACCAAATAACAATTCCTACTTTAAGAAAGCTTGGAATAGTTCATTTTAAGAGCACTAAAAACAAAGTTTGTTTGTTCTTTTTATGCAACAAAACAAATATTTCTAACTTAACAATTTTTTTTTTGTAAATCTGAAGTGCTTTGATCGTTCGTCTTCCCTATAGAAAACAAGTTAGTGTTTCTTAAATCCTTCATACAAACATGTTAGCACCTATCATACATTCAAAAAAGGCATCCGTTAGCAAAAATCAGTTCCAAATTTCTAGATCTTAGACACAAGTCTATCAGAGCAAATGCCCAGAAATCAGAGTCAAGTGTTCCCTCTATCAAAGATCAAATGCATAGGTTTAGAGCAAGTGTGCCCCTGTCAATAGTCAAATGCTTAGAAAAATGTCAAGTGTGTAGTTCTTGGTGTCAAATGTGTGGTTTTCAGAGGCAAGTACGTAGTTTTTTTGACAGGCAATTGCAAACTTTTATGGGACAATGCGTGAAAATTTATCTAGAAGTGATTCTAAAACCTACAACTTCAAAAATAGCTCTTAGAAATGTTAGTGTAGGGGATAGGGGTCTCACTAGGTGTGCCAGAATGTGTGAGGGGGAAAATCATAGATGCAAAACAAGAGAAATGTACTTGAAATCAAAATATAGTCTAATATCTATTGGAGTTCCCAGAACAACAACCTGCAACCTTCACAATGCAAAGAAGCAACCTAAGAAGATGCTATTTCACCAATCGATCAATTTCATTGATCAAGAATGAGATATTTACAGATTACAAAAGCCCTGTTAAATAGATCAGGTGACTTGCAAGGAGCCATCCAAAACATCAATGCGTAGCAGAGATGGTCGGTAGAGCAGGTGACGTGAAAAGGAGCCGCCCAAGCATTAATGCACCGAATGAAAATAAATGCAAAGTTGGACTTAATAACACGTAGGTTGAAAACATGCATGCCAACACCCCCCCTTAAGTGCAACTTAGGGAGAAAATGAAAATGCAATATGCAATATGAGATGCATTATAGGTCCTGACAATAAAGCCTTGTTAAGTACTTATGTACAACTACAATGCAATGAATTGCAAATCTCTCATAACCGGAGAAAAGGAGAAAAACCTTGTGGGAGAAAACTCCTCTCCAAAAGAGAAAACAAAAGTGAAAGGAAGGAGGACTCCTCAAGACCCCCCAAGGACAACTTCCTTCACCCCTAACATCAATCGCAACTGAAGATAGCGAGGAGATGCCAAAGGTTTAGTGAAGATGTCTGCAACCTGCTGCGTCGTAGGCAAATACTCCAAAGCAAGAACACCATCTTGAATGAGCTGCCAAATGAAGTGCATGTGGATCTCAATATGCTTAGTGCATTGATGCTCCATTGGGTTGCAAGAAATATGTATAGCACTTTGGTTATCACACCAAAGAATAGTGGGTTGATCAATAGGAAAGCCAAACTCATCCATCAACTGTCGAAGCCAAAGTACCTCTTGACTAGCCAAGACAGCTCCACGATACTCAGCCTCAGTTGATGATAATGCAATAGTAGTTTGCTTCTTGCAAGACCAAGCAACTGGACCAGAACCAAGACAAAAAACAAAGCCAGAAGTAGACTTTCTATCATCAACATCACCAACCCAATCTGAGTCAGTGAAGCCCACAATCTCAGTAGCACCTGATGTGTAGTGAATGCCAAACTGTGTAGTGCCTTGAATGTATCATAAAATATGCTTGGTTTCCTTCCAATGACTCTCATGAGGATCTTGAGAGAAACGAGAGACAAGACCAATGGCAAAGGAAATATCAGGACGACTATGTGTTAAGTAGAAAAGGTTGCCAACCAATTGCCGATACAAAGTAGCATCAATGGATGGAGTAGTGCAACTAGTGGACAACACAACACCTGACTGAAAAGGAGTAGGGGTTGGCTTGCAATCAGCCATTCCAAACCTCTGAAGCAAATCAAGAGCATACTTTTGCTGGAAGACAGAAATACCGGTAGAAGACTGATGGATTTGAAGACCAAGGAAGTAATGCAACAAACCAAGATCAGTCATATCAAAACACTCCATCAAAGCTTGCTTACTATCCTCAATCATGGCACTAGAATTCCCCGTGAGAATCAAGTCATCCACATAAAGAACAAGAATGAAGCGATCCCCCCCATGCCTTTGAATGTAAACTGTAGGATCGGAGTGACATCTAGTGAATCCAGAAACAAGCAAGAAACTATCCATCTTCTCATACCAAGCTCTAGGAGCCTATTTGAGACCATACAATGAACATCAGAGCCTGCAAAAAAGTGAAGGTTCTTGCACAAAACTAGGTGGTTGCTCCATATAGATCTCCTCATGAAGATCACCATGCAAGAAAGCACTCTTCACATCCATCTAATACACTGACCAACCCTGAGATGTAGCAATAGAAAGCATGAGGCATATGGAATCCATCTTTGTGACAGGAGCAAAGGTCTCAGAATTGTCAATACCCTCAACCTGAGAAAAACCCTTAGCCATTAGACGAGCCTTATACTTATCAATAGAACCATCAGATGCAAACTTGGTACAATACACCCACTTGCATCGAACCAACTTTCTTCCTTTAGGAAGAGGAACCAAATCCCAAGTATGATTCTTGATCAAAGAAGAATACTCCTCTATCATATCACTATCCAATTCCGGAACACCCGAAGCATCTGAAAACTTTTGAGGATCAGTAGAAACTGCATGACTCAAAAGACTCATACCTAAAGTGCGGGAACAAGTGGAATGTGTAGCTATGGGATCACCTACAAGAGAACCAGCATCCTCAAGAAGTGTACAAGCCCATAAAGGTCGACGGGGTGTAGGTGGAGGAGAAGGAGAAGATGGAGTAATATCAACAACAAGATCGATACCAACATCAGGAACAACATCATTACAAGCATCATCATCATCATCTGGAAGCACAACATCCTCTAAAGAAGAACTAGGAAGAAGAGAGGGAGAGGCTTGTGATGGAGAATCCTTCGAAGTGAAAGACTCATCAAATTGAACATCACGACGAAAATGAACCTCTCGAGTGACAGGATCAAACAACCGATAACCCTTCACATCCTCACAATAGCCAACAAAAATGAACCGTTGACTTTTCTTCTCCATTGCCTTGTGCCAACCATTTGGAATGAATGCCCATGCATCACTCCCAAATACTCTAAAGTAGGAAACCTTGGGCTTGACATGAGACCAAGCCTCCTCGGGAGTCATATTCTATACTGCCTTGTGGGGCATACGATTTTGAATGTAGTTTGCACAATTGACAGCCTCTGCCCAAAATGCAGGAGCCATGGATCTAGATTGTAGCATACAATTGACCATCTCCTGTAAAGTTCTATTCTTTTGCTCGACTACACCATTCTGTCGAGGAGTGTATGGCACTGTGTGTTGATGAAGAATACCCTTAGTACAACAAAATTCTTGAAACGCCTGATTGACATACTCTCCCCCATTATCTGTGCGAATCTTCTGAAGGGAATTTCCTGACTGCTTCTCCACAAATGCAAGGAAGGTCATGAAATGTCGAAGAACCTCATCCTTGTACTTCAAAAAATACACCCAAGTGCACCTAGAAAAATTGTCAATGAAGGTGAGCACATACTTGGCCCCTAAAAAAGGAGTGGGGAATGACATGAGGTCACTATGCACCAACTCAAGGGGTGTTGAAGCATGTGTGGACATACCCTTAGGAAAAGGATCCCTATGATGCTTTCCAAGCACACAACCTTGACAAACTCCATCTAAACAAGAGATCTGAGGTAGACCAATTACCAAATTTTGTGTGCTCATCTACTGAAGATATCTGTAATTCAGGTTCCCAAACTGTTCGTGCCAAAGCTTGCTTGTAGAATCTGCATGAGCAATAAGGGATGATCCTGATGAAGACTCAAATCCATCAAACCTATACAAACGGGCCGCACCATCAACTGTTCCTATAGAAATGACCTTCTCAGGATCTCGCATCTCTCGAATAGTCACATCAGTATGAGAGAACTCAACAAGCCTTCCATCACCATGATTACAAATTTGATACACAGAAAGCAGATTTTGGGAAATATCAGGAACAAGAAGAACATCATCAATGCTACCATCTTGCATATGAACTGAGCCTGTTCCCAAAACTGGAATTTGAGAAGAGTTCCCAATAGCAATATGTGAAGTAAGACTATCAGAAAGAGAATCAAGAAGAGCCACAGTATGAGTCATGTGATGAGAAGCACCAGAATCAAGAATCCAACTAGAACTGGTAGAGGACAAAGCTGTAGCTGAGAGGGCTTTCCCTTTTCTTGAAGAAGAAGACTTAGGCATAACAAGATTATGCTTCCTCATAGCTTCCTCTAATGCTGCTAGCCTTGCAAAACAATGTGCATCATTTTGTCCAGATTTTCCACATAACGAACAGTTCTCCTTCTTCTTCTTAGACTTGGAAGTTGACTCGACGGAGTTAGAAGGAGGAGGAGGTGAAGGACTATGCTTCTGATCAGTCTTCACCTTAGGCTTGGAGAGAGACTCACCACCTAAAGACTAATCTATCTTGGGCTTCTTCTTATTTTACCCTTGCCCTTGGAAGATTGAGCCATTAAAGCATGACTCTTAGGAAGAGCATCCATCTGAATCAACTTGGCCTGCTCCCTAGTCAATCGATCAAAAAATTCCTCAAAAGAAGGCATCTTATGATCTACCCCCATAGCATCCATAGTAGAATAGAAAGTAGAGGCAAACACTTGAAAAGGACCTCTAAGTTTAGACAGGATCAAGAAAATACACTCCTTATCTTCTTTGGCATGACCACATCCTTTTAATTGAGACAAAATCAATTTGAACTATGCAAGGAAATCCTGAATAGAAGGAAAAACATCTGGAGAGAGAGAAGTGAGATCGGCTTCAAGCTGCAAGATCCTGAACTGATTGACCTTACCATACAATTCTCCAAGCTTATCCCACACATCTTTAGGTTTTTTACATTCAGCAATATGAAACAACAAATTATCAGACACATGAAGACCTATGAGTCCTTTAGCCTCATCCATTTTGTTTCTATGAACAAATTGCTCAAATGTTTTAGTGAATTCGGGTTGGTCGGCATCCAACAGTTGCCAAAGACCTCGAGATTGCAACAATTGTGACATCTTGAGCTTCCATGTGTGATAGTTGTGTGGAGTGAGCAAATCAATCCTAGGTTCTGACATGATATACAAGGGGACACAAAGGACTAAGAAGAAAGATACACCCTCCCCCCCCCAAAGAATAGATACAAACTAATTTTAATTTCCCAAAAAACAAATTTTCCAAGAGATACAATAACAAATTGCAACTTCAAGCTAGTAAAAATGGCATAAAATGATAGAATTTCCAAAAAACACCTTGTCCATAGTGAAGGTCGTTGAAGCAGCTTTTCGACGGTTGCTCGTTTACTGAAAACAAACTCCGTTTGCAAAAGTTGCACAAATTTGAAAAAAATGCCTATTTTAGGCACTTTCGGAGTCCACAATAGCTCTTGATCGCTCCACGTGACCATCAAAAAAACTTGGGGCCATGTTTAAGCTGCTAAACATTCACGTACAAGGCACGCGAGATCAAAGCAATCCAAACTTCAATTTTCAATGGGACCCTTTGCTCACATCTTTAAGGCGGTGTGTTGAGCCATATAGATAGCTTAACTAAAATTTGCGCATCCAATGTGGGACTAAAGTCCCTGCTCAAGCCAGACTTGCATTCAGCGCATCCCACCAGTCTCTCCTCTTCGCACACACAGCCACAATTGTGGTCACAAGAACACACAAAGACCTCAACAGAAAAGAGTATTGCGCTCCACCATCTCATGAACAGGATTCATCTTCAAAGGAAAGATGAAGAACACGTTGAGGTAGAGCGCTAGTTGGGGGCCCATGACCAACGAATAGCTAAACCCTTCTCCAAATCATGTCTTCCTCAAACAAAAATTGCAGAGTCTAGGAGATAGTACGTACGCTGCAGGAGATGAGGCCTCTAGCAAGAGGTGGAAGCACAGATTCGAAACTCGTTCAAAAAAGGAACATCCATAGAGGGGTATTGATCTCCCTTCTTGACTTCACCGCCTCCTAGAAAGCCACCATTATTGACCGAGTTCCGCATGGCCTGATCTCTTTGTGGAGGGGCAAATGGATGCTTGGCATGGCTCTTTCTCCTAATCCAAATTGCCTTCCCTACCTTCTCACTCTTCCACACAACTTTGAGAAGAGGCTTTGCCCATGCGAATGAGGAAGGATGACTTTAGGGGGTGTTTTGGAGATCCCAGTCGCATGAGGAATGAAGAATGGCCTTCCCCGTCCACCTAGTAGATCATTCTCATGGTAGGCGATATTTTCATGACTCCATTGCTCAACTGGTGAAAGCTCTTAGCAAGGAAGGGTAGGTTGGTTGACTGCTCTGATACCATATTGGAGTTCCCAGAACAACAGCCTGCAACCTTCACAATGTAGAGAAGAAACCTAAGAAGATGCTATTTCACCAATCGATCAATTTCATTGATCAAGAATGAGATATTTATAGATTACAAAAGCCCTGTTAAATAGAGTAGGTGACTTGCAAGGAGCCGTCCAAAACATCAATGCGTAGCAGAGATGGTCGGTAGAGCAGGTGACGTGAAAAGGAGCTGCCCAAGCATTAATGCACCGAATGAAAATAAATGCAAAGTTGGACTTAATAACACGTAGGTTGAAAATGTGCATGCCAACAATATCAAGGTCACTAATCTAAGATTTAATCCAACACTTATGAAATGAAACTAAGCTATTGAAAACATATTATAAAATCCTATGATTACCAAATTGAATTAAAAAAAAAGCAAAGTGTTACCATCCCGCATTGGAGTGTGTTTTCCTGATGTTGGATTGTTTGTCTCACCACGAAGCCTCCATAGTTCATGTGCAAAGCTTTGATGTGATATCTTGGTTGGTTGATCGAAGAAATGTTGAAGCTCTAATGGTGGTTGTGAATGTTGGCAGTACTTCGTTGTGCAAATGATGTTGAATCTTTGATCATTTTTTTTGTGAGGAAAGAGGTTTGTTATATAGAAAATGAGATTCGAAATAGATGATTAGGATTGTGTTGTAGAATATCCAGATCAATGGTTGAAAGGTGTTGAGAGCATTTAGACTTGAATAGATTGTGCAAAGTAGATTGCACAATTTGTGTGATTGAATAATAGATTGGTTAGTTAGGATTTAGATTGATTAGTCAAGATTTAGATTGATGAGTTAGGATTTAGATTGATCAATCAGGATTTAGATGGCTTAGTCAACAATCATAATTTTCTCAATCAAAAAGTGGGTGAGGATAATTCATTAATTGATTTAATTAATTAATTCTTTTTTGGAGTTGAATGTGCAAATCAAGTTTGACTTTTGCAAACAAAATTGCATTAGTTTGATTTGATTTTTGATGATGTTTTGAATAGTTTGATTTAATTTATTCAAATTTTGGAGGGAAAGTGTCGTAATTAAATTATTATCATTTAATAGTTCAATTAACTTAGGGGAATAAAGTTTTTTAGTTATGTAATTAAATAATTGGTGTTATTTAACTAATCAGGACGAAATAAAGTTAGATTAGGACTTTATTAAATAAATGTGATTTATTTAATTTGTCGAAATGATGAAAATGTGAATTAATTAAATAATGTCATTTTGTTTAATTAATAGCAAAAATAGGGTTTTAGGAATTTATTAAATAAATAAAATTTATTTAATTCGTTGAAAATGACGAAAAAGTGGATTAATTAAATAATGTCTTTTTATTCGATTAATAGAGGAAATTAGGGTTTTGGATGTTGTTTGATGCTATTTGATGTTATTTGATGTTTTTTTATGTTGTTTGATGTTGTTTAATGTTGTTTGTGGTTGTTTAGGGTGTGTGATAGGTGTTAGGTCAATTTAACATGTCTACAAAAGGTCCCTGAGATGAAGAGAACCCAAGATTTTATATACTAGGATAAGATTATCTTGCAATATGGTCTGATTAATGTGATTGTCCTTGATGTTATTATTTCATTCAAAGAAAATATTATCCATGAAATTATGTACATAATATTTTTCTATGTGTATATATATGTTTGAGAATAACATGGTGCTAAGAATCACCTTTAGGAGTATTTTATGTATAGAGGGAAGAAGGAATGATTTCCTTGATAGAAATGCCTAAATTGATATAACAAGATAAAAATAGAAAAAAAAGAATTGTGAGTTTTTAGTAGTTAACCTTGATGTAAACTAAGATTAATAGAAAGTAAGACTATTTATGTGTGATTGAATTTGTAAGTGTAAGATGGTAATAATTGATCATAAAGGGGTCTTAAATACACAACCTTAGACATGCAATTTGAATTTTTTGGTGTGCACATTGATGTGTAACAAATATCTCAGGACTAGTAACCTTAAAATCAAGATTTTTAAATTTTAAATATGAAAGACTAGATTGTAGGTGCGATCAAGTTCAGGAAAGATGAAAACTCTAGGAACTAAGTCAATATTCCTATAAAAGTGGAGGATTAACATAACATGGTGCTAGAATCAAGATTGGGTTAATGAGTGTGCCAAAAAAGTGAAATTAAATGTTAGATTTATACATAAACATCTTCACCAAGTGAAATAAAAATAGTAGTATACAAATTTATTATATTTAATCAAAATTCAACTATATAGTTTTAGAGTTAAATTTCAATAATTCATATTTCATTAGTAGTAGTTTACAATGACCCATCTCTCATGGATGTGAATTGTCCACGTAACACCCATTACATCTGTATGATAGTGAGAGATGTGAAGCTTCAAGACTTTTTAAGAAACCATTCATTATAATATTATTCGAAATCATATAATTTCTCCAAAATCAATTCCACCTAACTTTCTAGACATAAAATTTGAAGTGTCCCAATAAAATTTGTATTATGTGAAATAACCGCCTTTTGTTTCTTTTCAAAAGATTGAATGGAGAGTATTCTACGTAAGTTAGAGCATAAAATATTGTCCGTCAGGGTAAAATCTCTATTGAAGATGAGGAAATTCAACGAATTAACGTTTATAGGTCATAATGATGCCAACGTCTATAGCTCTAATCTTGTCTGTCTGGCGACAAGCCTCAGCGTTCAAAGCTGATAGGGCGTGAATGGATATATAGACTTGCGTGCCAAGCCAAATACTGCCGTAACTTGTCATAAGATAAGAGTGAAGGGCATTCTGATAACAAATCCATCCAACCTGCTGGGCACCACAATGGATGAGAAAATGCTGAGAAGTCTATAAAGTTTTGGGATAGAGAAGAAAATTAATCTGATCTGCAAAGAGATCTGGGTTGGAAGGATTTGTTATCAGAATGCGCTTCACTTTCTATCTTATGACACTCTCCCTGCCCATCACCTGAAAATTGTAGGAACTACTAAACTCTCCAGCCATCAAAGTAAGGAGTGTCTTCACATTGGCCATTGGAGGTTGCTCTCTGGGAAAGTGGTGTTGGCAGTTGCATGGTGTTAAGCAATTGAGTTAATTCTCTGTTCGTTATCAATAGCTATGCTCCGTTATGCTGCCAACGCAAGAGATGGGTATCCTATTTGTATGGGCAGGGGTGAGAGCAGGTGAAGAGGTGAATTTCAGGGTTTCTTCCAGGTTTGGAAAACAGCAATGGATGAGAAAATGCTGAGAAGTATATTACGTAGAAAATTAATCTGATCTGCAAAGAGATCTGGGTTGGAAGGATTTGTTATCAGAATGCGCTTCACTTTTTATCTTATGACACTCTCCCTGCCCGTCACCTGAAAATTGTTGGAACTACTAAACTCTCCAGCCATCAAAGTAAGGACTTCACCATGGCCATTGGACGTTGCTTTACAGGAAAGTCGTGTTGGTAGTTGAATAGTGTTATGTAATTGAGATAATTTTTAAATAGATGTATTTAAGATATTTGTATTAGTAAATCTATTTTCAGGAAAAAAAAATATGTACAGGATTTTGAGAGATTATTTTTGAGGTATCTATTTTTACTAGATAGATTTAAATGGAATAGACACTTGAAGAGACATTATTTTTGAGGTATCTATTTTTACTAGATAGATTTAAATGGAATAGATACTTGGAGAATCATATCTCTAAGATATGCATGTTAGTTTAAGTTTTGTATTTTACTTTTTAAAAATAATATAATATAATGTTTACTTAGAAGAGTTATCATTTATTATTTTTTTAAGAATTATTTGTTTTATTTGCATAATTAGAAATAACCTTTAGTTTTTAAATTAATATCATCTCTAAATAGTTTTTTTTTTTTATAATATGTTTCATCTTTTAATATTTATGTAGAATATAGATTCTTTAGAATACAATTCATAATTATTAAACAATAAAATAAAAATATTTATATTATATTTTTAAACTATTACATAAAATCTCTATATAAATCTTGTACAACAAAATTTTGTTTTATATTTGATAGAATGAACTTTTTAATTTCCATTTAAAACAAATTTATACTTATACATTGTAATTTCATTATTAATTACCATCAAGTTAAAATAAAATTTAAGTTATAAAGTAAAATTTTAACTATTTAAGGTGTAAAACGAAGTGATTTTTGTACCCTAATATAATTAATATTTAACTTAATACAAAGTATACTATATAATAAATTAAATTAGTATGATTTATTTTGTATTTTACATATAATATATTATTATATACATATCAAAATTATTATTTGTAAATAAACATTTTTGTGAATAATGATTATATATATATATTAAATGTATGGATTTTATAAATTGATTTAATTATATTAATTTTTATTTATTTTTAAACATTTAATTAATTAATTAATTATACTAATTTTCAATAAAATAAAAAATATATAAAAAATATAAAATTGAAAGAAAAACAATTTAGGTGCCATTTAATTTTTATGATGAATTTAATTTAGTAAAAAAATTCTTCTACTTTTCTTAAAAAGATTTGATTCTTTCACATGAATTATTATTTGATAAGGACATCATTTATTTAGCATACATTTAGCATTTTGTAATAAAATTCAAAATTCCTAAAAATTATTCAATTTGATACATCTATTTGAAATAGATGGTCATTATCTTAAGAAATTGTTTGGGGAGAAAGATTGGAAATGATGGCTCACTTGTTACTAAGAAGTATTTTAAATGGCCCTTTGATTGTGTCTCTTCAATACATTAATTATTTACTACTTGAAGAAGCATGAAACTTTTAAAAGTACTTATTCTTTTTTAATCATATCTTATAAATTTTTATATTTAAGGATCAACACTCTTTTATAGTATCTCAATCTAGGTAGACACATACCTAATAAATTGTAAACCTAATACTATACCTAGGAAAGTAGGTATCAAATTAGATCCTAAACCACCATGTGAAAAGATCAAATCTACTTTTTCTAAATAATTAAGTAAATTTTTATTTACCTTACCATGTCTAGGTTTATTATTACCTATGACATAGGTATTACATATGTATTTATGAAAGATTCATACACGGATCACTAGAAAATATGTATATATGTATGTATGTACACACCCGTATACATACGTAGATACATACATCTACATATAGATATACACACATATATGTATGTATATATACATATATACATATATACATATATACATACATGCATGCATACATACATATATACATGTATATACACATATACATATATGCATGCATACACACATACATACATGTTGAAGTTGATGATTGAAATCCACAACACCCAAAATTCACCTACAAGCAATTATCCTACCACAAAAGAAAGATCAAAGCAACTAATTTTCTATGCAACCAAGAGAAAAAATATTGAATCCAGAAAAGCATTGATATGTGCAATGCATTAACTTGATTGGTTCTAAATTAAAGATTGCAATGAATGTATGCATGCTTATAAAAGCATGAAAATGAAAACCCTAGATGAGGATTGCATTAGATTGTGACAAGTGTCTTAATATCATGCAATGAGACAACTAGACCTATAATTAGCCAAATCTAATAATAAAAGAACATTCCTATGTTTATCTTAAGTGAAATAAAGTAATAAGAGGCTTAATAATTAATTAATGATTAATTGATTATTAAGTGATTATCTTGATTACTCCAACACCCCCCCTTAAGATCAACTTAGGGAGAAGCTATAAAACATTAATGTAGAATGCAATGATGGATGCATGGATGGGTCCTGGATAAAGTCCCGATGAGGTGCCCATGTACATATAAATGATTCTTTCATAACTAGAGAAAAGGAGAAAACCTCATGGGAAAAACCCCTCTCTAAAAGAAAGAAAAAGAAATGACTGCAACAATGAAAGAAGGATAGAAGGAGGACTCATTGTGACCCCCCAAAGATTTATTTTATCATACAAGTACAATTAATGTCCCCCCGAATAGGAGAGAGAAAAAGAGGATATGAATCCCCATAAAGAAGTAGCTTTTGTGCTAATGATGTACACTTGAAGACATAATATGATCCACTATCTACAAAAAATATTTCTTCTCTTAGGAAGAAATAGATCCACTGGTGACTGGAGTAGCCAATCCATAAGAATGGGTGAATCAAGAATCCAAATCCAAATGATGCGTACCTTTGAAAACTACTCATGTATCCACATGTTAGAAAGTGATGATGTCAATCTAGAATCTTGTGAAGACTGGTGTAGAACAAGTTGCAGAGGAGATGAACATGGTGGGTCATTAGTGTTGATGTTTCTATCAACAAATAGGAGTTTAATGTACTCAAAGTAATCCTCCAAAATATGCAATCTGAGACTCTACAAACAAGAATGATATGTTAGCAAGATTTGAATCCCAAGTAGTGTATGGAAGATGTATGATGTCCTACTCCACTAAATCAACAGGGGCCAAAATGTGGTGATTTCAAATTGATCAAGAATAATATAATATGATGCAGTCTTGATTTGTAGAGTGGGAACATGAAGATAAGTCTCTAAACCATTAGAACATGCAAGACCTATGATATACTCAAGATCCTCTAAAGTATCATCATCAAAGGGTATATAACCTAGATCTAAAAGAGGTATGATACAATATGCGATAGAATCCTCTAGGTATGGAGAGATATGAGGGTCACCATGGATCTCCCAAAGTTGAGTCCAAAGTGTGTGGTGACATTGAATATCTGATACAACACAAAATGTCAATATCAACACTAGAAAAAATAACCCCTACTATATGATCTCTAATGGTGCCCCATGTTGATAAAATCCCTGGTATGTTTTGTTTAGGTATGATTCCATACAAATAGGGAAAAATATCAAGCCACTTGAGATGTTTTAGGATTCCATTTTGCCAAGACTCATAATTTTCCTTATCCAAGTTCACAAAAGGATGAACAAAAAAAAATGTGATACTCACTCAAATGAAAAAATTGGAGACTAATAACCTTTGTACTAATAAAGAAGATCAATATTTGTCATCTCACATTTAAGTAGATCCTTTCCAAATGCCAAGATGTCCAAGTAATTAAGAAGAATGTGAAAACACAAAATACTATTAAATAAAAATGTACCTAGGATAGATTCTAGAAAAAGTGCTTGAATAGATTTGAAGAGATTTGAAATACCTTTCCAACACCACTTGAATCGTGAAAATCAGAGAGACAAGCTCAAAAGTACAAAATGAAGATCTGAATTTCACCAAAAATAACATGAACCAACAGCAAAATATGATGATAAAACGTATGCCACTATAAAGTGCTCAAAACCAACTTTCCAACAATATCTTGTTTGCTCGATTTTGACACTGTATGCCCAAGTTATGCCAAAAAGAAAAAAAATACTCCTTTTAAGGAAAATTAGGGCTAGGAGGGGGCTTGGAGGGGTCATACAACCGTACGTATGGATGACATCACTAGAGCATGTTCAAGAAATATTCCCCTTTCTACTGGAAAAAAGTCTTGTGCCTGCAAAAAAATTCGGTCACCTGAAAAACTAGATTCCTATCAGAAAATATTGAAGAAATCTTTGAAGATTCCTTGATTGTTATGCCTTTTAGGATTGTGCACCACTAGGGAGAATCAAATATTATGATTGATACTGCTAGAATGTTGAAGGTCAGATTTTATTTTGTGACTGGTTATGTTTTTCTACCAAGAGAAGATGAAGGTCGTGATGGTTTTCAAATGGCCGCTAATGGGCCTTTTGGCTACCAGTGGTTTTGATTTGAATACTATTGGGGGAAACAAGGTACTTTGTACCCTTATTTTTTTACAAAAAACCTTGCAACTTTTTTTTATTTTTTTTAATTTGTTTTCTTGATTTTTCAAAAAAAAATGATAATAATTTTTTTTTAAAAACCTAATTGAAAACCCTATGCGATGATGATGACATCCTAGGGGTGCGTGTAGGGCCATACAACTATACAACCATACATATTCTTATGCATTGACCTCTGGGCTACTATTCCTTTTCTTTATTCAAATTCACCAAAAATTGATGAAACGGCAGGAAATATTAGGGCTTTTGGTTGTTCTAGACTCAACGATGATGCACATTTAGCCCTACGATGAGCTAATTTTTCCCTCAAGGCCAAATCTCTCAGAATTCTGAAAGGAAGCTACAGATATGGAGCTCTGATACCATGTCGAATTTGATGACTGAACTCCACAACACCCAAAAATCACCTACAAGAAATTTTCCTATCACAAAAGAAAGATCAAAGCAATTGATTTTCTATGCAACCAAGAGAGAAAAGATTGAATCTAGAAAAAAACTAATGTGTGCAATGTATTAACCTAAATGGTTTTGAATTGAAGATTACAATGAATGTGCATGCTTATAAAAACATGAAAATGCAAACCCTAGATGAGGATTGCATTAGATTGTGACAAGTGTATTAATTTCATGCAATGAGACAACTAGGCCTATAATTAGCCTGATCTAATAATAAAAAAACACAGCTAAATTTAGCTTAAGTGAAATAAAGTTATAAGGGACTTAATAATTAATTAATTATCAAGTGGTTATCTTGATTACTCCAACATACACACATACATACATATACACCTACATATACACACATACATACATGCATACATACATACATACATACATACATACATACATACATACATACATACATACATACATACATACATACATGTACACACACACATACACACATACACACATACACACATATACACATACACACATACACACACACATATACTTAAATATACACACATAATATATACATACATATGTATGTATGTATGTATGTACTATGTGCATGAAATTTATCTCAAGTAAAATGTATAATATCAAGTTGGAGAATGATAGGAAAGTGTGATTTAATTGGAATCCTAATGTATTTAATGTATATCATATCTCCAAATATCTTGGAGAGAGAAATTTCATTCCATTTTAGGTGGGTAAGAGCTAATATTATTTAATTATTCTCTTGGTTGACTTAAATATGAGTTATAATAGCATTAATGAGGAAGGTGAGTCATGATATTATTAGTTACAAAGTGTTTTAAGATTATTTATGGCACTTTCTCTATCATGGGTGCTAGAAGGAAGTTATTTCCGCATGTTGCATTTAACAAGTATGTCCCATGGATGTTGGTGAAGGAATTAGGATGTCATCTTTAGAATTCATGACCACTAAATTCAATTATTCAAAGATGTTCAATGTTGTTATTTTCTACTCTTGAAATATGCTCTCATTGAGTAGGGTGTAGGTTTTTGACAAGATTTACCATGGTTTTAACTACTTATGTTTTTTTACTCCTATTCTATATAAATTGGAGGCATGCAATAGAGGTTTAATGGAATTATTTACAAGTACACAAGAACTATCAAATTGAAGGGATATATTTTTTCTATGCTCTTATTTCAAAATATTAATACATACTTGAGCCTCTCTTTAATAGTGGAGTTTTTTTTTCCAAAAGGGTTTCTCCACATACATCCAATGCTAGGAGGAAATATTTTAAAATATTTTGTTGATTTTATTCTTTCTCCATTTTCATTTACATATTGGTTAATACATGAACACAATTATATATACACTTAGATTTTTTCCTTTAATAAAAAGGGGTAAAAACTTTATTGAAATCAAGAAATTAATAGTATATAAGGATCAAGGAACCATAGGCTCCCATGAAGGAAAACACTAGAACCCCCATCCAAAACAAAAACCGCCATCCGTACAGCCACCAACATCTTATACCTCCATATCATCACCAATGACCCTTTCTAAATCTTAACAATAATCAAGGTATAACTGTCCCCACCCCTCAACCTTCCAATCATCTACATGCTCCAAAGCCCACTTAACCAAACAGTCAGCAACCCTATTCCATTCTCACAGAATGTGAGAAAAAGACACCACTTCCAATGTAGAGCACCTCTACAAAATTTGTCGAACCACCAACACAATCTACCAATTAACCTCAACCACCTTTAGCTCATGCAACATATTAATAATAATTTGTGAGTCAAATTCACAAATAACCCTATGCCAACCCAGGGCACAAGCATGCTCAATAGCCTAAAGAATCGCCAAGCCCTCCATAAAGTTGTTAGAATGCCTCCCTTTATGAATGGAGAAAAATAAAATAACCAAACTAGAACAATCTCTTCCAACTCCACCAATCCCAGTAGGCCCAGGATTACCCCTAGAGGAACTATCTGTATTGATCTTCAAAAAATCCGTCAGAGGAGGCAACCATCTTCCAACCCTTTGAACCTTCTTTTTAGCCCTTCTACCTCTTTTGACACAAGCAAAGACCAAAGTCAGCCCTTGCAATCCCAATCTATTCACAATCTCATCATCACTTTTTTTCCAATGGAAAAGTTACTTCACATTTGGCCTCAACCATCTCTTGGATCATGCCAACAATTTTGTGCCACATGTGTTGAACCATCAACCTATCCCCATGAAAATCCCTATGATTTCTTTCCAACCAAATTTTCCAAAGGATGAACATAGGACTAATGCACCACAAAATTTGGAGGAAATAGGCCTGGGAAGGGGGTCTTCCCAGATTGCTCCAAAACTCAACAAGGGAAGAAGCATGGACACAGTGATGTTTCCAAACACCCCACCACAAATTATAGAGCAACATAGAATAAGGACAACCGAAAAACAAATGGGAAGAATCCTCCTCACTACATGCACACTAAAGACAAATAGAGGGACCTTGGAATCCCTGCTTCCAAAGATTATCCCAAGTCAAACATCTATTCCAAGATAGAGCCCACACAAAAAAATTACACTTTGGCCATGAAAACTTGTTCCACACATGTTTCCACCAAGGGACCTCCACCCCCCAAGCTTACGAGACAACAACTCCTGATATCCACTAGCCATAGTGAAAGCACCCTTAGGATTTAGGCTCCAAGCCAAAACATCATTATCCCTAAGAGAATTGCATTGTCTACGAGCCAAAATATTTTGAAGCTCAGTACACTCCTCCTCCAATCCGATAATAGGCCAATCGCAAGGATCCTTCCACCTATAGGACCATTTGTAAAAACTATTTTTTGATTAGATTATTTGTATGAACTATATCTTTTTGGGGCTATAACCAGAGGTTTTCTTCTTGGTTCTTTCCTACTAGTATGCCCCACTGAACTAGGATTTTGTACTATCTTATTATTAATAATAATATTATAGTGGACTACCACTCTTGATTAAAAAAAAAGGATCCTTCCACCTAGCCACCTCCATATTCCCATAAGGATAAAAAAATTTAAAATCACTCACCCTTGACCAACCAACCTCTAGGAAGTATTGACAAAGATTCACCAAATTGGGATATTGACACAAAATGTGGGGACAACCATCCCAAGAATCGGACCAAAAGAGAACCTCGGTCCCCCTATTACATATCTAGAACAAGCCCTCCTTGATCAATGCAACCCCTTTCTTAAGCTTCCCCAAATCACAGAACCTTTCCCCACTAGAGGATACTTGGGAAGCTCCTCCAAAACCCTCAGGAGGTACTTGTGAACTAAAATATTGGCCCATATATGATCCTGCTCCACACACCACCTACAGTAAATCTTAGATGCCAATGCCAACCCAAACCAAGTCGAATGCTACAATCCAAGACCCTCAAACTACCTTTGGCTACACACAATATCCCACTTTACCAGGATCCACTTGGAAGAGGATAAGCTACCTGCCCATAAGAATTGTCAAGACAAAGGATCAAAATCCTTCACAAACCCAATTGGAGCCACCTGAAGCATACACCTATAAATGGGAAGAGCCTGCACCATAGACTTTAGGAACTAAAAATGACCAAAAAAGGACAACCATCGATGAATCCAATGATTAACCTTCACACGAAACTTGTCCAAAATGTTCTACCACAATTCCCTGGTAAGTCTACCAACAAAGATAGGAATGCTTGTTGGCCTCCTCTAATGGTTCAATAACAAATCCCTTAAAGTTGTAACTTAGAGATTAGATATTTGCACTAAGTAGTTATCTTTCTCATCATGAAGGTTCATTTCTTTATCAACCCAGAGATGTGAACTTTAAATGGGTCAATACTATATGTGCTAGGACTCAACTGTAGTCATTCTTATCCTATAACTAGAAAGGAAATAGTACTAAAAATAAAATGCTTAAAAGGAATTAACATAAGTACTGAGCATGAATCAATCAACTAAACTGAACATCAACAACTAAACTGAAATGGATGACAAAAATAAGAATCTCAGCAAATAGATAGGGAGTTACTCTGTCTGCCTTGGTTGCAGGAACATACATAGAACAGAGTTCCAATGGCTGTAGGAACAAACAACTACTAAGACTGTAACTAATTACTGAACAGAAAATTTAATACAAAACTAAATGGATGGAATTCTCACCAAGTGGTCCCCCTTGAATAAGTCTTCCCTAAGCTAACTCAAATGCAGCAAATCAAAGTATCATTTTATTCATTGAAAACACGATTACACCATATCAACAACATGACTGTATTACTTGAAACTGAAAATGCAAGTACAATATTAGAACATCTAACCTTGTGAAAAGGGACATCTAATCATTATTTATAGGAGGAAAGCTTCTAAATAATTACTAACTAATTGGGTAGTCAACTCCAACAAACTAGGAGGACGCCATTTATTGAAAGCATGAAAAAGAGGAAGGAGGTTATGCATGCGCTAGATTTAGTCAAACCAAACTTGCCTCAACGAGGATCTAACATAAAAAAAAACCTCCTAAATCTATGAGCAATAAAAAAACATGATCATTTAAAGGTAAGTTGCAACTTCCACATGAATTATAAGTTTCCCTCCATTGGAATTTTTCCCTCCATATACCTCTTTAATGATCATCTTTTTTACTTCTTTAGCAACCAACCAGCTATCATGAATTTCTTCCACCTTGCAAGCTTCATTTATATCTGCATCTTAATGTGAACCGGCATAATGACATTAGCGTGCACAAAATAATTGTATATCGATAATCACCTTAGAATAACATTCATTCAATCACATGTAGAATTAATATTGATATATCACATAGCAGGTTAAATATCATCAAAGGTTATAGGAGTAAGTTCATGCCCAAAGTTCATAAATTTAGGGAAATAACATAAAGAGTGTCAATAATGCGGTGCTAAAGTATATAGTAACAATAGAAAATATATGATAAACCCTATCAAAATTGAGCCATTATTTGGACTCGTCATCTGCCCCCAACCTAATGATCTATTGGTCCTCCATCAAAGAGAACTTAATTCCTTTGCCTAACCAAAGCTCTAAAATCACCTACTATTTTCTTCCCTTGATCATTCTCTATAGTACTTGAGTTTGGATCCCAATAGAACCCAGGTGCTTGCTTTCTAGTTTGCCCCACCTTGACCTCTCTGTACGTATCTATATCATACTGATAGGTTATGTAATCTGGTATTGGCCACAACAAAATAGGTGGTTGAAATATCAATGGGAGCTAATAGTGTTGCTTCATCCTCCCAAGATGTATGTATCTGATGCTTTGTTTGCAGGTTGCATGATAATTTTGTAGGGAATGGGGTTCAACTTGTTTTAATTGATTTGGAAAATCATTCCATCTCTATGATATACCCCAATACTAATTTTCCTATAATAGCAGCTACCTGCTCATATTCTTGGTATCCCCAATGTATAACAATGGATTCCACTCATGGTCTTTAGGAACAGCATAATTATGCAAGTACAATTCACACAACAAATTTTTAACTTCAAGAGGGGAGGATTGATAAGCTTGAAAAAATTCCTTTGGGGTTTCAATGGAAGGGTTTAAACTAGATGCATCATAGAAAAAAGACCCTTTGACATTTTCATGGTCTTTTAGGTCTTTCTTCATGATTCTTAGTCCATTTTTCTTTGATTTAATGTTGTAATGTGGCTTAAACATTCACATTAGGTCCTTAAAATTAAAATTATGGCATCTTGTGAAGGTGTTGTGAAGTGTTGTAACACATTTCTACACTTTTCTAGACTCTATTCATTACAATTCACCTAAAAATCACCTTTTCATCACATATCAAGTCCTATTTTGAAGTGTTGTAAAGTCTTGTAACAAGATTTCACATTTTTCTAGGCTTAATTTCACTATTTACACCTTTCTTATGCTTTATTTGATCCCTTTATGCCCTTATAAGGCTTAATTAAGTGTGTTTTTGAATGTAAATCAGACAAACAACATTAAATGCAAGATAATTCCCAACATCCACTTTCAAGTCCAAGGTGAGACCCATTCACCATGGGTGGCGAATGAGTCCCTCTTGGCTCAAAATTCAAAACTCAAAATATTTTAAATTTCTTTTAGGTTTTCATTTAAAATCACCTTATGTTGGCCTATGATGAGGTATCATCAAGTTACTAAGGCACAAATGTGTATAAATAAGTTTTTTTCTTCTCATTTTAACCCCCATTCATCAAGTTCACTAATTTACTCATTCATTCAAGCATTCAAGCACTTTGCATCACTCAATCAAGCATTAATCAAGTAGCTTGGAGAATCCATTGATATATCTTCAAATTTCTTCAACAAGGTTGGTGAGTTTAGGACATTTGCATGTTGTTTATTCATTTTTCCTAGTTTATTTCATTCCATTTCTTCATTAAGGGTTTGATTACCAAAGTGGGATTTGACCAAGGAAAATCCCTATAACCTAACCCTTAACCATTTTTCCCCTTTTGCATGTGTGTTTGCAGACTTTTGTATGCAGATTTATCAAGCAATTAGGTGTTGAAAGGTGTTCAACAAGTCAACAAAGTGTTTCAAGTCAACTAAAACCTATTTCAAGCTTGGAGACAACCTACAGTCCATTTTCTACAAATTTGACTCTGCCAACCTAACAAGAAGACAACCTTAGATCTGGTGCTATATAATTGGTCCCTGATTTCACAAAATTTTGGGAGAGGAATGATTTTCCATCAATGGTGAATGAGTCCCACCTTAAGACTGGAAAGTTAGATTTTGTCAGATTCTAGATCCTGACACTCAAAAACCTGTTTTCAGAAGTTTTCATTAGAAGCAGGACTAATTCACCATCAATGGCGAATAAGTCCCACTGGTGATTTTCAATGATCTTTGTCAACATTCAGGACACTCCAGATTCTTCATTCCCAACCCAGGTGCACTTTGATTCATCCTTCTTTTTTGTTTTTCATTTATTCATGTTTAGTTCATGCTTGCATATCACATTGTGTTTTCAAACATCGCATATTTCATAGGTTTTGCATTTATAATCAGTCAATTTCATAACTTAGTTGCATTTAGATCATCTCATTTAGCCTTAATAACATCATACACATCTTAATTTGAGTGAACCACATTGATTTTTTGTGAGGTTTATCTCTCTCCTTTTAGGTGAAACATCCTAAGAGTGCAAGAGTAGCCTATAAGCCTCATGCCCAAAAATCTATGGTTCACTAGAAATGACCCTTGACAATTTGAAAGAAATATGGCACTCATTTAAATGCAATGTATACACCCATGGGGGAGTTCTGCATGCCATCATTTGTGGTACTAAAGCCACCACATTGTCCACCTTATCCTTCAATGCAGTAATCTCTGCATTCTTTTCCTCAATTTCTGTGTTTTCTTATTAACTTCTTCCTGTAGCTTGAGTCTTTCTTTATTCCATTCTTCCTCTTTCTTTTGAATTTCATTCCATAAGACCAAGGCTACTGATGACCATGAAAAAGTAGGAGGTTTGTACTTTCCTACTAGTATTTTTCCTTGCACCAATTCCTGATGTTCATCTTTCCCTTCTAGGACTGATTCTTGATGTTCCATTTTCTCTGTTTGCACTGGTCCCTAGTTTTCAACTTGCTCTGCAACAACAATAAGTTTTGATAAACCTATGTTTGCTTGTTCCTTAGAAACTTCTTCCACTTCTATATTTACCTTCCCCTTAGGAGCTTTTTCCTCCTTCCTAGGTTTCCCTCTAAGTCTAGGGCTCCTTTTTGGAGTCACACCAGTGGCTGACTCAATTAGTTTTGACTTCTTTGGAGGGATTCTATTTTTCCCCATGGCTGCAGGATGACCAGTGTCTTCAATTTTTCACTTCCTAGGGCTAGATTTTATTTTTCTTGGTTTTTACTTCTTATCCTTCTCTCTGTTAATTTCTGCTGCTCTCATTTGTGCTTCCTCTTTCCGAATGGCAGCCCTAGTGTGAACTGGAGTTTTAGGGATAATATTGACATTAGGGTCCGAGGATGAAATATCTACATTTGAATGCTTTGATTTAGATGAACCAATTTCCACTACAGGTTCTACTACAGGAGAGTTTGTGCTAGTGTTTGTGCCTGAAGTTGAAGCTCCGGGAGTGATTTTAATAACCCCCTCTTCCCCACTAACCTTATGAGTTAGGGGTTGACCTCTAGGACCCACATTTTCTAATATGAATTCATTAATGTTCAAAAATTCATCCCATGATATACCAGACACTTCTTGCAAATATTTTTCTACTAATAATTTAATCAAACAGTGATGGGAAACAGAGTTTTCCCTACCTTTTTGTGTCTCAACTACCATGATTGCAAGAAGGTTGTACAAGATGTTTGGCACATTCATCCTCCTGCCATGTCTCGTGTGGTTCAAAATTTTGAAATGTATAGAATGAAGACATGATTGGAAACCCTCGTAGGTGATATATTTGATGATGTGGACAACAACTTGTTTCCATTTTTCTGGCAAAGAAGTTCTCCTTGTTCCCTGTTTGTCCACAACAAGTGGAGGATCACTAGGCTCAGTGAATTCTTCCCTAGCTGACCTAGCATCCTTAGAAATAGGGTAGGGTTCTCCTTCAACATGCAAACCTGTTACTTCAGAAATCCTCTCTTCAGTGACTATAACTTCTAGCCCTTTCACCATTGCCTTACCATCAGAGAGTGTTTGTGAAAATTCCAAGGAAATGTCTTCACTGAAACTATCTAGTTTCAGAAAGTAGTCTAACCATCCACAATTTCTGAATTTGGCCAGAGAGAGTGCATCTTGTAGGATCACCTGGTGAACTATCGGTTCATTTTTTATTAGTTGACCTCCCATTGCTTCTACTCACACTTTGACAAACACTTCTACAAGGACCTCTTTCTTGCAATCCTTCTTCTAAAAACCCAACATCTTTTCTGCTTCCTGCAACTCTTCACTAGTACTAACACCAATGGCATATCCTTCAATTTACCTTTTTTGGTGGAATTATGATTATGACTAAGGAAATAAAGAGGACATAAAGGAGGGATATCATCAAATAAATTGGTGTTGGCTTAGTGTCACATCATGCATGCAGGACGTCATTTCAGCTATATCATTTCAAATTTCAAATTTATTGCCATGATGATGCATGAATGACATGTATGACACATGGACACGTGGGTTCACACTCCCCCCCAACATAAATTAAAGCATGTGTCTGCACAGGCTGGGATGTAATTAGGATGTGACAGGATAGAGTAATAATATGTGCTATGTGAAATATCAATATTAAAGTACAATAATTAAACAAATGCATTTAAGATAATTAAGATACATCAAGTTATTATGCATGCACCTAAATATTTGGAGTGTCCTTTGCAAATAATGTGGAAGGAAGAACTGGTCACCAAAAAGTACGGTTGAGCTTATTAAATGAATTGATGATGGATTGAAGTGATGGTGGAGTGATGGGAGAGAGAGAAAAGGGAAAGTGGAAATCTTTATTTTGATTGCATGCGCACTTTTGACTAGTGAGAAGGATGGACACTAGGTCCACTTCCTTTGACTATAGGAACTTCAAGGTTCTAGTACTTAATAAATTGTTGCATGAATTTTTGTTTGGAATCCAGTTTATGGTATAACCTAAGACGATCATGACCATTGACCAAGAGATTGAATATGATGAGATCAATTGCTGTGAGTTGAACAACACCATTGGAGAAGACCTCTGCAACTTCATATGGTCCTAACCACCTGTTTGTAGTTTCCTGCATTGTCTTTACATCTGGTGTAGACACTAAATTTTTTTCTAAGTCTACGAGCATCATTTTTCTTGGTCTCTGTCCTTCGATAATTGAATAATTTTAATTATGGAATTATGTTTGATCATATTCCTCTATTAATTAAATAATTTTTAATTATTTAATTAATTCACTTTCTAATCTTTATTATATCCTAATCAATTAAATAATTTAATTGCGTCGCTAATATACCCCTTTCTTCTATAATTAAATAAATCATCATTTATTTTTAAATTATTTCTCTATAGTCAAATAATAATAATTATTATTTGACCTTGTATTCTTCCACGATTAAATAATTGTTGAAATTATTTAATTCCTCTCCAATTTCTATCCTCACATTTAATCAAATTGAATAAATTTAATTAAATGCTCCATCTTTTATTTCCTCCAAATAAATAATTTGAATAAATTATTTATTTGCCACTTGTCCCCTTTCTCCATTTTCCTCCATTTTCGAATAAATTATTTATGCACCACCTAGTCAAAGATGCCCTGTCATTAACCTCTATCATAGCCTTCATTGTTTTTATATTCGTCAAGCATCATACCTATCATGATTCCTCCAAGAATAGCATATTCTTGGTGCATCAATTCTGGACCATTTATCTTGGCATCTTTTCTAAGACTCAATCTCAACCATCTATTATGTAACCTCCCTATCATGCATTCTTATCCATTGATCTTGGAATCCTTCTAGAGGATTAATCCCAACCATCCATTCGAAATGTTGTCTATAAAAGTAGCCTTCCCCCTCCACTTTGGCCTTAACAGCTGATTTTCTCCAACTTTCTTGCTTACTATTTGCAGGTTTTGCATGACTTCAACAACGAATTTGAGGGAAAAATTACATAAGAAGGAGAGCAAGGGAAGTGAATCAACCAATATGGGGAGTATTTTTCTTTATGCTTTGTTTTTCTAATTTCTTTGTATTCTCTTGTTGATGTGGTTTATTGGTCTAGAGGTGTTAGATGTCACTATTCTAGGATAGAAACTAAGAAACCCTATCTCACATTGGTGTACCCAATGCGAGCATACTATTTTGCAAATTTTTTATATGGTTTTAACTTGGTTTTGCAGATTTTTAGTATAGAATGACACAACTGTTAAGCACAGTGATGCATTTTCTAAGGAGTGACACATCTGTTAAATGCATCGACACACTTGTCTAGAAATGACACATCTATAGAAGGCACCCTTGGGCGGGAAAATTTGAATTTGAAAATGTGACAACCATCCTTGTGTGATGCAACATAGCGGCGCAACTGACGAAAGTGTGACACAATTTCCTGTCACGTAAAAAATTTAGTTTTAGTTTCCTTTTCAAATTTCTTTCGCTTTCTGTGAGTTGAATAGGGTTTTTGGGTTCTGATATTTTGTTTACAGCGTGTGGCTTTAGGTGGATTCCCAAAATCACTTCTTGGAGCAACAAAAAAATTGAATCCTTTAGTTCTAGTTTCTCTTTATACTTTCATTTCTTTAGCTTAGTTGTTTGATTTTGGTTTTGGTTTGGTGCTAACCCCCTTTTGGTGCTAACTTGGGGTTTGTGCAACTTTTTTCGTTGGTCCAAGACTTTTCTTTTGAGACTACTAACAAGTGGTTTTTCAGGTTCGAATGTCCAAGAAATTTATTTTGAAACCACTTTGCTTGTTTTAGATTAGAAAACATTTCATTTTGGTGCTTAAAATTAACGATTGTCTTTCTCACATAGCTTTAATTAGAGGGTAAAGAACACCATGTATTAATGTTTGAGGGTGGTAGATATTATGCTCTCACCTTGTGCAAACTCGGTGATCAGAAAGCTAGACCCATCCATTTTTTGTTTATCCATTAGAGTGCTTGCCTTAGTGGGAAAAATTACTCACCCTAAGAGAACAACCCAAGCATAATGGGCTAAAGCCAAGTCCTTCTGAACCGCTATATAAATTTGTGGTTGCGAGGAAATTTCACAGTCAATAGGGCAGTATGTGATAGTTCTCCTCTAGTATCTTTATGATACGAGAAACCCTTGTTCTAAGGGCTGGGAGACCTCTCAAAGGATTTTATCATCGTATCCCCTAAACTAGATGCCCTTACTAGAAACCTTTCTTTTTTAGAAGCCTAGCCATTTTTAGTCATTGCTTGGTATGGTGTAGGGTATAGTAACATTCCCGAAGTTACTCACTAGTGATTCCCTTGAGTAGAGATAGCAGTTCCCAGGAAGTGACTACCCGAGAATCTGAAGTTGGTATGCCTATAGAAGTGAGTACAATGGAGGGGAGCTAGTGCCACCAAGCTTCTAAGCCATCTACTATCAAGGAGAGGTGTTCAACACCAATCTAGGGTATTTCAGTGGGCCTATACCAAGTATACAAACCCTTTCCTACTAGCATTGTGCTTGTTTTCTTGTTACAATTTCACATCAAACCAGTCCTAAACAAAGTGGTTGATACTATCTATTGTGTTTTCCAGTCATACTTCATCATAAACAATCTTTTAAAAACCTAGATCAAAATCACTAAAAAACATCAAAACTATCAAAAACACCACTCTGTGGACTACAACTGTCAAACACAGACCCGCAATTGCCAGTGTGAACCACAACTGTCATCTTAAAAATTGCAATTGTCATTCTGAAACAAATTATTTAGAAATAGAGCCACATTTGTCAACCTGAGCCACAACTATGAAATGCAACTGATAGAAACTGAACCATAATTGCCTACTAAATAAAATTTCTCAAAATTTGTGCCCAAGGCCTGATCAAGACCAATTTATAGTGACCTTTATCTGGTAAACCAGAGACCTACGAGTCTGCCCAACCCATTTTAGCATACCCATTAGGGAAACATTATATTATAGGTTGCATTTCTTCATCCCTTGCATTGCACAAATTAAACCTTGACTTTTAGGCTGCATCTAAACCTTTAGATTTTGAACATAGGGAGACCTATGAGCTTTTGGAAATTCTTGGCTATTGGGTATGTGCAGGATCATCATGGAAAAAATAGGCCCTTAAGTGGCAAAAAATTTAGAAAAATTAGAGTTAGACAACTTGACGTAAAAATTTGAATAAGGTATCTATATTATTTCAAAAATATGTAAGAATAGAATTTGTAGCAAATTGAATGTAGTTTCTAAACTACTAGGTTTGTTTAAAAAAAAAATCTATTTGGTGAAAATTTGAAATTTCAATGCAAGTGCTACTTAAATTTCAGGGAAAAATAAGAAGTAGGTGTTTGTCTAACCACCCTAACCACAATAAAATGATAATATATTTTTATAATATTTTAGATATAAGTAGAGGACTCATGCCCCAATGTGATGCATATTTTTTTGTAATTTTTTTCCAAGTAAATAATTAATTATGAATTTTTATTACAACTTTTTAAAATATAAAAAATCGTATGTCCGACCACCTTAACTTGGTCAAAACTTCATGAAATTCAATTTTTATTTTTAATCCTATAGTATGTGAAGCATAGAGTGTGACACATGTTTTGGATTTAAAATGTGATACCATTTGAAAGCTATAGATGTTTTCCAATCAACCTATCAATCAAGAATTTAGTCATAATTTGAATAGAAAATGAATAATAATTACTTATTAAATTCAAATTAAAGCATAATTTATATCATTGGAAAGCTGATAATCTCCTTTAAAACCCTTTTGTTTCATCAATTTTGGTTAAAAAATAGTCGTGCCACATACCCATCATATTGCCAATTTTTGGCCCATCATGATCCTGCACATACCCTATTCATTCTACTTGTCATTGACCATTGTCATTTGTCTTGTCATTGTCACTTTGTCTTGAGTTGAGTCTTGGTCTTGTCTCTTGGTCTTGGTTTTCCTCTTATGGTCAATGACATTTGGAATTTTTTTCCTTGGATTCACATTAGCTTGAGTTCCACCCTTTGTTTAAAATTTGAGGGTTCCTTTGCATTAGATCACCCTCATTTAGACTCACCTTCCTTAGATTGCACTTTACCCCTTATTCCAAAAATATAAAAATATAGCTCACTTTACCCTTAGTATCATATCAATCCTTCATTATCCTTGCATTTTCATATCCCAAATACAAAAAAAATACAAAAACATAGATCAATCTTATTTAACCTTAGTTACATTATCATCCTAATCTTGCACTAGCATCATCTAGTCACCTTATCACCCACTTTGACCATCACCTAATCTCTTAGTATCCTTTAGCATTCTCTATCCTTCATCTTTTAGACAAATTACCATCCTTGCATTTTCATCCTTGCATTAACACCCTTGCATCTTCATATCCTAAAATAAATAAATAAAAAACAAAAAACATAGTTTAGTTCATTACCATCTTGCATTATCCCCCAACTTGCAAAGGTCTCACATGATTAAAACAAGGTCCAAGGAAAAAAAAAGGGACATGGACTTCCTAAGTGACCCTTTTCTTGACAATGTCATGGATTCGAACCACTCCACACCTCGAAAGAATACACCATGAAGAGAACAAAGTGACCCTTAGGAAGACCTAAACTTTGAAGTAGTCAACAAACAATTGAGCCCTCAAGAAATTGAAAGAGCTTATCAAGACCCAAGAATTTTAAGCATAGTTGACCAGCTTGTTAGTGCCAATCCAAACAATTTTTTTATGCACTAGCCAAAAAGGGTGACAAATTACCTCAAGGTTATGACGTGTCAACCATTGTAGAACAAGAAACTGCAAACCCATTTGGCATGCCCTCAACACAACAAATGACAAACATACCCCTTGGGACAACCACACACATGACTACTACTACTACAACACACATCCCAACTCATGCTACTACACAAGGTCAAACTTTCACATTTGGTAATTCCTCAAACACCATGGGTAAGAATTTCACGAATCCCCTCTTTCAAAGCACAAATCAAGGGTCCACATCCCAAGGTTCTACTTTGATCCAAAATCTAAACCAAGGTCACACACCCTTGAACCAAGATACAAACAAAAACACAAACCAAGGACCCTCATTGAATCAACCTCCACCAAATAACCCTAGGAAGGTATGCATTATCTCACACAAGACCCCAAGTCAAAACCACAACCAAGGGTCTATTCCATCACTTGAAAATACAACTCAAGGGTCCTTTCCATTATTCCAAAACCTTATTCAAGGACCTACACCTTCATTTCAAAATGTCAATCAAGGACCTACACCTTCACTTCAAAATTTCAATCAAGGAAACATCCCTCAACATCAAGGGTCTATACCTTCATATCAAAACATCAATCAAGGTTTCACACCTCCATTTACAAACCAATGATTCAACTTTCAAAATCAAAACACAAATCAAGGGTCTATACCTCAACTCCAAAATGCCATACCAAACACAAACGTGACCTTTGGAACCAACCTAAACACCAACTTCATTCCAAATCAAAACAATCCACACCCATACGATAATCAAGGTCTCGTATCACAAAAAATCAATATAAACACAAATCCAACACACGACCCTAATGCCAACATTATGAAATATCATCAAAACAATGTGACATCATCCCTTACAAACTATTTGATCCAACATATGTAGACACTTGTACAAAGAATGAGAAAAATGCAATTGAGAACCAACAAGAAGACATACTCGATGGAAGAGTTATGCCCTTTTCCATTTGATCAAAACCTATACGTGCCACCCTTTCCCTTGCATTTAATGACACCACCATTGCCTAAATACAAGGGACAGGAATTCCAGTAGAACAAATTTGTGTATTCAACACATCATGCATGGAAGTTGCATATGACCCCACCTACTTGATGAGGTGATTCCCATGAAGTCTCACAGGGGCAGCCTCAAATTAGTTCTCACATCTTCCACAAGGAATCAGAACATGGGGTGAACTAGCCGAAAAATTCATCAATCATTTTTCCTTCAACATTAAAAACGATTTCACCCAAGGTTGCAACATTGAGCACAACTAAACAAGAAGAAGGGGAATCACTTACCTCATTCTACCAAAGATGACAAGGCTTGGTTATCAAATTCCCTTGTCATATTCTAGAAAAATAACTTGTCACCATGTTTGTGAAAAACCTTAATGGAGAATTGATGGGTCAAATTCATATCCAATTTTGCATAAATTTTGAGGAGATTATTGAGAAAGGTCTTATTGCAAGAGGATTGATCAAGATAAAAAAAGACACTCCAAAACCCAACAATGACAAAGGAAAATATTGGTCCTAAAACAAAAATGTCACAAATGACGGAGTAGTTGATGTCAAACCGATAACTAAAGGACCAATCATTCAACTTAAAGACCCTCTTCATCAAACACATGCAATACACCGAATACCCAAATACCAAGTTAAAACCAAACACTGAATGCTATCCAAAATAACCAAAAAAGAAGAGGTCCTCCCCATGCTAAGAGAACATACATCCCCTTAGGGGAACCTATCGAATCAATCCTCAAATGACTTTTGCAGTCTAATTTCATTACATTGTTGGACACCAAGAATTATGAACCTTCCTTGATCAAACCAGATTGGTGGAAAGATAAAAAATACTATGAGTACCATCACACCAAAGGACATAAGACATCTAGATGTTGGACACTCAAGAAACATCATTCAAGATCTCATTGAGGATCAAACCATTTCAATTGATAATTCACAAGGAAAGATGAATGTTGATCATACAATATTCATGACCCCTTTGCAAGACCATGATAAAGGAAAGGCCTCTAGTTTAGTGAATAGCAACAATGCCAACTATGCAGTTGTCAAGCATGATTACATCACCATCATTCTTAATGTAACACCTCTTGATGATCGCATTGCCACCATCACTATAAACAAGCCAAAATCATACTGTGTTTTGCTACCCATACAACCAAGATAACCATTCTAGGTCCATTTGCAAGTCCTCAACCAAAGGGTCAATATAATCTCCTAGACCAGTTAGGGAAAACTCCAACACAAATTTCTATCTTGGAACTCCTTCGCATTTCACCACTCCATAGATAAATTCTTGACAAAGCACTACAAGAAGCCTCTATTCCCACAAACCTGGATGTCAATGAATTTCAGGCCGTGGTTGGATACCTCACTATGCCACACCACATCACCTTCTCTGAACAAGACTTAAATCGTAATAAAATCTTATGATGATACCGAACGATCCTTTGAAGGCATAATTTCACTCTCAGTGAGGGTTGGCCCGGCCATACAGGACACAGTATTTCACGTCTTGGATCTGGATTTACATTATAATCTCCTCCTTGGCTGCCCATGGATTCATGCCATGAGTGCTATTCCATCTACCTATCATCAATGCCTCAAGTTCCCACATAACGACACTAAAATCACTATTCCAAGTGACCCTGATCCTTTCCAATATTGTTCCAAACTCAAAGGAACTTCCAAATGTCAAGTGCCCATCAATCGAGAGGCCTCATCTTCCACTTCATCCACCACTCCATCCCACTACATTGATCCAGCCACCCTTGTCAAATCATCCAACTCATTCATTACACCTTCCATGCCTAAAATCTAGATCCAAGATAAAGGTTGTGGAGAGTATGATATGAAGAGTCTCTTTTTCATTAGCAAGCTACCTAAGTCACCAAAGTCATATGGAAAATTGCATCCTATGCAGCCCAAAGTTGCCATTCACAATCCTCCTACCACCTTCACTAGATGGGGGGAAATTGTTAAGGAATCCTTAGATGACCACATTCTTACATGGTTATACAAGGAAGAGGAGGACATTGAAACTAAGAAATTTCCAATTGAATAGTATCCAAAAGGGTTCCAAATAATGAAATGACATGGATATGATGGACGCAGTGAACTTGGTCTAAACAAGCAGGGAATGTTGGAACCTTTATAGCCTCCTAAGCTAATAAGTCATCAAGGGCTAGGGTTTGTGCCAGTAAAAGTGACTATTCAAGGTATTGAGTCACCCTCAAGTGAGGTTGCTAGTGCTTCAAATGAGAGAGACACATGAAAACCCTTGGGATTATGACATCAATTCCAATGAGTATGAATGGGACTCCTTATCCTCCACCACCTTCATGGACCTAGATAAACTATTTGGAGAATTTGACCAAGTGCTTACCCTTGATTATTCACAAAATCCTTCAAATACCCATCTGAGAATGTCCTTGACTAAAGAAGAATGGCTCCAACACTTATTTTGGAAATCCATTGATCTATCCTCCTAGGATCTTGATGACTCTAGTTTCGCCTTTACCCTTTCTTCCTACACGATGACCCTCAATGATGTTGATGATGGCCTACCCCTCGTCTACCCACAACTCATAGATTAGGACCAATAAGGCTCACCAAGTTTAGACACTTTCAAAAACAACAAAGAAATCACTGAGTTTATGGGACTTCATGAGGGTATACCCAGTGGGGATCACAAAGCTATATTTTCCATAGAACTTAACTATGCAACATACTTTGGTGAGGTTGTCTTGTCCTCTAGTCACAAAAATGAAAAAGAAAAAAGTAAAAATAAAAGCAATAGGTCTTCAGGTGAAAACTGAAAGGCGCCTACTGACCGTGAAAAAGTCAAAATAAAGGACATGTTCGAAGGTGAAAACCTCTCAGAGGCACCTAAGGATGGAGGACAAGATTGTCTCCCAATATACCAAGATAAATTGTTGTTGCTCATAGAAGAAATAGAGGAAGTCAACATTGGAATGCCAGATAACCCCATAATCATACAGTTAGCAGCATCCTTGACCACAGAGGAAAGGCTTGAGTTCACAACATTTTTCTCGGAAAGGCAAGTCAATTTTGCATGGTCATATGCCGATATTCCTGGATTGGATCCTGAATTGGTTCTACATCACTTACCATTGCTACCAAATTCAAATCCGTTCAAACATAAGTTAAGAAAAATGTACCCCTAGATCGCACTACTTGTCAAGGTAGAACTCAAGAAGCTCTTGGATGTTGAATTTATTCACCCAATTGATTATGTTGAATGGATATCAAATCTAGTTCCTATCACAAAACCAAATGGTTAGATCAGAGTTTGTACGGATTTCTGAGACCTTAACAAAGCTTGTCCCAAAGATGACTTTCCCCCGTTGAACATCGACATCATAGTATATTTAATTGTTGGACATGAAATGCTATCACTCATGGATGGATTCTTAGGATAGAATAAGATCAAAATTTCCACTAAAGATCAACCAAAAACAACTTTCACATGTGCTTGGGGAACTTTCTATTGGAATGTCATGTCGTTTGGACTAAAAAAATGTCGGAGCCACCTATCACAGAGAAATGACTACAATTTTTCATGACTATATGCATGTCCTTATGGAAGATTATGTTGATGACCTTCTCTCCAAGTCTTTAGAATGAGGTGGAAAATTAGCAATCTTGGATAATATTTTCACCCGACTTGAAAAATATCAACTCAGGCTAAATCCAAACAATTGTGTTTTTGGGGTCCAATCAAGAAAACTCCTAGGATATATAGTCTCTTGTAGAGGAATAGAAGTCAATCCTACCAAAGTAAAAGCTATCTTGGACGTGCCACCACCAACTAGCATTAGTCAATTAAGGGCATTGCAAGGAAGATTACAATCAATCTACAGATTCATTGCTCAGCTAGCAGACAAGACCCATCCATTCCAAAATTTGTTAAGAAAAGGCATTCCCTTCAATTGAACTGACAAGTGTCAAGAATAATTTGACCAAAGGGTATGTGCGGGATAATCATGGAAAAAATAGGCCCTTAAGTGGCAAAAAAATCATAAAAATCAGAGTTAGGCAACTTGACGTAAAAATTTGAATAAGTTATCTATATTATATCAAAAATATGTAAGAATAGAATTTGTAGCAAATTAAATGTAGTTTCTAAACTACTAGGTATTTTAAAATAAAATAAAATCTATTTGGTGAAATTTGAAATTTCAATGCTGATGGTACTTAAATTTAAGGGGAAAAATAAGAAGTGTCTCTAACCACCCTAATAACAATAAAATGATAATATTTTTTATAATATTTTATATATAAGTAAGAGGACTCATGTCCCAATGTGTGCATATTTTTTTGTAATTTTTTTCCAAGTAAATAATTAATTATGAATTTTTTATTACAACTTTTAAAAAATATAAAAAACTCGTATGTTTGACCACCTTAACTTGGTCAAAACATCATAAAATTCAATTTTTATTTTTTTAATCCTATAGTGTGTGAAGCATAGAATGTGACACATGTTTTGGACTCAAAAAATATGATACCATTTGAAAGCTATAGATGTATTTCAATCAGTCTATCAATTAGGGCTTTAGTCGTAATTTGAATAGAAAATGAATAATAATTACTTATTAAATTCAAAGTAAATCATAATTTATATTGGTGGATAGTTAAGAATCTCATTTAAAAACCTTTTCGTTTCATCAATTTTGGGTAAAAAAAAAATCGTCAACCACATACCCATCATATTGCCACTTTCTGGCCCATCATGATCCTGCACATACCCCAAATCAAGAAGTATCTATTAACTCCCCCAGTCCTTATGCCACCAAATGATGGAAGACATCTAATACTATATGTGATAGCTACTACATTACCATTGGGGTTACTTTCATCACAAAATGATAATGATGGCAAGGAAAGTGTAAGGAAAATTAGATGCGGAAACAATTCTCCTAACGTCAATACCTCAGGAAAGAATGTAGATATACTTTAAAATTTATAATTATAGTCCAATTAAGATGCACTAGGAAGCAGATAATAGAAATAGAGTATTTGAAAATCACACAAGAACACCAGATATACGTGGGAAAACTATTACGGGAGAAAAACCAACCACACCAAGAGAAGTCACTTTATATTATAGTAATAAAGTTTACATACAAGTTTCAGACTTATCTTTCTGATGTCTGTTTACAGCAGCATTCACCATGTACAATTTGTTTCAGGAACCTTCACGTTATAGTCTACAGAATAGAAATCATCCACTGATACAATCACTCAACAATCTGTTGATTCAACCTTCGAACCAACCAACTAATTACAATCTGCAATCACTGAGTATATCCATGGCATTCCCTGACTGTCAAACTTCCTCACAGAACCGTCACAACTGATTGCCTTCCAACTGTTCAAATTCAGATTCTCCTATTGGTCCACAAGACTCCACATAGGACAGTCAAACTATCAACAGAAATCGCACTATGTTGGCATCTCAGTGAGACATTAACAGTGTCTCGCCGATGCCACATAGACTTCATATCATCATTGCCAAGAGTTACCGTAGTCGCCAAGACGTTTCACCGAGCTTACAACTTGTATCGGCTTCAGATTTCCTTTTGGCAAGAGTATCGCTCTCACCAAGACATCTCAACGAGCCTTCTTGTGTTACACCGAACCATCAAGCAGTCGACAAGACCTACTGCTATTGCCAGGAGGTTTCTCTGAGATCTCTATTGTCACCCCGAAGCTATCAACAGTCGCCAAGACATACGGCCTTCACCAAGAGATCAAACCGATCTCCATGTGTTACCCCGAAGGCTCCAACATAAAGCGTTGTCGACGAGACATGTAACTCTCACTAAGACTTCTCACCAAGCTCTAGGACTTACCCCAAAAGCTTCATTAATTGTCAAGAGTTATATCGAAGATCCCAAAAGGTGTTTCTGTCGGTGAGACCTTCAACGTTCACTGAGACTTCTTCCCGGGATCTTTGAGTTACCCTGATAGCCATAGGCTATCGACAAGACATTCACCGTTCGCTGAGCCGTCTTCCCGAATCACTAGAGTTACCCCGAAGACCTCAAAGTAAACAATGTCGGCGAGACTTTGACACATCACTGAGACTTCTTAGCGAGAACCCTTAGCTATCCCGAAGACCATAGTCGCCAAGAGTCTCCTTGATACATGATTGAATGGCCTGTCGGCCAGAGGTCTCCCGAGCGCTAAGAGATCATAGCGAAAACACTATGTCACAGTGATAGACCAAAGTGTAATCTTTTGGCAAGACAGAAGCTAGGTCACAGTGACCTATTCAAAACAGAATGTATCAAGCTGGTAGTTGGCCAGACAATGAAGATGTCACACTGACTTGGCACTAATGGAGGTTTCAGCCTATATTGTTTGAGACACATATTTCTAACAATCTCCCACTTGACGAAGAACATACAAGCACCTCCAGAGCACAACATAATTTACTGAAAAACATGGGCACTAAGGCCCATTGAACTGGCACAGCACCTAAACTTGTTTGTGCTCACTGGCTTCATCAATGAATATGCAACATTCTCTAGAGTATCAACCTTTTCCAAACTAACCTTTCCATCCTCCACCATATCTCATACAAAGTGGTACTATACATCAATATGTTTTGTCCTGGCATGGAAAGTAGGGTTCTTTGCCAGATAAATTGCACTCTGACTGTCATAGAAAATAGTTATTTCCCCTGCATCAAAACCAATGTTAGAACACAAACGTTTCAACCATACATGTTCTTTACAAGCATGAGTAGCTGCCATGTACTTAGCCTCTGTAGTGGATAAAGCGACTACAGCTTGCCGCTTGCTCATCCAACTCAATGCACCACCATTCAACATGAAAATGTATCCACTAGTGGATCTCCTGCTGTCAATGTCCCCTACCCAATCAGAATCAATATAAACATGATTCAACTAAGTTCCCATGGTAAGACAGAAAAATATGAAGTTCCCTTCAAATACCTAAACACTCTCTTCACAGCATCCCAATGCGTTCTTCCTGGATTAGCCATAAATCGACTAAGAACTCCCACTGCTTGGGCAATGTCTGGCCTTGTACAGACCATTGCATACATAAGACTACCAACTACACTAGCATAGAGTACACTGGTCATGTCCTCCATCTCAAGAGGAGATTTCGAACAGTCCTCAATAGATAGCTTCGTTCCATGCATGACTGGAACCACTAGTTGTTTGCAATCATTCATACAAAATCTCAAGAACAGTCCCACATACTTACTCGATTGAGCCAAAGTTTTCTATTCTTCCTGGCCCCTAGCTATCTCCATCCCTAGAATATACCTTGTGCCAAGATCCTTCATTTCAAACTTAGTGCATTAACCAGACTTAAGATCAAATCATTAGCTTGCTATTTCCTATGAACAACATATCATCAACATAAACAACAATAACAAGTACTTGATCACTTTCACTTTATAATAGCACGTAGTGATCGATTTTGATCTTACAAATCCCAAAGATCTATACAAAAGTATCAAATTCTGGTACCACATTCTAGGTGACTGCTTAACCCATATAGAGACTTATTTTAATTTGCATACCGTTTTTCTTTACCTTTCTCAACAAAGTGCTTAGGCTGGGACATATAGATTTCTTCTTCAAGATCACCATGAAGAAATGTTGTCTTCACATCCATCTGCTTTGACCTCTAAGTCCTATGCTGCAAGTGACAAAAGAAATCTGATAGATGTCAACTTTGCTACAGGAGAAAATATTTCCCCATAATCAATTTTCTACCTGAATAACCCTTTGCAACCAGTCTCGCTTTGTACTTTTCTAACCGCCATCTAGAACAATCTTTTTCTTTAAATACCCATTTGCAGCCAATTTTCTCGCTTTAGGCAAGGGCACCAGACTCCAGGTTTCATTCTTATCTAATGATGCCATCTCTTATTCCATGGCTTCCAACCAAGAATCTGAATCAGACATTTTAAATGCCTCTTTCACAGTCCTAGGCTCATCAGTACTAGAAATCAAAGCATAGGCACAAGTAGAATCTATCAAAGAGAACCCATACCTATCTAGTTGTTTTCTTTCTCGGGTTAACCTCCTCACTTGCTGAGGCTGAGGCTGAGGTTCTTCTTCTTCTTCAGAACTATCTGAACTACTTGAGCTCTCCTCAGTTTTAGGTACATTTTGAATTCTCAATTCCTCTTTCTTTGGTGTAGGAGGAATTAATGCTACATCCTTATTGTTTTTTGACTTTGTCTCTGACTGCAGATCCAAAGTGGAAGGTTTCAGCCCATGAAAGATTACACTTTTGCTGTATACAACCTTCTTTGTATTAGGATTCCAAAGCTTGTATCCTTTTATGATAGCACTATAGCCTATAAAAATACATTTGACAGCCTTGTTCTCCAGTTTAGATCTTTTCACATTCGGCACATGAGCATATGCCTCACAGCCAAAAAACACGAACATGTCTTAAGGAGGGCTTCTTACCAAACCACGCTTCCAAAGGAGTTTTCTCAACAAGAGCAGAATTTGGAGAATGATTAATTAGATAACATGCAGTAGATACAGCCTCAGCCCAAAACTTCTCCTCCAAGCCAGCACTACTGAGCATACTTCGTGCTCTCTCCATCACTATCCTATTGAACCTTTCTGCAACTCCATTCTACTATGGAGTATAAGGTGTAGTCTTGTTTCTTTTAATTCCATGGTCTTTACAGTATCTTTCAAATTCATTAGAACATAATTCACCGCCATTATCAATCCTTAAGCATTTTATTTTTCTACCAATCTAATTTTCAACAAGATTTTTAAATTCCTTAAATCGACTAAATACTTCTGATTTACTCTTCAAAAAATATATAAATGCTCTTCTTGAATAATCATCAATGAACAACACATAGTATCTTGACTTAGACAAAGAAGGAACATTCACTGGACCAAACACATCTGAATGAATATAATCTAAGAAACTAGAAGATTTATGAGGACTGGAATAAAATGAAACATGGTGTTGCTTTCCATATATACAGTGTTCACAAAATTCAAATTCAAGATTACAATCTTCGAGCCCCTCAACCAGGTTTTTATTCTTCAAGGTTTTTAAACCTTTCTCTCCTATGTAGCCTAACCTATGATGCCAAAGCATAGTCTTCTCTGTAGGAAGTTTTACTTCCATAGAGTTTACATAATTAGGGATATTTCCCTCTTTACCTCCATGAGCAGCTTTCAGTGACTTTCCAGAGACACTGTTACATTGAATAGCATGTGCATCCAGCTTGTATAGGGTACCAATTCAAGCACCTCTAGCTAGCACCATTGAACCTCTAGTCATCTTGCAGCCATTTCCAGAGAACATAACTTGTACTTTGATATCATTCAGCATAATTACAGAAAGTAAGTTTCAAGCCAGACATGGTATATGCATTACATTATTAATTCCCTTCACTCTGCCATCGGGGAATTGAATTCTGACTCTTCCATGGCCAACTATCTCTAAATTTGAATCACTTGCCAAGTACACCTTTCCACCATTGTATTCTTCATACTTTGTGAACCATTCTCTGTGAGATGTCATGTGGAAAGATGCTCCAGAATCAATCAACCAGACATCATCTGATGCCTGAGTAGCCAAGGCTGTAATGAAGGCGTCACCATCACTATGAGAAGAACCATTATCGGAAGAGCCCTTCTTTTTCTTTTTCTCCTCTTTACAATCCTTTCGGACATGACCAGGTTGCCCACAGTTCCAGCACTTCACCTTGGACTTCTTGCCAGGAGACTTTGATCTCCCCTCTGATTTTGATTTTGATTTCTTGTCCTTCTTCTTGCCTTTCTCTTTCAGTCTTCCTCTGACAGCAATAGCTTCCTTTGCCATCTCAGAAGATTTCCTTCTCATCTCTTCTGACAACAAAGATGCAACAACATCTTCCATCTTGAAATTCGATGTTGTACTCGCAATAGCCATCACCAGATGATCCCATGAGTCTGGCAAAGAACACAACAATAGCATACAGTGATCCTCTTCTTCAGTCTTCACACCAATAGATGTCAATTGAGCAATCAACATATTAAATGCGTTTAGATGATCAGCAACAGACCCTCCTTCCTGCATTCTCAAAGAATATAGCTTCTTCCTCAGGAATAGTTTATTCACCAAGGATTTCCCCTGATAAATAGACGCCAGTCTCTTCCACAAGGAAGAGGCAGTCTTCTCCTCATACACATTCAGAAGCACTGAGACTTCCAAACAGAGCCTTATCAGCCCCTTAGATTTCCTATCTGCAAGGTCCCAATCTTCTTGCTTCATGCCTGTAGGTTTCACTCCAACCACAGCAATCCAAAGATCACGATCAACTAGAAGATCCTCCATCTTGAGTTTCCACAACTCAAAGTTACTGCCGTTGAACTTCTCTATTTCAAACTTTCTAGATGTACTAGCCATCTCAACCTGTAATCAGAAATAACAATTTTCTACAAGACTCCCACTGAACAGATCTGACTCAAAAAACCCAACGTACCCACAAGGATAACACAATTGGCCAGGCTCTGATACCACTTGTAAAGAAAATTAGATGCGAAAACAATTCTCCTAACATCAATACCTCAGGAAAGAATGTAGATATACTTTAAAATTTATAATTACAGTCCAATTAAGATGCACTAGGAAGCAAATAATAGAAATAGAGTATTTGACAATCACACAAGAACACCAGATATACGTGGGAAAACCCTTACGGGAGAAAAACCCACCACACCAAGAGAAGTCACTTTGTATTACAGTAATAAAGTTTACATACAAGTTTCAAACTTATCTTTTTGATGTCTATTTACAACAGCATTCACCATGTACAATTTGTTTTAGGAACCTTCACGTTATAGTCTATAGAATAGAAATCATCCACTGATACAATCACTCAACAATCTGTTGATTCAACCTTCAAACCAACCAACTAATTACAATCTGCAATCACTGAGTATATCCATGGCGTTCCCTAGCTGTCGAACTTCCTCACAGAACTATCACAACCAATTGCCTTCCAACTGTTCAGATTCAGATTCTCCTATTGGTCCATGAGACTCCACATAGGACGGTCAAACTGTCAACACAAATCGCACTGTGTTGGCATCTCGGTGAGACACTAACAGTGTCTCGCCGATGCCACATAGACTTCATATCATCATCGCCAAGAGTTACCGTAGTCACCAAGATGTTTCACCAAGCTTACAACTTGTATCAGCTTCAGATTTCCTTTCGGCAAGAGTATCGCTCTCACCAAGACATCTCAACGAGCCTTCTTGTGTTACACCGAACCATCAAGCAGTCGGTGAGACCTACCCTATCGCCAGGAGGTTTCTCTGAGATCTCTATTGTCACCCCGAAGCTATCAACAGTCGCCAAGACATATGCCCTTCACCGAGAGATCATACTAATCTCCATATGTTACCCCAAAGGCTCCAACATAAAACGTTGTCGGCGAGACATGTAACTCTTGCTAAGACTTCTCACCAAGCTCTAGGACTTACCCCGAAAGCTTCATCTATCATCAAGAGTTATACCGAAGATCCCAAAAGGTGTTTCTGTCGGTGAGACCTTCAACGTTCATTGAGACGTCTTCCCGGGATCTTTGAGTTACCCCGATAGCCATAGGCTATCGGCAAGACATTCACCGTTTGCTGAGACGTCTTCCTGGATCATTAGAGTTACCCCAAAGACCTCAAAGTGAACATTTTCAGTGAGAATTTGACACATCGCTAAGACTTCTTAGCGAGAACCCTTAGCTATCCCGAAGACAATATTCACCAAGAGTCTCCCCGATACACGATTGAATGGCCTGTCGGCTAGAGGTCTCCTGAGCACTAAGAGATCATAGCGAAAACACTATGTCACAGTGATAGACCAAAGTGTAATCTTTCGGCAAGATAGAAGCTAGGTCATAGTGACTTGTTCAAAACAGAATGTATCAAGTTGCTAGTTAGCCAGACAATGAAGATGTCACACCGACTTGGCACTAATGGAGGTTTCAGCCTGTATTGTTTGAGACACATATTTCCAACAGAAAGGGCAATATACTATATCAACCACACTTTAGTTGGGTATGAGCTAAACTATAGTCCTATTGAGTGAGCATGTCTAGTAGCGGTATTCGTAGAACAAAAATTGAGATACCAAGTTGATTGCAAAAATTGATCCTTTGAAATATCTACTCAGCAAAGCAACATTGATAGGCAGGCTAGCTAAATGGGTTATGATCTTGAGTGAATATGACATTGAATATGTTGTCCGCAAAGCAATAAAGGGATAAGTAATAGCTGACCAACTCACAGATGCACCATTAAAAGTAGACCATCCTTTGGTATTTGAATTCCCAGATGAATCAATCCTTGTCATAGACACACCAATAGCATGGAAGCTATATTTTGATGAATCTTATACAAGTCATGGGTCAAGAGATGGTATTCTATTTATCGTGACTCCCAATTAGTGATTAAACAAGTTAATAATGACTATGATACCAAGGATGACAAATCGATGCCCTACAAGTACATGGTAGACAACTTCAGACTATAATTTAACAATATTTCCTTTGAACATATACCAAGAATTCAGAACAAAGTAGCTAATGCAATGGCTACCATTGGATCTCTCTTGGACATTCCTAACAATGCCTCACAATATGAGTTTTTGGTGGAACAACTATTGATCCCTACATTTGATGTCCCAGAAACCAAACTTGTGTGTGAACTTGTTGGTCTCGAATCTCCTTGGTACAAAGACATCTACACCTATTTTCATGACCAAATTATCCCTCTCAACCTGTCCCTTAACCAACACAAAACCTTTATCCAACAAGTGTTCAAGTATTCCATCATTGGAGACACCCTTTATCATCTTAGCCTAGATAGTACCCTCCTTCGGTGTCTCAAGTCAAATGAAGAACAAACAACCTTACAAGAGGTACACCAGGGTATATGTGGAGCTCACTTTGTTGGTCTAACCTTACCTAAAAATCTCATGAGAATGGGATATTATTGGCCTACAATGGAACGGGATGCTTATCACTTTGTCAAGAGATGTCGCCAGTGTTAGATTCATGGAGATCTTATACATGCACCAGCCCAGGAACTTCAACCACTCACTTCACCTTGGCCTTTTTCTCAATGGGGACTCAACCTCATAGGAAAGATCCATCCCATCTCTTCTAATGGACATAAGTTTATCCTTGTTGCTACTAAGTATTTCATGAAATCTATTGAAGCCATCCAATTGACTTACATTACTAGAAAACAGATAGCCAAATTCATCTTGAATTATGTCATTTGTTGCTATGGTATTCCACAGTCCATTGTCACTAATAATGGTCACCCTTTCAAAAACTAGGATGTCTATGAGCTTTGTGACAAATTCCATATCCAACATCATTTTTCCACTCCATATTACCCCCAAGGTAACGACCAAGCTAAGGCGTCTAATAAGACCATTTTAAAAATCCTAAAGAAGACTGTCAATGACGTTGGCCATGATTGGCACCTACAACTCAATCCTTCTTTATGGGCCTACCATACTAGTGTCCACACTCCAACTGGAGCCACTCCATATTCCCTTGTCTATGGGTCTGAAGCAATACTTCCTATAGAGATTGAGTTACCCTCTTTATGAGTCTCCATGCAAGGCTTGATTGATCAAGAAGAATATCGTGTCTCCCATCTACATGAGCTAGAGTTACTGGATGAAAAGAGATAGAATGCCTTAACACATCTACAAGCATACCAGAATCGCCTTCGATGCAACTATAACAAAAAGGTCAGACCTAGAAGCTTTGACATTGGATATTTAGTCCTAAGCTTTGACGAAAATGAGAAAAACTAGGAAAGTTTGAACCTAATTGGTTGGGCCCTTATATCATTACAACATCATATGGATCAAGTGATTATCATCTTTCTACTTCTGAAGGAGAGCCATTGTTCAAACCTATCAAAAACATGCACATCCACAAATATTACACTTGATTCTTAGAGTATCCCCTTAAGAAGTCAAAATTACAAAAAAAAATTTAAAAAAATGGTCACCCTGATGAAAACTTGGCAAACAGGCGTCTTGGTGACACAAAAAAAAAATATAGTAGTGAGAAATAATTCGTCCAAAAGTGAAAACCACTTCGGTGGCACTTTGGATAAGTACCATGGTGAAAACCTGGCAAACAGGCACCATGTGTAGTCAATTCCTACTCCTTCATCTACTGTCACTCCATCTGATCTCCCCTTTCCACTTATCCATTTGCGCATCATTTACCCATAGTAAAATTTTTCATCCTTCCATGGTCTAGAAACCACTGACATTTGGGTATCTCGATCATCCTTTGCATTCACTTCTATCCCTTTGCACATAATAAGTTGGTCTTGCACCTGACTGGGGGAAATTCCTTGACCTACGTCTTTATCAAAAATAATATTAGCATTAGAAAACATCAAAATCCAAAAAAATCAGAAAAATCAAAATCCCAAAAAATCAGAAAAATTAAAATCCCAAAAAAATCAGAAACATCAAAATCCAAAAAAATCAAAAAAATCAAAATCCCAAAAATCTAAAAATCAAAATCCCAAAAATTAGAAAAAAATCAAAATCCCCAAAAATTAGAAAACATCAAAATCCCAAAAAATCATAAAACATAAAAAAAAAATCATAAAACATCAAAATCCAAAAAAAAATCATAGAATCTTCAAAAAACCCAAAAAACAACAGAAAACTTCAAAAAACTCCAAAAATAGAGTTTGAGTCTGAGTCCGAGTCCGAGTCTGAGTCAGTCTATATTAGAGTGGTTGAACTATGTTTCCTCTGCATGTTTGCTACGTAGGCAAGGCTCATCTTAAATGAGCCCTCAAGGCATTAGGTTGTTCCTTTTAGGTTGTCCAAATAAAATCATGACTTAGTCATTTTTTGAATAATATGACAAAGTCAAGTCATGTTGAACTATGAGGTCTCTACGCATTGCTACGTAGGCAAGGCCATTTATCGATGAGCCCCCGAGGCTCCCTAGGTCAAGTCCCTTAGGGTTCATCAAGTCCAGTCGTATCCTTGGTTTGAAAACAATCATCATTCGAACAAAATCATGAAACAACAAACAACATAACCAAAAAAATATTTCATCAATCATTCATATTATCATCAATCAATCAAATTGGCCATTCAATTGGAATGGGGCATTAGCTCATTTTTCTCATTTGGTCTTATATCAGGATGCATCCTTCCTGAGGCTAGACTTTGTCAATTTGGTCATTCACCTTAAGCAGGATATGTCTTTCCTGTAGTTAGGTGCCTTGTCAACACTTATCACTTGATCAACCTTATCAGATGTGTCCCTTGCCCCAAAACAGGATGTGTCCTTCCTACAACTGAGTATTGTCACATCACTTGGTCATGTTCATCAATCATTTTCAAACAAATAGTCAATCTTTATCAAATAAATGAAGCTTTCCTTGATCAGGATGTGTCCTTCCTTAAACTAGGCATGGTCAATCAAATCAATTTGTTAACCCTTGTCAATCATTTTTTGTCAAATCACTCAATCTTATCATCTTGATCAATGAATTTTTCCTTATTTAGGATGTGTCCTTCTTGAAACTAGGTATAACCTTTATCAAATCAATTTGTCAACTTTTTTTCAACTTATCAATCAATCTTTGTCAACCTAACGATCAAATCAATTTGTCAATTTTGTCAATTATCAATCAATCTTGGTCAACTTATCAATCAAGTTGGTCATCTTGGTCAAAAAAATAATCTCATCAAAACTATTGGCAAGCATTATCTATCTTGGAAAACACTTTGGGCTAGAATTGTCTTATCATCTTGATTGATTTTGGGTCATGTTACTAGTCTCCTCAAGGATGTCCTATCAATGGATTTAGAGGGATGATGATGGATCATGATCTCTTTTCTTTGTTTGCTATTTGTGGTTTGTCTTAGCAAAAAGACTAGGACAATTGGGTCCTTAGTATGAGCTAGGGAATTCCTTGTCTTTTTGACTGCTTGTCTCTCCCAAATGGTCACCTTGCACCTTGGTCTATGTCATACCATGGTGGTTGTGAACCATTTGTGACATTTTTGATGCCCAATGATGATAAAAATAAAAATTTAAGCATGAAAGTTGGATTCCCTATCATTCTTGATCTAACCTTCTGTCTCCATCTCCTTTATCTTTTCCACACTAACATTCATCTCCTCCACCTTCTCTGCACTAACATTTCTTTCATCTACATCCTGACAGAGTCATGTGACACACAAACATTCTGCATCCATAATTATGTTAGCTTGCATCATAGAAAACTCCATCATCATAAACATCATCTTCATATTAGGTCACATATATTTGCATAAGAAAATACAAAAGCACAAACTACATCAATACAACATTCATATTTCATCATCATATTAGTGTCATTTGCATTACAACATTACATCCCATATCACATATTATTGCATTCCACAACATGTTGCATTACAACCCATTTACATTGCATTTCAAATAACATCGCATTTTTTATATCATCACATTACATATCATATATATTCATATTACATTAAGTGTCACATTTTGTATTCAAACATTTTTCATTATCATACAAACATTACATTAATATATTCCATCAAAAATTGCATTAACACATTTCCATTACACATAACATAATCAAAACGTTCATAACCATAAATGCATTACATTTCACTATACTCATAGAGTAATCATATAGATCATTATCATATCATCATCTTCAGTACACATTAGGCCATCAATATTACATAAACCACATCAAAACCATCACATAATCATATAGAATGCATCAACACACATCATAATCACATTCATAATCATCCATCATATCGCATAAATAAACATATAAGCATCCATCACATAATATGTCATCATAAATACATAAACACATCATAATACATATCATCACCCGCCGCCAAAATCATATCATATATATATCACTCAAAATCATGTGTCATAGGTGCAATGTTATGATGTATAAATAAAATGGAGCTCCCAAGCTCAATAATCAAGTGTATTAGTGTCTATATAATAACATGATAAATGATAAACACAATCTATCTGGAATTTCCCTCATCTCCAACCCATGTAGTCTTGTGTTATGTGGTGGGAGGTCTCTCATATGGGGTGGCCTGCCTAACATCTGAAGTCTCACCCTCTGACCTATTGTGTGACCATCGGCTGTCTGCTCTGCCTTGTGATCTGCTGGTCTCCACCTGTGAAAAACTAGGCTCCCTCCTCTCTGGTGGAACAACCCTCTCATATAGGCCTCTGTAATACTAGGTGGCTGCACCCTGCCTCGCTAGCTCTCATGCAACATCAACCACTATCCACTATAGGTGGCTGTAAAATCAATGATCCACTACTCTACTCACTATTTCCTAATGATCGCCAAGTCCCTCTCTACCTAAAAAGCATCTCTCTTGGCCTTAAGGTCGTCCCTTTCGGCAGTCATCATCCTCAACTATGCCTCCAGAGCCTGCACCCAAACCTATAGAGTGGCTATCCTCTGCTCCATTGACACCTCTCCTTCCCCAGTATCCCCCTCCTCTAGAACCTCCTCCTCGCCCATGATGACCCTCTCATAGAGGATCTGCTCTACCTCGTCCATATCTACCTCCTCCTCTCCTCCTCCATCCCCACCTCCCTCGACCTCCATAGCCTTCGGTTGTACCACCTCAACTCTAGGAACCTCTGCATGATTCTCTCTAGCCTGTACCAATACCTGTGACATGGCCCTGATCTCCGGACGATCCTCCTCCATCTCTACCTCCTCCCAGATGGGTGGCAGTTGCCTACCCTCCTATCGCCTTATGTCCCTCCTTCTCGATTGTCTATCACCTCCTCCTTTTCCTCTTCCTCCATCACCCCCATCATCCCCTCATCCTCCTCATCCTCCATCTCCTCTACCCCTCCCACCTCTGCCTCCTCGTCGACCCCTCACATTCCTCACTCTGCGCTCTACTGGTGTTGGCTGCTATGGATCTGTCAATGGTATAGGCCTATGAATCCGCCACTAGTCATCATACTCTGGTGTGGTTCCTACATCTTCCTCGCCTTCCCACCACTCCCAATCCAAGGCCCGCAAAGCATCTATCTCCTGCTCACCTCTGGTCACTACAATTTTTGGGACCCAGGGATGCACCTCACAAGATGACTGCCCATACTTTTCTCTTCCCATGGGAACTCCTTTTCTCTCCCCGATTTTTGGTGGACCCTTTTGATGAGTGCCTCAGAAATACTTTTATTAGTCATTTTATGGTTTAAAATACTTGGTTATATTATTAATTAACATGATTCGCAGTAGACTAGATGCTGCTATATTTACTTGTTTTACTTTATGTTTGGCTAAATTAGTAAATATATTAGAGGTAATGATTTGCATTGAATGCGTTGCTTTTGTGGTGATAATGATGAGTTTATTATGAGTTTAAAGTTTTATGCTAGACCTATGATTATACAAATGATAACTAGAAGTTGAAGTTATTTCCTTCTACCTTGAAAGAGTCAGCTTTACATTGGCTCATGGGTTTAGGTGCAGGAACAATCACAACTTGGTAGCAAATGGAAACTGAGTTCTTGGATAAGTACCAAGATTACTGTCGAGTAAGGGATAGGAAGGAAGAATTGTTTCAAATGAGACAAATGGAGGATGAAAGTTTGGAAGATTACATCGATAGATTTTAGTTTTTGCACTAGAGGTGTACTAATGGGTTGGATAATGAAATTAGTAAAATAATTTTTCTGAGTGGAATTGATGATGAATCTAGAGATTCTTTGAATCTTATGGGGAAAGGAGACATTAATAAGCTTTCCTTGGATGATATTGTTGAAATATGTAGAAATTACTCTAGTACTAGAGTAGGACATGGAAATTCCCGAAGAAACAAGGCTCATATTATTGATATTTCTGAATTAATGGAGGAATTAGCGAACCTGAAAATTGATTTACTTCATCTCAACATGCAAGGAGATAAGAAGAATATTGAGCCTTTATCCATTTATTGTTCCAAGTGTAGAGGGAAACATCTTTTAAGAGAGTGTATATTGAATCAAGTTGATATCTATGAAATTTGTGAGAAACAACACTCAACAAGTTCCTATAATCTTTTGGCTCGAATTAAGAGCATGATAGGGAGGCTACAGGAAGCAATCACAGATTCCTGGAAGCTGCAGGAATCAGTTACACTGTTTTCAGATGCTGCAGGAAACAGTCACAGTTTCCTGTGCTAGGCCTTGACATAGACCTCCTTGGTGAAATTTATGTTCCACCCTAACCTATAGGAACTCTATCTTTTCTAAGTTCCCCTGGTTCTCCTACCAACCTCACTATCTTGTCAAATTTGCAACTACCAAGCCAAATCTTGGTGCTATGACTCCTTTCCTTCTTAGCCTTTTATCCATCCAAAAGACTAATCCTCCCTCAATACATGAATGAATCTTGCAGGGGTGAGGGAATGTTTTCCAAAACTCCAAAACACCCTCCTAGGGTTTCTGGAACTTCACTTAGACTCCATCTTACCAACACTTGCATGAAGCCTATTCCAAAGGTTTTGCTCTTGAGCCACTATTTGGTCTCTGAACAGGGGTAAATTGCTTTTCCCTCTTAAACCCACCAAAGAAACATGGTTCTTGGCTTAGGAAATTTGTTTCCCTTGTTTACAGCTTCAAGATTTCTAGGGTCTTGGTTCTATCCAAGCCGTTCTTTGCCCTCATGCAAACACTACCCAGAAAACTAGGGTTTCTAACTGTCCAGAACCAGTTTTAGGACTGGTGAAAATTTCTCCTCCTAAACAGATTTCTGGGCTCTCCTCCTTGGTACCACACATGGCCAAGACCTTCCCCTAAATTCTCCAAAAATAATTTTTTGAAAATCTTTTCTCCCCTGCAAGTTATCAACGCTGTTCTGCAGCCTTTCCTAGCCGGGCTCTTCACTGGCTCGCCTAGGGCAAGACTTTTCTCATAACTCCTACAACCAAAGAAAACCTAACACCTACCACTAAAATATGTACAGATATGGAGCCTGACCATGTTCCCAACAATTCCATACTTCCAGGTACAGAGGGAATGCAGCCTAGAACTCCATTTTTACACAATTCCAGTCAAAACAGCAAATAAGGGAAAAACACAGAATTTACAAGAATGTGTGAAAATGATGAAACAGCTATCAAATGTGCCTTAACAGAACTTCCAGAGGCTTCTCTACATGCTAAAAAAACTTACAAAATTCCTCTTTTAATTCATTTAACTGCTGTCTTGCAAACAAGAATAGAAAAACACAAAAAATAAGACAAGAAAGTTGTTTTCTTTAATTTCTGGAAAAACAGTCCGTACAAAGAACTTCTAACCAACCAAAAAGGTCGTGGAATGCCTTAAATATGCCTTCTCAACAATTTAGGCTCTTGGGTCGAGGCTTAAATGACCTAAAAATGCCTTTTTGTAAAACCCGTTGTGTTTTCAGACATTTAACAATTTTTCACTATTTAGCAAAGTGAGCCTCTAAACTCATTGGAAACTTGACACCCTCTTTTCCAAAGACCAAAAACAACCCTAAGCACCTAAAATAATGGTCAAAATGACCTTATGATAGCACCACAAAATTAAAGAACTCAAAAACAAAATAATCCTTTGCCTGGTGCTCCTGCACCATTCTCCCCCTCTCAGCACAAACAACTAAGGAAGTTTGGGAGAGATCAGAGACATATCAATTCCTTGCTTCTTAAAATCTGCTTCTTCTACCCAGGTAGCTTCAGATTCATGCTTATCCTTCCATTTAACAAGATGCTCCATGTACACCTTGTGCCTTGTAGTCTTTTTCACTCTTGACTCCAAGATCTTTTCTGCTTGCAGCTTGTCTGGAGTTGGTATGGACATGTTTCTGATGTCCTTGAAGACCTCCTGACTGTCTTGAACTAGATCCTTGACTTTCCCTTTATATTTGATCAAATCAGTAACATTGAAAACTGGAGAGATTCCCAAGTCTGCTGGTAACTCCACCTTGTATGCATTCTTGCCATATTTGGCCAATACCTTGCATGGACCCACTCTTTTCATCTGTAACTTGGTTGCCATGCCCTTCTGCAATCTGGATTTATTGAGGTGGACCATAACATAGTCCCCAACTGCAAATTGTACATCCTTTCTTGACAAATCAACATTCTCCTTCAACTTTTGAGTTGCTGCAGTAACTGTTTTCTTAACCTGCTCATGAATCTCCTTCATGGTCTGAGTGAAGTCTTCTACATGTCCACTCCTATTCTCCTAAGATCCAAGGTCTCTAAGTTCACAAATACCTCTTGGGTGCATCCCATACACAACCTCAAAAGGACTTTTTCCTGTAGTTCTATTGACACTATCATTATAAGCATATTCAGCTTGAGAAATCACCATATCCCAGGTCTGTCCATATTCCTTGGTTAGACACCTTAAAAGATTACCTAGCACTCTGTTAACCACCTCTGTTTGACCATCGGTCTGAGGATGGTAAGCTGATCCAAATGATAGATTTGTACCCAATCTGCTCCATAGAGTTTTCCAAAAATGACTCATGAACTTCACATCCCTGTCTGATACAATGCTCAATGGCAATCCATGGATTCTTACAACTTCCCTGAAGAAAAGATGGGCTATGTAACTTGCATCATGTGTAGTCTTGCATGGAATAAAATGACTCATCTTACTAAATCTATCTACCACAACATAAATACTGTCAAAACCAGTCTTGGTCTTAGGAAGACCTACCACAAAATCCATGCTCACACACTCCCATGGTCTGTTAGGAATGGGTAAAGGTTGATACAAACCTGCATTGCTAGCTCCCCCTTTAGCTTTCATGCAAACAACACACTGTTCCACATACTTTCTGACATCTCTTGCTAACTTAGGCCAGTAATAGAATCTTTGAACTAGCTCTAAAGTTTTATTAATACCAAAATGCCCACTAAGACTACCATTATGTTTTTCTTGAATCAAATTTTCTCTCATTGATCCTCTTGGAACACATAACTGATTACCCTTAAATAACAGTCCATTTTGTAGTGTATACTCAGCAAACTGACTATGAAAATGATTCTCAAAATTAGAACATACCTTGTAGGCTTCTGAAAAGTCTTCATCCTCACCATAGAGATCTTTAAAACTCTCCAATCCAATGCTTTTCAGCTGTATCTCTTGGACTGTCAGCAACCTTCTACTTAATGCATCTGCAACCTTATTCATTTGTCCCTTTTTGTGCTTGATGGTAAAAGTGAAAGCTTGGATGTATTCCATCCATTTCAAATGTCTATTACTCATCTTCTCTTGGGTGTTGATGTAACTAAGTGCCTGGTTATCGGTAAAAACCACAAACTCTTTGGGTAACAAATAATGCCTCCACTTCCTAAGGGACTGCACTAAAGCATATAATTCTAGATCATAGGTAGAGTACTTTTTCTTGGCTTCATTGATATTTTCACTAAAGAAGGCTACAGGCCTACCTTCTTGACTAAGTACTCCTCCTACAGCTACTCCACTTGCATCACACTCAACTGTGAACAACTTGTCAAAACTAGGCAACAACAAAATAGGTTGGGTTGCCACCTCTTGTTTCAGTTTTTCAAAACCTTTATCAGCCTCTTGAGTCCACTTAAACTTTGTTTTTAGACCACCTTTAATAGTATCTAGGATTGGTGCACATATACCACTGAAATTCCTTATGAATTTTCTATAAAACTGAGCTAAACCATGAAAACTCCTTACCTCTGTTGCTGTGATTGGTGTGGGCCAGTTTAGGATGGCTTCCACCTTGCTTGGATCCATCTTCAATGTTCCTTGGGATACTACAAAGCCTAGATACACAAGCTCTTGTTTGAAGAACTCTCACTTCTCAAGATTAATGGCCAATTGTTCCTCTTGCAGCCTTTTAAGTACCATCTCCACATGCTTCAAATGTTCTTCTACTGTCTTACTAAAAATCAGTATGTCATCAAGATAGACTACTACAAAGATCCCTGTAAAATCCTTAAGCACCTCATTCATTAGTCTCATGAACGTGCTAGGGGCATTTGAGAGGCCAAATGGCATCACTTTCCACTCATACAAGCCATCATTTGTCTTAAAAGCTGTCTTCCATTCATCACCCTCCTTAATTCTGATTTGATGATACCCGCTCTTAAGATCCAGCTTGGTGAAGAATTTTGCACCTCCAAGACAATCCATCAAGTCTTCAATTCTAGGAATAGGAAACCTATACCTAATTGTGATTCTATTAATTGCTCTAGAATCAGTGCATAATCTCCACTTACCTCCTTTTTTTGTTGCCAAAACAACTGGGACTGCACATGGGCTGATGCTCTTTTGAATCAGACCTTGATTCAACAATTCTTCCACTTGCCTAGCCACCTCTTGGTTCTGCTCAGGTGTAAGCTTGTATGCTGCTTTGTTAGGCAATGAGGCTCCAGGTATAAAGTCAATTTGATGACTTATTTCTCTCTTGGGTGGTAAAGTTGATGGTGTTCCATCACTGACTATGCTCTTGTATTTGTCAAGCAAGTTTTGGACTGCTACTGGTAACACTGTCCTTTCAGCCTTTTCTTCCTCTTTGGACTACATCATAACCACATATCCTTCATTCCCTTGGTGTAGGTCCTTAAGGAACTCCTTGCCACTACTCAACATAATGTTGGGTACCTTTGATTGTCCTTCATCTTCCTCAATCAATGACTGCAGTTTGAAGGTTCTTCCATCCTTCTTGAATGAAATGGTGTTCGCTTTCCCATCATAAACAACACTTCTGTCATATTGCCAAGGTCTGCCCAGTAGTAGATGACATGCATCCATGGGTAATACATCACAAACCAGCTTGTCTTTATAGCCTCCAATTGAAAATTCTACTGTGACCTGCTCATTCACCAAAACACTCTGCCCTTTATTCAGCCATGTGACCTTGTAGGGGTTATTATGGGGTACTTTCTCCAATTTTAGCTTTGTTACTGCCTCCTCAGAGATGATATTATCTGTAGAACCAGAATCTACAATGACCTTGCATACCTTTCCCAATATCTTGCACCTTGCTCTAAACAAAGCTCTCCTTTGCTTGGGTTCTTCCTTGACTGGTTGTCTGATCAACACTCTACTAAACATCATATTTTCACCTACTTCTGATTCTATTTGACTGATCTCAGGTGATTTGACACTCATGGTGTCCTCTTGTGCGTAAGCTACTCTTTTCTCATTGCTAGATGAAGCTTTCTCTGGGAACCTATAAGCTGGATGACCTAGCTGATTACAGTGATAACATTTCATGGTGGCAAAGTAAGAGTTACTTCTGCCTGCTCCTCTTCCTCTGTTTGAGCCTCCTTGAGGTCCTCTCCCTCTGTTGAATCCTCCTCTTGAAGATGTTTCACCTCCATGCTCAGCAAGTTTTGATTCTCCTTGGTTCCTTTGATCATTACCTCTACCTTGGTAACCACCACGCTGTCCTCTTTGATCTCTACCTTTGCCTCTGCCTTTAGAAGACTGATCATGCTTCCTCTTGTTCCTTTCTTCAATCTTGATAGCCAACTGATAACATTGGTGTACTGTTTTAGGACTCAAAAAAGCCATCTCTTCTTGGATGTTCCACTTCAAACCATTGAGGTACCTAGCCACTTTTAGGCTCTCATCTTCTGCCACATATTTGATCTCAAGCAAAGCTTCCTGAACTCTTTCTCAATATAGGTATTTCGATATCTTTGGTCTTCGGGCTTTTAGATCCTTTGCCTCCTTTCTTAACTGAATCTCATGTCATCTTAGCATAGGTTTTCCTTTTTATCTTTAGCAAACTATCCCTCTTTCCCAAGTTGAAATGGCTGCTTAATTCTTTTTCCCTTTCTCAGCCCAACAAACTTCCACCAAGTCAAGGCTGATCCTCCCTCAATCTTGATCAACCTTTCACCTTCTCTCGAGTTTCGCTATATCCATCACACTCAAAGTGATTCTCCATGCCTTCTATCCAACTTACGACCAACTCAGATCTTACATCTTTCCACTAAACAGTGGTATGCCCTCAAGTCCTTTTCCACTTAATGCTTTCAATGCCTTCAAGAAAGGCTCCTCCTCCAAAACGGGGTCAGGTTCAGGGACTTTGTCCTCCTCTGCAACCTCTTCTTCCTTTGGAACTTTTCCTTCCAATTTCACCTTGTTCAGTGCTTCTTCAAGCTGTTCTATTCTTTCCTTTAGGGATTTGTTATCCTCTTCCTGCTCTTCAACCATCTTGGCTAACTGTGCATTTGTCACCATCTTGGGCGGTTCACTTGACTCAACTTCCTCTGACATATAAGCTGCTACTTTCCCAAATATTTTGCTTGCTCTGATACCAATCTGATAGGGAGGCTACAGGAAGCAATCACAGATTCCTGGAAGTCATAGAACAAGTTACACCGCTGTGATGCTTCAGGAAACGCCATAGTTTCGTAAGAAGCCTTGACATAGACTCCTCCTTGGTGAAATTTCGTTCCACCCCAACTCTATAGGAACTTCAAGGGTTCCCGAATCCTCCCTCAATACATGAATAAATCTTGCAGGGGTGAGGGAATGTTTTCCAAAACTCCAAAACAACCTCCTATGGTTTCTGGAACTTCACTTAGACTCCATCTTACCAACACTTGCATGAAGCCTATTCCAAAGGTTTTGCTCTTGAGCCACTATTTGGTCTCTGAACAGGGGTAAATTGCTTTTCCCTCTTAAACCCACCAAAGAAACGTGGTTCTTGGCTTAGGAAATTTGTTTCCCTTGTTTACAGCTTCAATATTTCTAGGGTCTTGGCTCTATCCAAGCCGTTCTTTGCCCTCATGCAAACACTACCCAGAAAACTAGGGTTTCTAACTGTCCAGAACCAGTTTTAGGACTGGTGAAAATTTCTCCTCCTAAACGGATTGCTGGGATCTCCTCCTTGGTACCACACGTGGCAAAGAACTTCCCCTAAATTCTCCAAAAATAATTTTTCAAAAATATTTTCTCCCCTGCAAGTTATCAACGCTGTTCTGCAGCCTTTCCTAGCTGGGCTCTTCACTGGCTCGCCTAGGGCAAGACTTTTCTCATAACTCCTGCAACCAAAGAAAACCTAACACCTACCACTAAAATATGTACAGATATGGAGCTTGACCACATTCCCAACAATTCCATACTTCCAGGTACAGAGGGAATGCAGCCTAGAACTCCATTTTTACACAGTTCCAGTCAAAATAGCAAATAAGGGAAAAACACAGAATTTACAAGAATGTGTGAAAATGATGAAACAGCTATCAAATGTGCCTTAACAGAACTTCTAGAGGCTTCTCTACATGTTAAAAAAACTTACAAAATTCCTCTTTTAATTCATTTAACTGCTGTCTTGCAAACAAGAACAGAAAAACACAGAAAATAAGACAAGAAAGCTGTTTTCTTTAATTTCTGGAAAAATAGTCCGTACAAAGAACTTCTAACCCACCAAAAAGGTCGTGGAATGCCTTAAATATGCCTTCCCAACAATTTAGGCTCTTGGGTCGAGGCTTAAATGACCTAAAAATGCCATTTTGTAAAACCCGCTGTGTTTTCAGACATTTAACAATTTTTCACTATTTAGCAAAGTGAGCCTCTAAACTCATTGGAATCTTGACACCCTCTTTTCCAAAGACCAAAAACAACCCTAAGCACCTAAAATAATGGTCAAAATGACCTTATGATAGCGCCAAAAAATTAAATAACTCAAAAACAAAATAATCCTTTGCCTGGTGCTCCTGCACCAGCTTCCTCCTAGAACGCGAGTGCAAAAATGAGGGTTTTTGGCCATGGGCAGAGCAGAAAAATAGAAAATAGAAAATGAATAGCTTTCAATTTTTTTTTTGCTTTTAAAATGACATAACGCGAGTGTGTTATAACGCGCTCGCGTTATGTCATTTTCAATATTTTTTTGAAGTTGGCCACAAAAGTGTAAGCCAACTTCATGCACCCGCCCAAGTATCACTTTCTGAGAGAGAAGGTTATGGAGAATGAGGTAAAGCTTGAATATATATCCAAAAAGGATCAGATTGCTGACATATTTACCAAGGCTCTTCCTAAGGATATTTTTGAGTATCTTTGGGAGAATTTGGGGGTTATTGCCCCTCCTTTCTTGAACTGGATGCATATGGAGATGCATTAGTCCAATGGATCTATGGATCTATCTCTTTTCTGGACTGATGTTGGTGGCTACCTCTCAGGGGGAGTAGGTAGTGTCACGTGTTGCTGATTTGTTTGGGTGTACTCCTAAGGGGGAATGTTCAGAGAAATTTTCTTGGTTCGGTGTCAAAGGGGGAGAATAATGCAAATTTTTTCCTTTGGCATTGATGTCATTGAAGGGGGAGAGAGAATCATGTGAAAAAGCTTATCTACTCAAGAGGAGAGAGAGAATCGTAAGGTATCAGTGGAGAAAGTTGTGTATGTTGTCTAAACATTATTATCAAAGGGATAGAGACTCCTATAAGGGGGAGAGAGTTCAAAAATGTTGTGCAGGCTATCTAATCTAGAAAGAAGAAGAAGAGGAGAGTGTGTATGTTGTCTTGTCTTTGATATTTTAAATTTATTTTCACATCTTGTGTTACCATCAATGGCAAAGGGGGAGAATGTTGCAAGTATGAAGGTGTTGTCATTGATGTTAGTAGGAAGTCTACTGACTGGTGTTGTTATTGATGTCAAGTATGGGATGAAGATGTTAAGGATATTGAGAAAATTGTGAAAAAGAGGAAAACAGGTTGTGCATGTGTAGCTGAGACCTTGAAGAAGTGTTGTGAGTACATGAAGCTAGTTTTTTTGTTGTAGTGTTTGAAGATGAGTTGGAATGGTGAAATGAGCTAAGATGTTACATCTCTAGTACTTGGTTTCCAAGTGCTTTAGAGGAAATTTGATAAATAGAGAAAAATGTGTTGTGTAAGTGGTTAATGTGTGCCTTGGTATTGTGCTTCACATTTCTTATGTGTTGATGATATGCCTATGTGGATCTTATAGATTATTCAAGGCTCTCAAAGGTTACTATATTTAGAATTTGGGTCTATGGATAATTGTACAGTGTGAGATATTTTCACCAATGTGTGAACCAGTTGTGCAGTGATTGTTTTCTATGGCCTAGGAGAAATGTATTTGCTTCATGTTTCTCCGCTGGTTGGCTTCAGGTTGTGCAGATTTGAGAAGTTTCTCATAATTATTGTATCTTTTTGTATTCAAGATTTTACTTGATTTGATCTAGTACAGAGTTTCATTTATCAATATGCAAATAAGGGTTACCAGTTGTTTTGATTTGAAGTATTTGAATGATGTGAGATTGATGAAGTGTTTGATGAATCTCAAGTAGTTCATGAATTA
>VDFB02000015.1:601133817-601180567 GCA_007258455.2 Sequoia sempervirens | reverse complement strand
ACATAAAAAAAAAATCATAAAACATCAAAATCCAAAAAAAAATCATAGAATCTTCAAAAAACCCAAAAAACAACAGAAAACTTCAAAAAACTCCAAAAATAGAGTTTGAGTCTGAGTCCGAGTCCGAGTCTGAGTCAGTCTATATTAGAGTGGTTGAACTATGTTTCCTCTGCATGTTTGCTACGTAGGCAAGGCTCATCTTAAATGAGCCCTCAAGGCATTAGGTTGTTCCTTTTAGGTTGTCCAAATAAAATCATGACTTAGTCATTTTTTGAATAATATGACAAAGTCAAGTCATGTTGAACTATGAGGTCTCTACGCATTGCTACGTAGGCAAGGCCATTTATCGATGAGCCCCCGAGGCTCCCTAGGTCAAGTCCCTTAGGGTTCATCAAGTCCAGTCGTATCCTTGGTTTGAAAACAATCATCATTCGAACAAAATCATGAAACAACAAACAACATAACCAAAAAAATATTTCATCAATCATTCATATTATCATCAATCAATCAAATTGGCCATTCAATTGGAATGGGGCATTAGCTCATTTTTCTCATTTGGTCTTATATCAGGATGCATCCTTCCTGAGGCTAGACTTTGTCAATTTGGTCATTCACCTTAAGCAGGATATGTCTTTCCTGTAGTTAGGTGCCTTGTCAACACTTATCACTTGATCAACCTTATCAGATGTGTCCCTTGCCCCAAAACAGGATGTGTCCTTCCTACAACTGAGTATTGTCACATCACTTGGTCATGTTCATCAATCATTTTCAAACAAATAGTCAATCTTTATCAAATAAATGAAGCTTTCCTTGATCAGGATGTGTCCTTCCTTAAACTAGGCATGGTCAATCAAATCAATTTGTTAACCCTTGTCAATCATTTTTTGTCAAATCACTCAATCTTATCATCTTGATCAATGAATTTTTCCTTATTTAGGATGTGTCCTTCTTGAAACTAGGTATAACCTTTATCAAATCAATTTGTCAACTTTTTTTCAACTTATCAATCAATCTTTGTCAACCTAACGATCAAATCAATTTGTCAATTTTGTCAATTATCAATCAATCTTGGTCAACTTATCAATCAAGTTGGTCATCTTGGTCAAAAAAATAATCTCATCAAAACTATTGGCAAGCATTATCTATCTTGGAAAACACTTTGGGCTAGAATTGTCTTATCATCTTGATTGATTTTGGGTCATGTTACTAGTCTCCTCAAGGATGTCCTATCAATGGATTTAGAGGGATGATGATGGATCATGATCTCTTTTCTTTGTTTGCTATTTGTGGTTTGTCTTAGCAAAAAGACTAGGACAATTGGGTCCTTAGTATGAGCTAGGGAATTCCTTGTCTTTTTGACTGCTTGTCTCTCCCAAATGGTCACCTTGCACCTTGGTCTATGTCATACCATGGTGGTTGTGAACCATTTGTGACATTTTTGATGCCCAATGATGATAAAAATAAAAATTTAAGCATGAAAGTTGGATTCCCTATCATTCTTGATCTAACCTTCTGTCTCCATCTCCTTTATCTTTTCCACACTAACATTCATCTCCTCCACCTTCTCTGCACTAACATTTCTTTCATCTACATCCTGACAGAGTCATGTGACACACAAACATTCTGCATCCATAATTATGTTAGCTTGCATCATAGAAAACTCCATCATCATAAACATCATCTTCATATTAGGTCACATATATTTGCATAAGAAAATACAAAAGCACAAACTACATCAATACAACATTCATATTTCATCATCATATTAGTGTCATTTGCATTACAACATTACATCCCATATCACATATTATTGCATTCCACAACATGTTGCATTACAACCCATTTACATTGCATTTCAAATAACATCGCATTTTTTATATCATCACATTACATATCATATATATTCATATTACATTAAGTGTCACATTTTGTATTCAAACATTTTTCATTATCATACAAACATTACATTAATATATTCCATCAAAAATTGCATTAACACATTTCCATTACACATAACATAATCAAAACGTTCATAACCATAAATGCATTACATTTCACTATACTCATAGAGTAATCATATAGATCATTATCATATCATCATCTTCAGTACACATTAGGCCATCAATATTACATAAACCACATCAAAACCATCACATAATCATATAGAATGCATCAACACACATCATAATCACATTCATAATCATCCATCATATCGCATAAATAAACATATAAGCATCCATCACATAATATGTCATCATAAATACATAAACACATCATAATACATATCATCACCCGCCGCCAAAATCATATCATATATATATCACTCAAAATCATGTGTCATAGGTGCAATGTTATGATGTATAAATAAAATGGAGCTCCCAAGCTCAATAATCAAGTGTATTAGTGTCTATATAATAACATGATAAATGATAAACACAATCTATCTGGAATTTCCCTCATCTCCAACCCATGTAGTCTTGTGTTATGTGGTGGGAGGTCTCTCATATGGGGTGGCCTGCCTAACATCTGAAGTCTCACCCTCTGACCTATTGTGTGACCATCGGCTGTCTGCTCTGCCTTGTGATCTGCTGGTCTCCACCTGTGAAAAACTAGGCTCCCTCCTCTCTGGTGGAACAACCCTCTCATATAGGCCTCTGTAATACTAGGTGGCTGCACCCTGCCTCGCTAGCTCTCATGCAACATCAACCACTATCCACTATAGGTGGCTGTAAAATCAATGATCCACTACTCTACTCACTATTTCCTAATGATCGCCAAGTCCCTCTCTACCTAAAAAGCATCTCTCTTGGCCTTAAGGTCGTCCCTTTCGGCAGTCATCATCCTCAACTATGCCTCCAGAGCCTGCACCCAAACCTATAGAGTGGCTATCCTCTGCTCCATTGACACCTCTCCTTCCCCAGTATCCCCCTCCTCTAGAACCTCCTCCTCGCCCATGATGACCCTCTCATAGAGGATCTGCTCTACCTCGTCCATATCTACCTCCTCCTCTCCTCCTCCATCCCCACCTCCCTCGACCTCCATAGCCTTCGGTTGTACCACCTCAACTCTAGGAACCTCTGCATGATTCTCTCTAGCCTGTACCAATACCTGTGACATGGCCCTGATCTCCGGACGATCCTCCTCCATCTCTACCTCCTCCCAGATGGGTGGCAGTTGCCTACCCTCCTATCGCCTTATGTCCCTCCTTCTCGATTGTCTATCACCTCCTCCTTTTCCTCTTCCTCCATCACCCCCATCATCCCCTCATCCTCCTCATCCTCCATCTCCTCTACCCCTCCCACCTCTGCCTCCTCGTCGACCCCTCACATTCCTCACTCTGCGCTCTACTGGTGTTGGCTGCTATGGATCTGTCAATGGTATAGGCCTATGAATCCGCCACTAGTCATCATACTCTGGTGTGGTTCCTACATCTTCCTCGCCTTCCCACCACTCCCAATCCAAGGCCCGCAAAGCATCTATCTCCTGCTCACCTCTGGTCACTACAATTTTTGGGACCCAGGGATGCACCTCACAAGATGACTGCCCATACTTTTCTCTTCCCATGGGAACTCCTTTTCTCTCCCCGATTTTTGGTGGACCCTTTTGATGAGTGCCTCAGAAATACTTTTATTAGTCATTTTATGGTTTAAAATACTTGGTTATATTATTAATTAACATGATTCGCAGTAGACTAGATGCTGCTATATTTACTTGTTTTACTTTATGTTTGGCTAAATTAGTAAATATATTAGAGGTAATGATTTGCATTGAATGCGTTGCTTTTGTGGTGATAATGATGAGTTTATTATGAGTTTAAAGTTTTATGCTAGACCTATGATTATACAAATGATAACTAGAAGTTGAAGTTATTTCCTTCTACCTTGAAAGAGTCAGCTTTACATTGGCTCATGGGTTTAGGTGCAGGAACAATCACAACTTGGTAGCAAATGGAAACTGAGTTCTTGGATAAGTACCAAGATTACTGTCGAGTAAGGGATAGGAAGGAAGAATTGTTTCAAATGAGACAAATGGAGGATGAAAGTTTGGAAGATTACATCGATAGATTTTAGTTTTTGCACTAGAGGTGTACTAATGGGTTGGATAATGAAATTAGTAAAATAATTTTTCTGAGTGGAATTGATGATGAATCTAGAGATTCTTTGAATCTTATGGGGAAAGGAGACATTAATAAGCTTTCCTTGGATGATATTGTTGAAATATGTAGAAATTACTCTAGTACTAGAGTAGGACATGGAAATTCCCGAAGAAACAAGGCTCATATTATTGATATTTCTGAATTAATGGAGGAATTAGCGAACCTGAAAATTGATTTACTTCATCTCAACATGCAAGGAGATAAGAAGAATATTGAGCCTTTATCCATTTATTGTTCCAAGTGTAGAGGGAAACATCTTTTAAGAGAGTGTATATTGAATCAAGTTGATATCTATGAAATTTGTGAGAAACAACACTCAACAAGTTCCTATAATCTTTTGGCTCGAATTAAGAGCATGATAGGGAGGCTACAGGAAGCAATCACAGATTCCTGGAAGCTGCAGGAATCAGTTACACTGTTTTCAGATGCTGCAGGAAACAGTCACAGTTTCCTGTGCTAGGCCTTGACATAGACCTCCTTGGTGAAATTTATGTTCCACCCTAACCTATAGGAACTCTATCTTTTCTAAGTTCCCCTGGTTCTCCTACCAACCTCACTATCTTGTCAAATTTGCAACTACCAAGCCAAATCTTGGTGCTATGACTCCTTTCCTTCTTAGCCTTTTATCCATCCAAAAGACTAATCCTCCCTCAATACATGAATGAATCTTGCAGGGGTGAGGGAATGTTTTCCAAAACTCCAAAACAACCTCCTAGGGTTTCTGGAACTTCACTTAGACTCCATCTTACCAACACTTGCATGAAGCCTATTCCAAAGGTTTTGCTCTTGAGCCACTATTTGGTCTCTGAACAGGGGTAAATTGCTTTTCCCTCTTAAACCCACCAAAGAAATGTGGTTCTTGGCTTAGGAAATTTGTTTCCCTTGTCTACAGCTTCAAGATTTCTAGGGTCTTGGCTCTATCCAAGCCGTTCTTTGCCCTCATGCAAACACTACCCAGAAAACTAGGGTTTCTAACTGTCCAGAACCAGTTTTAGGACTGGTGAAAAGTTCTCCTCCTAAACGGATTGCTGGGCTCTCCTCCTTGGTACCACACATGGCCAAGACCTTCCCCTAAATTCTCCAAAAATAATTTTTTGAAAATCTTTTCTCCCCTGCAAGTTATCAACGCTGTTCTGCAGCCTTTCCTAGCCGGGCTCTTCACTGGCTCGCCTAGGGCAAGACTTTTCTCATAACTCCTGCAACCAAAGAAAACCTAACACCTACCACTAAAATATGTACAGATATGGAGCCTGACCATGTTCCCAACAATTCCATACTTCCAGGTACAGAGGGAATGCAGCCTAGAACTCCATTTTTACACAATTCCAGTCAAAACAGCAAATAAGGGAAAAACACAGAATTTACAAGAATGTGTGAAAATGATGAAACAGCTATCAAATGTGCCTTAACAGAAACTTCCAGAGGCTTCTCTACATGCTAAAAAAACTTACAAAATGCCTCTTTTAATTCATTTAACTGCTGTCTTGCAAACAAGAACAGAAAAACACAGAAAATAAGACAAGAAAGTTGTTTTCTTTAATTTCTGGAAAAACAGTCCGTACAAAGAACTTCTAACCAACCAAAAAGGTCGTGGAATGCCTTAAATATGCCTTCCAACAATTTAGGCTCTTGGGTCGAGGCTTAAATGACCTAAAAATGCCTTTTTGTAAAACCCGCTGTGTTTTCAGACATTTAACAATTTTTCACTATTTAGCAAAGTGAGCCTCTAAACTCATTGGAAACTTGACACCCTCTTTTCCAAAGACCAAAAACAACCCTAAGCACCTAAAATAATGGTCAACATGACCTTATGATAGCACCACAAAATTAAAGAACTCAAAAACAAAATAATCCTTTGCCTGGTGCTCCTGCACCATTCTCCCCCTCTCAGCACAAACAACTAAGGAAGTTTGGGAGAGATCAGAGACATATCAATGCCTTGCTTCTTAAAATCTGCTTCTTCTACCCAGGTAGCTTCAGATTCATGCTTATCCTTCCATTTAACAAGATGCTCCATGTACACCTTGTGCCTTGTAGTCTTTTTCACTCTTGACTCCAAGATCTTTTCTGCTTGCAGCTTGTCTGGAGTTGGTATGGACATGTTTCTGATGTCCTTGAAGACCTCCTGACTGTCTTGAACTAGATCCTTGACTTTCCCTTTATATTTGATCAAATCAGTAACATTGAAAACTGGAGAGATTCCCAAGTCTGCTGGTAACTCCACCTTGTATGCATTCTTGCCATATTTGGCCAATACCTTGCATGGACCCACTCTTTTCATCTGTAACTTGGTTGCCATGCCCTTCTGCAATCTGGATTTATTGAGGTGGACCATAACATAGTCCCCAACTGCAAATTGTACATCCTTTCTTGACAAATCAACATTCTCCTTCAACTTTTGAGTTGCTGCAGTAACTGTTTTCTTAACCTGCTCATGAATCTCCTTCATGGTCTGAGTGAAGTCTTCTACATGTCCACTCCTATTCTCCTAAGATCCAAGGTCTCTAAGTTCACAAATACCTCTTGGGTGCATCCCATACACAACCTCAAAAGGACTTTTTCCTGTAGTTCTATTGACACTATCATTATAAGCATATTCAGCTTGAGAAATCACCATATCCCAGGTCTGTCCATATTCCTTGGTTAGACACCTTAAAAGATTACCTAGCACTCTGTTAACCACCTCTGTTTGACCATCGGTCTGAGGATGGTAAGCTGATCCAAATGATAGATTTGTACCCAATCTGCTCCATAGAGTTTTCCAAAAATGACTCATGAACTTCACATCCCTGTCTGATACAATGCTCAATGGCAATCCATGGATTCTTACAACTTCCCTGAAGAAAAGATGGGCTATGTAACTTGCATCATGTGTAGTCTTGCATGGAATAAAATGACTCATCTTACTAAATCTATCTACCACAACATAAATACTGTCAAAACCAGTCTTGGTCTTAGGAAGACCTACCACAAAATCCATGCTCACACACTCCCATGGTCTGTTTAGGAATGGGTAAAGGTTGATACAAACCTGCATTGCTAGCTCCCCCTTTAGCTTTCATGCAAACAACACACTGTTCCACATACTTTCTGACATCTCTTGCTAACTTAGGCCAGTAATAGAATCTTTGAACTAGCTCTAAAGTTTTATTAATACCAAAATGCCCACTAAGACTACCATTATGTTTTTCTTGAATCAAATTTTCTCTCATTGATCCTCTTGGAACACATAACTGATTACCCTTAAATAACAGTCCATTTTGTAGTGTATACTCAGCAAACTGACTATGAAAATGATTCTCAAAATTAGAACATACCTTGTAGGCTTCTGAAAAGTCTTCATCCTCACCATAGAGATCTTTAAAACTCTCCAATCCAATGCTTTTTAGCTGTATCTCTTGGACTGTCAGCAACCTTCTACTTAATGCATCTGCAACCTTATTCATTTGTCCCTTTTTGTGCTTGATGGTAAAAGTGAAAGCTTGGATGTATTCCATCCATTTCAAATGTCTATTACTCATCTTCTCTTGGGTGTTGATGTAACTAAGTGCCTGGTTATCGGTAAAAACCACAAACTCTTTGGGTAACAAATAATGCCTCCACTTCCTAAGGGACTGCACTAAAGCATATAATTCTAGATCATAGGTAGAGTACTTTTTCTTGGCTTCATTGATATTTTCACTAAAGAAGGCTACAGGCCTACCTTCTTGACTAAGTACTCCTCCTACAGCTACTCCACTTGCATCACACTCAACTGTGAACAACTTGTCAAAACTAGGCAACAACAAAATAGGTTGGGTTGCCACCTCTTGTTTCAGTTTTTCAAAACCTTTATCAGCCTCTTGAGTCCACTTAAACTTTGTTTTTAGACCACCTTTAATAGTATCTAGGATTGGTGCACATATACCACTGAAATTCCTTATGAATTTTCTATAAAACTGAGCTAAACCATGAAAACTCCTTACCTCTGTTGCTGTGATTGGTGTGGGCCAGTTTAGGATGGCTTCCACCTTGCTTGGATCCATCTTCAATGTTCCTTGGGATACTACAAAGCCTAGATACACAAGCTCTTGTTTGAAGAACTCTCACTTCTCAAGATTAATGGCCAATTGTTCCTCTTGCAGCCTTTTAAGTACCATCTCCACATGCTTCAAATGTTCTTCTACTGTCTTACTAAAAATCAGTATGTCATCAAGATAGACTACTACAAAGATCCCTGTAAAATCCTTAAGCACCTCATTCATTAGTCTCATGAACGTGCTAGGGGCATTTGAGAGGCCAAATGGCATCACTTTCCACTCATACAAGCCATCATTTGTCTTAAAAGCTGTCTTCCATTCATCACCCTCCTTAATTCTGATTTGATGATACCCGCTCTTAAGATCCAGCTTGGTGAAGAATTTTGCACCTCCAAGACAATCCATCAAGTCTTCAATTCTAGGAATAGGAAACCTATACCTAATTGTGATTCTATTAATTGCTCTAGAATCAGTGCATAATCTCCACTTACCTCCTTTTTTTGTTGCCAAAACAACTGGGACTGCACATGGGCTGATGCTCTTTTGAATCATACCTTGATTCAACAATTCTTCCACTTGCCTAGCCACCTCTTGGTTCTGCTCAGGTGTAAGCTTGTATGCTGATTTGTTAGGAAATGGGGCTCCAGGTATAAAGTCAATTTGATGAATTATTGCTCTCTTGGGTGGTAGAGTTGATGGTGTTCCATCACTGACTATGCTCTTGTATTTGTCAAGCAAGTTTTGGACTGCTGCTGGTAACACTATCCTTTCAGCCTTTTCTTCCTCTTTGGACTGCATCATAACCACATATCCTTCATTCCCTTGGTGTAGGTCCTTAAGGAACTCCTTGCCACTACTCAACATAATGTTGGGTACCTTTGACTGTCCTTCATCTTCCTCAATCAATGACTGCAGTTTGAAGGTTCTTCCATCCTTCTTAAATGAGACGGTGTTCTCTTTTCCATCATAAACAACACTTCTGTCATATTGCCAAGGTCTGCCCAGTAGTAGATGACATGACATGCATCCATGGGTAATACATCACAAACCATCTTGTCTTTATAGCCTCCAATTGAAAATTCTACTGTGACCTGCTCATTCACCAAAACACTCTGCCCTTTATTCAGCCATGTGACCTTGTAGGGGTTATTATGGGGTACTTTCTCCAATTTTAGCTTTGTTACTGCCTCCTCAGAGATGATATTATCTGTAGAACCAGAATCTACAATGACCTTGCATACCTTTCCCAATATCTTGCACCTTGCTCTAAACAAAGCTCTCCTTTGCTTGGGTTCTTCCTTGATTGGTTGTCTGATCAGCACTCTATTAAACATCAGATTTTCACCTACTTTGATTCTATTTGACTGATCTCAGGTGATTTGACACTCATGGTGTCCTCTTGTGCGTAAGCTACTCTTTTCTCATTGCTAGATGAAGCTTTCTCTGGGCACCTATAAGCTGGATGACCTAGCTGATTACAGTGATAACATTTCATGGTGGCAAAGTAAGAGTTACTTCTGCCTGCTCCTCTTCCTCTGTTTGAACCTCCTTGAGGTCCTCTTCCTCTATTAAATCCTCCTCTTGAAGATGTTTCACCTCCATGCTCAGCAAGTTTTGATTCTCCTTGATTTCTTGGATCATTACCTCTACCTTGGTAACCACCACGCTGTCCTCTTTGATCTCAGCCTTTGCCTCTACCTTTAGAAGACTGATCATACTTCCTCTTATTCCTTTCTTCAATCTTGATAGCCAACTGATAACATTGGTGTACTGTTTTAGGACTCAAAAGAGCCATCTCTTCTTGGATGTTCCACTTCAAACCATTGAGGTACCTAGCCACTTTTAGGCTCTCATCTTCTGCCACATTAGATCTTAAACAAAGCTTTTGGAACTCTTCAGTATAGGTGTTGACATCTTGGTCTTTCTGTCTTAGACTTTGCCTCTTCTTGTGCAACTGAATCTCATAGTCATCTGGCATGTAGGCTTCCTTTACCTTAGCAATCATTCCTTTCCAAGTTGAAATGGGCTGCTTACCTTCTTTTTCCCTTTCAATCTGAACAAACTTCCACCATGTCAAAGTTGATCCTCTCAACCTTGATTTAGCTACCTTCACCTTTTGTGCTTCAGTTACTCCATCAGACTCAAAGTGATTCTCCATGCCTTCTATCCAATCGATGACCAAATCAAGATCCATCTTTCCACTAAACAATGGTATGCCCTCAAGTCCTTTTCCACTCAAGGCTTTCAATGCCTTTAAGAAAGGCTCCTCCTCCAAAACGGGGTCAGGTTTAGGGACTTTGTCCTCCTCTGCAACCTCTTCTTCTTTTGGCACTTTGCCTTCCAGTTTCACCTGGTTCAGTGCTGCTTCAAGCTGCTCTATCCTTTCCTTTAGAGATTTGTTATCCTCTTCTTGCTCTTCAACCATCTTGGCTAACTGTACATTTGTCACCATCTTGGGTGGTTCACTTGACTCAACTTCCTCTGACATATAAGCTGCTACTTTCCCAAATCTTTCACTTGCTCTGATACCAATCTGATAGGGAGGCTACAGGAAGCAATCACAGATTCCTGGAAGTTGCAGGAATCAGTTACACTGTTTTTAGATGCTGCAGGAAACAGTCATAGTTTCCTGTGCTAGGCCTTGACATAGACCTCCTTGGTGAAATTTCTGTTCCACCCTAACCTATAGGAACTCTATCTTTTCTAAGTTCCCCTGGTTCTCCTGCCAACCTCACTATCTTGTCAAATTTGCAACTACCAAGCCAAATCTTGGTGTTATGACTCCTTTCCTTCTTAGCCTTTTATCCATCCAAAAGACTAATCCTCCCTCAATACATGAATGAATCTTGCAGGGGTGAGGGAATGTTTTCCAAAACTCCAAAACAACCTCCTAGGGTTTCTGGAACTTCACTTAGACTCCATCTTACCAACACTTGCATGAAGCCTATTCCAAAGGTTTTGCTCTTGAGCCACTATTTGGTCTCTGAACAGGGGTAAATTGCTTTTCCCTCTTAAACCCACCAAAGAAACATGGTTCTTGGCTTAGGAAATTTGTTTCCCTTGTTTACAGCTTCAATATTTCTAGGGTCTTGGTTCTATCCAAGCCGTTCTTTGCCCTCATGCAAACACTACCCAGAAAACTAGGGTTTCTAACTATCCAGAACCAGTTTTAGGACTGGTGAAAAGTTCTCCTCCTAAACGGATTTTTGGGCTCTCCTCCTTGGTACCACACGTGGCCAATACCTTCCCCTAAATTCTCCAAAAATAATTTTTCAAAAATCTTTTCTCCCCTGCAAGTTATCAACGCTGTTCTGCAGCCTTTCCTAGCCGGGCTCTTCACTGGCTCGCCTAGGGCAAGACTTTTCTCATAACTCCTACAACCAAAGAAAACCTAACACCTACCACTAAAATATGTACAGATATGGAGCCTGACCATGTTCCCAACAATTCCATACTTCCAAGTACAGAGGGAATGCAGCCTAGAACTCCATTTTTACACAGTTCTAGTCAAAACAACAAATAAGGGAAAAACACAGAATTTACAAGAATGTGTGAAAATGATGAAACAGCTATCAAATGTGCCTTAATATAACTTCCAGAGGCTTCTCTACATGCTAAAAAAACTTACAAAATGCCTCTTTTAATTCATTTAACTGCTGTCTTGCAAACAAGAATAGAAAAACACAAAAAATAAGACAAGAAAGTTGTTTTCTTTAATTTCTGGAAAAACAGTCCGTACAAAGAACTTCTAACCAACCAAAAAGGTCGTGGAATGCCTTAAATATGCCTTCTCAACAATTTAGGCTCTTGGGTCGAGGCTTAAATGACCTAAAAATGCCTTTTTGTAAAACCCGTTGTGTTTTCAAACATTTAACAATTTTTCACTATTTAGCAAAGTGAGCCTCTAAACTCATTGGAAACTTGACACCCTCTTTTCCAAAGACAAAAAACAACCCTAAGAACCTAAAATAATGGTCAACATGACCTTATGATAGCACCACAAAATTAAAGAACTCAAAAACAAAATAGTCCTTTGCCTGGTGCTCCTGCACTAGAGCAATTTGAAGAAACCACCTGTGGTAGAGGAAGAGCTTAATTATGTTGACCAGAGATATCAAAACATAGGGTATAATGCTAATCAAAGGAAATATGGTTCTACATCTAATTGGAATCAAAAACCTTGGAAAAATATGAATCAATGGCTCCCTCCATATCAACCATAAACACCACCTACATTTTGGGGTCAACCTGAATGGATGAATCCTCAATAGAACCAGTCACAGTGGCAAGTTAATCAACAGCCGCAGTGGCAGTCAAATCAGCCATCATGGCAAAAAAATCAAACGCAGTTTCAACCATGGAAAAATCAGGGGAAAAAACATCCCTAGGTACAGACATCTCCATCAATCAATGCCCCTAATCTTGCTAATGAATAGGTAAACCAGCCTTAGTTGCTAGCCCAACCGATTGAAAATCTGATAAATACCCATAATGATAAAAATTCCCCTAATTTGAACATGATTGATGCTAATGATATTAAGTTGAGAAATTGGACCGTTCAGTCTACACCAACAAAAGAAGTTGAAAAAGGTGGGAAAGAAAATGAGAACTTAGAAGAAAAAAAAAACTCTGAGGATGAACAAAAATTCAATCAGGCACCTTACCTTGAGCGGTTGAAGGAAGAAAAAGTCACTCCTGAAATCTCCCAACCAAGTTATATGAATGTAGTAGATTCTCAACTTCTTCGTGAGTTGAAGAAGATTAAAATTGAGATACCATTGTTACAAGCCATTAAAGACATACCAGAGATAAATCAGTTGGTTAAGTCCCTTTGCATGAAAACTCCAAGGAGGAAGAAGAAATTACCTCTCACAATACAAATAGGGACAAAACTCACTAATGTGTTATTAGGAAGATTGCTTCCTCAAAAATATAATGATCCTAGTAGTCCTATAATAACCTTGAGTATTAAAGGAGTTGAGATATCCAATGTTATCACATCTAATACTGTTGAAATGTTGGGAATGATAACTATTCAGCCCACAACAACTATTTTATAGTTGGCTGAACAATCTACTACCAAACCTAAAGGTGTTATTGAAGAGATCATGGTGGCCATTGACACATGGGATTATCCAGTTGAATTTTTGGTTCTTAAAGCCAAAAAGAAAGATTTTGGTTATCCAATTATCTTAGGAAGACCATGGTCAGAAATAGAAAGAGTTGTCACTTTATCCTCTAACAAACCATCAATTCAACCTAACACTCAACTTTGGTTTGATGAGGAAATGGAATCAGAGGGTGATGGTACTGTAGAGTTAGCTAGGGTTACTTTGGTTGAACATGTTGAAGAATGTGAAGAACAAGAGTTTACTTCTAAAGACATTAATCAAATTGAGAAAGGAAACTGTCATGCAACATTTCATCAAAAACAATCTTGTCCTCTGAATACACTTGTTGGAAATCCCCTTGATTCTTAAAATGTTATTAAGGAAATTACAGTAGCTAGGGATAAACCTCTCAACATTAATTCATCTTTGTCCCCAACACAAGAAAAATAATTGAAGGAAATTTTAGAAAAACATACTAAAGCATTTGCTTGGGAGTATAAGGATATGAGAGGAATTCATCCTTCAATTTTCATTCATCACATTTACACTGAAGATGTAAAACCAATTAGACAAGTTCAAAGGAAAATCAATCTTGTTCTTCATGATATTGTTAAACAAGAAATAAAAAAGCTGCTAAAAGTAGGGTTTATTTACCCAATATCTGGTAGTCAATGGGTTTCTCCATTGGTTATTGTTCCCAAGAAAAATGGTAAATGGAATGTGTGCATGGACTATATGGAATTGAATAAAGCCACAAAGAAGGATCATTTTCCATTTCCATTCATTTATCATTTTCCATTGCCATTCATTGATCAAGTACTTGATAACCTAGCAGGCAACAATTATTTCTCTTTTTTTGATGGATTTAGTGGATACAATTAGATCCTTTTGTCCCACTAGGTGTTCCCTCTCTACCTCATTATTGCATTTGTACATGGGTACTTGATCAGGCCTTGTTGTCAGGACCCATTCATGCTTTCTTCCATTCATCCTAGTTTTAGGTGCATGCTTTTTTAGTCTCCCTAAGTTGCACTTATGGGGGGTGTTAGTGTAATTAATATTTAATTACACTTGCATAACTTTACTTAGGTAATATTTTAATTCCTAAGTTATAGGTTGCTATCCTTATCTTGTTGAGCTATCTTTTTTTTGTCTATGCACTTTTTTATGTATCTGTCCTAGGCTTATTGTTATTCGAGATTTGTCCCGATGGGTGTTTTGGAGATTACTTGGATATTTTGACAGTTGGAAAGGTGAAACTTGAATATTTGCACTTCATTTTAGTACCACATCATCTTATTTTATGTTTATGCATGTTTTTATGCTCTCCTTTTAAAATCATTGGGTTATTGTAATAAATAAACTGAGAAGGATCTGAACCAATGTGGATCAATAACCATAAACTCCAAATCTAAAGTGTGAATCGATGTGAATCTGATATGTGTCAAACTAAGACAAGATGTGGCTAAAAGAAACTAAGAAACTAGATATAACCCATGCGAGTTTCCATCAAAACAAGATGAAGATGGAGATCAAAGTGCATGTACACTCTAATCAAATTATTATTCAAGAAACCCCCTCTGATGGAACTTTATCTCAGCTCATTTATTACAATAACCCAATGATTGTAAAAGGAGAGCATACAAACATGCATAAACATAAAATAAGATGATGTGGTACGGAAATGAAGTGTAAATATTCAAGTTTCGCCTTTCCAACTACCAAAACATCCAAGTAATCTCCAAATCACCCATCAGGAGAAATCTGGAATAATGATCAACCTGGGACAAATACAGAAAAAAATGAATTGATAGAATAAAAGATCTCCTCAATACCTTTCCAACACCGCAAAGAAGACAAAAATCAGAGATCGTGGCAAAAAGTTATGAGCTCGGAAGCCATAAATGAACATCTGATTTCAAACAGCAATAAATGCACCTAAATAGAAAAATGCTGAAAAATAAACTATACCACAGGAAAGTTCTCGAAACCATATTTCCGGTGATATCTTGTTTGCTCGATTTCGATACCGTATTCCCAAGTTACGCCAAAAAGAAAAAAAATTGCTCCTTGAAGGAAAATCAGGGCTAGGAGGGGGCAAAGAGGGTCATACGACAGATGGCTGTCAAATTTAACATCATGAAGTGTTGATGTCAGCATGACATCATTGGCCATCTACCATATGGCCTCTTTGCCCCCTCCTAGCCCTGATTTGCCTTCAAGGAGTAGTTTTTTCATGAAGTGCTGATGTTAAATTTGATGGCCATTTGCCGTACGACCCTCTTTGCCCCCTCCTAGCCCTGATTTGCCTTCAAGTAGTAGTTTTTTTTCTTTTTGGCGTAACTTGGGCATACAGTATCGAAATTGGGCAAACGAGATATTGCCAAAAAGCTGGTTTTGAGCACTTTCTTGTGGTGTAGTTTAATTATTAGTATTTTTATGTTTAGCTGCATTTATTTCTGTTTGAATTCAGATGTTCATTTATGGCTTCTGAGCTCATAACTTTTTGCCACGATCTCTGATTTTCGTCTTCTTTGCTGCATTGGAAAGGTATTGAGGAGATATTTTTTTCTGTCTATGCACTTTTTTTGTATCTGTCTCAGGTTGATCATTATTCTAGATTTGTCCCGATGGGTGTTTTGGAGATTACTTGGATGTTTTGGTAGTTGGAAAGGTGAAACTTGAATATTTGCACTTCATTTCAATACCACATCATCTTATTTTATGTTTATGCATGTTTGTATGCTCTCCTTTTACAATCATTAGGTTATTGTAATAAATGAACTGAGATAAAGTTCCATCAGGGGGGTTTCTTGCATAATAATTTGATTAGAGTGTGCATGTACTTTGATCTCCATATTCATCTTGTTTTGATGGAAACTCACATGGGTTATATCTGGTTTCTTAGTTTCTTTTTGCCACATCTTGTCTTAGCTTGACACATATCAGATTCACGTTGGTTCACACTTTAGATTCAGAGTTTATGGTTATTGATCTGCATTGGTTCAAATCCTTCTCAGTTTGAGGGCCATGTTTTTATGGTTAATGTTCCAGAGTCTTTATGGTACTTGTTCCCATGGAAGAGTTTTAGTCTCAATTTGGCATCAACATTGATATACATGGTTTCCAGATTTTGTCATCATTTCATCTACTATTGCTTTATGGATTCCAGGGTTGTTCCAGTTTGTGAGTTTTCTAGTGTTCCATGGCATCGGGTCTGTTGCCGCATCATTATGATTCCACTTCGGTTTCTTGTAGACAGAAGTATCTTTCCTTTCTTTTCATATTGTGGTTCCAGTGTTACTCCACAATGTTCTTCTAGTGCTTCTCTGCAGTAGTCATCTCATTGTAGGGGGGTTTTGTCCCACTAGGTTTTCCTTCTCTACCTCATTATTGCATTTGTACATGGGTACTTGATCAGGCCTTGTTGTCGGGACCCATTCATGCTTTCTTGCATTCATCTTAGTTTTAGGTGCATGCTTTTTTAGTCTCCCTAAGTTGCGCTTATGGGGGGTGTTAGTGTAATTAATATTTAATTACACTTGCATAACTTTACTTAGGTAATAGTTTAATTCCTAGGTTATAGGTTGTTATCCTTATCTTGCTAAGCTATCTTTTTTCTCAAGATAACATTAGGGTTATGCATACTTTCTTTTATAAAGAAAATTATCTCTTGTAATTATTGTACTTCGAATATATCAATTTGCACATCATTTTGCAAAGCTCTTGCTTTTCAATTTTTCTCTTATGTGGAAGGCTTTTCTGGTTTGCATTTCAAATCTTGGTTTCTATTCAATAATTACAAGAGATAATTTTCTTTATAAAAGCAAGTATGCATAACCCTAATATTATCTTGAGAAAAAAGATAGCTCAGCAAGATAAGGATAACAACCTATAACCTAGGAATTAAAATATTACCTAAGTAAAGTTATGCAAGTGTAATTAAATATTAATTACACTAACAGATCCAAGTAGCTCCTAAAGATTAAGATAAAACTACTTTTACCTATGCTTGTGGTACATACGCTTATAAAAATTTACCATTTGGACTATGTAATGCGCCAACCACTTTTCAAAGAGCAGTCCTTGCTATTTTTGTAGATTTCACCACTTCGTGTTTCAAAGTTTATATGGATGACTTTACAGTTCATGCAAAAATATTTGAGGAAGCACTTCAAAACTTAGAAAAGGTTTTTCTGAGATGTAAAGATCATGGGTTATCCTTAAATCATGAAAAAAATTCAATTATGATGACATAGGGTATTGCTCTGGGACATCACATCTCAAAAGAGGGGACAAAAGTTGATCCCAAGAAAGTTGAAATTGTTCAAAACATTGAGATCCCTATGAACCAAACTAGTGTTCGCAACTTTCTTGGGCATGTCGGATATTACATAAGATATATTGAAGGGTTAGTAAAATTGTTGGACCTTTGTTTACATTGCTCAAGAAAGATGAGGAGTTTTTATGGATAGATGATTGTCAAAAATCTTTTGAGACTTTAAGAACTTCTCCAATTATCAAAAGACATGTTTGGGGAGTTCCATTTCACATACATGTTGATGCATCCAATTTTTCTATTGGTGTAGTATTAGGACAAAAAGATGATAATGATGCCATGCATGCAATATATTATGTTAGAAAAAATTTAAATCCTACTGAAAGAAATTATACATCAGAAAAATAATTTTTAGCTATAGTATATGCAATTAACAAATTCAGGCATTATATTATAGGTTACAAAGTTTACGTACATGCATACCATGTTGCAATTAGATATTTGATTAACAAAGCTATAGTAGGTAGACGAATTATAAGATGGCTACTGTTGTTGCAGGAATTTGATGTGACTATCGGAGATAAGCCTAGAAAGGATAATTTTGTTGTTTACTTCCTTTATAGAATTGTTTTGTAGGATGATCAAGAACCAATGGATGACACATTTCTAGATGAGAATTTATTTGCAATATCAATTCATTCACCGTGGTTTGTTGATCTTGCAAATTACCTTGTAATAGGGAAGTGTCCAAATCACTTTAGTCATAAACAAAAAAGAAGATTAATTCGTGAAAGTTCTAGATTTCAGTGGATTAATGGACTTCTATTTAAAATTTTCCCTAATCATGCTCTTCACAGATGTATTGTTGAGTTAGATTTCTATGATGTTGTACATGCCTGTCATCATGAGCCAGAAGGAGGACATTATTTAGTAGTTATAATAGTTCATAAGATCTTAGGAGCTAGTTACTTTTGGTCATCATTGACAAAGGATGTTTCATTCTTTGTTAAGCATTGTGATGAATGTTAGCGGATGGGAAGACCTATGCCAACAATGGAGATGCCATTTCAGTCACAAATAGCTTTGGAACTATTTGAAAAATGGAGAATTGATTTTGTGGGACCTATTGATCCACCTTCTAAATGGTAGGATTATATCCTAGTTTGTATAAACTATGCAACAAAGTGGGCTGAGGTGAAACCATTGCCAGCAGCACAAGAGGACAAAGTAGCTGATTTTTTCTACAAACAAATCCTTCAGAGATTTGGTGCACCAAGAGAAATAGTTTCAGACCAAGGACCACAGTTTGTATCAGTGGTGATGGAAGGCTTTATGCAGAGATATCAGATGACACATAGGAAATCTTCGCCATATCATCCTCAGGCGAATGGATAAGTTGAAGTCACTAAATGAGAATTGGAGAATATCTTGAAAAAGACTATTTCATTAAGGAAAACAGACTGGGCAAAGAGGTTAGATGAAGTAGTATGGACTTATAATACCACATATTGGAAAAAAACAACCAGACTTTCTCCATATGAACTTGTGTATGGAAAAACTCTAGTCATGCCTATATAATTTGAATTATGAACATTGAAAACAACATTAGAAGATGGAATTGATGTACCTGAGTTAGAGAAAAGTAGAATTTTATAGCTAAACAGACTGGATGAGATGAGAATGGAATATCTCCAGCATACAGAGGTGATCCAAAATCAAAGGAAAGAATGGCATGATAAGCATATTGTGACCAGACAATTCAAGGAGATTGGGCATTATTATTTGACTCCAAATTTGAAGAGTTTAAAGGAAACTTCCACACAAGATGGTTAGGAGCCTATGAGATAGATCAAGTATTTGAAAATGGAGTTGTTCAATTAGTAACAATTGATGGAGAAAGGAGAGTTATGCTAGTTAATGGTCATCGATTGGAAATATATCATAAACCAACAACAAAGGAGGAATTTTTATCATATCTGCAACACAAAATTGAAAATTTTCTCATGGAAGATATTTCTTCCATGAGAGAAGATATTTGAACCTTTGAAGAAGGCATGAATAAACAAGGTAAATTGAAAACCAACAAATGGCAGGTTTATTTTTTTTTTAAATGATAAGATGACTAAAAACTAGCAATGGTGGTCTATCTAGGTTAAATTTGAGTAGCTCCTAAAGACTCTTGAAAGCTCCTGAACTCTTGAGAGCTCTCGAAGACTCCTGAAGGCTCCTAACGGCTCCTGAAAGTCTCGAAGGCTTGCAATAAATAAAGGTACACATTTAATGTAATTATTATTCTTGAAATATTATTTTCTAAAGTAGTTAAAATAATGTAAAGTAGGTAAATATTTATGAGCTTAGAAACCTCTGCCATATTGTTATTAACTATAATAAATTTCTTTTAATCATTTCAAAAAGTGGCAAAGAAGTTGATGTAAGTGTGATGTGACAATCAAATGATGTTCATAATGATTACGGGTCATGTTTATCCACACCTATTGAAAAACATAAAGGAAAAGCCAAAAAGGGGCCCACGACAAAAAGGGAAAAATTAGAAAAGGGAGAATATTCTAAAGGAGAGCAGAAAAAGGACAAAAGAAAGCTACAGGAATCCACTAGAGTGACCCGTAGTGCTTCCAAAAAGAGAAAACAAGAGTTGACTAAAGAAAGCCCTAGTACAGTTGAAACTATTGTGTCGACTTCTGAGGAAACCCTTGTATCTAAAACCCCTGTCTCTAAAACCCATAAAGAGACTTTTGAAGTCCATGAAGAAATCCAAACGCTAGTGTAGTCCCCTAAACAACCTCATAGTCCTCCTAAAGGCCCTATACTATCTCTTGAAAGAACCCCTATAATTGAGGTCCATGACTCTGTTGAAGAATCTAAAGCACAGTTGGAAGAAAGGGAAACCTCAGAAGAATTTGAGGATGAAGAGGGTGAAAGATCCCTTTCGCCTTCCTCAATTGATGAAAGAAGAAAAGGAAAAGAGCTGCTAATTGAAGAGGGAGAATTTCATGAAATACATAATGAAGAAGAAATAAAACTAGAAGAATTGTTGAGGAGAATGAAAATTTCCAGTATTGAAGCCAAGTTAGAGAAGGAAAGAAAGAACATGCAATTTCTTGAGGAAAACTTGAAAAGGAAAGAGGAGGAATTACAAAAATCTCACAATAGAACTTAGGAAATGGAAAAAGAAATTGAACAAAAGGAAACAAGGTTAAAAGAATAGTTAAATTACATTGAGGAAGCTTTACAACAGGCTAATGCGCAAGTGTTGGTGAGTGCAGTGGAAATAATAAAATTAAAAGAGGAGTTACAGTTGAAGGAAGAACAATTAAAACAACAATCCATCAGGTTTTATTCTCAGGAGGCTTCTACTTCCTTGACTCCATCAAATTATCTTGCTCTACCTCCTATTCCATCAGTTATTCCATTAGATGTTCTGTAGAGAACTCAACCAGGATATTCTTCCAGCATGGGTTTTTGATGGGGGATATTAATGATTCTTTATTAAATGTTTATGTTGGAGAATTGAAAATCAAGTCATTTGTCTCTTTGATGCAAAATCAAGTTGAATGGTCAAAGATAATTGAAAAATACAATGAAGCACAGAAGAGGTACGGATTGTCAATGAGACGAAAAATGCCTCATGCAAAATGGGGTAAGTGCACCAAGATGGTTCCCAAAAAGGGGGCTTAAGTGGCCACTTTTTTTCTGAAATTAGGAAATACTAACCTTGGACGTGAAATTGAGGATAGTTACACTCAAAATTTTGAGATGGAACAAAAACAAGGATTGAAGTGCTCTGAGTCTACTTTCTAAACTACTAATTTATTTTGAAAATGGTTGAGATTAAGGGGTTCAAAAGAGGGACGTACACAAATTGGTGATGTTTTTGTCAGAAAAAAATAACATAGCAACTCTTGTACGACCCTAGCATGGTGAAATTTTTTGTAGTATTTTTAAAATTGCTATGGTTAGAAGTTAGCTAGCAGTATGTAGTTGATGCACATTTTTTTTGATATTTTTTTAATGAATATTTTATTTTTTACTATTTTCTAAGTGGACACTTCCTAAAAAGCAAAATTTTGGTCGTGCTCCCCCTACAAATTCTAGAAAGTAATTGATTTTTTAAAAAAAAAAATTGGAGAATGGATTCTAGTTTCTAAAAATGTAATTTATTTGAAATTTTGATGAATGGTTAATTTATAACGAAAAAAACACCAACCACTTCTTTTTGGCAAAAAAGAGACATACAAACAAAAGAAATTATAGATGAAAGGCTTAACATTTTCAGAAAGTGAAAAAATTACATTGTTGGATAGCTAAGAGAGAACCTAACATTACTCATGTGTTCAATTTTTCAGTATTGAACCACATGCAATCCTAATGGTGAGCACGAACCTGATTATGTGAAAAATTGTAGAATTTACAAAAACACGTCTCTGGTCATTGGGAATGCCCTCCAAGCCTTTGGGTTGGTATTCTAAGGAAAATATCAATCCTAAAGCTTGGGGATTCCCAAAGTAAGATATAACGTGAGCACATTATAACGTGCTCGTGTTATATCTCAGTTTTGGCATGGTTTTTTGCTTCTGCGGGAAACATGTCAACTAAGACAGAATGTGAGCATGTTATAATGTGCTCACATTATGTCTTCCTTTATGTTAAATGCCAATCTATTGAATGTATGTTGATATATTTGTATGTTTGTATGTAAATGTATGCTTGTATGTCATGTATGTATGTATGCATGCTTGTATGTATGTATGTATGTATGTATGTATGTATGTATGTATGTATGTATGTATCAATGCATGTATATTGTATGTATGCATATATATATGTAAGATTGTATCTACACATGTATGTATGTATGCTTGTATGGATGTTGGATTGTATGTACATATTTATTATGCTTGTATGTATTCATTTATGTATGTCTTTAGAGGGAGGGAGAATTTTAAGAGAGAGAGAGAGTTGTGTAGGTAGGGTGGGATGGGGAGAGAGAGAGAGAGAGAGAGAGAGAGAGAGAGAGAGAGAGAGAGAGAGAAAGGGAGAGGGGGTGGAAGTTAGAGTTTAAGAGAGAGGGAGTGGGAGAGAAGGGGTTGGATAGAGAGGGACTTAGCTAGGTAGGGTGGGAGGGAGAGAGGGAGGGGGAGAGAGAGAGAGAGAGATAATTGAGAGGGAGAGAGAAGGGGGGAGAGAGAGAGATGGTGAGAGAGTTATGTAGGTAGGGTGTCAAAGGGAGAGACTTGAGAGTGTGAGGGGGGTGAGAAGGAGAGAATTGAGAGATAGGTATTGAGATGGAGTGTGAGAGAAAGGGAGTGGGAGAGAGAGGGAGTGTGACTGAGAGACTTGAGAGAGGGAGAGGATGTGGGAGGGAGTGACCTAAGAGAGGGAGAGAAAGAGGGGGTGGAGTGAGAGTGACTTATCTAGGTAGGGTGGGAGGGATAAAATGAGAGAGGGGAGAGAGAGAGAGAGAGTTACATAGGTAGCTTTCTAGAAGGAGGGACTTGAGAGAGAGAGGGGGTGGGAGACACCTGAGAGAGAGGGAGAGAGAGAGAGAGGGGGGGTGGGAGAGAGAGGGAGAGAGAGAGAGAGGGGGGAACAGAGAGAGACGATGATAAAGAGAGAGTTATGTAGGTAGGGTTCCAAAGGGAGAGACCTTAGAGTGTGAGGGGGGTGAGAGGGAGAGACATGATAGATAGGTAGTGAGAGGGAGTGAGAAAGAGGGAGTGGGAGAGAGAGGGAGTGTGAGTGAGAGACCTGAGAGAGGGAGAGGATGTGGGAGGGAGTGACCTAAGAGAGGGAGAGAAAGAGGGATGTGGAGTGAGAGGGACTTATCTAGGTAGGGTGGGAGAGATAGATAGAGAGAGGGGAGAGAGGAGAGAGAGAGAGAGAGAGAGAGAGAGAGAGAGAGAGAGAGAGAGAGAGAGAGAGAGAGAGAGAGAGAGAGAGAGAGAGAGAGAGAGAGAGATCTCGGAGGAGAGGAGGGGTAGCTGAGAGCCACAGAGGAGGAGAGAGAAGGGGCTGGAGGAGGGACTTAGCCAGATAGGGTGGGAGTGGATAGGAGGGAGGGGAGGGAGGGAGAGAGAGAGAGAGGGGGGGTGGGAGAGAGAGATAGAAGGAGTGAGTGAGTGAGAGAGAGAGTTGAGAGAGGGAGAGGATTTAAGTGTTAAGGGTAGAGGATTAATGGTAGAGGGGAGAGAGATAGGAGTGAGTGAGTGAGAAAGAGAGAGAATTGAGGGTATAGGGTTGAGGACCTATAGGGTTGATGGTTTAGAGTATTGGGTTAACGGTAGAGGGTATAGGGTTTAAGTATTTAGGATGTAAGGGTTTTTGGTTGATGATTTAGGGTTGAGGGTTGAATGTTTAAGGGTTTAAAGGTTGAGGGTTTAGGGTTTAGGAATTAGGGTAGAGAGGGAGGGATAGATGGATAGAGAGATGGAGGGATATATGAGATAGAGAGGAGAGAAGAGGATAGAGGGTGACATAGCCATGGTAGGAGGGTCCTCAAAGAGAACAATTTGGAACCGTGCAGCAAGAGTAACACAATGAAAGAAACACAAAATATGGAGAAAAATGAAAATGGAAATATTCTCATTAACAATTAGCTCAGTTAGATTCAGTCGGTAGCATCCGGGCTTATTGATTTGGCTCATAGGCCAAAAAAAATACACAACATTCTAACATGCTCCTATGCGAGCGAACATATTACATATCAAAACCCTATTATTCTTCTGGATCGAATTCTACCCCTCTAAGGGTATATTACAAGATTTATATCTTATTCACAATTCTAGAAACATCTGTGTCAGCCAAAGATCATTGCATTTACCAAGGAAAGAAAATGTAATGTGTGCATGAATAGGTCGGCCTCAAATTTGAATTACTCCCCAACAGGAGTGTAAGATGAAGTGTGGACCTATACTGAAGGTTGGGGACACTCCATGGAATAATTAAAATCACACCATTAAGATCCGCAAGTCACGGGGATGATCCGCAACGATTGAACATGCTGAAAAGTTTGAAATTATTTTGGTGCTAGTTCAAGAAACTGCCAAGAGATTCTGGAAGTGATAACTTGCCAGAAAAATATCTAATCATGCTCAAATCTTGGAAGAAGGAAAATGAACATGTAGACGATGTAATCCAAGATCCACAAGGTCTGGTGAGAAAATATGACGAATCCACCAACACGAACTGAGCAAGAACAAGAACAAAACTAAAAGAAAATATTTTTGGTTGATGCAAGATTGGCAAGAACCAAGGATGCTCCTGCATCAGACATTCAGGGTTAATGAAAATTGAGTCCCTCACTTTTCTGGGGCTAAAGGAAAGTCAAGATGGTCTACCTCAGCCTAAGAAATCCAAGAAGAATCCTCAACTAGTCTGTCTTTCCATTTCACAAGATATTCTTTGTACTGTCTTCCACGAGTCTTCTTCCCATCTTTGACATCCAAAATTTCTTCAATCTCATATGACTGCTACTTAGGAAACTGGTGTTCCTATCTTACTTCAGTGTCTTCTCTGAATTCTGCTTCATGGTATTGGTGTAGGTATGCAATGTTGAATATAGGTGATATATCCATGCCATCTGGTAACTGTTATCAATAGTTTTGCACCCTGCTGAATACAATATTCAACAAACTACTTAAACATGGAAACCTCTCTCAGATGTGGGTGATCTGCATGAAAGAGGAATCTCCAGAGTGAGTTGGTTCTCCGAATGATAAATCCTATTCTAAAATTCTAGGGGAAAAGGGATAAAAGATGAACTAAAAATAAATTTGAATCTAACTGATGATTGATTAAACCTTGGACAGAAGATTGAAAATCTACCACTCATAACAATCCCTTCACTACAATGATTCCTACAATCTCACCAATACATGATTTCATCATTAATTCATATAAAGATTCAAAACTTCGAATACAACATATAACCTGAAAACATGAAAAATTGTGCAGAAGAACTCATAAAGACAAGACATTAAGGTTTCAAACTTAAATACACAAAATATCAAACTATTGTTACCAGTCTTGAGACAAGAAAGTGGAAAGAAGAACTCTGCTATATTATTGGAACTGAAAGAGTGTCAATCTGTCAAAACTGAGTACAATGTTCACAAGCTCAAAAATGCATAAGAGCAGGAACTCTAATCTCAACTGCTGAGAATGGAGAGTTGAAAGACTAAGTCTATCAAAAGAACTCTCAAGGAGACCCTAATCCGAGCTCAGAAAAAAGCTCAAGGAAAAATGCTTCAAACAAACTCAAAAACTGCTTTAAAAGCAGAAAAAAGAAAAATGCTTTCATGATTACACTGTCAAGCCTCTAAAAATAGGCTAAATCTGCTTTAAAAGCACAAAAACGCCTTATCTCTCCAAGACAAGTCTGAAATCCGACTAAGAGGAAAAGTCAGTCAAAGATCTGCTAAAAAAAGAAAGAAAACATAAAGCAATTTATAGAATATTGCCTTTATGATTCTGCTTTACAAGATGAAGATTTTTATAGTTTGTCTATTTTTGCAATTTAAAGATTGGAAATCTTTTGCAAAAAGAAAAACTCCTTCTTTCTCGATTACAACATTCTGATTTTCTCAAAAATCACAAAAATACATTTACATAATATCATATTCCTATCAACTCCATAATTGATTTCTTCAAAATCAATCAAAAATAAAAACCCTAAAGAAAATTGACCCTAAGTAATAGGGCATCATAACTTAATCTCAGATCACAAGATATCCATCAATTTTATCATATTTCACCATTTAATATTTCACCAAGGTATGGGAAATAAACTTCCAAGACCTATCCATAAACCAACTTAAGAATTTGAAATTTGGCCCCCAAACATATAGCATTAAATTCAAACTTCAATAAAATCATAAGGCATAAGTTGTAATTTCGACCTCCCTTTGATATCCTCCACGTGCCTTAAATGAACATTTTGGATGATGATGGATTGAATTAGGGTTCGATCAAAACAAGGTCAAACCCTAATGATCACTCACTTTCACACTCTCTACTTGCAAGAAAGAGCTCTGCTGCCACCATGACTCTGTCAAACTCGAGCTCGAATGCTTAGAAGAACTATTCCACACACTCCAGAGATCTGAGACTCTAGTGGGTAAGATTTGTGCCATTTGTATCATGGATTTCACTTCATTATTGAATAAAAGCAGGCCACTAAGGTAGCGGACTTTCATGTTTTCTCTTCTGACCTTTCCTTGTACTTGCTCTTCTCTGGCCACAATGAGCTCGAGCTCGAACTCTGCAGTTCACTCCATGAAAGCTTGACTTGTACTCTTGTTTTCCTTTACTATGCAGAGGTAAGCTTTATTTGATGATTTCATAACCTCTATGGCTCCTTACTTAAAATATTCTAGCCCTAAAGTCGTGGCCTCACATACTCTAATGTCTTTATTCTGCATTTCTGTGACTTTTGTTTGCTGTTATGTGAGCTCGACTCTTGCTTTATGGACACTTTGTGAAGCTCCTGGCCACAGCTGGAAAGCTTTCTCTATAGATCTGGACTGGTGAGCCACCGCTAGATACTCATTCTTTAGAAACTAAAGAAACTTTACTTGTGAATTTCTAGCTATACTCAGGTCGTGCCAAAGGCACACTATAGGAGACATTTTCTTGACTTTTGGGCTCGACCCATAACAGAAAAACTATTATTATGTCAAATTGATAACATCTCTGCATATGGGTATCAAAGAAATTTCAATAAATCTGCATTTTCTTCCCTCTGTATTTTGACACAATTCTGGGAACTTGCATTTGCTTTATATTCTTGCTATTTATTCCAGATTTCACATGGGTTATCTTTGTAATTGATTTATTTGCACTTTGAAACTAACCCTAAAAAATGGGTACTCAAAATCCTTAAGGGAAACTCCATTTTCCTGTATTTTGATGCTAAACTGAAAATGGGTCTTTGGAATTAGTAAAGAAAAATGCATTTTCCTCTCTTATGAAGCTCGACCTAGCACAGAAATCCTAACATTTTGTAATTTACTACTATTTTGGGTAAACCCTCACATGGGTCATCAAGATTAATACATTTCCTGTATTTTGATGCAATTGAAAATATGAAGAGACTGTTGTTCATCATTGTTTACCCCCAGAACTGAAAACACCTATAGGAGTTAACAAAAACTGTGCATTTACATCATTAGCTGCAATAGAAAACCTCCATATTGGCATTTGATTCTTGAAGGAAAGATGCTCATTTTTGTATCTTTCATTACTCTATTTGTCATTTCCACATGGACTCGAGCTAAAATAAACAATGACTTATTTTCAACTTCTGGAATAAAACAATATCGTGAGTATTGAAAATTCTCAAAGCCAAAAGCATGCACTCTTACTTTCTGACAGAACTCAACCTCCCATATTTGCTTGAAAATGGTGATAAAACTGTATATTTGCTTGCATTTGTTCCTAAGGCTTTAACTCAAATAACCAGCGATGTTTTACTTTCACCTTTGTAAAAGGACCTTGAATATTTGTCTTTACTTTAAACCTCCTTAGCATTCTGTTCATCCCAAGAAAAACAACTCATCGCATCACTGTTGCTTCCTTTAATATACCTTCAGAAAAATAAAAGAACATGATGGGAACAACAAGAATCTGTGTGCTTGTCTATATTCTCTGGCTCATATTACTAGGTACTCCGTTCTGGGATTTTCTATAACTCTCTTTGATAGTTAAGATACCTTGAAAATACTTCTGTATAAGTTCATTGCAAAGAGGGGAATTTTCATGCTCGTATTCAGTTCATATGCATAACTGATAACTTCAGAAACTTTTTTGGAACTAAACTGTTACTCCCTCTTTAGAAATCTGAAAAGATCACTAGATTAATACTTATAATTCCTCATGCATATTGTGTATATAAATAGCAGTGTCCCTTTTAACCTCCCTCAACTCTAACACAGCAACTTTCACTTTCTACATTTGAATTCTGTAGAGGTATTACCTTTTTTGCTTTTGGATTGAAACATTACATCAGTACAAACCTCCTCTACTCACCGGTTTATATGTATAACTGGTAACTTAGAATCATTCTTGAGAGAAAAAACTTACTCCATTATTATTCTAGAATGATCTCCTTGTTATTACTTATTCATGATGCAGTATTTACTTAATCAGTCAACTGGAACCAGAAATTCATTCAATACTCAAATGCACTGTCTGTGTTTGTATTCTTGAGCAACATAGTACTCTTCATGCATTTTTATATTTCACTGTACAAAACTGATCTTAAGATCTATCCTCTTTGATGATGAAATTAGAACAAAACAATAAGGCATAATGTATGCCTGTTCACTATCCGAAAGAGAAATGCTGATTTGAAGCTTACATAACATATGATTACAATTAGCATGGAAAATGTAGTTATTCAACAATTTCTCATGTAGACATACTTAGTTAAATTCTTTAAGTGAACTAAGCTCACTATTCACCTGTAGCCTTCAGAAAGAAATCATGATCGTTATGAATGCACAGTTGGTTTCGTTACTTGATGGATTCTCTGTTTTACTCTTCAGTTGTATTTCATTTCATTCGATGTATATAATGAAGTATCCTTTAAAATCAGCCCATTTGATGAATAGGGCAGCATGTCAGGCTCTACCCTTGTGGGAGCCTGTTTTACTCCACATGCTTGGTCTTCGAATAATGTTCAGCTTCATGAATTTACCTATACCTGCACAAGGAAGCAAACAACGTTAGCATAAAAATAGAACATGATGATTATGATGTTGCTATTTCTCCTTCAGCTCACTTCTTTCATACTGCACCTGATAGGATTTGATTGTTTCAATGCATTGCTAATAGTATGATGTACTATTGTAGGTGCATCATATAAGTTACATTATAATTAGAGCCACTGACACCCCTCCTTTCCTCTTGTAGTTTGATGGAGCTTGAGAAGGCAAGGTGCACCATTCGGCATCGAACGTCGATAATCAGGCAATGATGACTATGCTGCAACTTATGTGTTTTCCTTTCGCATCTTCAATAGTGCAATGTGCTATTAGAAATATGTTGTCACAGTCACAGTTATATCCACGGCTTGTGTGGATCTTTGATTTCAATTTTTCTTTTCAATTGAAAAGAAAATGCATTTGAATGCAATGTTGTAATATCATTCTGATTGTGAAATCAAATGAAGCCTTGTAAAAATATGAGTTCTTTATGAAATGAATAAAAGCATATGAAATGCTACTTTGCTCATGTACTCAATTTTGTATTTCTTTTTAAAACTGCAACACTTCAAAACCACTCTGAAACTTCATAACTTCACTAAAATGCATAACTGTTGTTCGATGCATAATGATAATAATGCGAAACAACATTCGAACATGACACTGCAATTCCACTTAATGTTAAAAAACAATCAGCCAACTCCTCCATTTGAGCTGAGGAAAAAATATGTAACATTTTTGTGATTTCCGCTATATGCTTGCCTGCTAAGCATAGATCAGTGGCCTTTAAAACAATTCATTGGGCACGGAGTCAATTCTGCCCCTTCTTGAAACTCAAAAACTTGAACAGCAACACTCCAAATAGCAGCAACAAAATGAAACAAAACTAAAAGCAAACTAAAAGGCCCTGGTAGCCAACCAAACAATGCACAGCAGTGCTTAGAGAAAGAAAACTATTGAAATGAAATGTACGGAACACACTTATTTGCAAACTATTCTACCTAACAGTGAGATAACTTATCTCAAAGGTAGTGCTTAAGGTGGATCCTATTCACTGGGATAGACAGCACCTCGCCAGTCATCTTCAAAAGTTGGAATGCATTGTGTTCCTTGCATTTCGTAATTACATAAGGCCCATCCCATATTGCATCAAACTTGGAATGTCATCCAGGTCTACTTTTAAATTCATTCCACTTGAAAACTAGATCTCCAATAATGAAATCATGAGGCTTCGCCCTCTTGTCAAAAGTATTCTTCATTTGTGCTTGATGTATCTCCAGTTGTCTTAGAGCTTCCTTTCTGGTTTCTTCAAGCTCAACTAGCTGTGCAAACCTCACTTCAAGAGGTTGTTCAGTTAGTAACTCTAGCTCTTTAACATAACTTAATGTTGGCAATTCAATTGAAATGGGCAACTTAGCCTCTCTGCCATAAGTCAAAACAAAAGGTGAACAACCAGTGGCTCTTTGAGGAGTTATTCTGTCAGCCCAAAGGGCTAGCTTCAACTTTTCATGCCACGTTCTCTGGTTATCTTCAATAGTCTTCTTGATTATCTGAATCAGGGTTTTATTTGTGGATTCTACTTGACCATTGCCCTGCGGATAATAATTTGATGATGTGTTCAGATATATGTTATTTCTGATAGACCAATATGAAATCTTCAATCCGATGAAAGCTAAGCCATTATTTGAAATGATTTAATCTGGAACACCAAATCTCAATATGAGATCTTGGTAAAAATTAAGCATTGAAGCCTTGTTTTCTTCCTTTAAAGCAACAGCTTCGGTCCACTTTGTAAAATAATCAGTGGCAGTAAGAATCCACTTATGTCCTGCACTCAAAGGCGGGTTTATAGGGCCGATAAAATCTAAGCCCCACTTAGCAAAGGGCTATTCTACCTGAATCGGGTGCAGGGGCAGTGGTGCAAGCCTCTGTTTACTAGCAAATAAGGCACATTTCTCACACTTTCTGACCCATGCAATAGCATCTTTAAACAGATTTGGCCAATAATAACCAGCTCTCATAATTTTTAGAGCTGTTGTTCTTGCAGCAAAGTGACCTCCTGAAGGTCCATCATGAAACTCTGCTAGCAACTTGTCAACTTGATCAGGCTGAATGCAACGTAATAAAACACCTTGGAAATATCTCCTATAAAGAACGCCATCGATAACTGCATAAGGGATGGCTTGTAATCTGTAGTACCTTCTTTTAGCTCTGTCCAAGCCTTCGGGGCATTCACCAGTTTGCAGATAATGTATCTACTGCAACCATGTAGCAGGGGGTGCCTGAACAACACTCAAGACATCATTATTTAATAATGTTTCTATATTTGCAGCCTCTTTTAAGCTGTTGTTTTCACTTCTAGCAATCTGTTCACACAAACCTTTTCCTCTAATGAGCTTCGTTACTTTTATATCAACATCGAATTCCATCACTTTAGTGATCCAACCAGCATGCTTATCATTAATATCTTTATTAAGCAGAAAATCCTTAACAGTTGAATGAGCCACTAATAAAAGAACCTTGCTATTGCATGTGTCTAAATTTCTTCAAGCTTCTTACAACAGCAAAAACATGTTTCTCCACAAAAGAGTATTTTACCTCGTAATCATGCGAAACTTGACTAAAAAATGCTATAGGTTGCTCCAAGCCTTCATCGTTTTGCTGGCATAACATAGCCGAAACTGTATCAACTCCTCCAAAATCATACAGAATGAAATCTTTGTCAAAGTTTGGATTAATGAGAGTAGGAGTGGCTGCAAGCGCTTCTTTTATCTACTCGAAGCTCCTCTTGCCTTCCTTGGTCCAACTGAATGGCATGTTCTTCTTCAGCATAGAAGTGAGAGGTTGTAGCAAGGCTGAGATATTTGGAATGAACCTCCTCATGAAATTTATTCTCCCAAGAAAGCTTTGCAAGCCTTTCTTATGGGCTGGTAATGGAAATTCAAGAATTGCAGAAACGATTTCAGGATCAATCGAAATACCTTGCTTTGAGACAATGTGTCCTAGTAGCTTGCCTTCATGTACTGAAAATATACACTTTTTTAGATTAAGAGATTCTCCAAACTCTCTGCATCTCTAAAAAATCTGTTCCAAGTGATCCAAGTGTTCATTAACATTTCTAGAAAAAACATTAATATCATCTAAATAAACTAGAACAAACTTGTTCATAAGGCCATGAAAGGCCATATCCATAGCATGCTGGAACATTGCTCAAGCATTTTATAAGCTGAAAGGAATCTTCTTGTAGGCCATCATGCCCCACTTGGTTGTAAACGTTGTTTTAAACTAATCCTCTTATTTAACCAGAATCTGGTTATAACCTGAGTAGCCATCTAACAAAGAAAATACGTCAGAACCAGAAACTACCTATAAAATTTTCTCCATAGAAGGGAGTGGGTAATGGTCTTTCAAAGACGCTCTATTCAAATATCGGAAATCAACACAAAGTCTGATTTCTCCACTCTTCTTCCTGACTGGTACTAAATTCGACACCCAAGAGGTGTGCTTGATAGGAAAAATGATACCGCTTTCAACTAGCTTATTCAGTTCAGCCTTCATGAGGTGTTCCAACTTAGGATTAAGCGGTCTTTGCTTCTGCCTTACTGGCTTTGCACCAGGTTCAAGCTCGATAGTATGATGAGCTAGTTCGGGGTTAAAAACTCTTAAATCTTTGTATTCCCAAGCAAAAACATCACTAAATTTCTGACATAATAGAATGAAAGCTTGTTGTTCCTCTTGACTGCATACCTTACCTAGCTTGAGAAGCCTACCTTTGAAATTTTAAATAGTTGTATAGTGTTCTTCTTTGACAGTCAAGCTGCACTTGTCCTTCTGAACTTGATCATCTAAATTAAAGACTGATTCCAAGGTCACCAAGCCTTTTGGCAACTTATTGGTCTTTAATTGCACGATCTGGTCCTCATACTGCTGCTGCCATTTTTGCTAATTTCCCTTTGCGAATTCAGCTTCAGCAATCAGAAAATTCACAATTTGCTCATCGCTGTCAAAAACCTGTCAGCTTACGTTATTGTCAGGTACAAAAGGTCTGACCACTATCTTCACGTACTGACGTGCTTCTACCTTATGAATTTCTTTGGGAATGTCAAACTGGGCTCCTATGGCAGCAAGCTTGTCAGCATGCTTATTTTGATTCCGAGGAATTGACAAGATATTAAAAGCATTAAAATCTTCTATTAAATCCCATACACAATGCTTGTATTTCTTGAGTAAATCATTTTTAGCGGCATTTAAATTTCTGACCTGATTTACAATCAATTCTGAATCACCATAAACTTGCAAGCATTTAATACCTCATTGGCGGGCCCACTCAAGGCCATGTGCCAATGCTTCATACTCAGCGTATTGTTTGAACAGCTGAAAGCAAATCTGAAAGCTGAATAATATTTATCACCTTCGGGTGATATCAACATGGCTCCACCTCCGGCACCAACACTGCTCCTTGAACCATCGAAATAAAGTTTCCACAACTCATTGTGTTTTCATGTAGATGGTTCATCCTCTTTGCAAAGATTAGGCATGTCACAATCAGACTTGCAAATCATATAAACTCCTAAACCTACCTCATCTGTGTTTTGGAACGGATCAAGCTCATGATCTTCGGCTACCCATTCATCGAGACTGATGTAGTCTCCCTAGGTGCTACAGTCTGAGGTCATGGTTTGCTCCTCCATTGCAGAGGTGGCGTAGAGATTAGCGTTTATAGGGCCTGGGGAGTACGGTTTGATATGGTCTTTGGCGAGAGGCTCGGACTTTATGGTCACTTTCGTACCATACCTTGTTCTAAAAAATAGATGAGACCAATTAGAAGACAAAAACCCACCCAACTTGGCTGTGAAATCCCTTGACAAACAAATGGTGAAGTGCAGCGGTAAGTCTATGACATGAATATCCTGGTGAATAGCGAAACTTGGGGATGCGTGTAAGCTAAGGGCTAAATTTTTAATAATACCAGCAATTTTAACAGCAGACCCATCTAGCTGCACTACACCTTTCTGAGGGTTAGGCTCATAAACAAGACCTAATTTGTCAACCAAACTCTTAGGCATGACAACTACTGGCACTAGAGTTGACCATACAATTATGCACAATTTTATCACCTATGATCATACTTAAGTAAAATGGAGGGGGCTTTACCTCTTTTGCTTTCTGCCCACTTTTGTCCTCCAGATTGTTAGCCAACACAACCTTCGCAACTCCTTGATTGGGGTTGTCAGAAATAGATAACTCAGCTAATGCATTCTGCAGTAAACTTTTCTGCCCTTGAAGCTTCAAAGCGTCTAATATTGACATATTGACAGTAGTTTTCTTGAGATGCTCAATGATATTGAAGGATGAAACATTTACCTTCTTCTAGTTTTTATAACAGGAGCTTCATTTTGCTTCTGCACAGGCTGAGAATGCATTTTTAGTTTCTCTTTACTGGGTATCTCCTACCCTCTTTGTAGAATATGCATTTTAGGCTGCGTGGCAGCGTTAATTTCTGATAAAACTAGCTAGTTACTGACTAGTGGCTGCTGCTGTGAAGTTCCAGCTTGCTATCGTAGATCCATAGCTCATTTTTTAGACCTGGTATTAGCCGAAATAGGAGAATCTTGCCGGTCTTGGCCATTCACGCCACAGAATTCAAAGCTCTGCGATTTTGGCAAGGCGACTTCGAAATTATCTTGTTGTTCTTGATTCTGATCTGCAACATGTTCTGAAGCAACATATATATTCTGCACCATTAAAGCTTGATTCCTCACTCCGTTCGCGCAAGCCGATTGGTTGTGGGGTTGATTGCATGGGTAACACCAGTCACAATCTTGAGCGACATTGTTTTGCGGCACAAGTTCTTTTGACGTGCTGGCCGTGTTTGGATTGTATGGCTAGAATGGCCGATGGTTAAAATTCCTTCTTTGGGCTTGATAATCACCTTGGAAAGCGGGCCTATTTTGCTGGTTTTGCTAATAAGGGGCTTGATAAGGCTTATGTTCTTGGCCAACATGCTTCTTAATAGTCATGAGGTCATTCCCGACAGTCTTTAATATGTTTTTTAGCTCTTGCATCTCCGGATTTGGGGCTGGGGCAGCGACCTCTTGGGCTGTATTATGGTATCCTATTGCTGGAATTGGCGGGATGACAGCCAAGGGAGGTACAGTAGTAGGAATAGGTGGATGTATTTCTGGAAACAAGGGCATGGGGGGTCTAGGAGCTATGTCTCCAACTTGAATAAGGCAATTTTCAGCATTAATAGCAATGTTATAAGCATTTGGAAGGGTTAAACCACCCATAGACTAAGTCATGACAGTAATCTTGCTATTCAAAGCCTTTAAATAAAATAGAAATGCATGTTCTGGTAAGGGCTTTACCATTGCCAAGATTCTATCCCAAGTCCTCTGAAATCTATAATTGAAATTAGCCAAGTGTTCGTACGGCGCCCTTTGAATAGTACTCAATTGCTCTAACAAAGATAAATTGTTAGATTTATCTGCAAAGTGTTGGTATAGGCTATTACCTAGAGCGTCCCATGTTGTGATTGAGTTTGCAGTGAGACCTCTGAACCATTGCAGCGCTTTTCCCTTAAGTGACACAACTAGCAGCCTTAGAGCAACGTTCTCCTGTGTGATATTGTGGACCGAGCATAGTATGGCCACGTCACGGATGTGTTCAACTGGTGTGGTGTAATCCTCTTCGGTGAAATATGGTAATCCTCGAAGGGTTGGAACTGGAATCTCATCATGTTGGGCAATATCTAATGGACTGCCTCCATTAAAGGGTGTGAAAGGATGCTGCCTCGGTGGTGCTGCCATTGATGGTACTTGTGAGATCGGTACTGGTACACTAGGTGATAGAACTAGAGCACCAAGAACGAGAGGTGTTGACTTTGATCTTGTAGGGGCTTCAAAAAGCCTTCTTGCTATCTTGCCTCTTCTTCGTGATGGGGACAGCTCCTGATACTTGAAGGGTTTTGAACATGATCTTGTTTGAATATTTCTCATGCACGGGTTGTACTAGCATGCAGAAAACAGAACTGGAGTTGCCAGGTATATTGATAGCCTCCAGAAGGCTGGAAAAGATCTGATGCATACACCAAACAGCAAACTGAAAAAATAAAATTCTCTAAAAGTTACTTTTAGTTGTCCCACTGGGCGTGCCAGAAACTGTTATCAATAGTTTTGCACCCTGCTGAATACAATATTCAACAAACTATTGAAACATGGAAACCTCTCTTAGATGTGGGTGATCTACACAAAATAGGAATCTCCAGAGTGAGCTGGTTCTCTGAATGATAAATCCTATTCTAAAATTCCAGGGGAAAAGTGATAAAAGATGAAATGAAAATAAATTTGAATCTAACTTATGATTGATTAAACCTCAGACAGAAGATTGAAAATCTACCACTCATAACAATCCCTTCACTACAATGATTCCTACAATCTCACCAATACATGATTTCATCATTAATTCATATGAAGATTCAGAACTTTGAATACAACATATAACCTGAAAACATGAAAACTTGTGCAGAAGAACTCATAAAGATAGGACATTAAGGTTTCAAACTTCAATACACAAAATATCAAACTGTTGTTACCAGTCTTGAGACAAGAAAGTGGAAAGAAGAACTCTGTTGTATTATTGAAACTGAAAGAGTGTCAATCTGTCAAAACTGAGTACAATGTTCACAAGCTCAAAAATGCATGAGCAGGAACTCTAATCTCAACTACTGAGAATGGAGAGTTGAAAGAGTAAGTTTATCAAAAGAACTCTCAAGGAAACCCTAATCCGAGCCCAAAAAAAAGATCAAGGAAAAAGGCTTCAAACAAACTCAAAAACTGCTTTAAAAGCAGAAAAAAGCAAAATGCTTTCATGATTACACTGTCAAGCCTCTAAAAATAGGCTAAATCTGCTTTAAAAGCATAAAAACACCTTATCTCTCCAAGACAAGTTTGAAATCCGATCAAGAGGAAAAGTCAATCAAAGATCTACTAAAAATAGCAAGAAAACATAAAGCAATTTATAGAATATTGCCTTTATGATTCTGCTTTACAAGATGCAAATTTTTACAATTTGTCTATTTTTGCAATTTAAAGATTGGAAATCTTTTACAAAAAGAAAAACTCCTTATTTCTCCATTACAACATTCTAATTTTCTCAAAAATCATAAAATACATTTACGTAATATCATATTCCTATCAACTCCATAATTGATTTCTTCAAAATCAATCAAAAATAAAAACCCTAAAGAAAATTGACCCTAAGTCATAGGGCATCATAACTTAATCTCAGATCACAAGATATCCATCAATTTTATTATATTTCACCATTTAATATTTCACCAAGGTATGGGAAATAAACTTCCAAGACCTATCCATAAACCAACTTAAGAATTTGAAATTCGGCCCCCAAACATATAGCATTAAATTCAAACTTCAATAAAATCATAAGGCATAAGTTGTAATTTCAACCTCCCTTTGATATCCTCCACGTGCCTTAAATGAACATTCTAGATGATGATGGATTGAATTAGGGTTCAATCAAAACAAGGTCAAACCCTAATGATCACTCACTTTCACACTCTCTACTTGCAAGAAAGAGCTCTGTCGCCACCATGACTCTGTCAAACTTGAGCTCGAATGCTTAGAAGAACTATTCCACGCACTCTAGAGATCTGAGACTCTAGTGGGTAAGATTTGTTGCATCTGTATCATGGATTTCACTTCATTATTGAATAAAAGTAGGACACTAAGGCCGCGGACTATCATGTTTTCTCTTCTGACCTTTCCTTGTACTTGCTCTCCTTTGGCCACAACGAGCTCAAGCTCGAACTCTGCAGTTCACTCCATGAAAGCTCAACTTGTACTTTTGTTTTCCTTTACTGTGCAGAGGTAAGCTTTATTTGATGATTTCATAACCTCTATGGCTCCTTAAAATATTCTGGCCCTAAAGTCGCAGCCTCACATACTCTAATGTCTTTTTTCTGCATTTCTATGACTTTTGTTTGCTGTTATGTGAGCTCGACTCTTGCTTTATGGACACTTTGTGAAGCTCCTGGCCACGGCTGGAAAGCTTTCTCTACAGATCTAGACTGGTGAGCCACCACTAGATACTCATTCTTCAGAAACTAAAGAAACTTTACTTGTGAATTTCTAGCTATACTCAGGTCGTGCCAAAGGCGCATTGTAGGAGACATTTTCTTGACTTTTGGACTCGACCCAGAATAGAAAAACTATTATTATGTCAAATTGATAACATCTCTGCATATGAGTATCAAAGAAATTTCAATAAATCTGCATTTTCTTCCCTCTGTATTTCAACACAATTCTAGGAACTTGCATTTGCTTTATATTCTTGCTATTTATTCCATATTTCACATGGGTTATCTTTGTAATTGATTTATCTACACTTTGAAACTAACCCTGAAAATGGGTACTCGAAATCCTTAAGGGAAACTCCATTTTCCTGTATTTTGATGCTAAACTGAAAATCGGTCTTTGGAATTATTAAAGAAAAATGTATTTTCCTCTCTTCTGAAGCTCGACCTAGCATAAAAATCCTCACATTTTGTAATTTACTACTATTTTGGGTAAACCTTCACATGGGTCGTCAAGATTAATACATTCCCTGTATTTTGATGCAATTGAAAATATGATGAAACTGTTGTTCATCATTGTTTACCCCCAAAACTGAAAACACCTATAGGAGTTAACAAAAATTGTGCATTTACATCATTAGCTGCAACAGAAAACCTCCATATTGGCATTTGATACTTGAAGGAAAGATGCTAATTTCTATATCTTTCATTACTTTGTTTGTCATTTCCACATGGACTCGAGCTAAAATAAACAATGACTGATTTTCAACTTCTGGAATAAAACAATATCGTGAGTATTGAAAATTCTCAAAGCTAAAAGCATGCACTCTTATTTTCTGACAGAACTCGACCTCCCATATTTTCTTGAAAATGGTGATAAAACTGTATATTTGCTTTCATTTGTTCCTAAGTCTTTGACTCAAATAACCAGTGATGTTTTACTTTCACCTTTGTAAAAAGACCTTGAATATTTGTCTTTACTTTAAACCTCCTTAGCATTCTGTTCATCCCAAGAAAAACAACTCATCGCATCACTATTGCTTGCTTTAATATACCTTCAGAAAAATAAAAGAACATGATGGGAACAACAAGAATCTGTGTGCTTGTCTATATTCTCTGGATCATATTACTAGGTACTCCGTTCTGGCATTTTCTGTAACTCTCTTTGATAGTTAAGATACCTTGAAAATGCTTCTATATAAGTTCATTGCGAAGAGGGGAATTCTCATGCTCGTATTCAGTTCATATGCATAACTGATAACTTCAGAAACTTTTCTGGAACTAAACTGTTACTCCCTCTTTAGAAATCTGAAAAGATCACTAGATTAATACTTATAATTCCTCATGCATATTGTGTATATAAATAGTAGTATCCCTTTTAACCTCCCTCAACTCTAACACAACATCTTTCACTTTCTACATTTGAATTTTGTAGAGGTATTACCTTTTTTGCTTTTGGATTGAAACAATACATCAGTACAAACCTCCTCTGCTCACCGGTTTATATGTATAATTGGTAACTCAGAATCATTCTGGAGAGAAAAAAACTTACTCCTCCATTATTATTCTGGAAGGATCTCCTTGTTATTACTTATTCATGATTTAGTATTTACTTAATCAGTCAACTGGAACCAGAAATTCATTCAATACTCAAATGCACTGTCTGTGTTTGTATTCTTGAGCAACATGGTACTCTTCATGCATTTTTTATATTTCACTATACAAAACTACTCTTAAGATCTGTCCTCTATGATGATGAAATTAGAACAAAACAATAAGGCATAATGTATGCCTGTTCACTATCTGAAAGAGAAATGCTGATTTGAAGCTTACATAACATATGATTACAATCAACACAAAAAATGTAGTTATTCAGCAATTTCTAATGTAGACATACTCAGTTAAATTCTTTAAGTGAACTAAGCTCACTGTTCACCTGTAGCCTTCAGAAAGAAATCCTGATCGTTATGAATGCATAGTTGGTTTCGTTACTTGATGGATTCTCTGTTTTACTCTTTAGTTGTATTTCATTTCATTTGATGTATATAATGAAGTATCCTTTAAAATCAGCCCATTTGCTGAATAGGGCAGCATACCGGGCTCTACCCTTGTGGGAGCCCGTTTTACTCCACATGCTTGGTCTTCGAATAATGTTCAGCTTCATGACTTTACCTATACCTGCACAAGGAAGCAAACAATGTTAGCATAAAAACGGAACATGATGATTATGATGTTGCTATTTCTCCTTCAGCTCACTTCTTTCATACTACACCTGATAGGATTTGATTATTTCAATGCATTGCTAATTGTATGATGTACTATTGTAGTGCATCATATAAGTTACATCATAATCGAAGCCACTGACACCCCTCCTTTCCTCTTATAGGTCTACGGAGCTTGAGAAGGCAAGGTGCACCATTCGGCATTGAACATCGATAATCAGGAAATGATGACTATGCTACAACTTATGTGTTTGCCTTTCTCATCTTTAGTAGTGCAATGTGCTATTAGAAATATGTTGTCACAGTCACAGTTATATCCATGGCTTGTGTGGATCTTTGATTTCAATTTTTCTTTTCAATTGAAAATAAATGCATTTGAATGCAATGTTGTAATATCATTCTGATTGTGAAATCAAATGAATCCTTGTAAAAATATGAGTTCTTTATGAAATGAATAAAAGCATTTGAAATGCTACTTTGCTCATGTACTCAATTCTGTATTTCTTTTTAAAACTACAACATCTAAAAACCACTCTGAAACTTCATAACTTCACTAAAATGCATAATTGTTGTTCGATGCATAATGATAATAATGTGAAACAACATTCGAACATGACACTGCAATTCCACTTAATGTTAAAAAACAATCAGCCAGCTCCTCCATTTGAGCTGAGGCAAAAATATGTAACAGTAACTCTACTTCATATGCATTTCTTGAATCAAATTTCCTCAAAATTCTACAAGGTCCAAACTTCCTCATCTTTAGCTTACTGTATGTTCCAACTAGAAATCTCTCCTTTCTCAAATACACCATCACCTCATCTCCAACTTTGAACTCCTTATGTCTCCTCTTCTCATCTGCTTTCTTCTTATACTTCTTGTTCATATCTTCCAAAATTTGTTTCACTTGAATATGCAACTTCTTCATGTGTTCCACAAATTCATTTGCTTCTGCACTCCATTTACCTTCCATACTAATATCTCTCAATTTTGATATACCTCTAGAATGAACACCAGTAACAATTTCAAAAGGTTTCTTTCATGTACTCTTGTTTACTGAATTATTGTAAGAAAAATTTGCTTGTGTAAGGACTAAATCCCAACTTTTGGTTTTCTCTCCAACCAAACATCTCAGTAAATTCCCTAAACTCCTATTCACTACCTCTATCTATCCATCAGTTTGTGGGTGAAAAGTAGAACTGAACTTCAAATCTGTCTTCAACTTCTTCCAAAGTGTTCTCCAAAAGTAGCCAACAAATCTTGTATCCCTGTCTAAAACTATACTCCTAGGTAATTCATGCAATTTGACCACTTCCTTGAAATACAAGTCTTCTACATGTACTGCATTTGTTGTCTTCCTACAAGGTATGAAATGTGCCATCTTAGAAAATCTATCTACCACCATAAATATAAAATCATTACCTCTTTGTGTCTTTGGAAAACCAAGTATGAAATCCATACTAATATTCTCCCAAGGTCTCTTTGAAACTGTCAAAGGATTATACAATCCAACATTCTAACTACTCCCTTTTGCAACTTGACAAACTCTGTAACTCTACACAAATCTCCTAACTTATGAATCTGTGGCCAAAAGTAATTCTCACTTACCAATGCTATTGTCTTATCAATTCCAAAGTGTCCTGACATTCCTCTAGTATGCTTCTCCTTCACCAAGTTATCCCTCATTGAACTCTGGGGTATACACAACCGATTACCTCTGAACAACATATCCTTCTGAATGAAATAATCCAACTACTAACTTCTATCCTCTGATATAGGTTCTTTACAAGCTCTCCAAGGTTCTACAATATCCGGGTCTTCATCATACAAGTTCTTCAATTAATCAAATCCTACTACCTTCACTCTCATCTCTGTCAGTAAATTCCTCCTCCTACTCAAAGCATCAACAACTCTATTTGACTTTCCACTCCTATGCTTCAAAAAAAAAGTATAACTCTGCAAGAACTCCATCCATCTCATGTGTCTCTGATTCAACTTGCCTTGACTATTCAAATATTGCAATGCTTGATGATTCGTATACAACACAAATTCCTTAGGAAACAAATAATGTCTCCACTTCTTCAAGGCTTGAACTATGGCATAAAATTCCTAATCATACACTAAATATCTCCTCCTAGTATCATTCAACTTTTCACTAAAATAAGCTACAGGTCTTCCCTCTTGACTCAACACTGCTCCAATTGCATTTCCACTTGCATCACAGTCTACTTGAAATACCTTATTGAAATCTGGTAAAGCCAACACAGGTTGCTCAGTCACCTTCTACTTCAACAACTCAAAACTTCGATCTACTCCAGATGTCCATCTAAAATCCTTCTTATCCCCTCTCATTGTTTCTGTCATAGCACTACAAATAGAACTAAAATTCCTAATAAACTTCTGGTAGAAACTAGCCAATCCATGAAATGATCTCATTTCTCCAATGCTATCTAGTGTAGGCCACTCAACAATTTCTCTTACCCTTTTAGAGTCCATCTTCAATCCATCCACATATATCACAAATCCTAGATATACCAACTCCTACTTCATGAAACTACACTTCTTAATGTTTATCAAAAAAATTTCTCCTCTCAACCTGTGCAAAACTTTTTTGATATGCAAAAAAAATTCTTCTCTACTCTTAATGAAAATCAAAATGCCATCCAAGTAAACAATCACAAACTTACCCAAGAATTTCTTCAATACCTCATTCATTAGCTTCATGAAAGTACTCGGTGCATTTGTCAATCCAAAAGGAATAACCAACCACTCATACAATCCTTCATTTGTCTTGAATGTTGTTTTCCATTCATCCCCTTCTCTGATCCTGATCTGATGATATCCACTCTTCAAGTCTATCTTGGTAAAATATTTAGCTCCACTCAAGCAATCCATGATGTCATCCATCTAGGGAAAGGGAAATCTATACTTCACTGTGATCTTGTTTATGGATCTAGAATCTATACACATCCTCCATTCTCCATCCTTCTTAGGTGCCAACACAATAGGTACTACACAAGGACTTAAACTTTCTTTGATCAAACCTTTCCTCAACAATTCTTGCACTTGTCTATTCAAATCTTCATTCTTTGCAGGTATCATATAGTGTGCTACTTTATTAGGCAAACTAGCTCTAAGAATCAAATCCATGCAATGACTAATACTCCTCATAGGTGGTAATCCATCAGGTACATTATCTGAAATGATCTCCCCATACTCAGTCAACACTCCTTTATCTCTATTGATTTTTCTTCTATATGCTTCACATTTTTGGTCTTCGTAGGAACTAAGGAATAACACACTTTCTCATGTCTCAATCCATCAAGGAATCTCCTTCCATCAACCAAACAAACTCTAGTACTCATACAAACCTCAACTATAGGGACATCTTCCAAAGGAAAAAAAATCGGCTTCATCCTATTAGCAACAATAGTATATATATTCTTCTTTCCATCATGAATAGCCTGTCTATCATATTTCCAAGGCCTTCCCAACAAAACATGGCATAATTCCATAGGCATGATATCACACAAAACTTCATCATGGTAATTTCCTATCTTCAATTTCACCAAAAATTGTTCACTTACCAGTATCTTATGCTCATCTTGAATCCAAGCAAACTGATAGGGATTTGGGTGTTTCAACCTTTCCAACTTCACTTTAGTCACCATCTCTTCAGAAATCAGGTTCTCAGAACTTCCATTGTCAAAAATCACTCTGCAACATTTAACATTCACCTTGCATCTAGTCCAAAACAAATTCTTTCTCTACAATGGTTCTTTCTCCAACTCACTTTGACATAATACTCTCATGTTCACCAACACTTCTCCATCTTCAGGTTTATTAGGTGATCCAACATGATCCTCCTCAATAAAGGTAGTTCTCCTATTGTTCTCATTCTTTATACTTCTCTCTCCCTGATTACATTCAAATGCTCTATGTCCTGCTCTACCACACTTAAAGAAAGTTTCCCTGAATACTCTTTTCTCCTTATCATCCTTTATATAACCTTCATTCTGGTAAGCACCATATCCTCCAGTTTTGTAAGAGTTTCCATCACCTCTATGATACGAATCATCATTCTTACTGACCTCCTTATCCTTATTCTGATCTACAAAAGAGCCTCTTCCTCCTCTAGTAAAATTTCTTCCTCTCTAAAATCTTCCACCCCTTCCTCTTTGTCTCTGCTCATGTCTTTTATTCAACTTCTCTTCTACTTTTAAGGCACACTGATATGCCTCTTCCACACTCTGCAACTTGACCAAACTGGTTTCATCCTGTATGGATGACCTCAAACCATTCACATATTTGGCTACTTGCTCAATCTCATCCTCTGAATGTTCAAATATAATATTCAACTTATAGAACTCCTTAGTATACTCTGTCACACTTCATTTCTACTTTAGATTTTGCAAATTTTAGAATAAACTTTGACTTCAACTTATTCACCATCTGATCCCATGAATTTATCTTTTCTTTTCCTCTTCTCTGCCTATCTATTTGAAAATGTTCCCACCAAAGGGATTCATGTCCTCTCAACTTTGTACAAGAAAAATTCACCTTCTTATCTTAAGTGGTACTTTTAAATTCAAAATACTTTTCCATCTCTGTTATCCAATCTAAAAATACATCTGAATCCAACATACCGTTATAATCTATTGGATTGAAATGTGGTTTTCTATTCACTCTAGTTAGGGATCTTATGAACCTCTCTTCTCCTTGATCAAGACCAGGTTGTTCATCTCTTCCCCTTTCCTCCTGCACTTATAACTCTTTATCACTCACATCATCAATCGGTCAACCTCCCCTATGGGTTGTTTCAACTGCATCTAATCTGGTAGCAATTCCTCTCAACATCTCCATCACAACTAGGTCTACATTTCCACATGCTCCATTTCTACCATTTCTCCTTCCTGCCATCTTCACACAAGTCCTCTGCAGCTGCAAGTTGAATCCTCAATCCTCCACCCCACAACAAATCTTCTATAGGACTCCTTGAATTCTAACAATCTCACACGGATCGAATCTCGCTCTAATACCAATCTGACACAACCACAGTAGGAGAGTCCTCAAAGAGAATAATCTGGACCATGCAACAAGAGTAATAGAACAAAACCAACATAGAATATGGAGGAAAATTAAGATGGAAACATTCTCATTAACAATTAGCTCAATTACATTCGGTTAGCAACATCCAAGCTTATAGATTCGGCTCATAGGCCAGACAAAATATACAACATTCTAACATGCTCCTATGTGAGTGCAAATATTACATATCAAAACCCTATTATTCTTCTGGATTGAATTATGCCCCTCTAAGGGTCTATTACAAGATTTATATCATATCCACAATTCTGGAAACATTTGCATCGGCCAAAGATCATTACATTAACCAAGGAAAGAAAATGTAATGCACGCATAAATAGGTCATCCTCAAATTTGAATTACTCCCCAACAGGCACGTAAGATGAAGTGTGGACCTATACTAAAGGTCAGGGAAACTCCACAAAACAATTAAAATCACACCATTAAGATCTGCAAGTCACAGGGACAATCTGCAATCATCAAACATGCCAAAAAGTTTGGAATTATTCTGGTGTCAGTTCAAGAAACTTCCAAGAGATTCTGGAAGTGATAACTTGCCCGAAAAATATCCAATCACGCTCAAATCTTGGAACAAGGAAAATGACCATGTATACGATGTAATCCAAGATCCACAAGGTCTGGTGAGAAAAGATGACGAATCCACCAACATGAACTAAGCAAGAACAATAATAAAACTGAAAGAAAATATTTTTGGTTGATGCAAGATTGGTAAGAACCAAGGATTCTCCTGCATCAGAGGGATAAAGATATATGTCGATATAGGATCCAATTTATAAGATAGAGGGTTCAAAATTGAGGGTATAGGGTTGATGACTTATAGGGTTGATGGTTTAGGGTATTGGGTTGAGGGTAGATGGTAGAGGGTTTAAGGGTTTAGGGTGTAAGGGTTTAGGGTTGATGGTTTAGGGTTGAGGGTAGAGGGTATAAGGGTTAAGGGTAGAGATTAGAGGTGAGAGAGATAGGATTGAGTGAGTGAGAGAGAGAGAGGGTTGAGAGAGGGAGAGGGGGTAGGAGGGAGAGACTTGAGAGAGAGAGAGGGAGGG
>VDFB02000015.1:601102207-601133717 GCA_007258455.2 Sequoia sempervirens | reverse complement strand
AAGTAATGCAAAGTTGCAAAGTGGTGCAACTTTCATTCTCCAACTCGTGTGACCAAATGGACTATTCCAACCCATTTGAATAGGTATGTTTACACTAGGCATAGTTCTCTTTCACAACCAAACACACAAAATCGCTCTGAGCTACGTTCAACCAGATCGATCCCTTAAGGGTCCAAAGTGCAAAATGACTGCAAACTTCAGCATGTTGCTACTCGGATACCATGACACTTAGAAACTTCTTGTTTGATCCTATGCAATCATGTTGGGCCCCCCTAGAATAACCTCTCTTGATTTTTGTTATCTCATAGTGGTTTTCCTATGTTGTCCAATTTTCACTTAATGGAAAAAGTGTCAAATGCAAACAGTGAAAAGTTGCAAAGTGGTGCAACTTTCGTTCTGCAACTCGTGTGACCAAACACACTCAAAACCCTTAAAATAGGGTATATAGACCGACCCTCAGTAATTGGCTTCTAAAATGTACAAAATCACTTAAAATCCAACCAAACCAAAAAAAAATGGAGTTAAGTCTTCTGCCCACTTAATTCCATCAAAAAGATAGAACAATCGCTTTGAACTATGTTCAACCGACTCGATCCCTTAAGGGTCCAAAGTGCAAAAGGGAAACAATCTTTGACAAGGTATTACATAGAAACCATGGTTCTTATGAAATCTTTGTCTAAACCTATGAGATCATGTTGGGTCCCTCTACAATAACCTATCTCAATTTTTGTTATCTTGGAGTGGTTTTTCCATGGTGTCCAGTTTTTACTTGATGGAAAAAGTGTCAAATGCAAGCAGTGCAAAGTTGCAAGGTGGTGTAACTTCGTTTTGCAACTCATGTGACCAAACAGACTATTCCAATGCATCTGAATAGGTATGTTTACACTAGGCATGGTCCTCTTTCACACCCAAACACACAGAATCAGTTTGATCTATGTTCAACCGTATCAATCCCTCAAGGGTCCAAAGTGCAAAATGGCTACAAAATTCAGCATGTTGTTACTCAGATACTATGATGCCTAGAAACTTCTCATATGATTCTACAAGATCATGTTGGACCCCTCTAAAATAACCTCTCTCAGTTTTTGTTATCTCGGAGTGTTTTTCTCATGGTGCCCAATTTTCACTTGATGGAAAAAGTGTCAAATGCAAGCAGTGAAAAGTTGCAAAGTGGTGCAACTTTCATTCTGCAACTCGTGTGACCAAATGGACTATTCAAAAACATATGAATAGGTATGTTTATGCTAGGAATGTTCCTCTTTCACACTCAAACATGTAGAATCGGTATGAGCTATGTTCAACCGAATCGATCCCTTAAGGGTCCAAAGTGCAAAATGGCTGCAAACTTTACATTACTGTTACTCAAATATTGTGATGCTTAGAAACTTATCGTCTGATTTTGTGAGATCATGTTGGGCTTCTCTACAATAACCTCTCTTGGTTTTTGTTATCTTGAAGTGTTTTTTCCGTGGTGTCCAGTTTTCACTTGATGCAAAAAGTGTCATATGCAAACAGTGCAAAGTTGCAAAGTGGTGCAACTTTTGTTCTGCAACTCGTGTGACCAAACAGACTGTTCCAACATGTCTGAATATGTATTTTTACACTAGACATGGTCCTCTTTTGCACTCAAACATGTGAAATCACTTCAAGCTAAGTTCAACCAAATCGATCCCTTAAGGGTCCAAAGTGCAAAATAGCTGCAAACTTCATCATACTATGACTCAGAAACCGTGATGCTTAGAAACTTATTGTATGATCCTTCAAGGTCTTGTTAGGCCCCTCTACAATAACCTCTCTTGATTTTTTCTCTCTTTGAGTGGTTTTCTTGTGGTGTCAAATGCAAATAGTGTAAAGTTGCAAAGTGGTGCAACTTTCATTCTATAACTCGTGTGACCAAACACACTATTCTAACACATCTAAATAGGTATTTTTATGCTAGGCATGGTCCTCTTTCACATCCAAACATGCGGAATCAGTTTGAGCTATGTTCAACCGGATCAATCCTTTAAGGGTCCAAAGTGTAAAATGGCTGCAAACTTCAGCATGATGCTACTTGGATACCGTGATGCTTAGAAAATTCTCATTTGATCCTATGGGATCATGTTAGGCCCCTCTACAATAACCTCTCTCATTTTTTTCTATCTCTGAGGTATTTTCTCATGGTAGCAAATTTTCACATGGGGAAAAAGTTGTTAAATGCAAGTAGTTGCAAGATGCAAAGCGGTGCAACTTTCATTCTATTGCTCGTGTGACCAAACAGATTGTTCCAACACATCCAAATAGGTATTTTTACGCTATGCATGGTCTTTTTTTGCACCCAAACATGCGGAATCACTTTGAGCTACGTTCAACCAGATTGATCCCTTAAGGGTCCAAAGTGCAAAATGGCTGCAAACTTCAACATGTTGTTACTCAGATACTGTGACGCTTAGAAACTTCTCATCTAATCCTATGGGATTGCATTGGTAACCTCTACAATAACCTCTCTTGGTTTCTACTATCTCTGAGGCATTTTCCTATGGTCACGAATTTTCATTTGGGGAAAAATTTGTCAATTGCAAGTAGTTGAAAGTTGTAAAGTGGTGCAACTTTCGTTCTACAATGATTGTGACCAAACAAACTATTCAAACATGTTCGAATAGGTATTTTTATGGTAGGAATGGTCCTCTTTCACACCCAAACATTCAGAATCACTCTGAGCTACGTTCAACCAGATCGATCCCTTAAGGGTCCAAAGTGCAAAATGGCTAGAAACTTCAACATGTTGTTACTCGGATATCGTGACACTTAGAAAATTCTCGTCTAATCCTATGAGATTGTGTTGGACCCCTCTACAATAACCTCTCTCATTTTCTGCTATCTCGAAGGCATTCTCCTGTGGTGGAAATTTTTCACTTGAGGAAAAAGTTGTCAAATGCAAGTAGTTGAAAGTTGCAAAACGATGCAACTTTCATTCTGTAGTGATTGTGACCAAACGGACTATTCCAACATGTTCAAATATGTATTTTTATGCTAGGAATGGTCCTCTATCACACCCAAACATGCAGAATCACTCTGAGCTATGTTCAACTGGATCGATCCCTTAAGGGTCTAAAGTGTAAAATGGCTCCAAACTTCAACATGTTGTTACTCAGATACTGTGAGAATTAGAAAATTCTCGTCTAATCCTATGGGATCATATTGGGCCCCTCTACAATAACCTCTCTCAATTTTTGCTATCTTGGAGGAATTTTCTTGTGGTGGCGAATTTTCACTTGGGGAAAAAGTTGTCAAATGCAAGTAGTTGAAAGTTGCAAAGAGATGTAACTTTCATTCTACAACAATTGTGACCAAACAGACTATTCCAATGCATCTGAGAAGTTTGAGTTTTCCACACAAAAAGTGTATGATCATTGGAAACTCAAAGTTAGTGGTTGTTGAAGAGTTTGAAAGAGAATATCAATCAAATATCTATGTTTCTTTGTTAATTTATGTGCATTTTCTTCATTTCTAGCCTGTGTAAGGGTCCGTACAACAGAATTTTTCTCTAAGATGATTTGAATATGTTGTAAAATGGTTTTAGCTTTGATTAGAATCCATTCTTGTGGAATTCTATTAAGTTCCAAGCAACTTAGAAGTAGATTTTTGAATCAGGTCTAAACTTGCTCATACAAGGGTTTGAGTGTGTAATATCATAGAATTGCACCTAGCAGCAATTCCATATTTTGACGTTAATGCCTAGCATTTATGGCACCTTGAGATATTAATGAGAAATTTCCATGGGTTAGAATTTCATGATTCTGACTCCATGTGGACAACTGGTTGAGAAATAGAAGCCTGGCGACATGTTTTTTAAGAATATAGGCTTTGGACGAATGCATGGCGTGCAAACATATACATAGTGCGCTAGTGTCCTATCCATTTCCTGAGTTCAAAACATGGAATCTAGAAGGTTAACCCTTGAGACACGTGTCCTGGTGGTTACACTTCGAAAGTAACAACTCTTTGTCGCCCTTGCAAGCATAAAAATCTCTTTCTTCCTCTCATTTGAAGGTTGCAAGACATCACACTAGCTCTCTCTCCATTTTGCTTCAACTTTCCTTTTACACATATTTTTTTACTACTTCATGGTGTGGGTTCTACTCCTGAGTAGGTATTTCTTTCACCACATGCTTATTGTGGTGTGGGTTCTACTCTTGAGCAAGTATCGCTTTCACGACACAGTTTGTCTACTTCTTTAACATTCCTTTCCAACTTGGTTGTCCATGGAGGTGGGAACACCAAAGTGGGGTTTGACTGAGGCAGACCCCTACATAGCCATCCAACAACTTTCTCCTTGGTCTTTTGTGTGTAGGTCACGAAAAGGAGCTTGGAGTGAAGATTTGAACGTCCAGAAAATGGTAAGCTTTCCCCAAGCATCTTTGTATTTACTTCAGTATTTGGTTTTCTGATTAGTCAAACAGTCCCATATGGACTACTCCTGAGTTTGGAAGTAGGATCTATTTTTGTCTGTTGAGTTCCTAAGTTCTCTATTCCTCAGGATTCCAACATGTCTTTTAGATGATAGTGTGTCATGCTAGCATCCTAGAACTACGCTAATGTCTTCTGGCTAAGAGCTCCCTCTTCTGAGATAGAAATCCTTCGGTCTCACTCTCTCAGGATCTCTGATAATTTTTCCTGAAGCATAATGGATTTTTAGTTCTTTATTGTTTTATTAATCTATTATTCTGAGGTGTATAAGGGTAGTATGTTCCCTGGTGATCTCTCGAGAAAGGAGAGACCCATGTGCAGCAAATCCCTCTTATATCACATTTTGTTGAACCTAACGTGAATGTCGAAACTTTCTTTGTGATGGTGCACATTCATGATAATGGATTTTCTAAGGAATATTTTGATATGTTGGAGGATGCTCTAGATGATTTCTTAGAAGCACTCTCCCCTATCGGCAAATCTCCCGAACAAGTCTCATCTCGACAGGTTGAGGGATCAGTAAATGTCGTGGTGGTGTCAGTGGCTCTTCAAAGCCCTAAGAAACCCGTCATCTATGTGACTCCAGCTGACTCTTTTGTCTATGGAATTTCATGTCATAGTGATTCACCGAAATTGTACTCAAGGTTCATGAAAGCTATAGACTCTACATCTTATAACACTGTTGGACACACATATCCTACAAGGAGTAATAAACAAAACCTGAATCAACAACCTTTTGTTCCTACTTTGCAACCTTTTGTCCCTACTTCTTTACCACCTTCTCAACCAAGCCTTCCTTCAGCACCTAAGCCTTTGATCAAAACACCAGGCGATTATGATCTTGTCAAGCAGCTTCGTGTTACTCCGGCTAAGATCTCACTTTGGGACTTGCTTCAAACCACTCTGGTTTATCAAGAGATACTTCAGGAAGCTTTACAAAAGATTATCTTGCTTGCCTTCGCTAGGCCCATGGATGTTAATGCATTGTTGGCTCATATTCATGTAGATTCATTGAATATCATGTTCTACCTACAAGAACTCCTGCCTCCAGATGTGCAGAAGCAAGCAAAGCCTTTGATGATTATAGTCAATGTTAATAACATCGGTATTAGGCACACCCTCGTTGACACTAGTTTGGATCTCAATGTTTACGGTATGGACCTACTACCTAAAATTAAAATTGATTCATCTTCTTTAGCAGCTTCATCCTTGTACATTCATGGATTCAATAACGCTGGCTGCCAAGCTCTAGGTACGATAATACTACCTTTGTAGCTAGGCCCTGTTACCTTACCCATGTTGGTCTATGTCATGCCCGACCCCTTACCATATAACCTCTTCTTAGGGAGACCTTGGATCCATGATATGGGTGCGGTAACTTCTACTTTACACTGTTCCTTGAAATTTGTCACAAATAATCGAGTAGTTATAGTTAAAGAGGATTCCGAAGGCGTTCGCCTCTGTGAATTGTTCATTGTTGGTCACGCTTCGACTATATCTACCCTCAAGAATTGTATTCCATCTTTGACTGCTGATGCTATGGCATGTTCTTCATTGATATCATCTATGGAAGTTGTCCCCAAGGAAAATGTTGAAAATGAAGAACCGCCTAAAGCAGAAGATCCTAAATCTCCCTCATTGACTTCACAAACAAATGCTTTCCTTGGAGATGATTGGGGTTCCTTAAACTTTTCTAAATTCTTTATCATGGAATATAAGGTGAATCCCTCTTGTGTGGACCTTCCAGGTACCCTTAACACAAATGTGGATAATACTCCCACGGAGGAGAAGTGTAACCCTATTCAAGAGAACACTCCTTCCTGAGCTAAGGAAAACAATCCTCCTCTTACAAAATAAATTAACATTTGTGAGCCTGACAAGGAAGGTGGAAGTACCCCCATAGAAACATTTGATGTCCATTGGTGGAATGAAACAGTCTATGTGGATCCACTGCCTCCTGAGGTTTTGCAAACTCACTATGGTTTCAGATATGAGCTCGCTTCTCGGTATGGCTATGGGAAAAAATTCCTAGGGAATATCGAGCAAGGAATTCAAGTCCCCATCCATATTAAGCCACGACGATGCTATTTGGGACTAGGATGTTCCATTCAACTGTCTAAGCAAAATCCTTGGTGGAGTGTTAATATGATTTCGGACAAACCGTTAAAACTTTTTCACCCTGAGTTAATAAAGGAAAAGGGGCAAGCTGAGAAAACCCCTCTCGATGTCTTCTCTCTAGATGAAGCACTAGAGGAGTTTCTAGGTGCTTATTCCCTATTGCCTTCGTATCACCATAAAAAATGATTCTTGTATCATTTGCATATCCAAGCATATTTCAGAGAATCTATCTTGAGTATTGATGAGGAGGACCCTCTATCCAACACTAGTGACAATGTTACAATACCTCATCATGAGGACCATAACTCTCTCCTTAAGGAGGACACTGTTGAGATCTCCATGAGTCATACATCCCCTAAAAAATTGATCAAAATCGGGAAGTGTCTCTCTTTGGAAGAAGCAAATGAACATTCTAATCTCTTACGCTCTCATTCTGACATCTTCACTTGGACATATGAGGATATGCCTGGTATTGACGAATCTATAGTGGTTCACAATATCGTCCTATGTCCCGATGCCAAGCCGGTTAAGAAAAAAATTTGAAAGATCAATCCCAGGGTGGCATTGATGGTCAAGACTGAGATAGACAAACTATTGAAATTAGGCTTTATCCGTCCTATCAATTATTCCCCTTGGATTTCGAATATAGTTGTCGTTAGTAAGCCTGATGGTCATATTCACATATGTATCAACTTTTGAGATCTTAACAAGGCTTCCCTTAAAGATGATTTTTCACTGCCTAATATAGATATGATTGTTGACTCGACTACAAGCCATGCATTTCTTTCTTTCATGGATGGCTTCTCGGGTTATAATCAGATCCATATTAACATAGACAATCAATACAAGACAACCTTTACTACCCCATGGGGTACTTTCTGTTATGTGGTCATTCCCTTTGGGTTAAAGAATGCGGGAGCTACTTACCAGCGGGCAATGACCCTAATATTTCATGATTTTATCCACAAGATTTTAGAGGATTACATTAATGACATATTGGCGAAATTGGTAACCCGTCAGAATCATCCCAAGAACCTTCATCTTATTTTTGAAAGACTTCAACTCTATAAAATGAGACTAAATCCTCTTAAGTGCATCTTCGACATTGATGTCGACAAGCTTCTAGGGTTTATAGTCTCTCATCATGGGATCAAAGTTGACACTAACAAGATTGATGCCATCATTAACATGCCTCCACCAAGGAATATTACTGAGTTGAAAAGTTTACAAGGGAAGATTAGGGTGATTCATAGATTTATATCTTAGTTGGCTAATCGTACTCTTCCTTTCACTCAATTATTGAAAAAGGATGTTTGTTTCATATGGGATGAGGAATTTCAAAAATCCTTTGAGTCAATCAAAGCCTATTTGGCCAATCCCCCTATATTGATGTCGGCTATACAAGATAGACCCTTTCTACTTTACCTAGTTGTGTCAACAAATGCTTTGGCAGCTCTTTTAGCTCAATATGATGACACTAGAAAGGAAAGAGTGGTCTACTACATTAGCCACATCCTGGTTGACTATGAAACCCATTATTCATCCATGGAGAAACAATGCCTTGCTCTCGTCTTTGCTATGCAGAAGTTGAGGCAGTATCTCCTCCATGCTAAAAAAAACATCATAGTAAAAATAGATCATTTAAGACATCTATTTTCCAGCACTAACCTGGTAGGAAGGTTAGTGAAATGGGTTATGTTACTTTCTAAGTTCGACATAAAGTTTCTTACTTAGAAATTGATAAAGGGTCAAGCAGTTGCAGATCTGCTAGCAGACGCTCCCTCATCTTGCTCCTTTCCTATCTTGAATTTTTTTCCCGATGAAATTTTTTTTGTAATCAATCACGACTCTAACTGGAAAATTTATTTCGATAGATCAAGGTGTCAAACTAGTTCCTGAAAGTAGGCATGGTTATTCCTAATATCCTCAAGGAAAAAACTACCTCATCCTTCCACCGATTTCCTTGTACTAATAACATCAAGTGAGGCGGAAGCACTTATAGCGGCTTACATGCCGTGGATTGGCGCTTAAAAATAAAATATTTCCTATTAATATCCTAGTGACACTGAACTTATAGTGAACCAGATAATGGGAACCTATCAAGCCAAGCAAAGTAAGTTGTCTTGGTATCAGAACCTTGCTTTTTCTTTGCTTAAATAGTTCTCTTCTTTCACAGATAATGTCCCTAAGAGAGAAAATAGACATGCTGATGCCATGGCGAGTGCAACTTCCTTGGTACCTTCTGAAGAAGATATGAAAGAATACCATTTTGTGGTCCAGGTCTTGCAAACCCCTATAGTTCCTAAAGAACCTAAAGTTGAGTCACCTATGTGTTCCTATGTGTACTCTGGGGAATCATTTTTTGACATCTATAACTATCTAAAGATTGGAAACTTCCCCAATGATGCAACAAAAAATAACTGCATTCATGTGAGGAAGCTTTTTGTTCGCTATGTTATCTTGTATGACATCCTTTATTGGAAATCCTATAATGGCTTGCTTCTCAGGTGTCTTACTAAAGCGGAGGTACCCCTTTCCCTTAAGGAAGCTCACGTAGGCTCTGGGGGTGGACGTTTTGGTGGTAAATCCTTAGGAAGAAGACTGATACACATGGGGTACTATTGGAAAATAATGGAACAAGATTCCTTTAACTTTGTCAAAAAGTTCCCTCAATGTCAGCAACACAGTCATCTCATTCATGCAACTACCCAAGAGATATAATCAAACTTCCCCTTGGTCATTCGCTAAGTGGCAGTTGGATATTAGTGGAAAGATATCACCTCCCTTTTCATCTCATTCATGCACCTACCCAAGAGATATAATCAAACTTCCCCTTGGTCATTCGCTAAGTGGCAGTTGGATATTAGTGGAAAGATATCACCTCCCTTTTCATCTCATTCATGCACCTACCCAAGAGATATAATCAAACTTCCCCTTGGTCATTCGCTAAGTGGCGGTTTGATATTAGTGGAAAAATATCACCTCCCTCTTCCAAGGGACATGCCTTTATCATTACTACTACAGATTACTTCACAAAGTGGGTCGAGGCTATCCCACTCCGATCCACGAACACATAAGCTATCTGTAGTTTCCTTATGAATAACATCATTTCTCAATTCATATTTCACACTATGCTTGTTTCTAACAATGGTACACCATTTAAAAACAAGTGAAGCAATTCCTCAAGAAATTTCACATCCAGCATATAGGTTTTCCAAATCATACTATCTGTAATCTAATGGTCAAGTGGAAGCATCTAATAAAAATCTTAAACTTATTCTCTGTAAAACAATTAACAAACATGGTAAAGATTGGAACATTCAACTAACGTACACTTTATGGGCCTATCGCACGAGTGTTCGCATGGCTATGGGAACAATTCCCTATAATCTTGTGTATGGTGCGGAAGCTATCATGCCTTTGGAGTTGGAGATTTTGTCTCTACAGGTTTCCCTCAAGGGGATAATTGGTAAGGAGACCTATCAAGTTAACCATTTGCATCAGTTGGAGATGCTCGATGAATTATGTTTATGAGCCCTCGAACATATTAAAGCTTATCAATAGTGGTTATCTAGATAGTACAATCAAAATGTGCTTCCTAGAACCTTTAAAATAGGAGATTTGGTTATCTATGAAAACTAAAGAAATGTAAATGCGCCGCCTGACCAGAGAGGAAAATTCAGCCCTAACTAGTTAGGCCCTTACATTGTGATCTTTGTTTACAGTTCGGGCGCCTATGGGTTATCATCTATGGATGAAACGACTTTAAAAGAGCCTATTAATGCAACACATCTTCGTCGATACTACGCATAGTGTCCTATGTGTCGTCTATGTGGTGATCTCTCTACAAGAAGAGCAGTAGCACTACATATTCTGACATTGTTCATTAACACATTATGAGAATTTTTGTGTTATGAATGACCATGTGCATGTGTGTGTGTGTGTCCATGAGATCATCATTGTATTTAATTAACATATAGTCATGTGTGCTTATTAAATCATATTAGCATCTAATGTAGGCATACATCCACATGAGAATATAACATCCTTAAAATAAACATATGTGAAAAAATAAAGTACACATCTAGATAAACAACACCATAAGATCAAAATTGATGTATCCATATATATATATATGCAATGTATGTATCCAATTTTTCATGTATATGTATCAAACCACTACTATAAAAAATGAGTGGCTGCTGAATATATGTCTATACAAAAAGATCTACAAGCCTATATGAATGTATATGTATCTCGTTACAAAAAATGTTATGCACAAAACTAATGATGAATCCCTTATCACTATGGTGTGTGGCTCCCGAAGCCCTCTGGCTCTAGCTGATGCTCTGGAAGCTATGGGAGAGGCTAGATGGTGGTCATGGAGTGTGAGAGATGTGAGCATGATACAAACATGGTTGCCCGCATCCCTCTGATCTCCCCCTGAAGAGAAGATATCGTTAGCTCTGCCTGCCTCAACTGGTCCCACAGTTGTTGAACATATGTCAAGATCACAGTTGTTGGTTGCCCATTGGGGTCATCAAGATAGCTCTGGAGGGAATCACATGCCTACTCGGCAGCATCATCCCTCCTCACTACTGTATCTCACTCAGCAAGCACCATCCATAGCTCCCTCGATAGCTGGTCACACTACCCTTGGGTAGTCGTCAACTCTGCAGTGAGCTGGATGATCTCTACGCCCCGTTCCTCATACGTAGTCTGTAGACGTGCAACTAACTCGAAGTCAGGGGCATGACATCCCACAGATGTTGGTTGATACTCCTCAACGAATGGTCCCTAAATCTACATAGCAGGGGCAACCTCTGAAATACACTAAGCTATGAGCCCAGTCCATCCCTGTGCGTCCTCTGCAACCATAGAGAAAGAAAAAGGTATTATTATCGCACGGAATGTATAGATACATATATCATAAAACTAAAAGTATAAAACATAAATAACGAATCATGTATACCTGGGTCCCCTGGCTGCCATGTCAGGTCAGGGTGAGGATTGGTACTCGGACCAGCACCGCCAGCCTTAGTGGTTGCTCCTAGTGCCGCTAACACCACAACTGCAGAAGAAGAGGGTGATATTGAAGAGATAGGAGTAGCTGGTGGGGGATCCAACCTCCTTCACTGCCTCAGCCTCGGTACTGCCACCCCCTCCTCCTGTGGTGCCTCCTCCTCCCTGGCCTACTATCGACCTTTCCTCTTGTCCTGTGGCTGCTGAGAAGGAAAGTATTCTTGTGGACCAAGATCTCCTTTCAGAGTATCCTCACCAAGCATAGGAGTAGGATGATTCCTTTCCCACCACCATGTGAATTCAACTACCACCTTGACATTGTCTATAATTGATATAGGCGGTAGATCATGATCAGGTTCATCATCATCCGAGGGGACAATATCTGTAATTATGGGGCGAGGGAAATCCCCAACCCTCGTTGCACTCCTATGGACCTTGGTGTATGTGGGAACGTCTGTCGGTATGGTCTAAGGTTGGCCATGTTGCCACATGACCCAACTTTAGTAATAGGGTACTATAAAAAAATCCCTTCGGCCGACCAAAAAATGATCCTACTGCAGGTTCCCCAGGAACTTGCTATCCTCCACCCACCTCAAAAATTGATAGGGTCTCCATCGGACCCCATCTACAGTGAGAGTTTCAAACTATAGCCACCAAAACTATAGGTCTCCAAACCTCCACTGCCCCATCATGTCATACCAGTGGGCCATGGGGATCCGATATGATAAACACTAGGGAAAACCGACCGGCTAAGTGCAAATAATGTGGGAAAAGGCCCACACCTGTAAAAGTGTGCACATTGTGAGGCTGCGGTACTCATAGTGTATGTACCGACCTAGCTCCTAGTAGAGGTGCGCGAGCATTCTGCACCTCCAGGAAAAAATGGTCTTGCACTCCACCATCTCCCTGATTGTATGGACGAGGCCCCCATGTAGGTGTGAGCCTCGCCCATCTATCACAATTCAGAAGGAAATGGTAATGACCATGACTTGGTAAATCAATGATGTTGTGGTCCTCACATGATCATACCAATGTGTATAGATATGACCCGTGTCATCACTGTCCTTAGTCCTCCCCAATAGAGGATGCCCTCTAATTTCTCCCATGCTGATTGTGTATCGTCGAGAGCCACCCACTTTCTGTGGATGGGTAGCTTGAGATCCGATTGATGTCCTTGAGATTAATGGTCATCTCTCCACATGGTAGTTGGAACGATGATGTAGTGGTATCCCACCACTCCATAAGGGTCATCAGCATCCCTTCATGATATCTCATCTCTGGCATGGTGAACACATGGCAAAGACCGACCCGCTCTAAGAGTATGACCTCATCATTTGATAGGTGGTCCCTCTGCTCATGAACAAGCCAGAATGCTTGCCCTCTAGGATGCTCTTGAATCTCTGAGGACTCCTGCCAAAAATTAACAAAAATTTGAATTAGAACATCAAAATTTTGCATCAAAATAGGAAAAATTAATTAAGACTTACATGTAACGTGCAGACATTTGTGCGCCACGCATACGTCTCCTAATTGCCATGATCGCCTTGAAGACAACAACGTGTCTCTAAGATGACAGTGTGTATATAAGACTACAACACTTATCGAGGATGACATAGTAAGTTTTGGATAAGGGCGTAGAAAAAAGATGCCTGCGCACATCGCCGGAAGGAAAATTCTACAAAATGCATAAAAAATCACAACAAACGAGAGTTTGTGGCTTATTTGGTCCACCTCATGACCCTCGGTGATGTCCCTGCATAGTTGCTCCAGCCTTGGCTCCTTGTACTCTCTCTTGCAAGGCATATTGTTGACTTTTCTCTCACAAAAGTCAACAATTTGCTCATGGTGAATAGTGAAAATGACCCTTCTAGGGGCCCACCTAGGTATATATAGGCCCCCCGGGGCCCATTTTTCCTAGGACTTGTGGCTTCTCGGTTTCTCCTAAATTTTCCCCACTACATTGGGGGAAAACTCAAGAGGGGGCATAAGGTCATCTCTTGATCATATTTTTTCTTCTGAATTGATGACCTTTTTCTTGATCATTCCTCTCAACATGGTAGCTTTCTTATGATTCTTTCGAGGCTGACCTAAAATTTGAGTTTTGCAGGTTAGAACCTTTAACAATTTTTGCAACCATTCTAAAACTATTTGTTGAGCTTGGACGTTGGGGGCACCTTCAAGTTCTAGTTATCTCGACTATAGTAGCCGCTATGGTCTCTCACTGTTGGCACGAAAATCTATAAAATTTGAAACTTTGGATAATTTTTTTCTTTTCCTACTTTAGTGAGGCTAATTTTTCCAAAATCAAGCCCACTAAAGTGGGGGAAAAATGTAATATTGCAAAATTGCACCTAGGGGAAATTCCATATTTTGACGTTTATGCCTAGCATTTATGGCACCTTGAGATATTAATGACAAAATCCCATGAGTCAAAATTTCACGATTCTGACTCCATGTGGACAAGTGGTTGAGCAACAGAAGCCAAAAACCCATTTTTTGAGAATATAGGCTTTGGATGAATGTGTGTCACGCAGACATCTGCGCAGCGTGCTAGCATCCTGTCCATTTCCCAAGTTCAAAATGTGGAATATGGAAGGTTAATCCTTGAGACATGTGTCTTGGTGGTTACACTTCGAAAGTAATGGCTCTTTTCCTCCCTTGCAAGCATAAAAAAATCTTTTTTCCTCTCATTTGAACATTGGAAGACATCACACTAGCTCTCTCTCCATTTTGCTTCAAATTTGAGACTCCTTTAATAGCAGTGCACTCACAGGCGAAGCCATGCCAGACTAAGGTCCCCCCAACAACATTAGCATCTCTCAAGCAAGCACTCAGTGGTACGTCCATGTGCTCCAGAGAGGGCCTTGGCCCATGGGTATTGCTCTCTCTCTCTCACTTTCCTTTTACACACATTTTTTTACTACTTCATGGTGTGGGTTCTACTCCTGAGCAGGTATTTCTTTCACCACATGCTTTGTCTACTTCTTTAGCATTCCTTTCCAACTTGGTTGTTCATGGAGGTCAGAACACCAAAGTGGGTTCTAACTGAGGTAGGCCCCTACATAGCCACCCAACAACTTTCTCCTTGGTCTTTTGTGTGCAGATCATGAAAAGGAGCTTGGAATGAAGATTTGAACGTTCAGAAAAAGGTAAGCTTTCCCAAAGCATCTTTGTATTTACTTAAGTATTTGGTTTTTTGATTAGTCAAACAGTCTCATACAGACTACTCCTGAGTTTGGAAGTATGATCTATTTTTGTCTATTGATTTCATGAGTTCACTATTGTTCAAGACGCCAACACATCTTTTAGATGACAGCGCATTGCACTGGCATCCTAGAACTACGTTGACATCTTCTAGCTGAGAGCTCCCTCTTCTGAGACATAAATCCTTCAGTTTGACTCTCTCAAGATCTCTAATTCCTGAAGCATAATAGAGTTTTATTTCTTTATTGTTTTGTTAATCTATTATTTTTAGGTTTATAAGGGTAGTTTGTTCCCTAGTGATCTCTCAAGAAAGGAGAGACCCATGTGTAGCAAATCCCTCTTATATCACAGAGTGTAATATGTTGAAATAGGCCATTCCACCTATTATTCAGGTTGTGTCTCGGTGGAATCAGCCTGATGTAAGTAGGATAGGGAGTAGGAATAAGAAAATAGAATTGGTAAAGGCATTGGAAGAGATTAATAACGCTTCCTTTGTTGAAAATTTAGAATTTAGGCCTTAAAAGAAAGGCTAGAAGAGTTGAAAAGAAGAAATTACTTGAGAATAAGTTAGATTAGGTTGGAAATAGAGTGAGGTTGTGGATTTTGATGTGTTCAAAAGGTTTTCAAGCACAGGGGAGGTCAAAAATATGTTATGGCATGATGCCCTAGTTGGGAAAAGAGGGGTTTTCAATGAAAAAGAGAGGTTTGAGGGAGTAAAAGTGGGTAAAGTCACGGGGTAGCATAATTTAGTGGTAAAGTTAGGGGGAAGCATGAATTAGGATTATAATATCACATAACATCATATAAACAACAAAACCACCATAAACTTGAATGTCATTTAAAATATGCATGATAAATATTCATCATTGAAACTTGAATTGTGGTAGCTTGATATACACAATCTATTGATGCCAGGGTTCAATTTGTATGATTTTGAAAAAAGAAGCCAACTGAGTAGAGTTATCAGCATTCTTCAGAAATCATAAGAATTTGTGGTGGCATAGAGAAGGCAGTGAACTGTTTGAACAAATGCCTCAAAGAAATGGGGTCTCATGGTGATGGAATGCCATTACAAACAAATGCATGTCATGGCGTTCCATCACCATAAGACCGCATTTCTTTCAGGCATTTTTTCAAAAAATTCATTGCTTTCTCTATAGTATTATTGCTTACTATTATGCTTTGATAGAAATTTTTCCAAGCATCCATAGTTTGTTGGAAAGCACCTATTTTAGGTTTATAGCCATAGCAGCAAGGAAGTGAGTAGTTTGATAAAATGCTTTGTTACACATGTATCGAAAATGTGGTATCATAGAAAAGGTGGTGAGCTGTTTGAAGAAATGCGTCAAAGAAATGTCATCTCATGGTGATGGAATGGCATTCCACCACCATAAGACCGCATTTCTTTGAGGCATTTTTTCAACCTACTAACAGCCTTATCTATGCTATTGCTTACTATTATGCTTTGATAGATTTTTTCCAAGCATCCATAGTTTGTTGGAAAGCACCTTTTTTAATCTTTTAGCCATAGCAGTGAGGAAATGAACTATTTGATAAAATGCTTTGGTAGACATGTATAGAAAATGTGGTAGCATCGAAAAGGCGGTGAGCTGTTTGAAAAAGTGGTGCAGGTGCACCTTTACAAGAGGATGCTTCCATGAGGAAAATTTAGGATTTTGAGGTTGTATAGGTATTTTCATGATGTAATTTTTATCAATAGTTTTGCACCCTACTGAATGCAATATTCAGCAAACTCCTGAAACATGGAAACCTTCTTCAGATGTGGGTGATCTGAACAAAGAAGGAATCTCCAAAGTGAGATGGTTCTCCGAATGATGAATTCTATCCTAAAATAGCCTCTAAGGAAAGGAATAAAAGATGACTGAACATAAAAACCTATTTCTAACATATGACTTTCTGAACCTAATAATGATTTAATGACGGTTATGATCTCTTCCTCACAAACAGTTTTCAGAAAGATGCAATATTTCACAACTTCTCAAGAACGATTGATACATAAATGATTTGCATGAAGACTCGACTTGAAGCACAATATGCAACCTCTATTTTTGAACTTTCTACATTAAGAATTATAGTTTAAGGACAAAACAAGGATTTTGTAAACAGAAATCACAAGATAAAATCAAACTAAAACTGCAAATGGACACAGAAATGAGAAGTAGGAATGTTGTCTTTATTCAACTGAAGGAGAATGCCATAATCTGAAACTGAGTACAATAATGTGTTCACAAACTCAAAAAATTGCGTATGAGCAGGAACTCTGATCTGAACTACTGAGAGAGGAGAGCAGAAAGACTAAGTCCATCAAAACATAGCTCTCAAGAAACCCTAATCCGAGCTCAGAAAAATCTCAAGGAAAAAAGGCTTCAAACTTCCTCAAAAAATTGCCTAAAAGCAGAAAAAAGCATACTACTTTTATGATCACACTGTCAAGCCTCTAAAAATAGGCCAGATTTGCTTTAAAAGCTCACAAAAAACCTAATCTCGCCAAGATAGGTCTAAAATCCGACCAAGAGTAAAAGTCAACAAAAATCTGCTAAAAATAGCAAGAAAACACAAAGCAATTTGTAGAATATCGCTTTATGATTTTGCTTTACAAGATGCAGATTTGCACAATTAATATATTTTTGCAATTAAAGATTGAAAATATTTTGTAAAAAATAAAAGCTCCTTATTTCTCCATTTCAATATTTTGATTTTCCTCAAAAATCATAAAAAACATTACATAATTATCCTCTTTCATATCCTCAATCTTCATTGATTTCTCTAAAATCAACTAAAATTAGAACTCTAAGTGTATAATCACCAAACCCTAACCCTAGGTCATAAGGCTCTACTATCACCTTCACATCATTTCACATCAAACAATAATCATAACCCACATTCAAGTTTCATAAATCACTAAGGAAAGAAATAAGTCTAAAAGACTTAACCTTCGACCTAACAAAGAAACTCAGCCCCCACATAAGTATTAAACTCAAATTTTAATAGTCACAAAGAAAACATTATGAATTTCGGCCTCCATTCAAAATTTGACATGTGCATTGACCAAACGTTTTGGATGCTTATGGTATAGCTCAAATTAGGGCATGAGAAAAGAATTCCAAACCCTAATCATGATTTCATTTTTCACCCGTGAATTTGAAAGAAAGAGCTATGACTGGAAGAATATGCCGCCATGATTGTGTCAAATTCGAGCTCGTGTGCCTTGGAAATTGTCATCACTCCTTTAGAAAGATGAGCTCCTCAATGGGTAAGCTTTGTTATGTCTGAATCGAAGTTCCTTCACTTCATTATTGATTACCCAAAAGGCCCTAAGGCTACGTCCTATATGAAATTATTCTCTAATTTTCTTTGCACTCTGTGTAACTTTTGTTTGCTTGGCCGACGTGTGAGCTCATGTTCATCTCAAAAGCTCTACGAGGAAGCTCGTGGGTTATTGTTTTCTCCTACTGTCACAAAGGTGAGCTATTCACACATAGTTCCATGGCTTCTACGGCTCCATATTTTAATTTTTCTGGCCTTGAGGCCATGGCTATACACAACCTCTAATATCTCTTTATCTTGCATTTTATGTGCTCATACCATCATTGTTGTGCTCTCGAGCCACATTGAGAGTTGGGCTATCTTCTAAAGGCTCGAAAAATTTCCTTTTGGACTCCATCTAGAACACTTGGCCGCGACTAGAGTGCTTACTTCAGCCTTGAACTGGTAATTCCTCTTTGCTTTCTTTGGTTCCTTGGAGACTTAGAGGGTTCCTTTTCTACTCATGGATTTTGGCCATATCGGGCCATGCCAAATGCGCACTGTAGGAAGCATTCTCTTGAATTTCGGGCTCGACCCAGAACAGCAAACTCCTATTTATGCCTTTCTGAGTGTATATCTACTTGTGGGTATTTGAAATTTGAACAAGACTGTAATTTCTCCATTCAGTCATGAAATCTTCACATGGGTTGTCATGATTATAGCATTTTTTGTTCTTTGAAAACAAACCCACATGTGGGTATTTGAAATTTCAAAAGAGAACTGTATTTTCTATACTTTTGAAAGTAGACCTCGAATTGGGTACCATAGATTCAAAACCGCAAATTTATTTGTATGATCTTAGTTCCTATGGCTCGACCCAAAACAACCAGTGGCTTATTCTAGACTTCTAAAACAAAATAATGATATGGGTATTGGAAATTTTCAAAGAAAAATGCACATATTCTTATTTCCTGGCAGAGCTCGACTATCCATACTTTGCATTTATTCTTGCCATTTATTTAATAGACCTGCACCTGGGTAACACAGAAAATAGAAAAATACATGCTTTATATACTTTGAACCTTGACCCAAGAATAAAACTTCACTGGTACTTGTTAATTCACACAAATAATTCAGCTGGAATGATAGAAAAAACTGCTTTGTTATTTGAAAAAGGAAAACCCTTATGGATGATTGAAAAATGATAAATTTATGTATTTCCTTTCGCATTTACTCTTAAGAGTTCCACTCAAATAACCAGTGATCTCTCTGAATTTTGGTAACAAAAGAATGTCTTGAATATTTGTTTTCACTTTTAACTTCCTTAGCATTCCGCACTTAAAGTAAAGAACACTTCACTGTTGCATTACTGATGCTATTGGTCATGGCATTTGTCCTCAGAAATAAAGATCCCTGTGAGAGAAACAAAAATATGTGCATTTATCCAAACTCAGTTTAGGGACTTTACCATTAAGTGACACTTTACACTTCAGTTGCAAAGAAACTCATACTTGGCATTGGTTATTAAAGCTGATCTTGACTCCTCTCCAATTCCTGCATTTCATCCTATCATGATAACTAGGCTTTTAAGGCATTTGAGCTTCTTACTTCCAACATGATTTTGTGTTTATCTATTAAGGAAAGGATGACCTCTTAATGTAAATTATTTCCATGCCTATAATTTGTATGCACAACAGTGTCTTTTGATTTCTCTCAACTTTTGACACAACAACTTCTACCCTCTGTTCTTGAACTCCATAAAGATTTTTAAATTGAGACATTGCATCACTTTATGGACTACACCTTACTTGAGACTTTTCTATACATGATTAACACCTTCTGGAGCATTCTGAAATGATCATGTCATATTGCATTCTCCAATGTTGCATTGCATTAAAACTTGATATTCCCCAGGCTTCCTATCGCCTGAAACTTCCACATATCTGCATCTAAAAGATTCCTCTCATGCCTTCCAAATTCTGATTTTGACAACTCTGTTCAAGTGTGCCTAGCTGAAAACAATTTGAATGTACAGTGATTGCTGCCTCGCCTTAAACATTGATACATGACCCTGTTTGAAGCATCACCCAACCAAACTGAGTTAGTTGTCCCTACTGTAGCTTTTCATTAACCAGTACCCCATATCCAGGTACTATATCACTAATGCTTGCTACTATATCAAGTTACTTTCCTTATTTTTTCTCTTTCATGATAAAGTTAAAACAAAACTTTAAGGCATAATGTATGCCTGTTCACTATCCTTGACTGTAAAGAGAAAGAATTGATGAACTGAAACTTGCATGACATATGATTACAATCAGCATAGAACATGAACTTATTCAGCAATATCTGATGTAAATGTACTCAGTTAAATTCATTTAGTGAACTAAACTTATTGTTCACCTGTAGCCTTTAGAAAACAAACCCGATTGTTATGAATGCACAGTTGGTTTAGTTGCTCGATGGATAAATCTGTTTTTACTCCTTCAGTTGTATTTCATTTCTCTTGATGAACATGATAATGTATCTTTAAAATCAGCCCATTAATGAATAGGGCAGCATGCCGAGATCTACCCTTGTGGGAGCCTGTTTTCCTCCACATGCTTGGTCTTCAAATAATGTTCAGCTTCGTGATTTTACCTATACCTGCACAAGGAAACAAACAATGTTAGCATAAAAAATAGAACATGATGATCATGATATTGTTATCTCTCCTCCAGCTCATTTCTTTCATACTGCACTTGATTGGATTGATTGTTTCAATGCATGGTTAATAGTAGGTTGTATTATTGTAGGTGCTCCATATAAGTTACATCATAATCGGAGCCACTGACACCCCTCTTTTCCTCTTACAGGTTGACGGAGCTCAAGAAGGAAAGGTGCACCATTCAACATCAAACGTCAATAATTAGGCAATGATGATTATGTCGTCACTTATGTGTTTTACTTTCTGCATCTTCAGTAGTGCAATGTGCTATTAGCAATGTATTGTAATAGTTACATCCATGGCTTGTGTGGATATTTTATTTCAATTCTTCTTTTCATTTGAAAAGAAAATGCATTTTCATGCAATGTTGTAATATCATTTTGATTGTGAAATCAAATGAAGCCCTGTAAAAATTGAGTTTTTTTATGAAATAAAAGAAAGCATTTAAAATGCTATTTGCTCATTTACTCAATTTGGTATTTCTGCCATTTCTGGAACATCTGAATGGCATTCTGAAAACTCCATTTCTTCTTTAAAATGCATAACCATTACTCAATGTCATAATGACAATAATTCAAAACTGCATTTGAACCTAAAATGCAATTCCACTTTATGATGTGATAACATTTAGCCAGCTCCTTCAATTGAGCTGAGGTGAAAAATTGGTAACACTAATAAGGCTTAAATAGCCATTTTAAAGTTTGTAATGGTCTTTGGTAGTCATTTTAGGCATAAATTGTAAAGTTGTAGATTAACAAAAGTTGTCAATCAATGTTGTAAAAATGCAAAAAGGTGCCAAGTGGAGGAATATGAAGAGTCAAGGTAGTTGTAGAGGCAATCTTAGGAACTTAATAAGTTTAAATGATTGGGAAAGTTTTTAAAATATGTGATTCATCATTGTTAGTTGTTGTTGAAGCATTTTGAAGGAGAAAACTAATAAAATATCACAGTTGGACTACTATTTTATGTGTTTTCCTACATCATCTGCTAGTGTATGGTTTCATGCAGGAGGTAGTGAATTTGTAATGTGTGTGAATTAAATTATTTAGGTTTTTTCATCAATTTAAAACTAATTTTAGCGTTTCATATTGAGTTTCAAGCTTTTGGTGACCTGATTTCTCTAGGCTGTCAGAAAACAGGGGCTAAGGGTTTGATTGCCCAAATGAACTAAAAATTTGATTCCACCTTTCTATAGAAATTTTTTCTTGGTGGAATAGAATAATTTAAAGTAGGAGTAGGTGTATAAGGTAAGGAATTGGTTTGGTGAAGTTTTTGTGTGAGTTCTCCTCACCGCCCTAGTGAAAAACTAGTTTTGGTGCCTTTTAAATAAGGCTAGATTGAGTGAAAAGAGGATAGGGGTTTAGAAGTGGATAGAATACCCTAAAAAATATGAGATAATGTGAATTGGAGGGTGTTTAGAAGATTTGAGAGGTTGTAAGTGGTCAGAGAAGTGAATAAGTGAGAAACCCTAGGTGAAAGAGGGTGAAAACTAGTGAAAAAGAGTGATTTTGTGAAGGAAGTGTATGTAGAACTTTGGGGCAGCACTATTCAAGGATGGAATGAGCATGTACAAGCATAAATAAGCTTTATTTAAGTGACTATAAGCTTGTGAGAGGTCAGGGTATACGAGTTTCAATAAGCCCTAATTGATTGCAAGGAAAGTGAGGGTTTTATGAAAAGGGGTTTGAATGAGTGAGAGGAGACCTGAAAGTTGAATAATTTGAGGTTTTCTTGGTTGTATTTTGACTGTTTCAAAGTTTCAAGTGTTGGTTGTGTGTTTGGAGAGATATCTCTTTGAAAAAGATGCTTAATTGTGGCCTAATTCAACGTTAAAAGACATATTTGGGATAGTTGCTCCAAAAGAGTTGCAAGTGAGTTTCAGATATGTGAGAGTAGGCCATAATGGGTGCCTACTTTGGAGCATAGACAAGGTAGTGAACTGTTTGAAAAAATGCCTCAGTAAAATGTGGTCTCATGGAATGCCATGACAAGCAAATGCAATTGGAAGCTGCTCCTAAACTTATTACTTATGCTATGTGAAGTAATTGCATCACTACTTATGTTGACTTTCTAAACAACTATATTGTAGTTGAAATTTTTTCATCTATCAGCATATAGTTATTAGTTATGGAATGTGAAGTAATGCTTTGAATTTGAATGATGTGTAATGCAATGTAATCAATGATATGAATATAAACTACACAAATCTATTAAGTACAATCCATTAGTTAAACTCTTTATTCTATTACCTATGTGAAGGTTTGAGTAAATCCACTGGCACCGGGAGGTGTTCCCTTGAAACCTCCAATATTAGCCTATTCAACATCCAAAATCACATATTAAAATACCATTTGTAAAACAATTCGATTAACATGTAATAATTTATAATTTTTTACTAGTTACATACCTCATCGATAGGTGTACTGTAGAAATAAGTAGGTGCAGGACCGGTGTATCCAATATCAACACTGTGACCCTTCAATTTTATTAAAGTCATAAAACTAAATTAGTTAATATTGCATTTCAAAATCAAAATTTAATAAATTAAATTCAATGAACATGCTAACTTTTACCTGAGTATCAATGTCATACACATCATGCAAAATGTCAGCTGCCCTCTCCATCTCCATAGTTGCAGATGGATCCTACGTAGTAGCCTCTTAAGTGTCTATGGGGTCATATGAACAAGTTTCCCTGCAAGATTAACACACATGGGATTGAAGCCCACTTGTTGAAGACTCCCTTGGATGGCGCTATACAAGAGGGCTAGCATGCTAGATGACACTCTACGTCAAAGATTTGATGGCCTACAGAGTCTCTACGTCAGCACTCTCCTTCGCGACATAAGGGATGATGATGTTCTCATGAGGCGGCCTAGCGAGAGGTCATCTCGCTTGCCGTGTAGTATATGGTTGTGCATTGGGTCTATCTTGTGCCAACCCCCCACCTCTCCCCTAGAAGTCCCTCATATCAAAATAATTTGGGATTTTGTTCAAGATGAACTCAATGTATAGTTTCCTAAGGAAATACTATGGGACTTCACAATTGTTGCATGGTGGGTCATCAAAAACCATGTACCACCTATCCCAAAAATATTTCCTCATCTCTTGGTGGTGGCACCAATGAATAGGAAACCTCTTCACATTGAGGGAGATATTTTCATTTGACCGTGGGTCAGTGAATAATGTGCATAAATCACCTTTTGTAATTTTTAAATATTTAACATCTTTATATGACAATTTATCTTGGTAAAAATCCCTAGACGCCTACCTCCTATCCTGCCAACCAGTTAATTGTTTGCTGATTGAATCTACATTTTTTAACATATCTTGCAGTGAAGTTGCCAGGGTCATTCTTCCCACAGTTGAACCTTTTGGATCATTCAACCTCCCGATTAAATCCTCAATTTGTTTTTTATTGTTCTCAATTTCACCCGTTAAATTTTGTTGAGTTCCAGGATGGTATTGAGGGATTGGTGGAGGAGGTTGTTGTTGTGGTTGAGGATTTTGTTCTTGCTATGGATTTTTAGGAGGGTTTCCAGGTTGATTAACATCTCCTACAAATTCAAAAAATAAATATCAAACCCAACCTAAAACTAACAAATTAAAAAAAAAACAATCCTTACCTCTTTGACCTCCTCATCGACGTGACAGCATCCTGGTGATGAATTAGCAACCGTTGATGAAGATTTTTATGAAAAATCTCCTCCTAGAATGCGAGAGTGGAATTCTGGTGTTTTTAGCTGCAAACAAGAAGAGAAAAATAGTCAGAAATGAAAATGAATTTGACCTCTTTTTTCTTACTTTTAACATGTCATAACGTGAGTGCGTTATAACATGCTCACATTATGGTTTTTTGGTGGCTGAGCCTTAGGCTCGACACACCAAACCATAACGTGAGTGTGTTATAATGTGCTTGCATTATGGCTTTAAGGTGGTTGAGCCTCAGGCTTGGCACACCAAGCCATAACGGGAGCGCATTATAACATGCTTGTGTTATGAGTTTTCAAAAAAAACTTTAAAAGTGGCTACAAAATTGCTACCCATCTTCATGCACCCACCCAGTAGTATATTACAAAGGTCAGATCAATAGGCAGACAAAACAATATCAACCCTATCTATGTTTCCAATTTGTTGAACAGTATATCAGCTTTCCAAAATGTTGAAGGAACACTTCCTCCGTAGGCACTAAATGCATGTATGGAAAGATATTACACCATCCCTAAATCACTAAGAAGGAGAGAACCTATAAGTCCAAATAATATCAGATGGAGCTTAACAAGAGTAAGGAATGTAATCTCTTTGATAGAGTAGCAACAAGAATTTTGGATTGGTATGCGGTTTAGGATGTCGATCATCATAATGCCTTCACCAAAGCTCAATGCACCTGACAATATTCTAGCAGAAGTCTTTAGATCTTGGTATGAGAAACTGAAGGAGAACAATTGATTTGCACTCAAAACTAGACTGCCACCACAATATAGGGAAGGAGTGTTCAGTTGTGCAATATGGATGGAAGCAGTGAACAAAGAAAAGGAAACCACTCTAATAATTGATAAAGAACCATGAGCACATGGTTCACAATAGGTGGGGGAAAATGATGAGTGCCTCAAAAATACTTTTAATAGTCATTTTATGGTTTAAAATACTTGGTTATATTATTAATTAACATGACTGGAGGTAGACTATATGCTGATATATTTACTTGTTTTACTTTATGTTTAGCTAAATTAGTAAATATATTAGAGGTAATGCTTTGCATTGAATGTGTTGCTTTTGTGGTGATAATGATGAGTTAATTATGCAGTTTGAATCTTTTACTATCATAATTGGTATCCTATTTTTAAGGATCTTATTCAGGGTATTTAAAACTGATGATTGATGACTTAGTTCAAAAATAAAGTTAACTCCCTATTTAACCACATGAAGACAATCACGCTCCTGATCACTCCAACTAGATGATGAATCACTGAAGTTTCGAATCAGCTCCTCTTAGTCAATTTAGGAACTTCTTATCCTAGCATTGATTTGGCATTTTCCCTCTGTCTATTTTTAGTTATGTTTTAGTCTTTATTTTAGATGCCTTGTATCTTGGCAATTAACGCCATGTTTTGAATTCAATAAAGGATATATTATAAATATCCATCTTTAGGTTTAAGAAAGGAATTAGATAATTTTCCATTAAAATTTGTAATTGTTGCACTACTGTATTTTGTGTCCTTGTTTTGGGTGAATTTGAATGAAAATAAGAATTTAACTCGAATCATTGTGTTAGAAGTCTCACCGAAGGAAGAGCAGGGCCCACTCAACCAAAGGAAGTGACCTTGTGTGGTATTTTTGTGAGTTTATTTTATTTCTATTCTATGGATATTGAATCTGGAATGTTAATTTTGTTTGAATCATTTTCAGTAGCTGTGTTTAATTGATTTTAAGCTAAGTTCATCATGGTTAGAATGGTTTATTATATTATAAAGTTTATTGGGTTAGTCAAGATTTAGATGTTGTTTGTAGAAATTAAGTTTGACAATTATCTGTTAGGTTTAATGGAAGTAATGATGAAAACTTATGAAAAGATGAAACTGAAACTTTTTTGGAATTTACTCATGGAAATTAGTATTTATGTTTTCTAGATTAATAATTATTTCCTTGCAATTTATTTTTGTTCTTTAAATTAGCATTTCTTTTTCCAACAAATCTTAAAATAGATTTCTTTTCAGGTAAATTAGAATTGAATTTAAATTTTGAACTTTGGATTAAGAATTAGATTAATTTTAATCTTTTCCATGAATTAGTCTCAATCAAGTCAAGTGAAGTCATAAATAAATAAACATAACCTTAAATTAGGAAATGAGATAGAATTAATCCTTAGGAATTAGTCATTGAAGTTGAGCTCCTGAGAGCTCCTAAAAGCTCCTAAAGGAGTTAAATCGAAACTAGAAGTCACTGTTTACAGTGCAAAACTCCCCAAAATCTGTGACAAACATCCTTATCGCATATAGCTCTGAGACACACCTAGTTCGATAATTAAATGACTAAATGATGAAATTTGTGACATCAACGACCTTTCCCATCACCTCTCTAGTAGATACATCTCCACAATGTGTTGGATCTAAACCATGCGCCCAATCAAATATCTAGGCTACCTGCACCAAGGAAGGTGGTCATCCTCATCTATCCACAACGAGCATGCTTTGTATGGTCTCCAAAAAAATCTGACCAAGGTGTCAATGTCGTGTCTCCAATATCCTACATCTCCAACATGTGTTTGAGTAAGGCCCCCCTGATATAAATACATGTACGGTGTTGTGCCCACCACCTACTGCACCACTGGTGGCTAAAACACCGTTATGTGCTCCCATGCCCAAACTGTAAGCAAGGTCACCCCACAGCTCAGGATTTTCCCCTCTCTATAAACAATATCATGAAGCTAGAAATATAACATGGCCCCCATGCATACATTGTCCTGTGTCGAATCATCGACCCTAACATCTCCCCCCAACCAACTGGGAAACCATGGCCTCTATGATCTGGAATCGTCACTCCCGCTATCAATGCACATAGGACACAGTCAAATTGATCATATGTCTCTACCAACACCTCTAGCCAGATCTCATAGCCCTTGATCCCAAGCTCTGCATCCTCCTTCGTCTCATAATAGTCATAAAGTGCCTATAGTCCTCGAGTTGGATCATACCGAACATGCTCACCACGAATGGGTAGCCTCGGGATCCTATACACATCCTCTAGGGTGACTATCACCTCCCCTATAGGAAAATCAAAGTTGCTCATCTTTGAGTGCCACCACTCTACTAATGTTGTCAACATACCCCTGTTTTCCCTGATCAAGAGTATATATGTCATAAAATGAACCTAGCTCTAACAGCACACCCCTCTCCTCATCACCCAACTGGTCCCACAACTGGAACACGGCTAGCCTTGACTCTTGTGTGTAAATGGGGGGAAGTCACACCTAAAAAACATCAAGCAACCAATAACATCAATCCCAAGCCATCATTAGACTTATTGAATCTAACTTGAACAAGTCAAACCTTCCTAGTCTGGGGAAAAATTTTAATCAGGCAATTGTGTCACACTTTTTATCTAATGCATCACATACATTATAACCAGCCCGCAATTATAAATGTGTCACAAGCCCAACAAATACGTCATTATGTGCAACATATGCTTCACAAGTAGTCGTTTGCATCATTCCTAATCACAATTGTGACTCAAAAATGCACTTGTGTCGCACCACAAATGTCCCCACCTTATCCCTAAGGATTTGTGTCATGACAAGTCGATTGCGGTGAACCACTTCTCAATTGTTTCAAATGTGATATCAAATGTGTCGTATGTCTAGTGATGCATTCATTTGCTAAGCTATTTCCTAGTCTACATGTAGACAAAATGAAAAAATTAAAGCATGGGTTTGTCAAACATACCGGGTCAAGTGCTTCCTCAAGTCGGCGGTAGGTATGAATCCTATATGCATAGTGGGAAGCCTCTGGAATGGGAGACATCTTCACTATCTAATCACTCTGAGCTCTAAAATTTATAAATATGAAATGCGAAATTGACCCTTTTTCAAATTAAAATTGCCATTTATAGGTTCAACTTTAGGGTTTTTGACCTACCTTGCCTTCTGGACACACCCCTTGACACCTTGGACTTTGAATTTGACCCTATCTTTGACCTTGATTATCAATTTTTTCTTCACTGTCACAATCCTGGTCATCCTTTTGACTTATCAGAGCAATTTTCCAATTTTTTGAATTTTTTTGAAAATTTGTCAAATTTTTCTGAGGGGGCATACCTATACCCTAATTTCACTAGGGAATCTTAGAAAATATTTTAATTAATTTTATTTGACACAATGTGATAAACAACAACATGTTAAAGAGGGGAAAAATGTAGACACTGAAAAATGTCCTAAGTCTGCTAATGTCATTTTTCTTGGTCTTCGTCCTTCGATAATTGAATAATTTTAATTATGCAACTATGTTTGATCATATTCTTCTATTAATTAGATCATTTTAAATTATTTAATTAATTCACTTTCTAATCTTTATTCTATCTTGATTGATTAAATAATTTAATTGCGTCGCTAATATACCCCTTTCATCTATAATTAAATAAATCAACATTTATTTAATTATTTCTCTATAGTCATATAATAATTATTTTTATTTGACCTTTTATTCTTCCATGATTAAATAATTGTTGAAATTATTTAATTCCTCTCTAATTTCCATCCTCACATTTAATTAAATTGAATAAATTTAATTAAATGCTCCATCTTTTATTTCCTCCAAATAAATAATTTATTCAAATTATTTATTTGCCACTTGTCCCCTTTCTCCATTTTCGAATAAATAATTTAAAATAAATTATTTATGCACCACCTAGTCAAAGATGCCCTATCATTAAACTGTATCATAGCCTTCATTGTTGTCATGGCCATCATGCATCATACCTGTCATGATTCCTCCAAGAATAACATATTCTTGGTGCATCAATTCTGGACCATTAATCTTGGCATCTTTTCTAAGACTCAATCTCAACCATCCATTTTGTAACCTCCCTGTCATGCATTCTCATCCATTGATCTTGGAATCCTTCTAGAGGATTAATCTTAGTTTTCCATTCAAAAGGTTGTCTATAAAATCAGCCTTCCCCCTCCACTTTGGCCTTAACAACTGATTTTCTCCAACTTTCTTGCTTACTATTTGCAAGTTTTGCATGACTTCAACAATGAATCTAAGGGAAAAATTGCATAAGAAGAAGAAGGAGAGAAAGGGAAGTGAAACAACCAATATGAGGAGTATTTTTCTTTATGCTTTGTTTATCTAATTTCTCTCCATTATTTTGTATTCTCTTGTTGATGTGGTTTATTGATCTAGAGGTGTTAGTTGTCACTATTCTAGGCTAGAAACTAAGAAACCCCACCTCACACCTAGAATCATAAAGAAGTGCTTAGTCACCTGGCTGGAACTTCTTTTCTTTGATGTATTTACCATGACATCTAACTCTCTGGTTCTACACCATCTCAGCATGGTGGAGAGTTGATTTCCTCATCTCATCTAAGGCATTTAGTTTCATTACCCTATCCTTTTGTGCTTCAGATATATCTATTCCAAGGTCTAGTGCAGTTCTAAAAGTTTTGTGTTCAAACTCTATAGGCATCATTGTTTTCTTTCCATACAATAGTTCTAAAGGAGTAAAACCAGTAGTGGTTTTCCAAGTGGTTCTATAGGCCCAGACAGCTTCTGGAAACCTATTTACCCAATCTTTTCTATGAATTTCCACTATTTTGGTCAAAATAGCCTCTATTTCCCTATTTGTTACCTCAGATTGGCCATTGGCTTGAGGGTGATAGGGTGTAGATTTCCTATGCCTTACATTATATTCATTGACCAATGTTGTGATAAAAGTTGATGTAAACTGGGCCCCTTGATATGTGACTATCTTTGTAGGAACTCCATAGCATGTGAAAATTTCTTCATAGAGAAATTTTGTACCTTTATTTTCTCTAGCATGTTTCATGGCTTTGACCTCAACCCACTTAGTCACATAGTCAGTGCAAACCAAGATGTAATATTTTCCATTTGATGGTGGATCAATTGGACCTACAAAATCAAGTCCCCATTTATCAAATGGTGTGATAACTACTTGAGGGTATAGAGGCATCTCATCTGATCTAGTTGGTCATACCATCCTTTGACATCTACACACTTCCTAGTGTACTTTCCTGCATCTTTATGAAGTGTAGGCTAGTAATACCCTATATTGAGAATCTTCATGGTTGTTCTCTTAGCTGCAAAATGTCCTCTGCAAGGTTCATTATGGCATGCATGTAGTATATCATAGGTTTCATCCTCTCTTACACATATTCTCATCATATCATCTAATCCATTATATAATAGACAACCTACAATCCATGAGAATGGAAAACATTTCTCAATGAGAACCCTTCACTCTTTTGGAGAGAAATGAGGAGGAACTCTCCATGTAACTGGATAATTAGCTATATCTGCATACAATGGTGTGTGTACACTGATGGAGAACAAATTCTCATCAGGAAAGGAGTCATCAATAACTTGAGTGTCTTCTAATGTAGTCAATCTAGAGAGAAAATTTACCAACACATTTTCCTTACCCGGTTTGTCTATGATAGTGATATCAAATTCCTGCATTAACAACAACCACCTTTCTAACCTTCCTGAAATCAATGGCTTATTCATAAAGTATCTTATGGCTGCATGTTTTGTATGGACAAAGATCTTATATCCTATGATATAATTCCTGAACTTGTTGAGAGCATAAATGACTGCCAACATCTCCTTCTCTGTCACTGTGTAATTAAACTCAGCTCCTTGTAGGTTCTTGTTGACAAAGTAGATTGCATTCTCAATTTCTCCCTCCTTTTATCCCAAGATATTCCCTATAGCATAATCAAATTCATCTATGTGAATATGGAAAGGGAGTTCCCAATTAGGTCCTTTCAGCATAGGGGCATGGGTTAATGTTTTTTTTAAATCATAGAATGCTTTATCACAATCCTCTATCCACTAGAACTCAACATCTTTAGTTAGAAGATTATAAAGTGGTGCTACCATCTTGCTAAAATTTGTTATGAAGTGCCTATAGTATCCTGCATGTCCTAGGAAACTTCTAAAATCTTTTTTCTTGATAGGAATAGGAAGATTGGTAATCACCTCAATCTTGGTTGGGTCCACTTGAATTC
>VDFB02000015.1:600770943-601102107 GCA_007258455.2 Sequoia sempervirens | reverse complement strand
AACATAAATAATTCAAGTGTGTATTCAAAAAAGTTGGTTATACAATAGCTCAGACCCATAATTAATTATCTAATAAAGATAATTCAACTTTATACAACGGTTATATACCATTTACATTGATTCAGCTCCAATAGGAAAATAAACTAAAAATGTCATACCAGACCTCCAAAACCATGTAGCCACAAGGATAGAAATACATGATTCAATGATAAGGTGTTTCACATGCTTGATAAACAGTTTTAGTGATCCACAACATGAAGTGATGATCTGGTGAAGCTATTAGACCGGATACCCTATTCAACTGATAACACACAATTTTTCACTTTAACTGTCGGTGTGACTGAATGCATAACTGTGGACCAAAATAATGATAAAAATTGCCATCAATGACAACACAGAAAGCTGAAAACTACATCCACACAAGCCATATGCCAAGAATATCCCCCTTTGGCATTGATGGCAACACTTAGTGTAAAATGACTAAGTGTCAAAACTGATATTCTGTCAAAATACAAAATACTGCTCCACTACAAAATATTACTCCCCCTAAGAATATGTTTGTATTTTTCACATACACTCTCCCCCTTTGACATCAATGATAGAATTTGGGGAAAACAAAATTGCAAAACTGTACAAGTATATCCAAAGACTTACAAAAATGTGAAGATGTCTGCAAAGACATTCTTCAGTCCTTCTAATTTTGAGTCCTAGATACTCCTCAGACTCTCCAAAATGGTAATATGGCCATAGAGAAGATAATACATGGTTTCTGTAGCTTCCAAACTTACAGGATCAGGAGCGGTCAAAGCACTTTTTGCTTCTTTCAGAGTGTTTTCCATTGTCTCAATTTCTGGACTTATCAGCTTCATGAATTCACTTACTCTGCTAACAATTTTTTTCATTTTCAAACTCCAAAGTCTTTAATTGATCAAGCAAGGATATTACTTGTCTATCTTGCTGACTCATACTATTGGTCAAAGGATCAAAGGTGTTGGAAATAATAGCCAACTGCTGCTCAATATCTTTGATCCTTTTCTCATTTTCCGTAGTAAATTTTGACAAGATTAGGTAGGATTTGTACATATTTCCTCCTTCAGTTATAGCACCTTGGATATTCTGTATACAAATTTCTAGTAGTTTCTTGTCCTTGGTAATAAGTTGGATTATGCTTCCAATTCATTCCTACTTAAATTCCTTTTTCACTTGAACCTGAGCTGGAACCTCAAAAGACTTGAAATGAGAGTCTACAAAGTTTATCAATATTTTTAACTCACTAGAGGGGGATCCAGATGGATCCATAACATGGGTAGGCATCAGTTTTTGTAAAACCTCATATGCGAGTTTCAACAGCTCACTTTCTTCAATATGAGATTTCAATATTATTTCATTGGCTTTATCTTGAGCTAATTTGGCAACTTTTAGCATCTGGATTGGAGACAATGTGGATAAGTTGATTGAGCTCTCATCAAACTCAGAGTCTGATTCTTCCTTCTACTCCAACAGAGATTCCTTCACCTCTTTTGGGTTGATTTCTTGATTATTTCCCTTGTCAGTCTTAGATTGAGCTTCCGAAATGACTTCTGGTAAATTTTTTCTTCACCAAACACTTCTTTCACATCAACTACCACCTTACCTTGGACCTTAGTCACAATAGGTGTCTCAGTGTTTACATCATTTGGAGAAGTCATAATATCCTCAAATATTGGAGAATGAGATACATTAATGTTCTCATCATTTTCATTTCCTCCTTCTGACTTTCTCTCTCCCACATTCACTTCCTCATGACTTTGAGCCTGTTCAATATTTACCTTTTCTTTTGACAAGAAATCTTCCAGAATTGACTTGGTCTCACTCATAACAACATCACTGTTACCAATCATGAGTTTATTGATTCTTGACTTGCTTCTGAATTCCTTTTCGACTTTTTGGAGGAGTGAATCCATTTCTTGAATTCCCATTTCAGGGCACAGGTCAACATAGACTCTTTTCCTCATGTTTTCTTCCTCTGTCCTAGCATTCTCCCTTCTTGAATGCAAAAAATTGTATAGGCTTGTGGGAAAACCAAACATGATTTCCACTAGAGTTTTATTGAAAACATTCAAATGCTTGACAATAGCTTCCCCAAGAGTCAACATACCAGAATCATCAAAGAATCATATAGGTCATAAAGTGGTTTGATATTTCCATCAGCTATTGTTGCATTCTCGATTTCTTCCACTGACATGTTGGATTTGACAGTTGTGGGCCTCTTTTGAGCTTCTTCATTATTGCCAGAAGGCTTCCTTTTATTTAGCTTGACAACATGACTCCCAGTTGCCTTCAATTCCCTCACTATTTCTTCTAAGTATGTTTCTTCTTCTTCATCTCTGGATGCAGCTTTATATGTCCTTGAGCTTTTGTTTTTCTTTCCTCTTCTGGAGGCTTTAGCCTTATTTGGTTGTGATGCAGGGGAACTCCTAGTTATTCTAGATTAGGAGCAGATGTTCCTGGACTATTTGTTGATGCCTTTTCCTTCTTTTTAGCTACTTCGGCTTCATCTCTTTGCCTTATGATTTCTTTCAGTTTCTCAACTAGAAGACCCAGTTTCTCTACAATGATTTTTGTTTATTTTCTCACATTCCTAGTTGACTTAGGATCTTTCAGTTTTGAATGAACTTGAAGGCTCTTCTTTGCATAGGTGTTGAACCTTTCTTCATTTGGATCTAGTGGAGAATTTAGTAGATGATCTGCATACATCCTCAGTATATTTTCATTCACTTCATAGCCCATAGGCATAATCCAAAAAATTCTTGGATCAACTGCTTCCATGTGACATTGATCAATGTCCACCATGAAGCATATAGAGTCCTTATATTGTTCCACTACAACTTCAGGGATCCTCTCTCTGGCATTTTTTTTTTTGGAGGCATTTGAAAAGACCCCATAGGATTGAGTTGCGGGTCTCCCGGTCACCAAGACTACATAGCATGTCTAAAATTTGTACTGCTACTGGAACATAATTTCTCCATTGAAATTTTCCAATGCTTGGTACCTCACCAAAGAAGTAAAAGTACAAGAAGATTAACAAGTTTTCAAACTTGAACACATTCTTTTTTTCCTTCTTGATTTTCTTCAGGTTCTCCAAGAGTTTCCCTCTGAGTACTTCACATAGATCATAATCCACATTTTGTTTGGTCATCTCATATGTTGTGTAAATGGTAGTGTCGGATACACAATTTTCCTGACTCGAATGGTAAATATTATACCCTATGATCATGGATGCAAATATTAAATCGATCTCAGAAATGTGACTTACAGTCATTGCCCTTTTATCCCAGTGCGAGCCAATCACTTTAGTGACAACATCATTCTTTATCGACTTCAATACTAGAAGTTTGCTAGAAGAATTTAAGCCAGTAACAACACAAATAGCTTCCTTGGTAATTTTAAATGGGATATCCAACCACATAAATTCATCATGCACTTGGCTTAGAATGTATCGAACCCACTCATCCTCCTCAAATATGGGAAACCTCACAAATTGTGCAAATTTCTTGTCCACTAGGGTTTTGAATTCAAGTTTCATAGAGAAATCTTCTTCCGCTATATGATTAGAATATAGTTCCAATAGTTGTGCACTTCCCAGATCTTCAATGTTCGCATGCACATAAACCCTAATATCTTTGGTGTGCAGAACACTGTATGACACAGACGAAAATTCTCCCAAGGGCTTAGTGGCTATAGATTTATAAGGATGCCATTTGAACTTAGGGCACGGCCCATCCTTAAATTCAACTAAGAGAGGGGTAGACATAATTGTGACTACACAAAATTTTTAGGTTTGCTATAAATACCTTTCAGAGATGAAATGGAAGACAATTGCAAATTATCTTCTAATCTTGAATCAGTTCTTTACTTTGGCAAGGATCACCTCAGAGCACTTCTGAATTCTTTCTCTCAAATGTAAAGTGGAAAATGAGAGTGAAAATGGTTCTTTTATTTTTATCAAACTTAACTCTTTACATTTTGCAATAATTGCCCTTGCCCTAATTTTGCAGGATTCTTAGTCTTTCAATATTCTGGGGCAAACAATTTTTGTGCGGATCTTCAATAAACTTCGTTGGTACTTTAAATTCATTCCATAATGATTGAAGAGTATCCAACTTCCTACTAGATTTTTCTGAATTCCAATACCAATCACTTGTAGGGGTTTTAAAGAATTTCCTTGACAGCTCCCCCTAATGCAGAGATCTACAATTAGTTCCCAGGGGTGTTACTAGAAGAGGCTTCTAGTGTAGATCCAATTTCTTTTGTAGAGGGATTCTTCTTCACCCACTTCTTCTGCATCTGCTTCTTGATCTCATCAATAGTGATCTTTCCTTTTCCCTTAACATTTGGTTGATTATTCTATTTTACCGGACCTTTTATGTTCCAACAAAATCTAGAAGTGTGGCCAAATTTGTTGCAGTTGTAGCAAACAACACTTCTCTGCTTAGACCAATTGTTCCACTGACTTTGTCTAGACCTTCATTGGTTAGAAACATGTCCAAATCTATTGCATGCATAAAATTTGACATCTCTATGAGGGATGCATCATAGTTTTCCATTCACTTGACCTGTGACAATATTTGCAACAATTAAAGCATTGCCCTAAGAATGACAGTCTACTTGTGTTCACCCTACTCCTACACTGAGAAGCCATATGACCAAATTTTTTGCAAGTATAACAATAACCATTAAATCTTTTAGCATTAGGTTTCCTTATCATATTTCTATTGGATCTACTCATCTGGTTTCCTTGTCTGTGATCCCTTTATCTAGAGTTCCTTTGCGCAGATCTGGAGCTTTCTCCTTCCTCATATCCAAGACCTTGCTTGTCAGCGTCAATTCTTTGTCTGTTGATTAACTCATCAAGTTTGGCCGAGCTTGCTTTGAATTTCTCTTTGAACTCATTTGTTGTAGCAAGTTCATCCCTGAGATCATCAAGCTATTTTTCAAGCTCTTCTTCAATGTTCTTGGTTTGCTCCAATTCATTCTCTAATCGACTACATTGTTCATATTTCTCTTTCAATGATTGTGCAAGCTTTTCTTCATTTCTCTTTTTGTCCTCTAATTCTTTAGTCATCTTCATCATGATGGATTATGTCTCAGGCTTCAAGATAGCATTCTCTTGAGAAAATTTTTCACATTCTTCTATTTTTTCTTTTAGGACTTGATTGATTTGTTCATCTTCATCGGTTTTGTTCTTCTACTTGAGCTGACCACATAATTCTTTTCTTTTCTCCCTTGATTCACCAATCTTATCTTTCAATGACTGGATGAATTTTTCTGCATTTTCAAGATTTTTTTGCAATTCTCAGATCTCATATCTTGATTGGTCAAGATCATCCAAGGCCACCATGAGTTGTTGTTGAAGACGGCTTGTATCCATGACTTTCCAAGATATCCCCAAGCTATCAAACTTCTTTAGAGGAACAAGATCTGATACCAATTGTTGGAAACAAGAAACACTGAGAGGGGGGTGAATCAATGATGTGCAAATTTTAATTCTTTTATCTTGATCTTTATTCCACTAAACACACTTAACCAAAATCAATATGCAGAAACAGAAAACAATAAACCACACAACCATAACACAAGGATTTTTACATGGAAACCCTTTAAGGGGAAAAACCATAGTGGATAGCCAATCCACAATATGTTCTGAGTATACTCAAAAAGAAGAATTACAAAATGAGAATGCACTTATATTCAAGGTCACTACCTAGAGCTCACTGCTTAGAAGATGGGGGCTCACTTCCCTTACAATAGTTTGGAATTGATCCAAAAGAAAATGAACTAAGTAGATAGCATCTACAAATGCTTGATTATGGTTCTAGTTTAGCTTTGATGACGAACTTGTGTCCTGTTTGACTGGTAATGTACATCTGCTCTATTCTGCCCAAGTTCGCACACAAAATCTCTATGCGCAAGTGGAACTGTGCATGATATCACTCAAATACACCTTCAAGATTCGCAACATACACACACACCTTTTTCATACCCACAAATGATGTGACGAAATCTAAATATATCCGCTCACAAGGAATTAACCGCCACAGGTCGACTTCAACAAAAATTGATAACATTTGCAATTAGTCAGCCCAAAAACATAAAAAATTCCAATGCGTATTCAAACAAGTCAGTTACACAATAGCTCAGACCCATAATTAATTATCTAATAAAGATAATTCAACTTTATACAACGGTTATATAACATTTAGACTAAGTCGGCTCCAATAGGAAAATAAACTAAAAATATCCTACTGAACCTCCAAAACCATGTAGCCACAAGGATAGAAATACAGGATTCAATGATAAGGTGTTTCATGTGCTTCATAAACAATTTTAGTGATCCACAACACGAAGTGATGATCTGGTGAAGTTATTAGACCGAATGCCATGTTCGGTCGGTAACATACAATTTTCCACTTTAACTACCGGTGTGACTGAATGCATAACTGTGGACCAAAATGATGATAACAGTTGCCATCAATGACAACAAAGAAAACTGAAAAATACATCCACACAAGCCATATTCCAACATCCTCTTCCTCGAATTGATGATTTACTTGATTAGTTAAAACATGTAGTTTATCTCACTAAGTTTGACTTGCGTAGCGGATATCATCAAATAAGAATTGTAGAAGATGACATTTGGAAAATTGCATTTAAGAAAAAATAGGGACTGTTCAAGTGGTTGATCATGTGCTTCCAGATTTGCAATGCACCAGCTACATTTATGAGAGTCATGAATGATGTCTTTCATCCTTTTATTCATCATTTTGTCATAGTCTATCTAGATGATATTCTTGTATTTAGTCGAACTTGGGAAGATCATGTAATTCATGTAAACAAATTTTTTGATGTATTGAGAAAAGAAAAACTCTTTGTAAAGATGTCTAAATGCAAATTTTCTAAGACATCCTTAGTGTACTTAGGCTATGTCGTATGTGGTGGTCAATTGAAAGTAGACCCTACGAAGGTCGAAGTTATTGTAAAATGGCCTAAGCCAAGTACAGTCACTAAAGTCAGAAGTTTTTTAGATGGAGTTCAGTACTGGAGGAAGTTCATTGCAAACTTCTCCTACATTGCATCACCATTGCATGCATTAACTAGTACAAAGATAAATTTTCAGTGGGGAGGTCCATAGTAGAAGCCCTTCAACACTTTGAAGGAAAAGTTAAGCACAACACCAGTTCCGTATTTACCAAATTTACACCAATCGAGACAGATGCAATTGGATTTTCCATGGGAGCAGTGCTAATGCAAGGAGGTAAACCAATCTAATATCACTTTAAGACCTTTTCAAGTGCAGTTATTAACTATCCTACTTATGATAAGGAACTTTGTGTATTAGTTCTAAGTGTTAAAAAATGGAAACACTACTTAATGGGGAAAGAAAATGTAATCCACACTGATCACCAGCCACTTCAATACTTGCACTCATAGTCTAAACTACAACAAAGTAGGCACTTTAGGTGGATGGGTTTTCTTCAACAGTTTCATTTGGTAATTAAGTACAAGAAAGGTGCCCATAACAAAGTAGTAGATATGTTGTCTAAGCCTCCTGCTATGAATGCTTTGATTATCCTTAAAGGTAGTTCCATGGTGCATGAAAGTTTTCATGAATAGTATGCTAACGATGAAGACTTTAAGGAAATCTATTCAGCTCTAATTGCAGGAAAACATGTAGAAGAGAAAGATTACTATGTGCAAGATAAACAGTTGTATCACTTGGGCAAGCTATGCATTCCAAAAGATGAACAAGTGTAGGTAATCAAAGAAACACATACCTCATTAATTGCAGGACATTTTGGGGTAAGCAAAACAATTACGTAGCTGCAGAAATATTGTTACTAGCCTTGTATGCAAGAAACTCTAACTAAGTATATTAGAGGTTGTGTCATGTGTGCAATAAGTAAACCTAGTAATAGGAAATTGGGGTTGTACACACCTCTACATGTACCATACTGTCCATGGTAAAGTGTGTCAATGGACTTTATCAAGGGGTTACCTATGTCTAGGAAGGGACATGATTATTTGTATGTAGTAGTTGATCGGTTTAGCAAAATGTGTATCTTTATGCCTTGTAAAAAATAGGTCACTACTGAACTGACAGCTCATATGTACTTTAAATTTGTATGGGTTCATTTTGGGTTACCTACTTCTATTATATCGGATCAAGATTCTCAATTCCTAGGGGAATTTTGGTCAGGTTTGCGGGGACTCATGGACACTAGACTGAAGAAGAGTATAGACTTCCACCTGCAGAATGACAAACATACAAAGGTAGTAAACAATATAGTTGTGCATATACTCAGAGGTTACTACAACAAACATCCCAATCTATGGGATGAGATTCTTCATTATGTGTAGCATGCTAACAACCATGCGGCACACTCTTCTACAAAGAGGTCTCCTTTTGAGACTTGCTTCAGTTATGTGCCCAAAATATCGATGGATTTTGCTTTTTGGAAAGATGATGTTGAAGATGGATTCCATGATGTAGAGAAGGCTTTGAAGTTCATCCAGAAATTCCAATCAATCCATCAGGTAGTGGAAGCATAGTTGGAGAAGAGTCAAGCCAAATACAAGGCTCGACATGATAAGCATCGCAGTGATCACAGTTTTTAGGTTGGAGACAGAGTTTGGTTACATCTCAGCAAAGAAAGAATGCAAGGTGAAGGAAGGAAGCTCAAGCTGATTCGGTATGGTCCCTTTGAGATCTTGGAAAAGATTGGAACCAATGCCTTCTGCCATAATCTTCCTCCATACATGCACATCTATTCGGTTGTTAATGTTGAGAACTAAAGTTGTACGAGCCTCTAATGATACTGGATGAAGACACAAACATTCAGGTTCCATCAGTTGATGATCTTTCACTGAAGTACATGTCAGAGTTGCTAGAGGATGTCGTCTTAGATAGAAAAATTAGGACTTCACAAAGAGGAGTTGTTGAATACCTCAGAGTGGGATTGAAGGGGATGAATCCAAGCAATGCAAAATGGATGGAGATTGGTAAAGTGAGGGAACTTTACCCTCACTTGCTTTCCAAGTAATCAAGCTTTCAGAGGTCCAAAAGCTCTCTAGTGGGGAGGACTAATCCAGAGGATCTTCGTCAAAATTTGAATTTTCTCATTTGTCTCCAGAATTAGCATCACTATGAAGAGCTCAGTATCCTGACTCCAACACAATTTGAATGAAGTCAAATAGAGCTATGGAGCTCTAGTTATGCTTGGTCAAACGTTGGTCAACTCAGGGGCTCAGACTAGAAAACGGTCAAAATTCAACATCATCAAAAGTGGTCAAAGTTGACAGCAATACGAAGAGCTTGTCGACAGCTTTCCAATGACATTCGTTTCGCACAAATTGGAGTCCATATGAAGGAATTATGGGCAGTCAAATTTTTGGTCAAAATGATGATGTGGCATCACCAGAACTTGACACTTGGCGAGACACATGGCATGTGATGTGGCAGGAGTAGTGAATTGGCATAATAAGGATTAAACCATAATTATTAGAAGAAAAGGAAAAGAAAAAAAAAAGTATCGTTTAAAAATTTAAAAAAAGAAGTATGGTTTAAAAATTAAAAAAATTAAAAATAATAATAAGGAGGATTTAGTGGGATTTGATCCCTTAATCCATAACTTAAAATCCACTTTCCTTCCCACTCTTCATGAAAAGGAAAATCCCTCCATATACATAAATCTTTAAATAAGATTTAATTCTCCTAAATATAATAATCCCTATAAATGAGGATTTTAATCCTTTTAAAATTTTAGAAGCTTGTTACATGATAGTTAAGGAGGCTTAAAGTAAATTAATGGCTTTAAAATTATATTTTCATCGGTTGGTTTTGATAAAAGCCGAAAACTGAAATCTCTTATTTTTAAATTTTCACCCAAATATTTAAAATTTGTAATCCTCCAATTTGCTAAAGAGGTTGAAATAAAACCTCTAAGGCCCGAGAATAACATGTTAAAGGGCTTTAATGAATTATTGAAGATTTAAGGATTATTTTAAGGGGGGGATTATTATTTTCATATGTAAAAAAAGGGAGATTATGGGAGATTTGTATTTGTATGGGTAATATTGTAAAATCAATTGGTTAGTAACCAATTGGGGTAATATTGGTGTATAAAATGGGGTAGAAGGGTAGGATGGAAGCTAAGTGATGGGAGAAGAAAATTCCTTGGAGAAATTTTTCTCGATTTCATGCTATTCAGGAGGTTGCTCTTGCACACTTTGAAAGAGCACTTGTCAAATTTCTTTGTAAACCAAGGGGAGATTATGCTAACATGTTGTACTAATTTTCCAAAGAAGTAATCGGATATGTCCACTCATTGGAGAGGGCCCCAAAGACATAGTCATTTTTACGATGAACTCTGTTATCAACTTTGTTTGCATCTCTCTCTCTCTTTCTCTCATTTTGTTTTCATCACTTTGTTATTTCCATTATTTTTATTTATGTCTGTGTGATAATTCTATTGAATTAAGTTGGATTTAAAATTGTAATTGTTATGCATTCAATGCAATTGTCATAGATCCGTAAAATAGATCATGAGGCTATGGAGGTGGTTGCATGTAACCAATTGCCTAGTTTGGCCATTGTTTTCCTTCCCTCCATTTGGATTTTTTCTACCAGTTTCCTAGAGGTTGCTACCAATTCCCCTAGAATTGCTACCACTAAGGTGGAGAGTTTTGGTAATTGGGCCAAGTATTTGGACAGTTGTTCGAAGGCTGAGGTGGATAGCCTCCAAATTTTGATGGGTATTGGGGTTGCCATTGATTACCAGATGTATAAGAATTCAAATAAGGTCCACTAAAAGATAATGGATCTAGTGGCATACCTTGTCTTGGAGCCCATGGTCTTCTTTGTGTAATGTAGAAAACCTAATCATCATCAACCTGAACTAGCCTGAATTATGGTGGAATATGCTTGATGTCAATGTTGGCTACCATTTTGCATATGCAGTCCTTCTTCTTTTTCCTACAATGAGGACAATATTCTTCCAACATTGCTTCTGCCTCCTCTTGTTTCTTCTTTTCTTGAAGTGTATCTAGCTAAGTAGCCATATTGTTTATGATATCTTGCTTGAAATATTCCAGCAAATGAGTAATTTCCATCCTTGAAACTCCATTAATGGAGGATTTACCCATAGAATATTGGTAACCTCTTCCCTTCTTTAGAGTTGCCCTGGAGTAGTTCTGACATATATTCTTAATATCATCCCAGGGAACTTGGGTGATATCTTCTCCTCCTATTAGGTCCAAAGCATCAATGCAAGTTTCATTGATCCCTCTAAGAGAAACTTTCGAAACTATTCATTGAGTGCATGATGTGGAGATTTCTATAGGAAAAATAGGAACCTTGAAATATAGTCCTCCAAACTTTCATCTTCCTTCTACCGCATCCTAGAGATATCATCTCCTCTCATATCACTACCCCTACAGTATTCTTTATACTTCTCAAGAAACTTTTTTTTCATATCATCCCAAGTCTCTACAGTATTCCTACCTAAGCTCATAAACCATCTTAATGCAACTTCTTTCAAGGTAGAAGGAAACAATTTAAGCCTATGATCATTAGTAGTGTAATCATAGCTTCTACAGAGGATATCAAACTCAAACAAGAAAGTGTCAAGGTCCTCTATTACAAGTCCATAGAATTTGGGAAGAACTAAAGTAGGGATGTTCTTGAGATTATCAACTTCATTCTGGTGGGTGATAGGAAATGGAAAAGATGGTTGGTTAGGTATATTTGGATTTTGACCAGCCATATTTGCTTGATGGAGTGCCAAAGCAAATGGATTCTCAATCATGTTTTGGGCAACTTGCTCTTCAGATGAAGTTTTGGAATTGGTCAAATTGGGAAATGCATCAACAAAAGGATTTTCCTCCTCTTCTTCATCTCTTGGCAGATTTTGAAACTCAACTATATGGTTATAACGATTAGGGTCATTAGGAAGGAATCTCCCATGACAATCTCTTCTCATGCCTCTATGCAAGCAGTATTAACTTAGTATCAGCCAACTCACACAAAGAATTGGTGAAATAATAGCAGAGCATTACTTTTCTCAAATGAAGGGTATGCTAAGAACAAACTTCAGAGATACTAAAACAAGAAAGAAACTAGAAATGACTCCAAGGAACTTCCTTGTTTGACACCATCCTAGGAAACGGTGCCAAAAAATGTTGGCCTCCTCTAATGGTTCAATAACTAAGCCCTTAAAGCTGTAACTTAGAGATTAGATATTTGCACTAAGTATTTATCTTGCTCATCATGAAATTTCATTTCTTTGTCAACCCAGGGACGTGAATTTGAAATGGATCAACATTGTATGTGCACTAGGACTCAACTGTAGTCATTCTTATCCTATAACTAGAAAGGAAACAATACTGAAAATAAAATGCTTAAAAGGAATTAACATAAGTGTTGAGCATCAATCAATCAACTAAACTAAACATCAAAAAATGAACTCAAATGTATGACAAAAACATGAATCTCAACAAATAGACAGGGTGTTACTCTGTTTGCCTTGGTTGCAAGAACAAACACAAAATAGAGTTTCAATGCCTGTAGGAACAGACAACTGTTAAGACTGTAACTAATTACTAAACATAAAAGTTACTACTAAGCTAAATGGATGGAATTCTCACCAAGTGGTCCCCCTTGAATGAGTCTTCCCTAAGCTAACTCAGATGCAACAAATCAAAGTATCATTTTATTCATTGGAAACATGATTACATCATATCAACAACATGACTATATTACTTGAAACTGAAAATGCAAGTAAAATATCAGAACATCCAACCTTGTGAAAATGGGCATCTGATCATTATTTATAGGAGGAAAGCTTCTAACTAATTCCTAACTAACTGGGCGGTCAACTCCAACAAACTAGGAGGATGCCATTTATTGAAAGCATGAAAAAGAGGAAGGAGGTTATGCATGCACCAGATCTAGTCAAACCAGACTTTCCTCAATGAGGATCCAGCATAACAACACCTCCTAAATCTACTCAAATAATAGACATGATCATTTAAAGGTAAGTTACAACTTCCTCATGAGCTGGAAATTTCTCTCCATTGGAAGTTTTCCCTCCATAGACCTCTTTAATGACCATCTTTTTGACTTCTTTAGCAACCGGCCAGTTGCCATGAATTTCTTCCACCTTGCAAGCTTCATTTATATTTGCATCTTAATGTGAACCTACATAATGACATTAGCATGCACAAAAAAATTGTATATCCATAATCATTGGTGCAAGAGCACCTGGGAAACATGGGTTTTCTTGAAGTCTAGAAGGAGGTTTAAATTTTGTTGTGCTATCATAAGGTCATGTTTGACCAATGTTTTAGGTGCTTAGGGTTTTTTTTAATCTTTGGGAAAGAAGTTGACAAGTACTAAATAGTTTTACAATATCATAGTGCTAAGTTGGCAAAAGTTGTCAAATGTTTGAAAACACAATGGGTTTAATAAATTGCACCATTAGGTCATCTATGGGCTCGACCCAAGCATATAAATTGTTTTGAAGGCCTATTTAAGGCATGCTTCAACCATGAGATAGGGTTGGAGGCACTTTTGTTAGTGTGACATTTTGCAAGCTGAAGGAAACAGCGTTCAAAAAGATAGTTGTCTGTACTTTGCATTCATTTAGAGATTTAATGGAGTAAACTTACTGTGATCTTGTTAGTATAATGTAGTGTTGATATTGTGCTATCTTGGAGTGCCATTTATTTGTCTTTGCAAATCATTTTCCATCTTTTTTTTGTATATAGTTAGTTTTCTGCATTTTTAGGCCTGTAAGAGGCAGTTTTGAGAAATGGAGTCCTAGTGCACCTTCCCACCGTACAAATTGTACGGCCTCTTGGTATTTGTGTCTAGGCTCCCTCTTTGTAAATATGGTAGCTTGTAGGGTTTGTGGCAATGCAGGAGTTGCAAGAAATGTTTTGCCCTAAGTGAGCCAGTGCAGGTCCGGTTGGGGCAGACTTGGAGAAAAAGCCTCATATCTTGCAGGGGAATAAAGATTTTGGGGAAATTATTTTTGGAGAATTTTTTTGGTGGTATTGTCTAAGCATGGTGATTAGGAGGAGGTTTTATCAGTGCATTTGATAGGAGAACTTTTTGACTGTCCTAAAATAGTTTTGAGCAGCTTAAAACCCTAGGGTTCTTGACCATTTTTGCATTTGGACAGTGTACGGCCTGTATAGGGCTAAAACCCTAAAAATATTTGAGGCATAGGCATGAGAAACACAAATTCTTAACAAAGAACCCTAGTCTTTGGTGGGTTTAGAAGGAAAATGCATTTGATCTCTGTTCATAGGCCTAATTGGGGCTTTGGGCTTCTAGCCTTTTCCAAACCCTAGGAAAGGTATAGTGTGAAAGTGATGGGAAGTTGGAACCTTGTGGTTGTTTAAGAGCCCTAGTTTGATCATTTTGAAGCCTTACAACACCTCACACCCCTGCAAGAATCTAGCATAAGGTTGAGGTTATCTGGTCTTTAGGGAAGAGCAAGGGCCAATGGAGAGTATATGGCAAGCACCTAGGTTGGCTTGGTAGAAGGACAACTTATTGATAGAAGAGGGGTTGGTCAGACAAACCAGGGGTACCTAGCCTTGAGGAAGGACCTATAGGTTAGATTGGTGAAGTAGAGCACCAAGAAGGGCTTATAAGGAAAGGCCTAGGCAAGAATCAGTGATTGATTCCTCCAACCCCACTCCCTATCAGATTGGTATCAGAGCAAGCTAAAAATTTGGGAAAGAATCTTGTATGTCTGAGGTTGAGTCAAGTGATTCTTCCATCATGGTGAAAAATGAACAGTTAGCCAAGATGGTTGAAGAGTAGGAAGAAGACAATAAGTCATTAAAAGAAAGAATAGAGCAACTTGAGAAAGCATTGAACGATGTGAAGTTGGAAGGAAAAATACCAAAGGAAGAAGAGGCTGCAGAGGAAGACAAGATCCCTGAACCTGACCCTATTTTGGATGAAGAACCTTTCTTGAAAGCATTAAAGGCGTTGAGTGGAAAAGGACTTGAGGGCATATCACTGTTCACTGGGAAAATGGAACCTGATTTGGTCATGGATTGGATAGAGGGCATGGAAAACCATTTTGAATGTGATGATATCACTGAAGCACAGAAGGTGAAGGTTGCTAAGTCAAGATTGAGAGGATCAGCCTTGACATGGTGGAAGTTTATTTAGACAGAGAGGGAAAAAGAAGGCAAACAACCCATATCAACTTGGAAAGGAATGGTTGCTAAAGTGGAAGAAGCCTACATGCCAGATGACTATGAGATTCAATTGCACAAGAAGAGGCAAAGTCTAAGGTAGAAAGACCAAGATGTGAACACTTATACTGAGGAGTTTCAAAAGCTTTGTATGAGGTCTAATTTGACAGAGGATGAGAGCCTCAAAGTGGCTAGGTATCTTAATGGCTTGAAATGGAACATCCAAGAAGAGATGGCTCTTTTGAGTCCTAAAATAGTACATCAATGTTATCAGTTGGCTATCAAGATTGAGGAAAGGAACAAGAGGAAGCAAGATCAGACTTCTAAGGGTAGAGGCAAAGGCAGAGATCAAAGAGGATAGCATGGTGGCTACCAAGGAAGAGGCAGTGACCAAAGAAATCAAGGTGAGTCTAAACTCAAAGAGCATGGAGATGAAACATCTTCAAGAGGAGGATATAATAGGGGTAGAGGACCTCAAGGAGGTTCAAACAGGGGAAGAGGAGCAGGCAGGAGCAATTCTTATTTTGCAAACACGAAGTGTTACCATTGTAATCAAATAGGTCACCCTTCTTATAGATGCTCAAAGAAAGCTTCCTCATCAAGCAATGAAAAGAGAGTGGCTTATGCACAAGAGGACACCATGAGTCCTAAAGCATCTGAGATCAGTCATATAGAATCTAAGGTAGGAGAGAATCTGATGTTTAACAGGGTTTTGATCAGACAGCCAGTCAAAGAGGAACCTAAACAAAGAAGAGCTCTTTTTAGAGTAAGGTGCAAGATACTTGGTAAAGTATGCAAAGTCATTGTAGATTCAGGTTCAACAGATAATATAATCTCAGAGGAGGCAGTAACTAAACTGAAATTGGAGAAGGTACCTCATACTAACCCCTACAAGGTCACTTGGTTAAACAAAGGGCTGAGTGTTTTAGTCAATGAGCAAGTAACAGTGGAATTTTCTATTGGAGGATATAAAGATAAGTTGGTTTGTGATGTTTTACCCATGGATGCATGCCATCTACTACTGGGCAGACCATGGTAGTATGATAGAAGTGTTAAGTATGATGGGAAAGAGAACACCATATCATTCAAGAAGGATGGGAAGACTTTCAAGTTGCAGTCACTATTAGAAGAAGATGGATAGTCCAAGACACCAAACATTATGTTGAGCAGTGGTAAAGAGTTCCTTAAGGACCTACACCAAGGGAATGAAGGATATGTGATCATGATGCAGTCCAAAGAGGAAGAAAAGGCTGAAAAGATAGTCTTACCAGAAGCAGTCCAAAGGTTGCTTGATAAGTACAAGAGCATAGTTAGTGATGGTACACCTACAACTCTACCACCAAGGAGAGCCATAAGTCATCAAATTGACTTCATACCTAGAGCCTCATTTCCTAACAAAGCAGCATACAAACTTACACCTGAGCAGAACCTAGAGGTAGCTAGTCAAGTGCAAGAATTATTAGATCAAGGATTGATTCAAAAGAGCATCAGCCCATGTGCAGTGCCAGTGGTTTTAGCAACTAAGAAAGGAGGTAAGTGGAGACTTTGTACTGATTCTAGGGCAATAAATAGGATCACCATTAGCTATAGGTTTCCTATTCCTAGAATTGAAGACTTGATGGATTGTCTTGGAGGTGCTCAGTTCTTCACAAAGTTGGATCTCAAGAGTGGGTACCATCAGATCAGAATTAAGGATGGTGATGAGTGGAAGACAACTTTTAAGACAAATGATGGGTTATATGAGTGGAAAGTGATGCCATTTGGCCTCTCAAATTCCACTAGCACATTCATGAGACTCATGAATGAAGTGCTTAAGGATTTCACAGGGATATTTGTGGTAGTATATCTTGATGACATACTGATTTTCAGTAAGACAATAGAAGAACACCTCAAGCATGTGGAGATGGTTCTTAGAAGGTTACAAGAGGAGAAGTTGTCAATCAATCTTGAGAAATGTGAGTTCTTCAAGCAGGAGCTTGTCTACTTGGGTTTTGTAGTGTCCAAAAGCTCATTAAAGATGGATCCAAGCAAGGTGGAAACCATCCTAAACTGGCCTACACCAACCACAGCAACAGAGGTAAGGAGTTTTCATGGATTGGCCCAATTTTATAGGAAATTTATAAGGAACTTCAGTGGTATATGTGCACCAGTCCTAGATACTATCAAAGGTGGTCTGAAAACAAAGTTTAAGTGGACTCAAGAGGCTGATAAAGGGTTTGAGAAACTGAAACAAGAAGTGGCAACTCAACCTATTCTTTTATTGCCTAGTTTTGACAAGTTGTTCACAGTTGAGTGTGATGCAAGTGGAGTAGCAGTAGGAGGAGTGCTAAGTCAAAAGGGCATACCTATAGCCTTCTTTAGTGAAAAGCTCAATGAAGCCAAGCAAAAGTACTCAACCTATGATCTATAGTTATATGTTTTAGTGCAATCCCTTAGGAAGTGGAGGCATTATTTGTTACCCAAAGAGTTTGTGGTCTTTACTGATAACCAGGCACTTAGTTATATCAACACCCAAGAGAAGTTAAGTAATAGGAATTTGAAATGGATGGAATACATCCAAGCTTTTACTTTTACCATCAAGCACAAGAAGGGACAAATGAACAAGGTTGCATATGCATTAAGTAGGAGATTGTTGACAGTGCAGGAGATACAGCTAAAGAGCATTGGATTAGAGAGTTTCAAAGACCTCTATGGTGAAGATGAAGACTTCTCAGAAGCTTATAAGGTATGTTCTGATTTTGAGAATCATTTTCATAGCCAATATTCTGAGTATACATTGCAAAATGGACTGTTATTTAAGGGCAATCAGTTATGTGTTCCAAGAGGGTCTATGAGGGAAAATTTGATTCAAGAAAAGCATAATGGCAGTCTTAGTGGACATTTTGGCATCAATAAGACTTTAGAACTAGTGCAAAGGTTCTATTACTAGCCTAAGTTGGCAAGAGATGTTAGAAGGTATGTGGAACAGTGTGTTGTGTGCATGAAAGCTAAGGGAGGAGCTAGCAATGTTGGTTTATATCAACCCCTGCCCATTCCTAACAGACCATGGGAGTGTGTGAGCATGGATTTTGTGGTAGGCCTTCCTAAGACCAAGACTGGTTTTGACAGTGTTTATGTTGTGGTAGAAAGATTTAGCAAGATGAGTCATTTTATTCCCTGCAAAACTACTCATGATGCAAGCTACATAGCTCACCTTTTCTTCAAGGAGGTTGTAAGGATCCATGGCTTGCCTCTAAGCATTGTTTCTGACAGAAATGTGAAGTTCATGAGTCACTTTTGGAAGACTCTGTGGAGTAGATTGGGTACAAATCTATCATTTGGATCAGCTTACCATCCTCAGACCAATGGTCAAACAAAGGTGGTTAACAGAGTGTTGGCTAATCTTTTAAGGTGTCTAACCAAGGAATATGGACAAACATGGGATATGGTTATCTCCCAAGCTGAATATGCCTATAATGACAGTGTCAATAGAACTACAGGGAAAATTCCTTTTGAGGTTGTGTATGGAATGCACCCAAGAGGCATTTGTGAGCTCAGAGACCTTGGATCTATGGAGAATAGAAGCGGACATGCAGAAGACTTCAGTCAGACCATGAAGGAGATTCAGGAGCAGGTCAAGAAAACAGTTATAGCAGCAACCCAAAAGTTGAAGGAGAAAGTTGATTTGTCAAGGAAGGATGTACAATTTGCAGTTGGGGACTATGTTATGGTCCACCTCAACAAATCCAGATTGCAGAAGGGAATGTCAACCAAGTTAGAGATGAAAAGAGTGGGTCCATGCAAGGTAATGGCCAAATATGGCAAGAATGCATACAAGGTGGAGTTACCATCAGATTTGGGCATCTCTCTAGTGTTCAATGTAGCTGACTTGATCAAGTATATGGGATCAGTCAAGGATGTGGATCAGAATAGTCAGGAAGTTCTCAAGGACATCAGCAATGTACCCTTCCCTCATCAAGACAAGCTACAAGCAGAGAAGATTTTGGAGTCTAGAGTGAAGAAGCCTACAAGGCACAAGGTGTACATGGAGCATCTTGTAAAATGGAAGAACAAGCATGAATTTGAAGCTACCTGGGTAGAAGAATTATACTTTAAGAAGCAAGGCATTGATATGTCTCTGATCTCTCCTAAAATTCCTTAGTTGTTTGTGCTGAGGGGGACAATGGTGTAGGAGCACCTGGGAAACATGGCTGGGAAACATGGGTTTTCCTAAAGTCTAGAAGGAGGTTTAAATTTTGTTGTGCTATCATAAGGTCATGTTTGACCAATGTTTTAGGTTCTTAGGGTTGTTTTTAATCTTTGGGAAAGAAGTTGACAAGTACTAAATAGTTTTACAATATCATAGTGCTAAGTTGGCAAAAGTTGTCAAATGTTTGAAAACACAATGGGTTTTATAAATTGCACCATTACGTCATCTATGGGCTCGACCCAAGCATATAAATTGTTTTGAAGGCCTATTTAAGGCATGCTTTGACCATGAGATAGGGTTGGAGGCATTTTTGTTAGTGTGACATTTTGCAAGCTGAAGGAAACAGCGTTTGGAAAGACAATTTTTTGTACTTTGCATTCATTTAGAGATTTAATGGAGTAAACTTACTGTGATCTTGTTAGTATAATGTAGTGTTGATATTGTGCTAGCTTGGAGTTCCATTTATTTGTCTTTTCAAATCATTTTCCATCTTTTGTTTGTATATAGTTAGTTTTCTACATTTTTAGGCCTGTAAGAGGCAGTTTTGAGAAATGGAGTTCTAGTGCACCTTCCCACCGTACAAATTGTATAGCCTCTTGGTATTTGTGTCTAGGCTCCCTCTTTGTAAATATGGTAGCTTGTAGGGTTTGTGGCTATGCAGGAGTTGCAAGAAATGTTTTTCCCTAGGCGAGCCAGTGCAGGTTTGGTTGGGGCAGACTAGGAGAAAAAAGCCTCCTATCTTGTAGGGGAATAAAGATTTTGGGGAAATTCTTTTTGGAGAATTTTTTTGGTGGTCTTTGCTAAGCATGGTGATCAGGAGGAGGTTTTATCAGTGCATTTGACAGGAGAAATTTTTGACAGTCCTAAAACAGTTTTGAGCAGCTTAAAACCCTAGGGTTCTTGACCATTTTTGCATTTGGATAGTGTACGGCCTGTACAGGGCTAAAACCCTAAGAATATTTGAGGCATAGGCATGATAAACACCAATTCTTAACAAAGAACCCTAGTCTTTGGTGGGTTTAAAAGGAAAAGGCATTTGATCTTTGTTCAGAGGCCTAATTGGGGCTTTGGGCTTGTAGCCTTTTCCAAACCCTAGGAAAGGTATAGTGTGAAAGCGATGGGAAGTTTGAACCTTGTGGTTATTTAAGAGCCCTAGTTTGATCATTTTGAAGCTTTACAACACCTCACACCCCTACAAGAATCTAGCATAAGGTTGAGGTTATCTGGTCTTTAGGGAAGAGTAAGGGCCAATGGAGAGTATATGGCAAGCACCTAGGTTGGCTTGGTAGAAGGACAACTTATTGATAGAAGAGGGGTTGGTCAGACAAACTAGGGGCGCCTAGCCTTGAGGAAGGGCCTATAGGTTAGATTGGTGAAGCAGAGAACCAAGAAGGGCTTATAAGGAAAGGCCTAGGTAGGAATCAATGATTGATTCCTCCAACCCCACTCCCTATCAATCACCTTAGAATAACATTCATTCAATCACATGCAAAATTAATATGCATATATCACATAGCAGGTTAAATATCATCAAAGGTTACCAAAGTAAGTTCATGCCCAAAGTTCATAAATTTAGGGAAATAACATAGAGAGTGTCAATAATGCTAAAGTCTATAGTAACAACAAAAAATATATGATAAACCCTATCAAAATTGAGCCATTATTTGGACTCATCAAGACCAAGATAAGTTAAAGGGAGAGAGCCAATCTGAAGCCTCAAGATATGAGCAATCATTTGTTGAATAAGCCTCAGACTATTGAAGAAAAAAATGGAAGATTTATCTTCATTAATCCTTTGACCAGAAGCACCAAGATAGATATCCAAAGCCTTTTGCAAATTCATAGCTTCTTTGATCTAGTCATACCTATCAAGGCAGTATCATCCACAAATTGCAGGTGAGATTGAGGAGTCAAACCATTTCCCCACCCCCATCCTTGGATAAAACCCAACTCCACTTTATGTTTCACCAATCTCCCTAGGCATTCAGCAAGAAAGATAAATAAATAAGGAGAGAGAGGATCCCCTTGTCAAAGGCCTCTAGAAGCACTAAAAAGGGAATAAGGCTCACCATTTATCAACATCGAGAAAGAAGTGGAAGTAACACAACACATAACCCACTAGATCCACTCCTCTACAAAACCAAAAGCAATAAGATTTTTTCGTAAAAAGGACCACTTCACTCTATCATAGGCCTTAGCCATATCTAGCTTGATGAACACATCCTTTTCTTTCGAGGATTCCATGGAATGAATGGTTTCAGTAGCAATGACCACCCCATCCAAAATTTTCTGATCCTCCACAAAATCACTCTATTCCTCAAAAATAAGCCCTCCAAGCCATCGCTTCATTCTTTCGACAATCAACTTGGAAATGATTTTATACACCACATTACATAGGGAGATGGGTTGAAATTGACTCAGATGATCCCCCCCTTCACCTTTAGGAATGAGAGAAAGGAATGTAGAGTTCAAAGCCCTCAACATTTGCTTATTCCTTTGAGACTCACAAACCACCTCCAAAAGGTCCAACTTAATGATATCCCAAAATTCTTGATAAAATTCAACTAGAAATACATTAGGGCCCGTGGCTTTCCCTTTCTTCATCTAGAAAATAGTAGCCTCCAATTCCTCTAGCGAGATGTTTCCCAAAAGATGCTCATTCATCTCCCCAACTTAATCAAAGAGGGGATACAAGATAAAACTTGATTTTCTTCCGCCAAGCCATCCTGAGAATCCTCTCTAAATAAAGAAGCAAAGAACTGCGAAGCCTCTCTAGACATATCCCACAAAGAAGTTAAATGCTCACCCTTGTCATTCACAATAACAAGAATAGAATTACCATGTCTCCTAGCCTTCATCGAGTTGAAGAAGAAAGTTGTGTTTCTGTCTCCCTCCTATAACAACTCAACTCGAGCCTTTTGTTTCCAATAAATTTTCTCTCGTAGCTCACACTCTTCCAAAGTTTTCAAAGCCCTTTCCTCCTCCCTGAGTAAATCCTTAAAAAGACCAAACTCTCTTATCTCTCGAGTGATGACATCCAAATCAACTTGAGCAACAACCTTAGCATGAAAAATGTTGCCAAAGCACTACCTATTCCACCTTTTGAGTTGATACTTTACATATTGCAACATCTTAGAAAAAGAATACATAGCAGTACCATAAGTAGGTCTTCCCCTCCACTGCCATTCCACCACATGCTCCTGTAGGGAAGAATCTCTTAACCACATAAGCTGGAACTTGAAAGAGGGGGACCGAACAATGCGTTCTAAAGTAGTAGATAACTTAATAGGCTAGTGATCTAAGCCCCTCTATCCCAAAATCTCAGAGCAAGTAGACCAAAATCCTACAACCTAGAAGCAAGAAACCAAGAAATGATCAAGTCTCTCAGCAATACAGTTCTCCCCTATTCTCCTATTGTTCCAAGTAAACTAACCATTACGGGGCTTAATGTCAACCAGATTCAAATCCAATATGTTATCCCGCAAAAGGAAAGAAGAGGGCTCCAATCTCACAATACCACCCTTCTTCTCATCCAACTCAATAATGGCATTGAAATCCCCCGCCATAATCCAAGGGAAAAAAGGAGCAAGGCTCCAAATGAAAATAATATGAAACCACAATATTTGCTTACCAGGAAGATCCATAGGTGCATAGATGTTTGAAAGAAGAATAATTTACCTCAAATCCAGACTTGAAGCTACGATAGAGATGAAAGAGTTGGAGGAAATCCACCAAAGAGGAGGAATCTTCAATGGTTTTCACAGGAAAGCCACACCCCCAACATTCCCATGAGTACCAATACACTGACAATCACCTCGCCCCCACAACTTAGGCAACAAATCAATCATACCTTCAATAGTTAACTTATTCTCCTATAAAAAAAGAACATTAGGAGAATGAGTTCTCACCAAATCACAAACAACTTTTTGTCGAGGGCCATTGTTCAAGCCCCTTACATTCCAAGAGAGGATGATCATTTTGGAGGGTTAGAAAAATGGGAATCCAGGGTCTTAATAGATCCATACTCCACCAAATTCTCCACCATCATCTTTATCTTTTCCAAATCTTTCTTTCTCCCAACTTTAGAAGACTTCTCAACAACCTCTTTCTTTTGGTCTTTCTAAAGAATTCCCAATGAAGGAGAAGCCTTGCTGCCTTTTACCAAATCAGACCCCACTTTCATTAATGGAGTAGAGATCTCTCCCTCCCCCATATTCATATCCACAAGAGTCTCAGACCTTCCATGAACCACCAAACTCTAATCTGTTTCCATTTGCAAAGCCCCAATATCCTAAGAAGCTTGGTTATTTTCTGGAATAAATCCTTCCTGGACCCCTTTTGAGGCATGCTGATCTAAAAGCATCATTCTCGGATTCACCTCCTGCTGACTAAGATCATCCAACACCTCAAATATATTAAAGGTATCTCCTTCCCAATGCTCCTTAAGAGTCCTCTTTTGACCTCGGTTCCTATTACAAGCTTTAACTAGAATAAAACCCTCTGCATCATCAGCCTCACTAGGAATGCGGTCCTTTCCTTTTTCCACATTAGGAGGATTGAGAGGAGGTTAAGTAGTCTAAGACCCTAAAGGTTTAGACTTCGGGCATCTCTATAGATGACCATATTCATGACAGAGATGACAACGGAAGGGAAATGTCTCATAATCCAGTTGTTGCACCCAAGAACATTCACCCACCTGAATTTCCAAAGAATCTAGAAGAGGGTTATATAAATCCATTTCAAGACAAATGCGAGCAAAATTCATTATTGTTCTCTCTTGAGTTTGCTGAGAAGGACCCACCAGTTTCCCCAACAATGAAGCAACTCGAAGCAAGACGTCATTGCACTAATATTCAACTGGAAATCTAGGGAGACAAACCCACACCAGAACCTCATTCGTAAGTGCCTCTGGAGGATCAAAACCCACATTCTAGGGTTTAATAAATAAACCAATTTGGTTGTGGAAATAAGGCCCACCTTCAAACACTCTATTGTGATCTGCCATGCAATTATATGTCACCATGAAGTAATTATTTGCTAACAACATTATTTCCATCTCCCCTTCTGAGGACCAGGTACAATGAGCCCACAACTCCAAAAACTGAAGTGAAACCCTCATTCCCAAAAATTTGCAGAGCAAAGCATGCTTTGAGTAGTACTCAATATCCTCCATGACCGATTTTGGTTGAATCATAAGTACTGACCTATATTTGCTTTGTTCTAGGAACCCATTAACTTTTGGGATACGAGGACCTCTAATCAAAGTGAATCCTCTATTCCCCAAATCATTAGAGAACAAATTATTATTGAAAACCTTAATTGAATGAGAAGGATATTTCATTCCCAAGGAAGATCAAAAATCCATAGTAGTATTGGCCCCTGAAGCTTCCCCTTGATCCATCACCAAAGAGGAGACATGTAAAAACCCTCAAAGAAAATGTAAGAGAGGGGTACTGACCACATCAAGGCCCCAAGTTATAGAGAGCCAGTAGCAGAAGCTTACCCTAACTTACCTCACTCTAAAGGGATATTTTGAATGAGGGATGAGAATGATGAGGACTATAAGGCCCTCCAACCACTCTTTAGACCCAAAATCCAAACTAGGGCTAGGTGAGCTGGATTTTGGGTTCAACACTATACCTCAGGTAGCTCTCTGCCTGAGGACGAAAGCGCGGTTCCGAAACGACAGCATGGCATGCTGGCGTCTCTCAGGTGTGTTGGTGTTTGTATGACCAGAGGATCAAAAACACAGTATAAACCGCCAGAAAACAAGCTCACGGCCTAGCTAGTCACTTTTAAGGGAACAAAACAAAACTATAAAGTAGGAAAGATATAAATGAATGTGATAAAGTAAGTATATGAAGGCTAAGGTGACAAAGATATTCTTACAAAGATGCTTGTTCGCCAGCTAGCTCCAAATGCATGTCTACCTACACACAAGAAAGAGGGAAAATTGTTGGGGGTTGTATAGGGGTCTTCCTTAGTCAAACCCCCATTTTGGTGTTTCCACCTCCATGGAAAGCTAAGATAACAATGATAGAGAAAAGTATGATAAAGAAGTATAGAAAGAAAGTACATGAATAACACTACAAAATAGTATATAGCTACTCAACCAAATCGTAAAGGAGAGGAGTGAAAATGTTACCACCTCCACCAAGAGCTCACTAGCCAATTATGGAGAAAGAGAGCTTGAACAATCACCACAGCCTCAACTATGATGAAGGGAGGTGTTGCAAAACCTCAAGCCCCTATTGCAATGGCTTGTTCCACACTTGCTTTACAGAGTTGATGGAGTGTTGCTGCTGCAATGGAGTGCTAAGCTGTTGTTTGAGAATGGAGAATTCCAAGAGAATGAAGTTGAATGCTTAGATGATGCAAAAAGATATTGTGTAGAAGATGAAATGAATGAAGGAAGAGTGTTTTTGAAGGTGGGATGAGAGAAACTACCATTTTTGAGGTCGATTGGTTGAAGAGGGATGTTACAAACCAACCCCAATGGGAAGTGTAACGCCTCTTCTAGCTTTCAGACACAAGAATTTTCCAGGGATGTAAGCACGTCGTGTGGACATTTGTGTGCCATGTGCACGTCTCCGACAAATATTCCTCTACCGACACAAAGGACAGATGCCAAGTGAAATGAAGGCAACAAGCTGATGTGAAATTTCACCTTTGGATTTGGTTTTCTAAGGTGAGGAAGTGTAAAAGGAGAATTTGCGTAAGGGGTGCAAATTCGCTCCTATACAAAAAAAATATTTGAATAAAGTCCAAAGAAAATACTACCAGACCAAGCTCAAAGGGCCAAACCCCCACCAAAGAACGTTCACCACCAAAGGATGGCTCAGACTAAACACCACGCAACAGATTATCAATAAAAAACAACAAAAGAAATTAAATAAACCCCTCCCCGCACACATCAAATGCCCCCTACCACAGAGACCACCAACACTCCACTGATCTGCTTACCTACGCACACATGCAAGAAGAAAGGACAACATGCACATGACCTCATAGGCCGCACACAACCTCCCCACCGCAGCCCAGACGCATTGTCATCTCCTCTTCAAATAACTTAAGTTTCAATTATTTCCAACACTTAGTTTGATGTTATTGCTACAACAATCTAGTATATTTTTAATAGGCATCTGTTAGTATTATTTGTGTGTACCTAAGTAGAAAAAATGCAAGTATGCTCAAATTATTCACAAATGTTTTTTCATAATTTAATGAAGTTCACCTAACGTCATATTTATTGACTTAGAAATATTCATTAGATAAGAGGCCTCTTTAAATGATATTATGTTTTGAAGCTATTATAGTAAAACACCCCATAATTAATATGGGTTTCTAAATAATAATATAGAAATAAACATAAAATTATTGCAAGTTCACTAACTTAGTTTATGAGCTAAAATTTGAGACACTGATAAATCAAATTAGAAGAGATTGAGATTTACTCATAAATTAGAACTTTATTAACTTTAGTGTTGCTCGATACTATGATATAGAGCTAACATTCCATAGTTAAAATTGAATAAATGAAGAAAGATCCCTAAGATGAAGACAACCAAAGATTTTCGATACTAAGATAAGATCATGTTGCAATATGGTTTGATTTATGTGATTATGCCGTTAGTGGCATTGTTTCATTTGAAGAAAAATCTATACATTGAATTATGTAGAGAATATTTTTCTAAGTGTATATATGCATTTGAAATAACATGGTGCTAAGAATCACGTTTGGGGGTGTTTTTGTATAGAGGAAAGAAGGATTGATTTCCTTGATAGAAGTCAAATGCCTAAATTGATCTAATAAAGTAAAAATAGAAAACAAAGAATTATGGGTGTTTAGTAGTTAGCCTTGATGTAAACTATAATTATCAAAAAGTAAGACTATTTATGTGTGTGATTGAATTTGTAAGTGTAAGATGGCCATAATTGACTATAAAGGGGTCTTAGGATGGTGTCCTTAAATGCACAACCTTAAACATGCAATTTGAAATTTTTGGTTTGCACATTGATGGGTCACAAATATCTTAGGATTGGTGACCTTACAATCAATATTTTTAAATTCTAAATATGGAAGACTAGATTGTAGGTGCAATCAAGTCAAGGAAAGACGAAAACTCTAGGAACTAAGTCAATATTCCTATAAAAGTGGAGGATTAACTTAACATGGTGCTAGAATCAAGATTGGGCCAATGAGTGTGCCAAAAAAAGTGAAATTAAATGTTGAGTTATACATAAACAACATCTTCACAAAGTAAAATAAAACATAGAAATTAAAAAAGTGAAATATCCAACTTTCTCCTCTATAAAGTTGGATAAAACTAGTAGGATTTAAAATTTATTATATTTAATCAAAATTTAACTATATAGTTTTAGAGTTAAATTTCAATGATTCATATTTCATTAACAGTAGTTTAAGTGACTCATCTCTCATGAGTATGAATTGTCCACTTAACACTCATTGCATCTATATGATAGTGAGATATGTGAAGCTTTGAGACTTTTTGGAAAGCCATTCATTATAATATTGTTCCGTAATCATATAATTTCTCCAAAATCAATTCCACCCAACTTTCTACCCCTAAAATGTTAAAGTGCCAATAAAATTTGTAGTCGGTGAAATAACCGCCTTTTGTTTCTTTTCAAAATATTGAATGGAGATTATTCTAGGTAAGTTAGAGCATAAAATATTGTACGTCAGCGTCAAATCTGTATTGAAGATGAGGAAATTCGCAAGGAATTAAAGTTTATAGGGCCTCATCTTTCAAAGCTGATAGGACGTGAATGGACATTATTGACTGCAAATTCTGCCGTAACTAGCTAGTGGACTTTGGACCATGAAATTCATCTCTTCACTTTGGATATCCATCTCTTGCTTTCATGAGACTAATTACTTTGATAGACAGAAATCCTTAACATCCTCAGAATAATTATTCCAGATTTTCTGCTAAGCCCAGGTTTATTGTTTTTTTTTTTCCCATACTTCAAATTCTCTGTGTATGCAAGTTAGAGCCGGTCTGATTGAAGGTTAGCATAAGACATAATTTATTGATAAGATATATTTTATTCAAACCCTAAAGTCTAGAATTGTTAATTTTTAACATGGTATTAAAGAACAGTTGTAGAGATTTTCCAAATCATGAATGGATTTTATTTAAATTCTAAAGTGTAGAATTCTTGAATTTTAAGATGGCATTAATATATTACTGTTAAGATTTATACAAGATAGTTCTTGATGATGTCTAGTAATTAAGATATTTATACTGGTGGTGTTATGTAATTGAGTTAATTTTCATAATGGAGTCATCCATATGGGATAGATCTTGATAATTTCTAGATAGATGTAAATAAGATATTTATATTAGTAAATCTATCTTCAAAAAAAAAAATAAGGTAAAAGATTTTGAGAGACATTATTTTTGAGGTATCTATTTTTACTAGATTTAAGTGGAATAGGCACCTCCAAAATCACATCTTTAAACATAGGTGTGTTAATTTAAGTTTTGTATTTTATTTTTCAAAACTAAAGTAATATAATGATTTATTCTACTTAGAAAAGTTATCATTTATTATTTATTTAACAATTATTTTGCTTTATTTGCATAATTAAAAATATCTTTTTAATTTTTAAATAAATATCATCACTAAATAATTTTTTATGTGTATAATATGTTTCATCTTTTATAGTTTTTTTAGAATACATTTCATAATTATTAAGTAATAGAATAAAGTTAAAAATAATATATATATATATATGACAATTTTAAATCTATTAAATAAAATCTCTATATAAATCTTATACAACAAAATTTAATTTTATATTTTTATAAAGTGAACATTTAATTTTGATTTGAAAAAGAATTATATTTATACATTGAAATTTCATTATTAATTAAAATCAAATTAAAATACAATTTAAATTATGTAGTAAAATTTTAACTATTTAAGCTATATTTAATGAAGTGATTTTTTTACCCTAATATAGTTAATGTTTAACTTAGTACAAAGTATATTATATAATAAATATAAAATAAAATTTAGTATGATGTATTTTATTTTTTACATATAATATATTATAATATACATATCAAAATTATTATTTGTAAATAAAAAATATTTTTATGAATAATGATTATGTATTTATTAAATATATCAATTTTATAAATTGATTTAATTATATTAATTTTAATTTATTTTTAAATATTTAATTATTTAATTATATTAATTTAAAATAAAATAAAATATACATTATAATATATAAAAATATAAAATTGAAAGAAAAAATACTTTAGATATGATTTAACTTTTATGATGAATATAATTTAATAAAAAAAAAATCTTCTAGTTTTCTTAAAAGATTTGAGTGGAATTTAGGTGGATGTATTTGTTTATTATGAAAGAATATGATTCAGATGATGGATACCATATACAATGTAAGAATGAGGCACATGGTTTGATTTTAGTTAGACCTTTCAAGTTATGATCATAGTTGACTATTATTATAGCCTTATTTTTGCCTTAAATATTATCATTTGTATGCTTTTTTAAAGAAAAGATATAAAATTTATAAATAGCACAAGATACTACGATCTATTTAATATGTATGTGAAAGTAAGAGAGTAAAATATTAATTTTCCATATATGTATCAATACTTATATATAGTCTCAAATAGTTCGTGTGTAAAGTTATTTTTATCTATCTTTTATCTATCAAAACATATAAAAAGAATTTCAATATTTTGAGACCTTGTCACATTATAAAGTATTTTTTTAGGACACTCTACAACATTATTGAGTATTATGCTTGTATATATGTACCTAGTGTAATGTGTTTCCTTATATAATTTGACATTCCTTAGCATTTGAAAATCAATTTTGAATGGTGATTGTGTGGAAAGGCGTAGCTTTACTAATTAATAAAAGATTAATAATAAAATTGTAGAAGTGAATTTGTTGTTATGGGGAGTGCATGGACTTATTCCAATTGATCCTCATAACAATTCAAAACTTGTTACCCTTCTTAATAGGCACTTAAGAGGGGTCGTATGGGTTCAATTAGGTACCCAACCCTTGGGTTAACACCCTAGTGGTTTAAAAATGATATAATTACACAAAATAAACCTATTTTACACCTCATTTTAGACTCAAAAAAATTAAAATCCTAAATTACCTTCAAAGGTATAATTTACAAATTAAAATACAACTTAAGGACTTAAAGACTTAAAGACCTCATAATAATATACATTCATGCCTCAAACCACTTCACATTTAAATCACATTACATTAATAATATAGTCCCTCCATATGGACTATAGTCGTAATTACAAGGTTTGTCACATTGGGCTCCTTGAAGACCTCTAATTCCACTAGCCATATAATAATATACTTGCACACTTAATTTCACACATTAATGCATCCAAAAAAATTGCATAGTTGAAGTAATCAAAATAAAACATATATATTCACATTATTAATTTTTATAAAAAATCCTTTTAAGTCATACCAAAATACTAATTCACGATTATCACAATCTCAAATATTTATAATCACTGAATTCACGATTATACCTATGCTTGGGGAATTTTCTAATGTATTTCCTTTCGAGTTTCTAGGTATGCCACCACATTGAGAGATTGAATTTCATATAGATTTGATACCAAGAGTTGAGTCGATATCGAGGGTACCGTATAGGATGACCACATATGAGTTTAGTGAGCTCAAGATTCTATTAGAGGAGTTTCTAAAAAAGGGACATATCCATCTAAGTGTCTCGCCTTGGGGTGCTTCCAAGATCTTCATTAAGAGTAAGGATGAATCCCTTCATCTTTGCATAGACTATAGATAGTTGAACAAGGTGACAATTAAGAATCGTTAACCAATCCCAAGGATTGATGATTTGTTTAATTAATTGTAGGGAGCTAGAGTGTTCTTAAAGATTGACCTTAAGTCTAGATATCATTAGTTTCAAATTTTAGATGCAAATATTCATAAAACTACTTTTAGGACTAGATATGGTCACTATGAGTTTACAGTGGTACAATTCAAGTTGATAAATGACCCTATAGTGTTCACGAGTCTCATGAATGGGGCATTTCATACCTTCTTAGATCATTTTGTGATAGTGTTCCTTGACGATATTCTAATATATTCACGAATTGAAGAGGAGCATGTCGTGCACTTGCAATAGTTTCTTTAGTGATTGAGAGATCATTAGTTATATGGTAACTTGTCGAAGTGTACCATCTTTCATTCATAGGTTTATTATCTTGGTCATATCATATCTAGTGATGGTATCTTTGTAGATCCATCAAATATTAGGGTCATTAGAGAGTGGCTAATGCCTACCACCGTGACCGAGGTTAGGAGTTTTATTTATTTAGTAGGGTACTATCATCATTTTGTCAAGGGTTTTTATAGGATTTTCCATCCTATTACTTCCCTTTAGTAGAAAGGGAAGAAGTTTGATTGTATAGAATAGTGTGAGAGGGCCTTCCAAACCCTCAAGGGGAATCTCACTAGTGCTCCTATCTTAACAGTTCTAGATTCATCAAGATATTTCATGGTTTGAATTGACACCTTGATTGATGGATTAGGTGCAATACTTATTGTAGGAGAGTAGAGTGATCATGTAGGAATCTTGAAAAATAAAGAACCATGAGCTAAAATACCCTACTCATGGAAGTAGTTCATGATTTAGTTCATTGGAGACATTTTCTTTTGGGACACTACTTTGAGTTGCACCCAGATCACCAAATTCTTCAATACAAATTCACTCAACTAAATCTAAATGCTCATCAATAGGATTTGGATGGAGTTTCTATATGAGTATGACTTTGATGTGCATTAAATCAAAGGGAATAAGAATGTGGTAGTAAATTCTTTGAGTAGGAGGTGACATGAGTTATCATCTATTTCTTTAGGCATAGACTTGAGGAGTTAGATTTTGTAGCACTTATTAGAGGATGGGAGGTACATGACAGTACAATAGGAGGTCCAGTCATAGGAGGCCCTTAAGAGAAATTTTTAGGATACACCTTGGAGTCTAATGGTCTACTAAAACATAAAGGTTGTATGTATGTACCTAGTATACGTGATCTTTGTACAATCATACTATTAGAGACACATGAACCACCTATGTAGCACATCTGAGGGTGAAGAAGATGCACACCAATCTTAAATAGTTATATCATTGGACAGGGATGTGACAAGACATTCCCAATTTTTTGATTTGATTCCTTGAGTTTCAAAGAGTCAAGATAGAACATCAACATCTACCAAGAATTCTTTACCTCCACAATATTCTTGAGTATAAATGGGATACCATTTCGAAGGATTTCATTGTTGGTCTAACCTTGTCATCACACCACCATGATGCTATCATGATGACTATTGAAAAATTGACCAAAGTGGTTTGTTTCTCACCCGTGCATATGATTTATATAGCTCCAACAATGGTGATGGTATTCCTAGATGATATTGTTAGATTACATGGAATCCCTCGTAGGATCATATTTGATAGAGATTAACTCTTTACATCAACATTTTGAATGCCATTGTAGTAGGCATTGGGCACTTAGCTCAACTTCAGTTCAACTTATCATCTTGAGACAAATGGATAGATTGAGAGGGTGAATTAGGTATTGGAAGACATGCTACACATGTACATGATGGATCACCATTTCTATTGGGAGGAGTACTTGTACTTAGTTGATTTTTACTACAATAATGTGCATCATAGTTCTTTGGGAATGCCACCATTTCAATCATTGCATGGTAGACCTTGCAAGACTCCTTTGAGTTGGGTTTAAATAGATGATAGAGTGGCTATTGGTCTAAAGTTGGTCCAGGATATGGAGTAACAAGTGGATTTGATTAGGCAACATCTACAAGAGGCATATGATCATTAGAAGTATGTTGATGTTAAGAGGATTGATCAAAGTCACTCAATTGGTGACCAAGTATTCTTGAGAGTGTGACCACATAAAATTCCAATTTATTATGGAAAAGGCTCTAATCTTGCACCACTATTTTTAGGTCCATTTGAAATATTAGAGTGAATAGGTATCATAGCTTATCATCTAGCCTTTCCACCTAGCCTGTCACACACCCGCAATGTGTTTCATGTATCAATTTTGCGGCATTACATGCATGATGATTCTCATATATAATGGGTTGGGATGCCTTTCAAGTAGAGTCAAACATGAAGCTAGTGTTGGAGACCATTTGCATTTTGGCTCAACGAATAGTGGCCCTTAGAGGGAAAGAGCTGGGTAAGGTCAGGGTCCAGTGGGACTAATATGATGAGGTTGTAGATACATGGGAGGATGCCTCATAGTTGAGGGAACTATATACTCACCTCTCTAATAAATTCTAGGAGGAAGTTCATTCCTAGAGGGGGAGGATGTGAGGCCCATAGTCCATTGATATTGGAAATTATTGCTATTTTATTCTTTTAGACTAACACATTATGATATTCTTCGTGTTGATTACTAGACATTATGCTACTTTGTTATTATTCAGATTGATACTTTATGGTTTTATTCATCTTTTGATGATTTAGACATTGACTCTATATTTAATGTTTATTGATGATTGAAAATGCATGTGTAGGATTGATAAATTTATGTTTGATAAATTTTAGGTATGATGATGAATATTTAATTGTGATATAAATATTAATCTTAATATGGTGATGAGTAAAATTATTAAGTTTAAATAAAACAACAAAATGGAAATTATTATTTACCATGTGAAAATTGAATGAATGCTCTTATGTGAATTCAATGATTATGAATCTCTAAGATTGTGATAATCATGAATTAGTATTTTGGTATGATTTAAAATGTTTTATGGAAATTTTATAATGTGAATATATATTTTTTTATTTTGGTTGCTTTAGCTATGCTATTTTATTGGATGTATTAATGTATGAAATCGAGTGTGTAGGTATATTATTCCATGTCCAATGGAATTGAAGGTCTTCAAGGAACCCAATGTGACAAACCTCATAATATTGACTATATTCCATATGAAGGGATTATAGTCTTAACATAATGCATGATTTATATGAAGTGGTTTGAGGAATGAATCTATATTATTGTGAAGTCTTTAAGTCTGTAAATTATATTTTAATTTTTAAATTATATGTAAGGAAGGGGAAATTCATGAAATAAAATGGAAAAGACCAAGTAGCAACCAATCTACCTAAAATCTAAGCCAAATCCCAAATCCAAAACAAGAAAGCACAATCAACATGAAAAGAAAATGAATAGCGAAAGTAATCTAAAATCCCCATGTTGAACTTGATTATCTTCCTTGCTTCTCCTCCATTCTTTTCAAGTTGTAAGCTTTCCCTCAGCTTTTGAAGTGTTTGAATACCTACAAGTGACAATGGCTTATAGCAAGAATGTTGGAGAAAATGTGGTTGTAAATCCAAAATGAAAGAGGCAACCTTCTTTTATAGAAAAACTTCTCAAATGGACGGATAAGATCAAAAGTACATAAGATGCCAAGATCAATTGTTGAGGTTTCATGCACTACATAGTAGTGAGCTAGGGACAACTAAGGATAGATGGTCAAGATCCTTTGAAAACTGAAAGCAATCAATGGTTAAGATTCAAATGAGAAAGTGGAGGGAAAGTAGGGAGGAATCAAATAACAATTTTTTATTCATGGAGAAGAAAGTGAGGGAATAAATAATCATTTAGATTATTTATTTGGAATAAAAGGGAAAATGGGCATTTAATTAAATGATTATTGTGCAACCATTTAATTAAATTTGAGGAAATAGGAAAGAGACATTAAATAATTAATTTGGATCAATTATTTAATAATAGATAGAAAGGGCTAAGTGAATAGCTAAATAATTAGAATGATTATTTAACTGTAGATGAAAGGTGAATAATGAATAATTAAATAAATGATGATTTATTTAATTATAGAGAGAAATGTTAGTGATGCAATTAAATAAATATTAGTTTATTTAATTTATCAAAAGAAGAATAAAGAATGAAAGATGAATTAATTAAATAATTAAAATTGTTTTATTAATAGAAGAATGTGATTAAAGAGAAATAATTAGATAATTAAGAATTATTTAATTATGGAGGGAAGAAGAGAGATTAATGCAGAAAAAAGTTGTTTGCAGACCAAGACATTTTTAGTGTCTACATTTTGCCTCTCTTTGACATAATGTGAATGTGAGCTTTGTATCAAAGAATAATTAAGAAAATTCAATTCAGATCATTGCCCTAGCAAAGGTGAGATAAACCCATACCCCCTCAAAAAAAAATTCTAACTTTTGAAAAAAATGAGAAATTATTCCAAATTTAAGCAATTTTGATGCACTAACAATGAAATAATTGAGCTTACAGACCTTCAGGATGTTCACATTAGGGTGTGGACTCAAAATTTTACATATTAGATCAACATGTATGATTGATTGTGGTTCACTTATTAGATACTGAGACATGTATATTTTGATTGAGCCTATGAGCTCCATTTTTTAGATTCATCCTAGTATTGTACTATGACACTGATTTTATATATATATATGCAAGATGCATGATTTTGGTGGCAATTATATGATGAGTTATTTATTATGCACGTTTCTATGATATGATGGATTATGCTATTATGATGTTATGGATTTATATGATTATGAGATGGTTCTACATCTTACAACATGCATTTCTATATGTTTTAATGCATTATGGATGTATGATGTATGGTTTTTTTCTTATATGTGATTCTTTATCTTATGATGCATGGATGGATGCACATGATATCTTTATGTTTATGTGTTCTATATGTAATATTATTATATATGATTATGACATGTTGTGCTTATATGGATGTCTATATGGATGCTTATATGATGAGATGATATCTATGTTTTTGTATTTTCTAATGCATTATGGATGAGTTAATATATTCATGATGATCCCTATGATGCTTTATGATGACGATGCCTATATTCTTCTAACATGATCATGTGTGCAAGATTATTTTGTGTGTCATAGGATGCCATCAAGATGATTGTAGATGTAAGATGTTAGTATGGAGAAGATAGATATTAGTGTAGAATTAGTCCAAGGAAAAGGGATTGATATTCTTGCTTGATAGATGCCAACTTGCATGTTTATCATCACTAGGTGGTAAAAACTATAGAAGTTGGATAAGAAACAACATGGTATGACATACAACAAGGTTTACAATGTCATCCCTTTTCAAAAAATAAACACTCGGTAGACAAGGAATGCCATGACTCATACTAAGGACACAATTGCTCCAGTCTTTTTGTCAAGACAAACCACAATTGCTAGATGCCAACTTCCATGTTTATCATCACTAGGTGGTAAAAAATATAGCAGTTGGATAAGAAAAAACATGGTATGACATACAACAAGGTTTACAATGTCATCCCTTTTCAAAAAAATAAACACTTGGTAGACAAGGAATGCCATGACTCATACTAAGGACACAATTGCTCCAGTCTTTTTATCAAGACAAACCACATACAACAATCAAAAGAAAAGAGGTCATGATCCATCATAACTCCTCTAAATCCTTCTTGGGACATCCTCAAGGTGGCTAGTAACATGACCAAAGACAAATTAAAAAGATAAGACCAACTAGACCAACAAAGTCAACATCCATTTAGATTAGTTGTTAGAATTTTTTTGCTGATAGGATTGATAAGATTGATTGATTGATAAGATCGATTGATTGATAAGGTTGACCAATTGATTAATTGTTTGACTAGATTAATTGATTTACAAGATTGATTAAATGACCAAGATTGATTGTTTGACCAAATTGATTGATCAAAAGGATTGACCAATTGACAAGATTGATTGACCATGCCTAATTTCAAGAAAGACATATCATATATAAGGAAAATGACAAGGTTGAAAAATAACCAATGTCCCAATTTAGGAAGGATTGAGACCATGACTTGGAAAATATTGATGATTAGGCAATTGATCAATTTGGTTTGAAGACTAGTTGGATAGTTGATTTGTTGATTTGTGATTTGGTTTAGAACATTTGTTTGCTTGTGTCAGGAGGAATTGTTGTTAACAAGGGACAACTTATTCTAGGACCAATGACAATAGACCAAGATAGACCTGAAAGACCCTAAAGGACTGACCTATCACCTTGGGGGCTCATCAAAAGATGGCCTTGCCTATGTTATACATGTAGAGACGTTCTAGTTCAACTAACTTTGACCAAAGATGAATCATTATTATGATGTGAATCATGATTGATATGACTCAAAAAAACCCTAAGGGATTGACCTAGTGCCTTGGGGTCTCATTGAAAGATGACCTTGTCTATGTAGCAATGCATAGAGACAACATAGTTTGACTAGACTTGGACTGACACAGACTGACTCTGACTGTGCTTTTTGAATTTTTGAAGTTTTATGATTTTTTTGGATTTTAAAGTTTTATGATTTTTTTGGATTTTTGATGTTTTATGATTATTTTGGATTTTGACATTTTATGTTTTTTTTTTGGATTTTGACATTTTATGATTTTTTTTAGATTTTGACGTTTTATTATTTTTTTGGATTTTGACTTTTTATGATTTTTTTAGATTTTGATGTTTTAAAAGTTGATGCCATGTGTAGGATCTGATAAATACATAGGTTAAAGAAATTCCCCCAATCTAGAATAGGACCAAGTTATTTTGCGTGAGGGAATTGATGGATGCAAAGGATGGTCATGAAAGGAAAAGGATGCTAAATGCCAATAGTTCTCAAGCCATGAGAAGGATGACAAAGCTTTATTATGATAAGTGAAGGATGGTTGGATGAAGGTGAAAAACCAGATAGAATGATGGTAGAAAATAGAGCAAAGACTAACTACACATGGCACTTGTTTAACAAGTTTTCACCATGGTACTTATCCAAAGCACCACCAATGTGATTTTCACTATTGGATGAATTATTTCTCTTTACTTTTTATTTTTTATTTTTTGTTGTCACCAAGACAACTGTTTGCCAAGTTTTCGTTAGGGTGACAATTTTTTTGATATTTTTTGTATTTTTGACTTTTTAAAAGGGAATCTCATGAGGCTATGTGTAATATCTATGAAAGTGCATGTTGTTGATATGTTCAGGTAATGATTCACCTTTAGGAGTAGACAAATGATAAGCACCAGACCCATATGTTGTCATGATGATGTAGGGGCCCAACCAATTAGGTTCAAACCTTCTAGGTTTTTTCTCAATCCATTTGATTCCTAGGATTCTCTTTCAAAACCAAGTCACCAATGTCAAAGTATCTAGCTCAAACTTTCTTATTATAATTGTTATCAATAAGAGTTCACCCGTGTGTAAAAGCAAAAATTCTTTGCAATCCCATGTAACATGGGAAGACTTTCAGGTTGTGGGTACCCTATGTTGAAAGTTAACATCTGGATTATAGGCCAACTTCCTTTATGATTTTCTAATGATGGACTGTAAATGCTGATGGAAAAGGGAAAAGGGATTTAAATGAATGCATGAATTGAACTTTAAAATGGAAGGTGATGCACCTAATGATGAAAAATTTAACCTACAACCTAACTCACATATGACTTTTCAATATTTCTACTTGCACAAAAAAATATGACAACTTAATCACCTGAATGTTTCATACAGAGGCTTTGACAATATATCTCTTTTGAAAGAAAACTCCGTTTTCACAACTAAAATGATAAAGTAATCACATGCACAATGTATTACCTATGAATTTAAGTATTACTGCATACATACACTTATGAAAGAGACAAAAAATTAGAGGTTTGGAAATTGAAACACAATAATCCTCTAATCAGATCCAACACAATGATGATGCCTGAAACCTTGAAGGAAAAACTTGATAATTCTAAAAATAAAAAGGAATTCATCTGCTAATAACAAAGCTAAAATAACCTATAAAGAGCTACTGCAAAATATTAAATGTAAAATATTTGAGTTACAAAATCAATCTCTTCTTTGTAGAAATGCAAAGCAAGAACTAAGAAAAGACTAAGTCCTTTTCTCACTATATACAAAAGATAGAAGAGAATGAGACCGAAAAGAGATGTCAAGCTAATTGAAGTCAAAATATGTGAACTCCAAAGCTATCCACGAGAAAAATAAAAAATTTCTTAAAAAGGGGCCCACCAATGCTGTAAACTGAGTTTAAATAGCTCAAAACTTTGTCTCATAATGTACATAGCTGAAGTGGAACTCGAAATGGCTCTGATGTTTATGGAGGTGGCATTGAAAGTGAATTGAAAGTGAAAATATCCTCCCCACGAGCAAAGATGAAAACCCTCTAAAAGAGGAGTCAAAACATGTAAACTACACTCTGAATGCTGCAAACTCCTCTTAACATGCATGATCAAAACAACTCCAAAACTGATGTAGAACTGAGGTTATGTCTCAGGAATCTCCATAATTTGCATGATTTTAGTCTTTGCATGACTTTGACCTTCAGCTCACCTTTTATTCACTATATGTTAAATATCAAGGTAATTAGTGAAATATTACCTCAATAGTTAATTACATTGTTTTTTTTTAATCTAAATCCATGCAAAAAAGAAATAAGTGAAGTGCTCCTTACTTCAACTCCAAATGGTAATTTGAACTTGATTTAAAATTTCTCCTTCAAAACACATGGGCTCCATTGGTCATTAGATCTATGACTTTACAAGTCAAGACCACAACAATAATTCAAAATGATCTTATTTTAAAATCCAAGGCAAAAATCAATACACATGATTAGGGTGTCGAGTCAAAATACTCGAACCCTATAAGCCCTTAATCATTTTGCATTTTGAAACACCCATTCAAAAACTAGGCCACCATGGTGAGAGCATTAGGGTTTCGAATTGGAATCTTCAGGAGTTAATTAAGTGAAATCTGAAGCATTGGAGCCAAGTTTTACATGCAAAGAGGCTCAAACTTAAGGTAAGTCTGGTCAAAACCCCAAATCATGCTTATAAACTACAATCTATTAAGGTGAAAGCCATAGGTTTGCTTCTTCTGTAACTTTCATTGCACTTGCTTCTTTACCTCTATGGCAAAAAACAAAACTCCATGTTTATTTATTTGGAAAAGAAACTGTTGTTGCTCTTTTTATGGCCGCAACTTGTTGAATTTATCCCATTATGTGTATAATGCAAATGAAAATTTCACAAAAATTTGAAGAGAAAAATGAGTTTCTTCATTCTTGTTTTCTAGACAAAAACCTTCACTCTTTTGTTGGTCATGGCTTTATTCTTTACAATGCCTTGAGGGTTTCACTCTGCTTTGTATTATAGTGTTAAAGCCTTGTGGGTTTTGTTTTCCATTTGCACAAATGAGGGTTTTTTTGTATCTCCCATTCTCAGTCCTTCACTTCCTATGGTTGTGGCCTCAATACATGTCAAAAAATTTCATCATTTTTTCATTGTAGGTCGCGGGTCTTAACTCCATGTGCATGAGAAATTTGGGCTTTCATTTTGAATTTTTTTCTCATTAAAACAGAAAAAGAGAAACCCTTTTCTACTTCCTGCGCAAATTTCATTTCCAAATTATATTCAATGCTTTTCTTGAAGAAGTCTAAAAAGGAATTTTTGTTTGTTTCTCTTAGTGAAAACTGTGGCTTGCATTTACTTCATTAGGGTTCCTCCCATTATGAATGTAATTGAGGGTTTCCTTGTGAGAAATGATGAAATGGTAGGACTCTTTTACTTGTGCTCTGTGCAACATCTTTGTCTGTGGAAAAGAATGAAGGAAAACTCTGTAAAAAATATTTTATCTTTGTAAAAGAACTCCCCTATCTTTGTGCATTCTGATTTTCTCCTTCTATATGTGTATGTAAAATATTTTTGATCTTATGCGCCTCTTGTAAAGAATAAAAGAACTCCGTGAAAACTATTTACTTCTTTATTTCCTTGAGTCCAATGGAGATATAAGTTATAAGTATGTTTGATATTCACTACTCTCTCTTGAAAATCTCTAACCACTATCTAATTTGCATTGTTTCCTCAACTGTGAACAAAGACATTGTATAGGTTCTACAATACTTTAATTATCTTTGCAACTTGCTAAATTCTATATTATTCACTATCATACATTCATTATTGATGATACATTGATGATTCTTTGGTATCTTATGGTGGTTGTGATGAAACCCTCCATGATGTACCCTCTTACTTGTAGTATCTTGCAAAATGATAGTTGTTTTTAAACCTTGCATTGACTTTCCCTATTGTACAGGCATACTTAAATGTGTCTTAGATCTTTTCACTCATGATAATAGCATTTACTTGACTTTTCCGACTGTTTCAATTGTTGTTTTGATTGTGAACTTGAAATATGTATGCCTATTCACTATCACTCAAATGATAATGTACCTTTGCAGTATGCTGGGCTCGACCCTTATGGGAGCCCAATTTTTTCTCACATACTGGAATGTTGAATCCTGATGAACTAGTAATAAAAATGTACCTGTACCTACACACTAAACAAACAAGTTAGATAAAATAGTGGAACTCAATGTTCCTTTTGATGATGATTTTATCTTTCACTTGATGATCTAGCCTTGATTCTTTAGCTTTAATCTAATATGGTTGAATTGGATTGATAGCTCATAGGTTTAAGTTATTCAACTGTTGATAACATATGATGAAACTTTATGTCCTAGGCTCTAACAAACCTATTAATATCTTGTAGGTACACCTAAACCTAGGGAATGAAGGACTGAAGATAGGAGGAAAGCGAAAGATAAAGTTGAAGATAGGAAATCAACACATCATTGAACATGAAATGAAGGATATGATGTTTCATTATATGCTTTCCTCTTCTTATCTTTGGTTGAATAGCTTAGTTCTTATATTTTATCAATGTGGTTTAGTCATTCCCATGGCTTGTGTGGGATTTTTAAACACTCCTTTATCTTCATAGCATGAAACAACAATGTTTATGCAATATTGTATGTTCCTTCATTTCAAAATGAATAAAATACAACACTATGCAATTCTGATGAATCTTTTGTGTTGTGAATTTTGCATAATAAACTGAATCTTATTTGAAATCCTTTATTTGGAATGAACTATCAGCAAAAAATGAATGTATAACCTTTCACCTTAGATGTAACAAACAACTCCAGCTCTACAAAATGTGCTAAAGGTAGAAATTTTGGTAACATTCTAGTGATTTCTGCTAGATGCTTTCCTGCTAAGCATTCAAAATTAGTTACCTTGCTTATGCATTGGGCATGGAGTCCATTTTTCTATCTTTTTGACTCAAAAACCTCTGTAACTCAGCAGAAAACAAAACTAAAAGAAACTAGCATAACTCTGTTCAAGACAGAGTTAGAAAACCATATAGTATTTTCACTTATTGAAAACAAAATTGAAATGAAATGAAACTACTGTGCAATGAGCACTTATTGAAAGTGAAAAATTCTACTCTACTATATACATCTGAAAACTTTTGATCTTCAGTAACACTGTTTGAGGTGAATCCCATTGACAGGGATTGGAAACACCTCACCATCCAGCTTTGAGAGCTAGAATGCATTATGTTGTTTGCATTCTATTATGTTATATGGGCCATCCCACATGGCATCAAACTTTGTATGTTTTCTTGGTCTACTCTTGAGTTCATCCCATTTCAATACCAGATCTCCCTCTCTGAAAGTTCTCAAGACAAATTTTCTATAAAATGTTCTTTTCATCTAAGTTTGATGAACTTCGAAATTCCTTAATGCCTCCCTTCTTGTTTCTTCCAGCTCCAATAGTTGTGCAAGCCTAATTTCCATAGGTTCTTCATTAAGCAATTCTAGTTTCTTGATCATACTTAATGTAAGTAGCTCAACTGAGATAGGAATTTAATCCTCTTTACCATATGTTAGACCATAAGGTGAATTGCCTATTTCTCTTTTAGGTGTTATCCTATCATCCCAAAGAGCTAGTTTCAGCTTCTCATGTTAGGTTCTCTGATTATCCTGGATTGTCTTCTTTATGATCTTTATCAATTTTTTGTTAGTGGACTCTGCTTGTCCATTACCCTATGGGCAATAGTTTGAAGAAGTATTCCAATAAATATTACGCTTTACTAAAACTTTTAAACCTATGAATGCTAAATCATTATCAGAAATTATTGAATCTGGTGTACCAAACTTGGAAACCAAGTCTTGATAAAAAAAATTAAGACAAATGTTTCATTTACATCCTTTAGTGCAATTGCTTCAGTCCACTTTGTGAAGTAGACTGTGCTATTAATATCCATTTATGCCCAACACTTGAAGTTGGGTTTATGGGACCAATGAAGTCAAGTCCCCACTTGTCGAAAGGCTGCTCCACTTGAATTGGATGTAGAGGCAGAGCTGCAAGCTTCTACTTTCCTGCAAACACTACACATTTGTTACATTTTCTTATCCAAGCATGGGAATCTTTAAATAATTCAGACCAATAATACCTTGATCTCATTATCTTTAGAGCTATTGTTCTTGGTGCAAAGTGGCCTCCAGAGGGCCCGTCATGAAATTCTTTCAGAACTTTTTCAATTTGTTCTGGTTCAACACATCCGAGCAAAACATTATGAAAATATCTTTTGTACAAAATTCCATCAATTATAGCATATGGAATGTCTTGAAGCCTGTAATACCTTCATTTGGACTTTTCCAAACCTTTAGGACAGTCACCTATATGTAGATAATGTACCATCTATTGAATCCAATTTGTTGTTGTAACTGGAACAACAACTGGTTCCTCGTTATTAAGCACTGTTTCAGCTTGTTGATTTTCTATGTTGTTGTTTTCTTCATTTCCAACAAGTTGTTCACATAGGCCCTTGCCTCTAATGAGCTTAGTGACCTTAATTTCAATGTCATATTCCATAAATTTTGTGATCTAGCTTGCTCTCTTATCATTAATGTCTTTGCTGAGCATAAAATCTTTTACTGTTGGATGAGCAACCAACACTTGTATTTTGTTATTTGACAACATATGCCTATTTTTTTTAAGGCTTCTTACTACAACTAAAACATTATTTTCAACAAATGAATACTTAGCTTCATAGTCATGCAAAAGTTGACTAAAGAAAGCCACAGGCTACTCTATTCCTTCTTCATTTTGTTGACATAGCATGGCTGAAATTGTATCAATACTCCCAAATGCATATAGAATGAAATCCTTATCAAAATTTGGGTTAATAAGAGTTGGGGCTGCTATAAGTGCCTCTTTTATTTGTTCAAAACTATTCCTACCTTCCTTTGTCCAGTTGAATTAAATTTTTTTCTTCAGCATGGTTGTAAGCTGCAATAAAGTTGTAATGTTAGGAATGAATCTCCTAACGAAATTAATCCTACCTAAGAAACTCTACAAACCTTTCTTATGTGCAGGCAGTGGTAAAGGTAAAATAGCTATGATTATTTTTGGGTCAATGGTGATACTGTGCTTTGAAACAATATGACATAGAAGCTTCCCTTCATGGACTACAAAAATGCTCTTTTGGGGGTTTAAAGACACCCTGTACTCTCTACATCTTTCAATGATCTACCTTAAATGAAAAAAGTGTTTGTCAGCCTTCTTTGAAAATATAGTAATATCATCTAAGTACACAAGAAAAAACTTGTCAATAATGCCTTGAAAGGCCATATCCATTTATGTTTGAAACATTTCCCTTGCATTAGACAATTTGAAGGGCATCTTTTTGTAAGCCATAGTACCCCACTTGGTGGTAAAGGCTGTTTTGAAATGGTCTTCTTCTTAAACCAAAATTTGGTTATACCCTGAATAACCGTCCAACAATGAAAACCTTTCTGAACTTGAAACAACCTGCAATATTTTCTCCATTGAAGGGAGCAGATAGTGATCTTTGAGTGAAGCTCTATTTAGACCATGAAAATCCACACACAACCTTATCTCTCCATTCTTCTTCCTGACAGGCACCAAGTTGGAAACCCAAGAGGTATGCTTTATCAGAAAGATAATACTACCTTCAATCAACTTGTTTAACTCTATTTTCATAAGGTGTTCCATCTTGGGATTTAGTGGCATTTGCTTCTATCTCACTAGTTTTGAGTTGGGTTCTAGTTCAATTGTTTGTTGGGCTAACTCAGGGTTAAAACCCTTCAGATCTCCATACTTCCAAGCGAATATGTCATTGAATTCTTGGAAAATCAAGACAAAGGCTTCGTGTTCTTCTTTGGTATAGACTTTTCCAAGCTTAAGAAGGTTATCTTTGAATATTTCAATTGGTTCATAGTGTTCCTCTTTCACTGTTATGCTGGATTTGTCTTTTCTAACCTGAACATTAGTGTTGAAAATTGATTCAAGGGTCACCAATCCCTTAGGAAGCTTATTAGACTTCAGTTGCAAGATCTAATTCTCATATTGTTGCTCAATCTTTTGTTGGTTTCTAGTAGAAAATTCTGCTTCTTCTATTAGAAAAACTGATTATTTGCTCATCACTATCAAAAACCTGCCAACTAATGTTATTATTAGGTACAACTGGTCTTACTACCACCTTTACATATCATTGTACCTCAACATTGTGTATATCAGTTGGTATGTCATATTGTGATCCTATGGTAGCAAGCCTATCCGCCTCTTTATTCAGACTTCTAGGAATAGACAACAAATTAAAAGCATTAAATTCTTCTATTAAATCCCAAGTTTTGTCCTTATATAGATTCAAAAAATATTTTTTAGTTACATTCAGGTTTCTTACTTGATTTGTTATCAGCTCAAAATCACTGAATACCTATAGACATTTGATACCTTTCTTTCTGGCCCACTCTAGGCCATGAATTAATGCCTCATACTCAGTTATATTGTTAGAACAACTGAAAGAAAAGTGAAGTGCTGAAAAATACCTCTCTCCATCAGGTGAAATGAGCATGGATCCTCCACCAGCACCTACTTTACTCCTTGAACCATCATAATATAGCTTCCAAAGCTGCTCAATTTGTTGTTCTGGTTGTATTTCCTCTTTGACTAGATTTGGAATAATCACATTAGGCTCTCGAATCATGTAAATTCCCAGACCTACTTCGTCCTTGTGGCTAAATGGATCAACCTCATGATTCTCGGCTGCCAACTCATCTAAGTTTATGTCGGGTATGCCTTCAATGGGTAGAATGGGGTCAAGGGTCATGGATTGATCCTCATACTCATGAATGGCTAGGTTTGCATTTATAGGATTTGCAACATAAGGCTCAATATGGTCTTTAGCTTGTGGCTTTGATTTGATAGTCACTCTAGTACCATATATGGTCCTAAAACACATATGATACCAATCTTATGATAAATATCCACCTAACTTTGTCGTAAAATCTCTCAAAAGGAAAATGGCGAAGAATGGTGGCAGATCAATGACATATATCTCGAGGAATCAAAAAGTTGGGACAAGCATACAATGTAAGAGGAAAACTTTTGATAACTCCAACAGACTTAATGGTTGTACTATCTAATTGGACTACCCCTTTTGACAATGGCTCATATTCAAGTCTTATCTTATCTACCAGCTGTTTGGGGATAACAGAGTTGCTTGTTCCTGAATCTATCATACAATTATGCACTATGCTATCACCAATAATTAAACTGACATAAAATGGTGGTGGTTTTACCTCTTGTGTTGGATGTTCTTTCTTGCTTTTAGAACCGTTTGCAAAGACATGAGGCTGCTCCTTAACATGTTCATCAAAAATTGAAATTTTAGCCAATGCTTCTTGTAGTAAGTCCTTTTGTCTAGGTATGTGCAATGCATCAAGCATGGGCATGATGACTGTTTCTTTCTTCATATGATCAACTATATTAAATGCTAGAAAACTCACCTTTTTCTACAATTTCAGAACAACAACCTCTATTTGTGTTGTTAAAGGTTTTGATTGAATTTTTGGTTGTCCCTTTGCTGGTACAACCTGCTGTCTTGGTAAAATTTGAATGTTTTTGGCTGTAGAAGGTTGAAATTGCCCCTATTGGGTTATAGAAGCTTGATTTTTCTGTGAAATAGCTTGTTTTTTATCCTTTTCTGCTTATTGTTCACTAGAAATATCTTGCTATCTCAGGTCAAAAACCCTCTTTTTTGACCTCGTATTGGCTGCAATGGAGGTAGATGATTGACTCATCCCTTGTGCATGATTAACTCCACAAAATTCACTACCTTGCTAGTTCATCATGGCAACATCAAGATCATTCTGCTATGTTTGATTGTCTTGTTGATCATTCTTCTCCTTTGTTGTTTTCTCAGAAGCAGCAAAATTGCTCTGTACCATAAGAGCCTAATTAATCACCTTGTTCATACAAGTAGCCTGATTATGATGCTAATTACATGGATAGCACCACACATAATCTTGTTCGAAGTCATTTTGCATAGGTACAAGCTCTTTAGAAGAGCTGGCAACATTCTAATTATATGGTTGATTAGGCCTAGTATTGAAATTTCTTTTATGTCCTTGGTAGTCAACCTGATAAGGTGGTCTATTTGCTTGAAAGGGTGCTTGATAAGGTTTGTAATTCTAGTTTTGCTGATTTTTTAGGCTCACTAAGTCATTGCTTACTGTTTTTAGCAATTTATCCATCTGTTGTTAGGTACCCCTAAGCTCATGCAAGTTTGAATTTGCTGGAACAACACTATTTTGAATAGTAGTTTGAAATCCTAAGGCTAGAACAATAGGTAATAGGGATATAGGAGGTACTTGAATGGTCATTAATTGTTGAATATCTAGGAAAATAGGCATAGGAGGCCTAGGTGCAATCTTACCAGCCTGTATTAAGTTGTTCTCAGCTCTAATATATATCTCATAGGCTGCTGGAAGGGTTATTCCTCCCATAGACTAGATCAAAAGTGCAATATCACTATTAATTGCTCTAAGATAATACAAGAAAGCATGATCTACTGAAGGTCTTACCATGAATGGAATTCTGTCCCAAGTTCTCTGAAAATAGAAATTAAAATCTATCATTTTTTCTTGTGGTGCTCTCTTGATAGTCATCATTTGTTCAACTAGAGATAGATGATCAGATTTGTCAAAAAATTGCTTGCTTAACTTGTCTCCCAAATCATCCCATGATGTAATAGAATTCACCAGTAAGCCTTTGAACCATTGGAGTGCTTTACCTTTGAATGAAGTTGCTAAAAGTATCAACTCTACATTCTCTTATGTAATGTGATGGACTCCACAAAGTGAAGCCACGTCCCTTATGTGTTTAATTGGTGTAGTACGATCCTCACTAGTGAAAGTAGGCAGAATTTTAAGTGCAGCTACCAGTATGTCATCATGTTGAGCCAAATTCAATGGGCTTCCCCTATTAAATGATATAAACACATGTGCTTTGGCCATTGGACCTGCTTGGACTCTCAAATTTGGTACTTGTAGTACAAGACGTACTATTGGAAAAATTGGTAAAAAACTTGCAAATTTGAAACTAGGAGGTGTAGAGTGGGATCTCGATGTTGAATGTGATCTTGATCTCCTTAACCTTCTTGTTATTTTTCCTTTCCTCTTTGGTTACGATAGTTGCAAGTATTCAAATAGATCAACACTTCCTCTTGTTTGAACTATGCTCATGTGCTACTAAATCTACAATTAAAACCAAGTAAAATGGAGTCTCCAAATAATATATTATAACCTCTAATAGGTAAAACATACTGTAATTCTGAAAACAACATCTTAAAAGATTTGAATGCTTTCACTAAAGTGATCTTCAAAGTCCCATCAGGCATGCCAAAATCTGTTATCAATAGGAGTGCACTTGTGTGTAAAAGAAAAAATCCTTTGCAATCCTATGTAACATGGGAAAAATTTCAAGTTGTGGGTACTATGTTGAAAGTTAACCTTCGGATTATAGGCCGGCTTCCTTTATGATTTTCTAATGATGGACTGTAAATTTTGATGGAAAAGGGCAGAAGTCTTTAAATGAATGCATGAACTGAACTTTAAAATGGAAGGTGATGCACCTAATGATGAAAAACTTAATTTGCAACCTTTCTCGCACATGAATTTTCAATATTTCTACTTGCACAACCAAATCTGACAACTTAATCACCTTAATGTTTCATACAGAGGCTTTGACATAATATCTCTTTCGAAGGAAAACTCAATTTTCACAACTAAAATGATAAAGTAATCACATGCACAATGTATAACCTGTGAATTTAAGTATTACTGCATACATACACTTATGAAAGAGACACAAAATTAGAGGTTTCAAAATTGAAGCACAATGATCCTCTAATCAGATCCAACACAATTATGATGCCTAAAATCTTGAAGGAAAAACTTGATAATACTGAAAATCAAAAGGAATTCATCTGCTAATAACAAAGCTAAAATAACCTATAAAGAGTTGTTGCATAATATTAACTGTAAAATATTTGAGTTACAAAATCAATCTCTTCTTTGTAGAAATGTAAAGGCAAAACTATTAAGAACTGAGAAAAGACTAAGTCTTTTTCTCAATATATACAAAAGATAGAAGAGAATGAGACCAAAAAGAGATGTTGAGCTAATTGAAGTTAAAACATGTGAACTCCAAATTTATCCACGATCAAAATTGAATCTTCCTAAAAAAGGGGCCCACCAATGTTGTAAACTGAGCTTAAACAACTCAAAACTCTATCTCATACTTTATGTAATTGAAGTGGAAGTCGAAATGGCTTTGATGTTCATGGAGGTGGCACTGAAAGTGAAAATATCCTCCCCACGAGCAAAGATGAAAACCCTCTAAAAGAGGAGTCAAAACTAATGTAAACTGCACTATGAATGTTGCAAACTCCTCCTCTTAACGTGCACGATCAAAACAACTCCAAAACTGATATAGAACTAAGGTTATGTCTCAAGAATCTCCATAATTTGCATGATTTTAGTCTTTTCATGACTTTGACCTTCAATTGGCTTTCACTTATATTCCTTGCATGGGTTTTGGAAAAGGCAACCATTTAATTAAATATTAAAGGTAATCATTCAATGATTATTTTAATTTAATATTAGATAGCTCACGTTTTATTCACTATATGTTAAATATCAAGGTAATTATTGAAATATTACTTCAATATTTAATTACATTGCTTGTTTTAATCTAACTCCATGCAAAAAAGAAATAAGTGAAGTGCTCCTTCAACTCCAAATGGTAATTTGAACTTGATTTACAAGTTCTCCTTCAAAACACATGGGCTCCATTGGTCATTAGATCTATGACTTTACAAGTCAAGACCACAACAATAATTTGAAATGATCTTATTTTAAAATGCAAGGAAAAAATCAATAAAAATGATTAGGGCATCGATTCAAAACACTCGAACCCTAAAATCCCTTAATCAGTTTGCATTTTGAAACACCCATTCAACAGTTGCACTGCATGGTGAGAGCACTGGGGTATTGAATTGGAAGCTTTGGGAGTTAACTAGGAGAAATCTAGAGTATTGGAGCTGAGTTCTACATGCAAAGAGGCTGAAACTGAAGGTAAGTCTGTTCAAAACCCCAAATCATGCTTGTAAACTACAATGTATTAAGGTGAACACCATGGGTTTTCTTCTTCTTAACTTTCATTGCACTTGCTTCTTTACATCTGTGGCAAAAAACAAAATTCCATGTTTATTTGTTTGCAAAAGAAACTGTTGTTTCTCTTTTTATGGTTGTGGCTTGTTGAATTTATCCCATTCTATGTATAATGCAGATGAAACTTTCACAAAAATATGAAGAGAAAAAATGAGTTTCTTCATTCTTGTTTTCTGGACAAAAACATTCATTCTTTTGTTGGTCATGTCTTTATTCTTTACAATGCCTTTAGGGTTTCACTCTGCTTTGTATTATAGCATTAAAGCCTTCTAGGTTTTATTTTCCATTTGCACAAATGAGGGTTTTTTTGTATCTCCCACGCTCGGCCCTTCACTTTCTATGGCTATGGCCTCAATACATGTTGAAAATTTTCATCATTTTTTTATTGCACGTTGCGGGTCTCAACTCCATGTGCATGAGAAATTTGGGTTTTCAGTTTGAAATTTTTTCTAATTTAAACAGAAAAAGAGAAACCCTTTTCTACTTCCTACGTAAATTTCATTTCCAGATTATATTCAATTCTTTTCTTGAACAAGAAAAAGGAATTTTTGTTTGTTTCTCTTAGTGAAAATCGTGGCTTGCATTTACTTCATCTAGGTTCCTCCCATTATGAATGAGTTTGAGGGTTTCCTTGTGAGAAATGATGAAATGGTAGGACTCTTTTACTTGTGCTCTGTGCAACATCTTTGTCTATGTAAAAGAATAAAGGAAAACTCTGTAAAAAGCTTTTATCTCTATAAAAGAACTCCCCTCTCTTTGTGTATTTTGATTTTCTCCTTCTATATTCTTATGTAAAATCTTTTGAATCTTATGCGCCTCTTGTAAAAGAATAAAAGAACTCCATGAAAACTCTTTACTTCTTTATTTCCTTGAGTGCAATGGAGATATAAGTTATAAGTGTGTTTGATATTCACCGCTCTTTCTTGAAAATATCTAACCAATGTCTAATATGCATTGTTTCCTCAACTATGAACAAAGACACTATACGGGTTCTGCAATACTTTAATTATCTTTGCACCTTGCTATTTTATTATTCACTATCATACATTAATGATTGATGATACATTGATGATTTTTTGGTATATTATGGTGGTTGTGATGAAACCCTCCATGATGTACCCTCTTACTTGTAGCAACTTACAAAATGACAGTTATTTTTAAACCTTGCATTGACTGTCCCTATTGTACATGAATACTTAAATGTGTCTTTGATCTTTGCACTCATGATAATAGCATTTACTTGACTTTTCTGACTATTTCAATTGTTGTTTTGATTGTGAACTTGAAATATGTATGCCTATTCACTATCACTCAAATGATAATGTACCTTTGCAGTATGCTGGGCTTGACCCTTGTGGGAGCCCAATTTTTCCCCACATACTAAAATGTTGAATCTTGATGAACCAATAATGAAAATGTGCCTATACCTACACACTAAATAAACAAGTTAGATAAAATAGTGGAACTCAATGTTCCTTTTGATGATGATTTTTTCTTTCACTTGATGATCTAGTCTTGATTCTTTAGCTTTAATCTGATATGGCTGAATTGGATTGATAACTCATAGGTTTAAGTTATTCAACTGTTGATAACATATGATGAAACTTTATGTCTCGAGCTCTAACAAACCTCTTAACATCTTGCAAGTACACCTGAACCTAGGGTATGAAGGATTGAAGATCGGAGGAAAGAGAAGGACAGAGCTAAAGATAGGAAATCAACACATCATTGAACATGCAATGAAGAATATGATGTTTCATTATATGCTTTCTTCTTCTTATCTTTAGTTGAATAGCTTAGCTCTTATTTTTTATTAATGTGGTTTAGTCATTCCCATGACTCATGTGGGATTTTTAAACACTCCTTTATCTTCACACCATGAAACAATGTGTATGCAATCTTGTATGTTCCTTCATTTCAAAATGAATAAAATACATCACTATGCAATTCTGATGAATCTTCTGTGTTGTGAATTTTGTATAATAAACTGAATCTTATTTGAAATTCTTTATTTGTTGGAAAAAACTAAATATACCTTTCACCTTAGATGTAACAAACAATTCCAGCTCTACCAAAATGAGCTGAAGGTAGAAATTTTGGTAACAATAATTGCATCAAACATGGTTCTAATATGCCTATAAATGGGCTATGGAATTATATCTTTTCTCATCCAATAACTCAATCTCATGCAAACGGGCTATATGATACTCTTCTTCATCAATAAACTATTGCATGGATACCCTGAAAGAAGGTAACTCGACCTCAATGGGAAGAATAGCTTTGGACCCAAAGACAAGGGAATATGGAGTGGCACTTGTGGGAGTATGGATACTAGTGTGATACGCCCATAATGGAGGATTGAGTTGGACATGCCAATCACAACCAGTTTCATTGAAAGTCTTCTTTAATATTTGAAGTAAAGTCTTATTGGATGCCTTAGCTTGAATGTTTCCCTTGGGATAGTAGGGAGTGGAAAAATGATGTTGGATATGAAACTTTTCACATAACTCTTAGATATCTTGATTCTTAAAGGGGTGACCATTATCTCTAATGATGGATTGAGGAACACCATACCAACATATGATGTAGTTAAGAATAAATTTAGATATTTTCTTTCCAGTAATGTAGGTCATTGAAACATCAAAATGACTTAAATCCATTTAGTGAAGTATTCAGTTGAAATAAGGATAAACTTGTGTCCATTAGCAGAGGTAGGGTGAATCTTTCCCATGAGCCTGAGTCACCATTGAGAGAAGCACCAAGGGGATGTAAGTGGGTGCAGCTCTTGAGTAGGTGCGTGTACAAGATCTCCATGTATTTGACATTGGCGACACTTCTTTGCAAAGTAGTAGGCATCACGTTTCTTTTTAGGACAATAGTATCCCATTCACATAAGTTTCTTAGCTAGAATAGGACCAGAAGAGTGAGATCCATATCTACCATTGTGTACCTCTTATAAGGATTTTTGTGCTTCATATGAGTCTACATTTGAGAAGGGTGCTATCTAGGCTATGATGGTAAAGTGCATCACCGATGATGACGTATTTGGAGGCTTACCAAATAAAGGTTTTTTGTTGGTTTGTGGACACGTCAGAAGGGATAATCTAGTCATGCACTTGTAGTTATAGAAGTCTTTGTACCAAGAAGATTCAAGACCAACAATTCCACACATGAGTTTTGATTTGGGGACTTTGAATGAAGGGATCAACAACTATTCCACCAAGAACTCATATTATGAGGCATTATTGGGAATATCCAAGAGATATCCAATGGTTTCAATTGCATCACTTGCCTTGTTCTAAATCCTCAAAATTTTCTCAAAAGAAATATTATTGAAGTCAACTTAAAACTATCCACCATGCACTTATAAGGGGTAAGCTTCTCTTCCTTTGAATCATAGTCATCATTCACTTGTCGGATAACCAATTGAGAATCATAAAACTATCCACCATGCACTTATAAGGGGTAAGCTTCTCGTCCTTTGTATCATAGTCACCATTGACTTGAAGATTCTAGATTTTCCACTTGATTGTGATGCATAGTCTTGTCAATAATGCTTCATACTCAAACATATTATTCATGCACAAGAATGCTATTCTATATGACTTAGGAATGGATTCCCCTCGAGGTGTGATAAAAATAATTCCAACCCCTAAACCATGATTTGTATAAGACCCATCAAATTACAATTTCCACATTGTAGGAGTCTCTATTGCAAAGATAGACTCATAAAGAAAGTCAGACACCAGAGGATGATCTGCTATTATTGTTGCATCTACAAGTTGATCAGCTATCACTTGTCCTTTTATTGCCTTACGATCAACATAATCTATGTCATACTCACTCAAAATCATGACCCACTTTTCTTGTCGACCTGTCAAAGATGCTTTGCTCAATAGACACTTCAAAGGATCAATCTTAGCTATAATTTTTTTTTTGTGATTTAACATATAATATCTCAGCTTCTATGTGGGAAAAAACAACTAAAAGGCACACTCTTTTAATGGGACTTTAGTTAATCTCATATCCCACTAGAGTTTGAATGATATAGTAGATATCTCTCTCTTTTACATCATTTTCATTTTGTGCTAGTAATGCCCCCAATGCTCAAGTGGTGCAGGAGCACCTTGCTCACAAATGCCTTCAAAAGGCTAAATTTCAAAAATTGAATCTTTCAATATAAAATGTATGTAAAATCATTTTAAAAGGTCTTGGGTGGTTATATTTTAATATATTTAAAGTCACTAATGGGTTGGTTGAGTCATTTTGTTGCAAAAGTTGCAAAACATGTAAAATTACAAAAGTGCAAAATGTGAACAAAAACAAGAATATGAAGAGTCAATTGGTTGTAAAGGGTAGTTAATTAGTTGGAAATGAAGGGGCAGTAATTATTTATGTTTTAAGCATCTATTTAAGCCTTGAAGAGGCGAACCAAAAGAAGGCAATGTAAATTGGAATCAATTTTGTCAATTTCAATACCTTGTTTTGAAGTTTTAACAGTTTTCTCTTTGTTTCCAGGCCTTGTACGGAATATTACGGCCTGTAAACTTTGTAAAAGTAGTTTTATGGTGTAGGTTATTGAATAAGCTTTCCATTGGTTCAAGTCTCACTCATTTTTATTGAGTAATAAGAAAGTTATGATGATTTTTGTGTAGACAGACAGTTCAGAAAACATTTTTCAGAAATTGCAGTCAGAAAACATGTTGGTACGGACAAGTACGGAATGGTACAGACTTAAAAATTGGATATATGGAAAGATATTGATGTGGTGGAAAAACTTTATTCTTACCAGTAATTTTTATAATTCCATTTAAGGGGTCAAACAAGTCATTTCCTAAAAACTGTTATGAACATAGGGTTTTTGGGGTTGCATACAAAAAAATGTGATTTCTTCTAATTTGTATGGTGGAAACTTCAAAAAATTTGTGGAAAGATTCATTTTGAGGTGTTCTTACTATATCCAAGGTTTCGGAGAATTTGAATAAGCTTTGATATATTTTTGGTGATGCCCTAGGCTGCCCTAGTTGTTAAAATTGCATGTTTTGGGTGAATTTGAGAGGTTCAAGGATTGAAAAGTGTGAAATCTTTTGGGGAAGCAATTTTTGATGATTGTTTGAGTTTGCGCAGACATATTCCTGTATGATTGAAGGTGTGGCAAGTTGGTATGAGGTTTAGAAAACATACTTTCTACAAACCCTCATTGAACGGAGCTTTGTTCAAGCCTTGAGTATGGGTTTTTGTATTTGCTGCTTTAATAGATGATTTTTCTTGAGAAAGATGATTGAGTTGATGGTTTTATGAGTTGATTCAATGCTGCCTCTAGTTATTTGTGGTTTTGGAGTTGATTTGAGGGTACATGCTTTGTTATATCAACCTCTTTGGAGCCTTATTTCTCAAGAATGAGTAGTTGAAATTGTCTCAAAGAAAGAGTATTCTATTTCATGAACTAGGTTGGATGTTGTGAACCTTTGTCTCTGCAACAAATGTATCAGAGCTAGCTGATCTGGGTTGTTAAGTTATTGTTATTGAGTTTGGTTGTAGGTGCTTGGTCCATCTAACTGCAAAGAGGAAAGTTTATGAGTTGTGTGTTGGCAGACGAAGAAAGGTCTGTGGTCACCATCCTCCAATGGAGATTAAGCTGGGTAGAAGGTGGAGAGGAAAAGAGAGAGAGACATCTTCTAGGATCTATTGTTGGGTAGATGGATGGTTTGTTGAGTTCGTGTTTGATTTTGTGTTTGCAGGTTAAAGAGAGATGGATAGTTTTCTGAAGAAGCACTTGAGTTTGCAGCCTAAAGAGTACTCCACTGATGGGAGTAGATGAGAAGTTGAACAAAGGATTGGTTAGAGAAGACAAGGAAAAGACAAATGAAGATGAAGAAGGAACAAAGAACAAGATTAATTTGTTTTACAGGTACAAGAATGTTTCCAAGGGACTTGGAAAGTTTTGCTGGTTGGTTGTATGGTGCAGGAGCACCTTGCTCACAAATGCCTTCAAAAGGCTAAATTTCAAAAATTGAATCTTTGAATGTAAAATGTATGTAAAATAATTTTAAAAGGTCTTGGGTGGTTATATTTTAATATATTTAAAGTCACTAATGGGTTGGTTGAGTCATTTTGTTGCAAAAGTTGCAAAACATGTAAAATTGCAAAAGTGCAAAATGTGAGCAAAAGCAAGAATATGAAGAGTCAATTGGTTGTAAAGAGTAGTTAATTAGTTGGAAATGAAGGGGCAGTAATTATTTATGTTGTAAGCATCTATTTAAGCCTTGAAGAGGCGAACCAAAAGAAGGCAATGTAAATTGGAATCAATTTTGTCAATTTCAATACCTTGTTTTGAAGTTTTAACAGTTTTCTCCTTGTTTCCAGGCCTTGTACGAAATAGTACAGCATGGAAACTTTGTAAAAGTAGTTTTATGGTGTAGGTTATTGAATAAGCTTTCCATTGGTTCAAGTCTCACTCATTTTCATTGAGTAATAAGAAAGTTATGATGATTTTTGTGTAGACAGGCAGTTCAGAAAATATTTTTCAGAAATTGCAGTCAGAAAACATGTTGGTACGGACAAGTTCGGAATGGTACAGACTTAAACTTGGATATATGGAAAGATATTGATGTGGTGGAAAAACTTTATTTTTACCAGTAATTTTTATAATGCCATTTAAGGGGTCAAACAAGTCATTTCCTAAAAACTGTTATGAACATAGGGTTTTTGGGGTTGCATACAAAAAAATGTGATTTCTTCTAATTTGTATGGTGGAAACTTCAATAAATTTGTGGAAAGATTCATTTTGAGGTGTTCTTACTATATCCAATGTTTCGGAGAATTTGAATAAGGTTTGATATATTTTTGGTGATGCCCTAGGCTGCCCTAGTTGTTAAAATTGCATGTTTTGGGTGAATTTGAGAGGTTCAAGAATGGAAAAGTGTGAAATCTTTTGGGGAAGCAATTTTTGATGATTGTTTGAGTTTGTGTGGACATATTCCTATATGATTCAAGGTGTGACAAGTTGGTATGAGGTTTAGAAAACATACTTTCTACAAACCCTCATTGAACGGAGCTTTGTTCAAGCCTTGAGTATGGGTTTTTGTATTTGCTGCTTTAATAGATGATTTTTCTTGAGAAAGATGATTGAGTTGATAGTTTTATGAGTTGATTCAATGCTGCCTCTATTTATTTGTGGTTTTGGAGTTGATTTGAGGGTACATGCTTTGTTATATCAACCTCTTTGGAGCCTTATTTCTCAAGAATGAGTAGTTGAAATTGTCTCAAAGAAAGAGTATTCTATTTCATGAACTAGGTTGGATGTTGTGAACCTTTGTCTCTGCATCAAATTGGTATCAGAGCTAGCTGATCTGGGTTGTTGAGTTATTGTTATTGAGTTTGGTTGTAGGTGCTTGGTCCATCTAACTGCAAAGAGGAAAGTTTATGAGTTGTGTGTTGGCAGACGAAGAAAGGTTTGTGGTCACCATCCTCCAATGGAGATTAAGCTGGGTAGAAGGTGGAGAGGAAAAGAGAGAGAGACATCTTCCAGGATCTATTGTTGGGTAGATGGATGGTTTGTTGAGTTCGTGTTTGAGTTTGTGTTTGCAGGTTAAAGAGAGATGGATAGTTTTCTGAAGAAGCACTTGAGTTTGCAGCCTAAAGAGTACTCCACTGATGGGAGTAGATGAGAAGTTGAACAAAGGATTGGTTAGAGAAGACAAGGAAAAGACAAATGAAGATGAAGAAGGAACAAAGAACAAGGAAGATTAATTTGTTTTACAGGTACAAGAATGTTTCCAAGGGACTTGGAAAGTTTTGCTGGTTGGTTGTATGGTGCAGGAGCACCTTGCTCACAAATGCCTTCAAAAGGCTAAATTTCAAAAATTGAATCTTTGAATGTAAAATGTATGTAAAATCATTTTAAAAGGTCTTGGGTGGTTATATTTTAATATATTTAAAGTCACTAATGGGTTGGTTGAGTCATTTTGTTGCAAAAGTTGCAAAACATGTAAAATTGCAAAAGTGCAAAATGTGAACAAAAGCAAGAATATGAAGAGTCAATTGGTTGTAAAGGGTAGTTAATTAGTTGGAAATGAAGGGGCAGTAATTATTTATGTTGTAAGCATCTATTTAAGCCTTGAAGAGGCGAACCAAAAGAAGGCAATGTAAATTGGAATCAATTTTGTCAATTTCAATACCTTGTTTTGAAGTTTTAACAGTTTTCTCCTTGTTTCCAGGCCTTGTACGGAATAGTACGGCCTTGAAACTTTGTAAAAGTAGTTTTATGGTGTAGGTTATTGAATAAGCTTTCCATTGGTTCAAGTCTCACTCATTTTTATTGGGTAATAAGAAAGTTATGATGATTTTTGTGTAGACAGGCAGTTCAGAAAACATTTTTCAGAAATTGCAGTCAGAAAACATGTTGGTACGGACAAGTACGGAATGATACAGACTTAAAAATTGGATATATGGAAAGATATTGATGTGGTGGAAAAACTTTATTCTTACCAGTAATTTTTATAATGCCATTTAAGGGGTCAAACAAGTCATTTCCTAAAAACTATTATGAACATAGGGTTTTTGGGGTTGCATACAAAAAAATGTGATTTCTTCTAATTTGTATGGTGGAAACTTCAAAAAATTTGTGGAAAGATTCATTTTGAGGTTTTCTTACTATATCCAATGTTTTGGAGAATTTGAATAAGGTTTGATATATTTTTGGTGATGCCCTAGGCTGCCCTAGTTGTTAAAATTGCATGTTTTGGGTGAATTTGAGAGGTTCAAGGATGGAAAAGTGTGAAATCTTTTGGGGAAGCAATTTTTGATGATTGTTTGAGTTTGTGCAGACATATTCTTGTATGATTGAAGGTGTGGCAAGTTGGTATGAGGTTTAGAAAACATACTTTCTACAAACCCTCATTGAATGGAGCTTTGTTCAAGCCTTGAGTATGGGTTTTTGTATTTGCTACTTGAATAGATGATTTTTCTTGAGAAAGATGATTGAGTTGATGGTTTTATGAGTTTATTCAATGCTTCCTCTAGTTATTTGTGGTTTTGGAGTTGATTTGAGGGTACATGCTTTGTTATATCGACCTCTTTGGAGCCTTATTTCTCAAGAATGAGTAGTTGAAATTGTCTCAAAGAAAGAGTATTCTATTTCATGAACTAGGTTGGATGTTGTGAACCTTTGTCTCTGCATCATGAAGTGGTGGTTGATATGTATAAGATTAACTTTATTCCATCAATAGGAGGCATGAGAACTAGAGGGGTCAATATATAGTCTTTTATTTGTTGAAATTCCTCTTGACAATGCTCGGTCCATATGAAGGGAATTTCTTCGTGCATTAAGTGTTGATGGAGGAATCTTGTTTGCTAGTTGGGCAATAAACCTTTGAATTGACTACAATCTTCCTTGTATAGTTTTCAATTGACTTATGTTGGTAGGTGGGGGCATGCCTATGATTGATTTTACCTTTGTAGAATCAATTTTAATTCCTCTACTAGACTATATATCCCAATAGTTTTCCTGATTGGACCCCAAACACACACTTCTTTGGATTTATCCTAACTTTATCATTGTCATGGAGATTGCAGTTGGATACTAAGTTTAAATGCTCAAAATATCATGAAACATGGATACACCTTCGAGCCTGTGGGTATGCTCATAGAAAAAATGAATCTCCAGATTACGGGTTGGTTCCCTTTTGATTTTCTAATGAATTAATATTTTTTTTTATGGAAAAGGGAAATAAGGCTTTAAAATGAATGGAAAAAATGAACCTAAAAGGATACTGATGCACCTATATGAATTATGAAAATGCAATTTGATTCACAAGTACCCCTCAATATATCTATTTTGCACAACCTAATTTGAATAGCTAAAACACATAAGTGATTCACACAAAAGGGCTTGACAATTTTATCCTTCTTGAAAGAAAAGCAATTTTTTCACAACTAGAAAGATAAAAACTAATCTTTTGCACAATATATGACCTATGAGATTGAACTGAAAGTGTGTACATGAACTTATGAATGAGACGGAAAAATTAGAGGTTTTAGATTTAAACACAATAGATTTCTCTAAAATCATACATAAAATATGACACCTGAAATCTAGAAGGAAAATACTTGATCTTTTATCGAAAAGTAAAAGGAATTTCGATGCAAATAACAAAGTAAAATAACCTATAAAAACGATGATGTATATTGAGTAAAAACTAAGTTACAAGATCAATCTTTCTTTGCAGAATGCAAAGGCAAAGAAGCAAGAACTAAGGGAAAAGATAATTTTTTTATATATACAAAAGATGACTCCAAAGTGCCAAGAGGTGGCACTTGTAGTTAAATCAGCATAAAAAATATCTCCAGAAACTTCTCCCATGAGCAAAGATGAAAACCCTAAAAAATAGGAGTCAAAACTGAAGCAATTTGAGCAAAAGTAGGCTCAAACTCACTGTCACAATCAGTTTGACTAAAATTGACCCTAGAATCATGCCACCGACTGAAAATGAGACTCAAAAATCTCTTGTTGAGCTCCACTTCAAATTTTTCATGATTTGAGGACTTCAAAGGCAAGCTAATTATCTCCACCTCCTGATTTTTTGCATGACTTTGGGATGAAGGTAATTAATTTGAACAAATAGTAAAGTAAGCAAAAATGATTTACTTTACTAGGTGTTGTGGATCTACTCAACTTTTGTATTTTCATGACAAATAATAAAGTAATTTATTATTTGTTTACATTATGCATTGATTTCAAAATCATACAAAAATTGAGGGGAATTATTGATGTTTGAGTTTGAGAATCATGCAAAAGTGCTGGAAATACAAGGATAGACAACTGAGAGGGGGCGGGGTGAATCAGTTGTCACTAATTATTTAAAATTTTCAAACTTAACTTAATCTTAGATCTGATACATGAATAATAAACCATAAACAATCAACACATCAGAAACATAGAGAACACCAATATTTTTTACGTGGAAACCCTATTAGGGGAAAAACCACGGTGGATGTTAGTACACAATATTAAAACCCTGTTAAAAGTATAGAGAAGAATAATGGGAATGCACATGCATTCAGGCACACTTCCTAGAGCTCACTGCTCAAATACAAGAGGGCTCACTTCCCAAAGAAGAGAAATACAGATTAGATCTGTAGGGTATGAACTGAGAAAATGGCTTCTCCAAAAGCTTGATACAGTTTCAGTTAAGCACATAAACACTCCTTCACACTTCGCTCAAACTTCTTCACACTTTGCTCTACAATCAAATGATTAGATCATTATTCAAAAAAAATCTCTTCCTCTGCTCTCACACACTTATGCAAATTCATAACTTCACACAACCATATACCTTTATATATTTGCAACATGGATTTTATCAACAACTTCATCGGTCGAAATATAAAACATATTTTCAATGTCGGCCCCAATTTTCAAATAAATTTTCAATGCGAATCAAATACCATTGGCCAATATTATGTTATGCCCTGAAACAACATCCTTGAGCATGCCAAACATTCAAATTTTAATCTCCAAGGATCCACAACATGTTACAACCACCATGTCGGCCAAGAACATGAAAACCCGAACACACATGAGAAAAATCTTCGACCACGAACACACCGATCAACGTGGACATACAACAAAGATAGAGAATGATCTAGAAGCATACACAAGCAACAAGAACCAAAAAATAAACATCTGCAACAATTTAAATCAATAGAATCACATCAACGTCACTCAGGAATACTAACTGAAACCACAAAAAAATTGCCATAACACAACTATTCATAACACGATAAAAACTTCATGCGGACCTCTAAAATTTTTGGTGGATAAACTAGATACTCTAAGCAATAAACCCTTTATTCCACAATGATTGATCATCAATTTACTAAGCAAGACACCTTCATGACCTTCAATGTTCCACTGGAAACCTGCAACTCTTTCTTTAACAATTTTCTCAATATCCTTGACATATACAACCTTCAATACATCAATGGTAATAGTGTTGACATCAATGACAACCACATATCAGCAACATAACCACAAAATCCAACAATCTCCCCCTTTGGCATTGATGGAAACACATGATGTGAAAAATACAATTAATGCAACTCTCAATCAACACTTACTCCCCCTTAGATTCTGACTCTTCTTCCTCAACTTCTTCTACATGATCTTCACCCCACAAGGCTCTTCTCCCTAGATAATTCATAGTTTTTCACATGAATCTTCTCCCCCTTTGACATCAATTGTAGAGATAAACATTATCTTCCCACATACAAGCTCTAAACCACATATTTGCACATCTGACTACTCCCCCTGAGTAGCAGCCATAGAAACATCAATCTGGATCAGAATATAGATTTGAAGCATATGGATTGATGCAAGTAAATGCATTTGTAGTTCATATTAGGAGGGAAAATCACCCCTAGCATCCCTCTGAGATACTCAAAAGTATCCTTTGGCAATGGCTTGGTGAAAATGTTTGCAACCTGTTCTTTGGTAGGCACATACTCAAATCTGTCTTCTTTCTCATTCATTTTCTCCCTCAAAAAGTGAAACTTGATTGATATATGCTTGGTCTTAGAGTGTAGCACTGGATTCTTCGATATGCTTATTGCACTTGAGTTGTCACAATATATGGCAATAGCTTCATCATATACTATTCTGATATCTTTCAGCATCTGTTTCATTCACATCACTTGAGTACAACTATTTGCAGCAGCAATTTACTCTGCCTCAACAGTAGATAGGGAAATGGAATTATGCTTTTTTCCCAACCAAGAAACCAACTTCTTCCCTAGGATGAAAGTAACACCACTAGTACTTTTCCTGTCATCTACATCTCCTACCTAATCCACATTAGTATATGCACTCAAAGTAAGATCATCATCTTTAGGATACCAAAGCCCAAAATCAACTGTTCCTTTCAGATATCTAAAGATTCTCTTTACAAAAATCACATGAGATTCTTTTGGATTATCTTGAAATCTAGCAACCATACATACAACATTCATGATGTATGGGTCTAGTCTGAGTTAAGTAGAGCAATCTACCAATCATTGACCTGTATCTTGTTTGGTTTCCCTTAGGAGAATCATCATTTTGTGTTAACTTACATCTGGTTACCATGGGTGTACCAACAGGGTTTGAGTCTTCCATGCCAAATTTCTTCAATAACTCTCTCACCTATTTGGAATGAGATATGAAAATCCCATTGTTTAACTGAGTGACTTGCAATCCCAGAAAGAACTTTATCTCTCCAATCATACTCATTTCAAATTCACTTTTCATTTCATCAGCAAACTTCATGCATAAATCATCATCTCCTCCAAAAATAATGTCATCAACAAAGACTTCAATAATCAACTCTTTATCATGATCCAACTTAAAATACAAGTTGTTGTCAGTAGTACCTTTATTAAATCCAAGCTTCAGTAAGTATTTATCCAGTCTAGCATGTTAGGCTCTAGGATCTTGCTTGAGCCCATACAAAGCTTTCTTCAATCGACAAACCATGTCTTCCTTGTCAGTTAGATGAAATCCATCTGGTTGTTCAACATATACTTCTTCTTCTAACTCACCATTCAGAAAAGTTGACTTCACATCCATTTGATAGACTTTATAGTTCTTATATGCATTATAAGCAAGAAATAATCTTACAACTTCAATTTTGGCAACAGGCGCAAAGGTTTCTTCAAAATCAATACCTTCCATTTGTGAATACCCTTTACATACCAGTCTTGCTTTATTCTAGACCACTTCACCTTGTTCATTTAGCTTATTCTAAAAGACCCATTTAGTACCAATCACATTTTTATCTTTAGGTCTGGGAACAAGAATCCATGTATCATTCTTTTCAATCTGCATTAGTTCTTCCTTCATAGCTTCCATCCAATATTCATCACTGCAAGCTTCATTGAAATTTTTAGGCTTAGTTTTGGAAATCAGGCAATACTCTTCTGCAATCCTTCTTCTATTCTACACACCTTTATTCTTGTCTCCTATAATTTGATTCTCTGAATGATTCAATCTCACATACCTTAGAGTTTTAGGATTCACTCACACTTCTAGTTCTTATGCACTTCCACTTGTCTCTCCTTCTTGACTTTCTTGATTTACCGAAACAACTTGAACTTGATTATATGTCTGAGCATTCTTCCCTTTGTCTGAACTATCTTCCTGGTCATCTAAATCATATCCACAGTATCTAGATGATCTAGCAAAGCCCTCATCAACTCTAACATTTTCACTTTCAACCATTTTTCTTAATCTTCTGTTATAGCACCGGTAAGCCTTTCTCTTGGTAGAGTAACCTACAAATATTCCTTCATTGCTCCTTGCATAAAAATTTCTTATGCCCTCATCTCTCTTAATGTAGCACTTGCTTCCAAAAATCTTGAAATATTTAATAGTAGGATTATAACCAAACCATAGCTCAAAAGGAGTCTTACCAAAAATACCATTAACATTTACCTAATTTAAAGTGTACATAGTAGTGTTTACAACTTCTCTCCAATAGATTTGAGGCACATTTCCTTCAATCATCAATGGTCTAGTAGCATCCATAATTGTTTTGTTCTTTCTCTCCACAACTCCATTCTATTGAGGGGTTTGTGGAGTAGATAACTATCTTTTGATTCCATGCTCTTCACAAAAATAATTGAACTTCCTGGAGGTGAACTCACCACCTCTATCTGACCTTAGCCACTTTATCTTCAGACCTGTCTCATTCTCTGCCATAGCTTTGAAACTCTTGACCTTCTCTAATGCTTCACATTTTTCTCTTAAGAATGCAACCCATATCATCCTAGAGTAGTCATCAATAAGCAACATAAAATACCTTTCTCCTTGTAGACTTCTGATTCTAGAGGGACCACATAGATCAGTATGCATTAGCTCCAGTATTCCATTAGAATGATGCTTTTTACTCCAAAAAGAAACTCTAGTCTGTTTACCCATCTAACATTCCTTGCATATTGTATTAGCATGCTTCACTAGCTTAGGTAGATCTCTTACTGCTTGAATGGAACTTACCTTGACAATGTTATCAAAATTCACATGACACAACCTCATATTCCATAACCAACTTTCATCTACTTGAGCAATTAAACAACTTACATTACCAAAACTTAGGTGAAAAATATTACCTCTTGTCTTTGTACCTAAAGCAATCATATTTCTAGAACTTCCAAGTATCCTGCATCTTCCATCTTTGAACTGAAGATCATAACCCTTGTCCACCATCTATCCAACACTCAATAGGTTATGCTTTAAGCCTTCAACATAAAGGACATCATCAGTTTTATGTTTACCACCAAGACAAATAGATCCCCTGCCATGAATCACACCAACATTGTTATCTCTGAATCTTACAACCCCACCATGATATTTATCTAGACTTAAAAATTTGCTTTTGTCACTAGTCATATGATGTGAGCATCCACTATCAATAACCCACTCATCCTTCTCTTCAATTCAGGCTATAAGAGCTTTCTCAACTTTAGCAGATTCAGTAGCCATCAGACCATTTTCCTTGATAGCAATGAAAACCCATTCATCTTCATTTCCATTTTCTTTATCAGATTCTTCATCAGTCACACCTTCTTCAGCAAAATAGCACTTCTTTTGAAATCTAGGTTTGTTAGGTTTAGTCCTAGGAACTCTTTTAGAACACATTGAAGAAAAATGGCCTATTTTACTGCAAGAGAAATATTTAATAGGAAACTTTCTTTTATACTTACCTTGTCCTCCACCTTCTTTCTTCACAATCAATGCTTCTAGCTCTTCAACCTCTCTTTCTTCTTCTTCAAGTTGTTTCATCTCTTCCTCATACTTGAATTTTTTTCTAGAACTTTCTCCTAGATCATATCTTTGCATGTTTCTTCCCGATACAGAAGCCTTAAACGCAGATTCAGTCTTAGGGGCAGAATCACCAAATTAACTTAACTCAAAGGCAACAAGTTTACCAATCAACATATCCCTTGTCACATTTGTTACTGATCTGAACTCTTCAATAGCATGAGCCTTTGACTTGTAAGAGGGAGGCAATGATCTAAGCACTTTAGCTACAATTTATTGTTCATCCAGGGTACCACCGACACATCTAATACCCATCACAAGTTCATTTACTCTTTGCATAAAAGAAGAAATATTTTCATCTTCACCCATTTTCAAATTTTCATACTTTCCTTTCAAACTATGTAGCTTAGCAACCTTCACATGTACATCTCCTTCATACAAAGTCTCCAGCTTCATCCAAATCTCATGAGCTATCTTCAAACCTATCACATTTTTCCTTTCCAAATTGGTCAAAGCACTTAGCAAAGATTCAATAGCTGTGATATTAGTCTCAGCCTCTTTAACCTCATCTAGAGTGCAAGGAATATTTTGACAAGTAACATATTTTTTCTTTGTAATATTCCAAAAGGGTTCACCAATACACCTCAAATGACACTCCATTCGGGCTTTCCACAGAGAGTTGTTTGTTCCATCAAATGTAGGGCTGTCCTTCTTGTATGATGCTATCTCGGATCACCTCAAGCTTTTAAACTTCTTCAGAGGAACCTGCTCTGATACCAATTGTTGAAAAAACAAGGATAGACAACTGAGAGGGGAGGTGAATCAGTTGTCACAAATTATTTAAACTTTTCAAACTTAACTTAACTTAATCTCAGATCTGATGCATGAAAAATAAACCATAAATAATCAACACATCAAAAACACAGAGAACACCAAGATTTTTACGTGGAAACCCTATTAGGGGAAAAAACACAATGGATGTTAGTACAAAATATTATACCCTGTTAAAAGTATAAAGAAGAATAATGGGAATGCACATGCATTCAGACACACTGCCTAGAGCTCACTGCTCAAATACAAGAGGGCTCACTATCGAAAGAAGAGAAATACAGATTAGATCCGTAGGGTATGAACTAAGAAAATAGCTTCTCCAAAAGCCTAATATAGTTCTGGTTAAGCACAGAAACACTCCTTCACACTTCGCTCAAACTTCTTCACACTCTGCTCTACAATCGAATGATTAGATCATTATTCACACATTTTCTCTTGTCTTCCCTTACACACTTATGCACATTCATAACTTCGCACAACCATCTTCCTTTATATATCTGCAACATGGATTTTATCAACAACTTCATCAACCAAAATATAAAACATATTTTCAATGTCAACCCCAATTTTCAAATAAATTTTCAATGCGAATCAAACACCGTCGGCCAATATTATGTTGTGCCCAAAAAAAAACACCTCGAGTGCACCAAACATTCAAATTTTAATCTCCAAGGATCCACAACACGTTACAACCACCATGTTAGCCAAAAACATGAAAACCTGAACACACATGAGAAAAATATTTGACCACAAACACACCAATCAATGCAAACATGCAACAAAGATAGAGAATGATATAGAAGCATCCACAAGCAACAAGAACCAACAAAGAAACATCTACAACAACTGAAATAACTAGAATCACATCAACTTCACTCAGGAATACTAACTGAAACCACAAAAAAATTGTCATAACACAACTGTTCATAACATGATCAAAAATTCGTTCAGACCTCTAAAACATCCAGTGGATAAACTAGATACTCTAAAAAATAAACCCTTTAGTCCATAATAATTGATCATCAATGTACTAAGCAAGACACCTTCATGACCTTCATTATTCCACTGACAACTTGCAACTCTTTCTTTAACAATTTTCTCAACATCCTCGACATATACAAACTTCAAAACATCAATGCTAATAGTGTTGACATCAATGACAACCACATATCAACAACACAACCACATCATCCAACAAAAAGTTCTGCAAAAATTTGCAAGGAAAACCTAATATAAGCCAAGGTATTAATTTGGAAAAGTGAAGTTTTTAACTAAAAATGAAAAATATCCTAAAAGGTTGGCCAAGTGTTAGGGTAAAAGGAAACCCTAAAGCAAAGTACGTGGCCCAAAATCATTCTTCATTTGCACTATTTTTTTTAAACGTCACCTCTATGAGCACCTCCAAGGGTTTGAGCTTGATATTCTTCTAGAAATGCTCATTCTCTGCTCTAGCATTCAAATTCTCCATGCTTCTTCATCTATAGGTAAGCTTTTTCACACATCATATGGCTTTTTCCATGGTCTTGATTCTAGTTTCTCCTACGTATATACATTGAGCTCAAGACTTTGGTTCCTTGTATTTGTTGTGGAAAGTTCTTCATTATGCATATATGAGATAGGGTTTTGGAATGAACTCATGAATTTTGTGAAAGAAAAACTATATAACATTTCTTGGCTCTATGAACATTTGCAAAATACTTCCATTTCTATATGAAGAACTTGAGGTTTTTTAAAAAGAAAAACCGAGTTCTATTGTTGTTGTTCCTTCATGAAATATCTGTTGTTGAAAGTCATGGCTTATATCTTTGTACACTCAAGGGTTTTAACACCATAGGCCATGGCTCCTCCATTTTCGTGTTTCTATTTTCTTTTTGACTCCACTGTGTTGTTTTTTTATTTGCTCGGCCTTTGACATGTGGTTTTTCCTATGCAAAAACTTGAGGGTTTTTTGTGCATTGCTTGGGTTTCAAATAAAAAACATGTGCCTTCCTTTTTGTTAAAAGCACACAAATATTCTAGCTTTATATGCTCTTCTTTGTGCATAAAAACTAGGGTTTTTGAAAAGAGCCTGTGGTAACTCTTGTGCATTTACTCTCTACTAAGGTTCACTGTGTTTCCACCGTGCTTGGAAAGAGCTATGGTTTTGAAGGAAACTCATGATCTTCAATTGATTTTCTATGCAAACATGATGAGTGTTTGAAAGAATGAAAACCCGTGGCTCCACTGTGTTGTTCTTTGTGTTGAACAGTCCGGATAACTGAGAGGGGTGAATCAGTTATCATAAAAAAAATTCTTTACTTTAATTAATCTAGAGAAAGCTTATATATATTAGATAATAAATAAACAAATATGAACATGAAAGAACATAACAACACCAAGCACAATAGACACCAAAATTTATGTGGAAACCCAAGAAGGGAAAAACTACGAAGAATGCTAATTATCAATTATAAAACATCGGTTAAGGTGACATCGGTTAAGGTGATTTTTACAAGGGCTCACTACCAAAGTGCTCACTATAGGTAAGGATCACTACTGGTGGGCTCACTTCCTGGCTATTACAACCAAAGATAAAAAGGCTCAATACCAAAAGCGAAAGGCTCACTGTCGATGGGCTCATTGTCCAATTAAAAAAATTGATTACAAAATAGTCTCACTGAAAAAAATGAATTGATGAAGCTACATCTACATATGCATGAATTTGGTTCTAGTTAAGAGCATAATATCTTTCTACAACAGATCCGGTCAAAAATCTTCCGCACACCTTCCTCGTACAACCTTTGCAAAGCAGATTACTCCTCCCTAACACTTTCCTTTAGCTTTCTTATCGCATAATCCTTTGCACTCTTTTATTTTCTCGCAAACACCATAAACCACACACCATACTTCTCACTTCATCAAACAAAATAATCCTTTACTTATACCATTCCATGCATTCATAATCTCCTAGGTCGGCCAAACACAATGTCTTCATAATCTCCTAAGTCGGCATAGCAAAAATGTGTTGGCTTGAAGAACAACCTTGAAATAGTCATGCTAGCACTGGACCCAAAAGATAGGTTGCACATAAATATATTCTTACCACATTACCAAGGGAACCATAAATGGGTCATACATAAGATAGGTTCATCACATAACATAATTATTAAATGATAACAATCTTTGGATTACATGAAATATATTCTAGAGCCAATGGGAATGCCACAACCAAGACAAAATCTTGATTAGCATCAATTTCAATATCAACTGGAGAAACAAAATTAGACATACCAAAAATTGTAACATGCCACATTAATGTTTGGATAGCAAGGATACTTGGAGTAAGCTTTGAGCACAACAACCAACATCAATAGATTAGACTTCATTATTTTGCATTAGCTGTCTTCCATAGATATCCCAAAAAGAAGTACTGCCATATTTGGATCAAAGATAGCATATGTAACATCATAGCACTCGATAGGATAGATCATTTATGTATATCATCCAGAGCACAACCTTCTAGATCCCAAGTTTTGACATTAATGAAAAAAATGCCGAGTCATCTCAACAACTTCTCAACAATCTCCCCCTTTGGCATTGATGACAAAATAAAAAAAACTCAAAAACACAAAACTCCAAGCACTCCCCCTTTGTTAAGCAATTTAGTACCTCTTCTTGTTTTTGTTTTTCTCTTCATTTTCTCCCCCTTTTTTCCATCAAAGGAAAAGGGCCAAATAAGAACATTCAGGAGATCAAGTAAAAATAACACATTTCACATGAAAAAATTTCTTGTACTATTCTCTCACATTTGGAAAAATCCTCTTCCAAGCTTGCACTGCAAAAACTATTCTGGTACACATACTATCCAGTAGAATCAACAACTTAAATGAAGATAACCAGTCTGGAGATAGGTGTTTTCATTCACAATCCTCTGCATTAGAAAGTATCTCGAAGAGATGATCCAACTTGACCTCAACAATTTCTATGACCAACCAGAAAGTTTTAACCATATCTTCCCTCTATCTCTGAGTAGACAATAATTCAGCTTGCAACTCTCCAACTCTTATTCTTTGTTTTCCATCTTTATCTTTGAAGAATTTAAAACACTTCCCAATATCATTTAGTTCAGATTCAATAGCTTCAATCCCACTTCTAAAATTATCAATAGTAGCAGACCACCAGAGACAATACTTGTAGATACCAGACATCTCCTTAATGCATTCTCTTGTATCACCAATGCATTTGGATAACTTCTATTTGGATTTGACACACCTTCTCTCAATCATAGCTTGGATCTTATGACCTTCAAATCCTTCCCACAACAACATTTTTCCAACAACTTCTACCAGATCATCCGATAACAAGTCAGAAACATCTAAAATAGTAATACGCTTTTTGAGTAGATAATCAAGTAAGGCATCTTCAATTCTAAGCCTACTAATCAGAGAGTATACATACCACATTTCACCAATATTTTTTATATCACCTTCATCCAACATTGAACGAATTTCATCTAGATCGAAAGAGTTAGTTCTAGGCAGAGACTTTTCTTCCTTCTCTTTTGAGATAGTGATGACATCTTTGGTGTTAATTTTTCTTGTTTTAGGTTCCAGAGGGGAACCACCAATGAAAACCTCTAACTCCTTATTGAGGAGGAACCCTCCTCAAATTGACTAGATACTATCACACCAGAGCATAGATTCATCTACAAGGATGAGAAATAAAATTTGCATCCACTTGCTTTATCTTCCAAACATTCTAGATGCATGTGAACTTTCTTTCTAACATGGATGCCAGACTTCCACTTAACATTCTCCTTTGATGATAGCAAACTCAGAAAGTAAAATAATAAACATATGAGTAGAGACCTAAACCAAAAAGGATAACTCTCAACCAAAGACATTCTAACATTCTCAATTAGGTTTTCCATTATGAGGCTACATAGGTCAAACTGTTTATTTTCCTTCACCATCTTATGTGCAAGATACACAAAAATAGACAAAGTAGAACCTTCATGATTTCTAAAATAACGTACGTTATTGCAGGATCGACAATGGTATTTATCAATAGAGCTCAGGGGTCTTTATTGATACCAATAAGTTCCTCCATGTCTATGTATTTCACTATTTTCTTCCTAGGGAGGTCACCAACACTGCACTCCAGTAATAGCTTCAATGGCTTCCTTAGTGATTGGATAGGGTTTGTACAAAATGATGCTGCCATACTTGAATTGTTTCAATAGGAACAAGATAGACTCTTTATTGGAAAACTAGGGGAATTTTCCCCATAAATCCATACCCAAGGCACTTACATTCTACAATTCATCAGTCTTCAATCCTAGTTCCATTTCCTTCATCTTCCAATGATCAAATTCATCCAAATCTACTTCCTTTATCCTTAGCGAAATACCACCACTAGATTATTTTTCAATGAATTCCATCATCGTGCTTATCTTCTTCAATATTTTATCACTCAAAGAAGCTTCTTCTTCTTCTTTGCAAACTGTGAGAAATGATTTAAAAACTCCACCTTTTTTTTTATATACGTAAGTTGTGGGATGAGGGGCCCACTCCCTTTATTAAAATGAAAGAAAAAGTTACAAAGACCCGCCACGTAGATAAGAAGAAACAAAGGAACAAAAAGAAGAGAAATCTAGAGACACCTACATAGAAGCAGAGAACTAAAACAAGAAATCAACCAACATACAATGACAATCAAAGAAGAAAACAAAGAGATTTTTGAACAACCCAAAGCCTAAAGCCTAAATCCATCATTGTTGCGAAGGAGGAGGGCCTTCAAAGTTCATTGAGAGCTTGCCTCCACTACCTCCAAGCCTTCAATGTGGAGCTTTTTTGCATCAGATTTCCTTTCAACCTTGCGTTTGGACCCACAATCAGGTTGTATTTTTCTGCTAAGAGATTGAGAGAGCCCAAGTTTCTGTAGAGGATCTAAAGTGAAGTCATCAAAATAATCCTGATGATGATCTTCTAGATCGTCCATGAAGGGAAAAGTGCCATCCAAATCAGAGCCATCATCCTCTTCCGCCACAGAGGTCACAAGGGAGCATTCAAGAAAAGGAGAAATCAAAGGGGAAGAGGGAGCCACATGCTATTCCAAATTCAGCCCTGAAACAAGAGCAATCAGAGGAGAAGAGGGAGCCATAGGAAAAGTTGGAATCAACCCTAAAACCTTAGAAGAGTCAAAAAACATTCCATGATTCCACCAAATAAATTCAGGATCGGGAGAGCCCTCCTTCATAACCCACTTCTTCAAAAACACATTCCTCACCCCAAACAAATGTTGAAGGGGGAAAGTATCAATTATGTGACCCAGCTTGTTGCAACAAAAGCACTGAAAAGGAAAACCCTCATAATTTAAAAATTGAGTCAATACACCATGAGAAGAGTGGACCCGAATGGAATTAGAGAGGGGTTTTGAAATGTCAACCAAAGCACAAACTCTTTAGAATTTGCAATCAGAAGCCATAGAGGCAAGGTCAAGCTTGACAAAGGACCCCACCTGGTTGATTAAAGAGCTTAGCAGATCCACATTTTGCAAAACTAGTGAGATATTGTATAGACAAATCCATAAAGGAATGTGAGTAATCTTGGCAGTGGCTGGATCGAAGAAAGGAGACCATGGGGAGATAAAGAGGCCAAAATTCCCAAATAACCATGGCCCATTCTACAAATTTTTATTACAATCCTCCACCAAACAAAAGGTAATAAAAAAAACCAAAATCAAGAGATTCAACAATAAGGGTAGGCATATTACTCCACATGGATTTAATTCATTTGAGGATGGAAGCCACTGGTGGACGCTTGTGTAGGAATATAACTACCACAAAGAAAACACTATGGTCCCTAGCAATTGCATTGATACATCCATCATAAATGTTGAATTCCATAGGCTCCTCAGAGAAAACCACCTTAGAATCCCCAAATGAGAAGCGGTTGTTCCCAGGCTGAGAGCCATTATCCAGATTCTGGGGAGGAGGCGAGTCTGGAGAATTCGAAGGATGGGATAAGCTAGGGTTAGCAGAGTGGGAATGAACCCTACAATATTTTGTGCATTCATGATAAGGGTTTGATTTGTTTTTACATCTAGCGACAACATTGGGAGGAGTTGCACCAAGCAACACCTCTTTGGATTTATCAACCATAGGGTCAAGGTCCTGGGAAGGAGGAACGCAAGTAGTGGGTGAAGAGGGAGGATCCAACGATGCCCCAGAATAGAGGGCATACCTTTTCCATCCCTCCCTAGCCATAGCAATATGACCACCCCATTCGTGTTTGAGTGTGCAGCACCAGTGGGCAAGTAGCCTTCACCATTCGCAAACCTCTTAGCATCGTCTATGACATTCACATTGGGAGAGCATGTGCACATTTTCGTTGGTTAGTATCATCACATTTAGGAAAAAAAACTCCACCTTTTATCCTTAATTTCTCATGATGAATTTGTTGCCAAAAACTTACATTGATGATTCCATCAATATTACTTCAAAGAGGGGGAACCGATAGGATATGCATTGCAAAACTCCCCCTGAGCCAAGGCAGTTGGCTCAGATTTCAAAAGATCTTGTACTAGGATCTGGTACTACAGAAGAGTTCTCCACACTCATTTCCTTTTTCTTCCAAACCATGACGATCTTCTTGTTAGATTCACCTGATTCTGCAACCTTCTTTTTATTTTTAGACTTTTTCGAAGCAACATATCTGCATGTGTTAGCATAATGTCTAGGTTGACGTAACATCTTTGGGGTATGTGTAGGATCATGATGGGAAAAAAAGTGGCGATATGATGGGTACGTATAGGGTATGTGGCTGACGACTTTTTTTAACCCAAAATTGATGAAATGAAAAGGTTTTTAAAAGAGATTTAGCTTTCCACCAATATAAATTATGCTTTACTTTGAATTTAATAAATAATTATTATTCATTTTCTATTTGAATTATGACTAAAGTCCCGATTAATAGGCTAATTGAAAAACATCTATAGCTTTTAACGATATCACTTTTTTAAATCCAAAACCCTGATCACATTCTATGCTTTGCATACTATAAGATTAAAAAATTGAATTTCATAAAGTTTTGACCAAGTTAAGGCTTAGACATACAAGTTTTTATATTTTTTAAAATTTGTAATAAAAAAAATCATAATTAATTATTTACTTGGAAAACAATTACAAAAAAAAAATATGCATCACATTGGGACATGAGTCCTCTACTTATATCTAAAATCTTATACAAAATTATTATCATTTTATTGTGGTTAGGTGGTCGACCGACACCTACTTATTTTTCCTTGAAATTTAAGTACTAATCGCATTGAAATTTCAAATTTTCACCAAATAGATTTATTTAAAAAAAACCTGGTAGTTTAGAAACTACATTCAATTTTCTAGAGATTCTATTCTTACATATTTTTGAAATAATATAGATAACTTATTAGGTTAGGTTCCCTAACTCTAATTTTTTTGAATTTTTTGCCACTTAAGGGCCTATTTTTTTCATGATGATCCTGCACATACCATTTGTCCTGATTTAATTGAGTGAACCCTAGATCTGCACTGATTAGCTTTGTGACCATGACCATGGAATAAATAGAAATTACCATGAAAGAGATTATTCATTTCATTCCTTCTAGCCAGATCAGATAATTGATTTCTACAATGACTTTCTTTGTGACCAAACTTGTGACAGTTAAAGCATTGAATACTCGGTTCCTTCTTGCTTCGACACTCTACAACCTTATGTACAAATTTTTTTCATAGAAAACAATAGCCATTAAATGATAAGTACCTTAAATGAGCATTTGGTTGCCTGACTGGAGGTCCTTTTGTAAATGTTCTATAGTTCTAGACCTTTCTTGTTACAACTGATCTCTCTTCAGCTTCAACTACTTTGTCTTCACCCTTAGTGTTCTAATTTGAGCTTTCACCAGAGAAGCCAAGTCCTCCCTTATTCTTGTGACATTTCTGTAGGAATAGGATTTGATCTAGAATTATGCTACTTTCACATACTCTTGCTTCTAATTTCAACCTTCTTAAATCTTGATCTAACTTCTCATTTTCTTCTGATTTCTGTTTGATGGTATCCTTGAGATTTTCTTCAGTCTTCTTCCATTCTTCCATTTTTTGTTTGATGGTATCTGAGATTTTCTTCAGTCTTCTTGCATTCATCCAACCATAGCTTTAGATCCACAACACTTTCCTTTGACTCCTTTAATTCTTGGCTAACTTCTATGTGTCTTGCTTTGAATTTCCAGATTTGCTCTCTTAGCTTTAAGATACAAGCATTTGCCTCCTTGAGGTTTTCTTTCAATTCTTCATTTTCAAATTATGTGCTTTTCATATCATCTAAAATTATCTTCAGTTCTTACTCAAAGTAATAATCGCCTTCCATCTTCTTCATGTTGCCAAGATATCCCTCAAGCGGTTAAGCTCTATCTACAAGGGACCAAGCTCTGATACCAATTGTTGAACAGTCTAGATAACTGAGAGGGGGGGTGAATTATTTATCATAAAACAATTTCCTTACTTTAAATAATCTATACCAAGCTTATATTAATCAAATAATAATCAAATAGATATGAACATGAAAGCACATAACAACACCAAGCACAATAGACACCAAAATTTACGTGGAAACCCAAGAGGGGAAAAACCATGGAGAATGCTAATTCTTAATTATAAACCACCAGTTAAGGTGATTTTTACAAGGGCTCACTGTAGGTAAGGCTCATTTTTGATGGGCTCACTACTTGACTATTACAGCCAAAGATAAAAAGGCTCATCGCCAAAAGAGAAAGGCTCACCACCGGTGGGCTCACTGCCTAATTAAAAACATCTGATTACAAAATAGTCTCACTAAAAAAAAAGAACTGATGAAGCTACATCTACATATGCATGAATTTAGTTCTGGTTAAGAGCACAATATCTATCTGCAGCAGATCCAGTCAAGAATCTTTTGCACACCTTCCTCTCACAACCTCTACAAATCAGATTACTCCTTCCTGAAACTTGCCTTTAGCTTTCTTATCACATAATCCTTCACACCCTTTTATCTGCTAACACACACCATACACTACACACCACACTTCTCACTTCATCGAACAAAATCAGCTTTTACTTATACCATTCCATGCTTTCATAATCTCCTAGGTCAACCAAACACAATGTCTTCATAATCTCCTAAGTCAGCCTAGCAAAAACATGTCAGCTTGAAGAACAACCTTGAAATAGGAACACTAGCATCGAAACCAAAAGATAGGTCGCACATAAAGATCTTCTTACCATGTTACCAAGGGACCCATAAATAGGTCATACATAAGATAGTTTCATCACATAACATAATTATCAAAAGATAGCAATATTTGGATTACATGAAATATATTCTGGAGCTGATGTGAATGCCACAACCAAGACAAAATCTTGATTAGCATCAATTTCAATATCAACCGAAGAAACACAATTAGACATACCAAAAATTGTAACATGCTACATGAATGTTCAGATAGCAAGGATACCCAAAGTAAGTTTTGAGCACAACAACCAACATCAAAAGATTAGACTTTATTATTCTACATTAACTATCTTCCACAGATGTCCCAAAAAGAAGTACTGCTATATCTAGATCAAAGATAACATCCATACTATGTAACATCATAACACTCGATAGGATAGATAATTTATCTATATCATCTAGAGCACAACCTTTTGGATCCTATGTTTTGACATCAATGACAATAATGCTAAGTCATCTCAACAACTTCTCAACACTTTGTATTTTGGAAGTCTTTGGCATAGGAAACAATAGCTTCATCTTATGCAGAAATATTGATTAAATCATTTGCATGGGGATTAACTCAATATCTCAGGTAATTGGCATTGCCTCACAACTATCATGAAGGAATTTTCAATAATCAATTTACTATTATGCTCTTCTTAAACAAGAAATGTTACTTAAACTCCCTTGCAGATTTGATTGTCCTTGAGGGAAATGATGGTGATTTGATTGATCGACACTGTATATAATAGTCTTCATACTGTTGTTCCTTTTGATTGTCTCTGATGTGAGTAATAGTTGTAAGTGTGGAAGAAATAACATTAAGGGACATCTTTGTTATTTGTACTTATCATATGAATTGTATTCATGGTCACTTAATTGTTGAAGATATCTCATTGTTATGATATGCTCACTAACCTATAGTAATTTTCCCTCTTCTATGGCTATGATAACAATTGAAATTTCATGGTTTTCATTGCCTTATGAGTCAAAGAAGAATCCCTTAACCTCGCTCCCCTATGCAACCTATAATTTTTTTTGACATATTCTTCCATGTATTGTATGTGGTGAAAGAACCTAATGCACTTTTTGTTCAATAGTTGTTTCAATTTATGGTGCAATAGCCATGAATGATTGATCTTTGGAAAGGAGTTTGTCTTCATCTTGCATAAGATCTATCCTTAATAATGATTGAATATAGATGATGATGAGCCTAGTTTTTGGTCCAATTTTGGGTAGAATCTATAGTTTATTTTCCAGCATTTGTCATGGAATTTGATGTTAAATGTTGATATTTTCATAATATTTCCCTCAAACCATAGACATTGGGCTTAAATCCTATCTCTCCAAGTTTTAATGACATTGAAATATTATGTGGATTATCAATATTGATTTTGCATGTGGTTAATGAATGTTCCTTGAGGTGGTTATAGATGTGCAGTTATTGTGCGTACTGACATTGCCATGCAGATTCAATTTAAAGATGAAGACACCACCAGCTGGGTATGCACAATAACGTCCAACAAAGGAATCGCTCACGGTCAAAGGAGGTTGACAACAAAAGATTCCTCATGCAACCAAATGTAACCGCCTCATAGTGGAATTTAATTATTGAGCATGCACGGGCATTTCTGTTGTGCTAAATTTGTGTTTGGACTTGCATGCCTGACTAGATTCCATGCACACGTAACTGCCATCACTCCATTTTCTCTATTTTCCCTAAATGGCATCCTCCCAGTCATGGAGTTGACTGCCTTGTTTAGCTAATAGTATAAATAAAGGTTTGATGTTCCTTCTTCAGGAGGTTGCACGATTTGATATTGTACTTGCACTCTCAAGTTTTTAGTAATACAGATACATTACTCTTGTGTACTTATGATTTACAATGAATAAAATAAGTTATGAGTTCAAGCATCTAAGTTCTCATTAGTTTTAGGGGATAATTATCCAAGGGGGCCCACTTGGTGAGTAATCTATCTTCTTAGTTTAGTATTAGTTTAGTATTACTTACTGTTTAGTAATTAGTTAGAAATCTGACATCGATTGTTCCTGCAGCCACTAGAATTCCATTCTGTGACTATTCCTACAGCCAAAGTAGACAGAGTAGTGCCTTGTTTGTTGCTCATATTTTCATTCTGTTATGCATTTTAGTTTGATGTAGTTGTTGATTAATGATTGGTATTCATGGTATTCCCTTCTAAGCAATTTACTTTCAGCATTGTTTGTTCCTTAGTTGTAGAATGAAATGGCTACTTTGAGTTCCTAGTGCACATACTGTGCAGACCCATTTCAAGTTCACGTCCCTAGGTTGACAAGTTAAATGCACCTTCATGATGATTGAAATAGCTATTCAGGTTAGATGTCCAATCTCTGAATCATGGCTGTAAGGGATTAGTTATTAAATCATTGTAGGAGGTCAACATTTTTTGGCGTCGTTGCCAGGGATGGTGTCAAACTAGGGATTCTTTTAGAGTCATTGGTAGTTTTTCTTGCTGTAGTGTTTCTGAAAGTTTTTCTTCGTATATCCTCATTTAGAAAGTAATGACCCCCCTTATTCTTTACCAATTCTTTATGTGAGTTGACTGCTAGCGAGTGATACCACATGCATAGAGGAAGGAGAAGGGATGCTTATGGGAGATTCCTTCCTAACAATCCTAATCCATTCTAGCTAGTTGAACATCAGAACCTACCAAGAGAAGAAGAAGAAGATTCACACCCCTTTGCTGATGCATATCCTGATCTGACTAGCTCTGAAGTCTCCTCTAAATATCAAAATTAGCTTGAGAACCCCTTTGATTTGGAACAACATCAAGCATGCATGGGTGATGTAAATAGGAACAAACCTAACCAACCAACTTTTCCTTTCCCCATTTCCCATCAGAATGAAGTTGACAACATCAAGAACATTCCTACCTCAGCACTCCCCAAGTTTTATGGATTTGTCACAAAAGATCCTAATACCTTTTTATTTTAGTTTGACATACTCTGCAAGAGTTATGATTATACTACTAATGCTCATAGGCTTAAACTATTTTCTACCACTCTGAAAGATGTTGCATTAAGATGGTTCATGAGCCTAGGAAAAGATACTATGGAAACTTGGGAATACATGAAGACAAAATTCCTTGAAAAATACAAGGAATATTGTAGGGGCAACGACATGAGAGGAGGTGACATTTTTAAGATGCAGCAAAAGGAAGATTGGAGCCTGGAAGATTACAATGTTTTTGTTTTTCCTACAAAAATCTCCACACCATACACTTAATCAAGACTCACAAAAAAAAATTCTTGAGAGGAATCAAAGATAGCTACACTGATGCCTTGGACCTCATGGGAGGAGGAGATATCTCCCAAGTTCCTTGGGAAGATATCAAGAAAATATGCCAAAACTACTCTAGGGTAGCTTCAAAGAAGGGGAGAGCTTACCAATCTTCCATGGGTAAGTCAATTACCAGTGGAGTTTCAAGAATGGAGAGTACTCATTTGCTAGCTAGCCTTAAGCAAGACATTATAAATAATCTAGCTACTCAGCTAGATACACTTCAAGCCAAGAAGAAGCAAGAGGAGGCAAAGGAAATGTTGAAAAAGTATTTCCCCCACTATAGATAAAAGGACTGTAGATGCAAGATGGTAGCTAATCTTGAAAGCAAACAGATTCCACTTGAGTTCAAGACAATCTAGATTGAAGAAGACCAAGTCTACTATGTTGCACAAAGCAAGATTTGGGCTCCAAGACAAGGTATGCCATCAAATCCACTATCCTATGTTGGGCCATATTTTAATTCCTATTCATCTGGTAACCAATGGAAGCCCCCATATCCATCCAGTTATGGAGGATATCCACCATAGCCTTAGAGTAATCCTCCAAATGCTTGGCCTAGTCATTAGAGTTCCCCACCCCAGTGGCAAAAACCTCAAGGGCATTGGTAGCCACATTCAACAAATTAGCAACAAACAAATCAATGGAGAAGAGGAGAACAATGGCTTACTTAGACAACCGGTTACATGCAACCACCTTCTCAACCCCAACAACCTACTATAATTCCTCCACCTACTAATCCAAGCTCAAATGCACCTAAACCTACTTAGCTACCAGCTCAACCCACACCTAATCCAAATAATAAACCACAACAGTAGCCTGCATACTCTATTGATTCAAATCAATTATTTGCATATGCTGTGAGTGTAAGTGATAACCACTTGCATTCAAGAACTACTCTACCAACCCTTTCCAAGACCATTATCACTGAAATTCCTATGGAAGAGGAAGAGGAACCTTTGAATTATCCCATTCAGTCAAGTGTACCTAAAAGTCCTGAACCAGTCCAAGTCAAGCAGACTGAACAAGAACCACCATTTCCTCAGAAATTGGAAGTTGCCAAGAAGAAGGAAGGAAAGGAGGATACAAATTTTGATATCTTGGATCAATTGAAGCATATATGTGTCCAGATACCTATATTTTAGGCCATAAAGGATGTTCCAATCTACAACAAGGCAATCAAGGAGGCATGTCTCAAGGAGCTAGGTAGGAAAAAGGACCCAACAATAGTTCATGTGGTGGGACAACTAGCTGACATCATGCTGGGAAAAGTAACTATCCCCAAGTATAATGACCCAGGTAGTCTTGTGGTAGTAGTTGTTATAAACAGGGTCCAAGTAAAGAATGCTTTGATTGATTTAGGGGCAGCAATAAATGTAATGACCAAAGACATCCTGCAACAACTAAACATTGCAAGTATGAGATCTACTCCTACTGTCCTGCAACTTGTTGATAGCTCTACTGTTAAGCCTGATGGTGTAGTAGAGGATCTTGTGGTAGTTTTAGACTCTTGGGAGTACCCAACATACTTTATGATTCTTTCTCCTAAAGCTACACTAGGTGGGTATCCCATTATTCTTGGAAGGCCTTGGTTAGCAACTGTAGATGCCTACATTGGATGTCGGTTAGGTGACATGACCATTTCAGATGGGAGGAGCACTAATTTTTTTTTTCTTTATCTACTTGCTCTGCCATCTCATGATAAAGATAATCTCCTATGGCCACATGTTGGTGAAGAGGTCGAGGAAGTTAATTCTGTGGCATAGCTTATGATGCTAGGAAAAAAATATTTCATGCAGTTCCAAGATGAGGATGAATTATTGGCTAACATCATTCAAAACCATTGTAAAGTGGAGGAAGCAACATCTTCTCATTTTGCTACTCCAATCAAGACACTTCTGCCTGCTCTTCCTACAACCACTATTCTTGCAGACGTTCTTCCTGTAGCCACTATTCATGCAGATAGAATTCCTGTAGCAATAGGTATGTCCCATACATTTTTTTCATATGAAATAAAGGTACCATGTGTTAATGAAGCATCCATGATAGATTTAACTACACAAGTATAGGTGTCAGAAGGAAAATATCTGAATGTTAATAGTAAATTAAATAAAGAAGAACAATTGTTATTGGAAAACCTATTAAGGAACCATCAACATGCATTTGCGTGGGATTATCATGATATGATGGGATTGGACCCTAAACTTTGTACACATAGAATTTATATTAGAGATGATTGCACCCCAATAAGATAGCCACAAAGAAGAATTAACCCTACACTAAGAGAAATTGTGAAAGGAGAACTACAAAAATTACTAGATGCAGGATTTATCTACCACATTTCAGATAATCAATGGGTGTCTCTATTAGTGATTGTGCCCAAGAAAGGAGGGAAATGGAAAGTTTGTGTTGATTATAGGGAACTTAATTCTTCCACCAAGAAGGACCACTTTCCCTTACCCTTCATTGATCAAGTTTTGGACACACTTATAGGGAAGCAATACTTTTATTTTCTAGATGGATTCAATGGCTACAACTAGATCCAAATTGCATCAGAGGACAAGGAGAAGACCACATTTACCTGTCCATGGGGGACCTATGCCTATTCAGTAATCCCATTTGTCTTATGCAATGCACTTGCAACTTTTCAGAGGGTAGTTATTAGCATATTTTCAGACATTTCTCATGATTGCATGAAAATTTATATGGATGATTTTACCACTTATGGTGTTGATTTTAATCATGCGTTAGAAAATATCAAGAGAGTCCTATAGAGATGTGAAGACCAAAAATTGTCCTTAAATAGTGAAAAGTGCTTCATGATGATATAGGAATGTGTAGTTCTTGGCCACTGCATCTCCCACAAGGGAATTCAAGTAGATCCTACAAAGATTGAGGTAATCATAAATATTCCCACACCTACAAAACTGAAGGATGTTAGGATTTTATTAGGTTATGCATGATATTATAAGCATTTCATCAAGGATTTAAGAAAGGGAGTAGCACCATTGTATACTCTTCTCACTAAAGATGCTAAATTTTAGTGGACCGAAGCCTGTGACAAGGAATTTTCTGACTTGAAGGCAACTTTGACTCATGCTCCTATACTCAAGGGGCCTAATTGGGAGATTCCTTTCCACATCCATACTAATGTATCATATTATGCCATAGGAGGAGTCTTAGGACATAAAGAGGGAGCTTTTGAAAATGCCATTTACTTTGTTAGCAAAAAATTACAAGGAGTTGAATTCAATTATACATTGACAGAGAAAGAAATGTGGGAAGTAATCTATGCACTGGAAAAATTTAGACATTACATAACAGGCTACCAAATATTTTTGCACACTGATCATGCAACCATAAGATATCTCATGAATAAACCTTTGATCACAAGGAGATTGGCAATATGGTTATTGTTGATGCATGAGTTTGATATGACCATTGTGGATAAGCCAAGGAAGGCCAATGTTGTTGCAGATTTTCTTTCAAGGCTAACTACATTAGAATACAATCAACCCATAGATGAATCTTTTCTTGATGAGAATCTATTCTCCCTTAGTGTAAAAAAAACCCTGGTATGCTGACATAGTTAATTATTTGGTCACAGGTTGAGTTCCTTCTCACTTCTCTCCAAAAGAGAAAATGACACTCATTGAAAAATATTTTCCTTTCTCTTGGATTACTGGATGTTTGTTTTATATTGGACTAGACCATGTCATGAGGAGATGTCTGAGAGAATATGAGACATATGACATTTTGCATGCATGTCACAATGAACCATGTGGAGGACACTTTGTAGCCAAGAGGACAACAATGAAGGTTTTGAACATAGGATAATACTGGCCAACACTCCACAAGGATGCAGGAAGGTATACCAAAAAGTGTGATAGATGTCAAAAGAATGGGTAGACCAACCAGATCTAATGAGATGCCACTATGCCCTCAGGTAGTAATCACTCTCTTTGACAAGTGGGGATTATATTTTGTGGGACCCATTGACCCTCCATCAAATGGTAAGTCTTATATATTGGTATGCACTGATTATGTGACAAAGTAGGTAGAAGTTAAGGCCATGAAGCATGCAAGAGATAACAAAGTTGCAAAATTTCTTTGAGGATATTTTCACAAGATATGGAGTCCCAAGAGAAATAGTGACTAATCAAGGGGATCAATTCACATCAACCCTTGTTGTAGCACTAGTTAATGAGTATAAGATAAGGCATAAGAATTCTACTCCTTATCACCCCCCAGGCTAATGGCCAAGATGAGGTGACCAACAGAGAAATTGAAGCCATTATGACCAAAATAGTAGCTATTAATAGAAAGGATTGGACAAACAGATTACCAGAAGCTATTTGGGCCTATAGGACAACCTGGAAAACAACTACAGGCTTCGCTCCATTTGAGTTGCTGTATGGAAAGATAGCTATGATGCATGTTGAATTTGAATCAAAGACTTTGCAGACTGTAGTAGATTTGGGGATGGATATTTCTGAAAGAGAAAGAATCATGTAGCTAAATGCTTTGGATGAGATAAGAAGAGCAGCCTTGCAACATACTAAGGTAGTGCAAAATCAGAGAATCAAGTGGCATGATAAATTTATCAAAGATAAGAAATTCCAACCAGGAGATTGGGCCCTGCTCTATGACTCAAGATACTAGGAAAATGAAAGAAAATTGTAAACAAGGTGGCTAGGACCATATGAAGTCACTGAGGTCTTTCCTAATGGAGTTGTTCAACTTACTACCATTGACCCTATCAGGTTCAAATTACTTGTCAATGGTCATCACCTCCGATTATATCACAAGCCAGCTTCCAAAGAGTTCCTAGAGCAATTCACCTAGCATTCAGCACCCGAGCTTCCTACAGCTGAAGGAAGTGGACCTAGTGTCCCTCCTGGCTAATTAAGGTACGTACTTCTCATAATAAAGACTTTCACTTACGTGGAAGTCCATTTTTTTCTCCCATCCTCCCATTCACCCATCCATCACCACCTTTCTCTCTCTTCCATCACTTCATTCCACCTCATCTCATTCTGCTTCATTTGCATTAATTGCTCAATTTATTCCCTAAAAGGTGAGAGCTACTTTCTCCACAATATTTGCAACAAATCCTCCACACATTTAGGTATGTGTGCATTAATTTCTATTTTTTAATCATCTTTTAAGTGCGTTCATTTAATCATTGTGCGTTAGTATATACGTTCACATAACATGAGATTATTCCTTTTCAAATCACCACTCCCATCTCGCATGTGCAGAAAAATGTCTAAATTGAGGTTGGGGGGAAGAAAAGATGCAACTATATTTTCCATCATGTGTCAATTTATACTAGGCTACATCAAAAAATTTAAAATGAGCCAATTTGAAATCTAAGTGAGAGGATGGATTGCATGTGTGAAGTGAAATTAACTGTAGCTTCCATTTCTTCCCATCATAATTCCCCTTTATCACTCCTTTTCTTACCATTATTGACACAGTCGTAATCTAGAGTTGCAAGCAAAAAGGTGAAACAAAAGAAAGGAAATTCAATTGATATTGGCACTGGGAATTTAGTAGGTATTACAAGAAAATGAACGTTATTTTCAGATGGGAATTACAAGAAAGAAATTTCAGAGATTTTTTTTGATTGCAGACAATGGGAGGTGGGTTAATTAAAAATGAACCCATGGTGCATGATGTTTTATTGTAGGATGCACAATACCTGGCCGAATTTAGAAACTGTAGATGGTTAGATTACTTCTTGAAGTTGGATGGATTTGATGAAAGGATTGCCCTTGAATTCGCCCAAAGATTTTCTGAAGGAAAAGCCATAGTAAAAGGGTTGGAGGTTGGCAACTGAGGGAAGAATTGTAGAGGTCACAGGGTTACCAGATGATGGTGAAAATTACCTTTCCTCCAGAGATGCCAGATCAGCTAGGGCCAAACTTACAGAGCCAAATGACCCCCCATTGAGCATAGATAAACATGGTACAAAGAGAATGTCTCTACCTGAGCTATGGAAGCAGATAGCCTTTTATGTTATCAAATACATCACCTGTGAGGGTTGCCAGTCAAATTTTCATTTTGTGCACTTCAAGCTTTTGAATCATATGAGGCACGAAAGGAGGATGAATGTGCCTAACGTGTTATACAATCTTCTCTCAATCATGGTGGCCAAGACCCAAAAAGGTAGGGATATTTCTATTTTCCACCATTGTCTGATTAAGTTGCTAGTTGAAAAGTCTTTGCATGATGTATCTGGAATGACTTGGGAAGAATTTATAAATGTTGATCAAATTAGACTTGAGAACTTGAAACCTAGGGTTTTACCTCAACCCCGTAGGTCTAGCAGAAGATTGAGAATGGTTGAAGCCACTCTTGGCACTTCAACCTCTGGTGCTGGCTCTAGTGTGAATCCTCGTGTAGTAGAAGAAACCATAGAAATTAGTTCTTCTAGAATAGAGCACTCAGAAAAAGAAATCTCTTCATCAAATTTTGATGATGACATTCTGCTTGAAACCCTGATGAAAATTAGGGCACAACAAAGAGAAGTAAAAACAAGAAAAATAAAGGCCAAAAGGTAGCCTGTAGAAAGAAAGGTGCCAAGTTCTAAGAAAAGGAAGGCTAACACTGCTCGTCCTACAACCAAAGAAAAATGTGAGAGACCTCCTAGGAAATCAAGACCAGTTGGGCTTGTGATTGGTATGCCTCCAGAGAAAAGCCCTAAGCCTGGTGAGACATCACATGAGGACCCTAAAGCTCCAATGGGGCAGGAGAATGTCGAAAAAGAAGACATATTTGGGAGAACAACAAATATAACACTAGTCAATCTTTCTAACATTGCAGAAGAGTTTGAGGAAAATCAAGATTTCCTGTAGCATGACCAGGAAGTCCAATAGCAAGAAGTCCTACAACAACAACCAAAACTAGAGTAGGAGTTCCTACAACCAAAAAAAAAAGAAGAACAAGGGCCCCTATAGCAAGAAGTGGAAGAAGAAACGGTATCCATGCGACAAAATATAACTAGACAGCCTGAGTCCATGCAGATAGTGATATATGAGGAGCCACCATCAACAAAAAGACTAGTAGGAATTCATAATCCTCCTAATTTTATAGTACATATGAAAATTTTAAATTTATGGAAATAAATACAAAGGAGGGAGGAAGAATGGAAAAAGGAAAAAAAAAAAATTAAAGAAAGAAATTCAAAAGAGGGATGAGGAGATTGAAGATAAGGATGCAGAAATTTCCACCCTAAAGTAGAGGGTGGATGATATGACAACCTTGGTACCACAAATGTTGGAATGTAGGACCCCTCCAAGGTTCTATGCTTTTCTCCTGAAAGAGAAATATCTCTCTTTTAAGTTGTCAAGGATTTCCTCAGGTTTGAATCCTTCTATTGACACCCCTATTGAATTTTTCAATGCTTATAGGATTGCCTCACCTAAAATGAAGAATTTGTTGTGTGAGTTTTATTTGCACAATTATGCTGTAACTCAAGACCATGATTGGAATCCATTGTTGTATGTTGGGGATATCCAATTAAGGTCATTTATGTCTTGGGGACAAAATGAGATTAGTTGGGGAAAACAACGTGGAGCTTATAAGCAATTGGAGTCTAACATCCCTCTACCTATTAGGGCTGAATCAAGAAACCCAATGGATATTTATAGAGAATGGAACAAAATGCTCCTCAGACCTAGTTATGGCAATAGGATTATGCCTTGGATTGAGGTAGTTTACAGTGAGTATGAGGTAAAGACAGTAGAAAAGGAGGAAACTATGAGAAGATGTCTATCACAAATATGGAATAGCCTAATTGATGAGCTGAAATAGGTTGAGCCTCATTCCATCCACAATTATGTTGCAGCACTAAAAAATATTTATAGATATATTTATATTGAGAGAACATAGGGGCGATCGTGGCTTCCCCTGACTTTCTAGCCACCCATGCTCATGTGGCCCGTGCCAAACTTTAGATTCTACCAGTTTGACAATGCTACAGAAAAATAGAGATGAAAAAAAATTGACATATTGGGAGGATTCTATTGGGATCCTGATTCATGCACTATAATCACTGATGTTGGATAGATATTAGTTGTAAATTTTAGAGCTTTGACCAAGAAAAAAAACAAACCTTCCCTTGATGGAGGACCAACAAAACATTAGGTTGGGGGGAGTGATGAGCCTATTTTTTGGTCCAATTTTGGGTAGAATCTATAGTTTATTTGCTGGCATTGTTCATGGACTTTGATGTTAAATGTTAATATTTTCATGATGTTTCCCTCAAACCATAGACATTGGGCTTAAATCCTATCTCTCCAAGTTTTAATGACATTTTCATAGTATGTGGATTATCTATATTGTTTTTTCATGTGGTTAATGAATGTTCCTTAAGGTGGTTATAGATGTGTAGTTATTGTGCGTACTGACATTTCCATGTAGATTCAATTTAAAGATGAAGACACCGCCAGCTGGGCATGCACCATAACATCTAGTAAAGGAATTTCTCAAGGTCAAAGGAGGTCGATGGAAAAATATTCCTCATGCAACCGAATGTAACTGCCTTGTAGTGGACTTTAATGATTGAGCATGCGCAGGTGTTACTGTTGTGCTAAATCTATGTTTGGACTTGCACATCTGACTAGATTCCATGCACATGTAACTGCCATCACTCTATTTTCTCTGTTTTCCCTAAATGGCATCCTCCCAATCGTGGAGTTGACTAGCTTCTTTAGTTGATAGTATAAATAAAGGTTTGATGCTTCTTCCTTAGGAGGTTGCACGATTTGATATTGTACTTGCACTCTCAATTTTTTAGTAATACAGATACATTACTCTTTTGTACTCATGGTTTACAGTGAATAAAATAAGTTCTGGGTTCAAGCATCTGAGTTTTCATTAGTTTTAGGGGATACTTATCCAAGGGGGCCCACTTGGTGAGTAATCCGTCTTCTTAGTTTAGTATTAGTTTAGTATTACTTACTGTTTAGTAATTAGTTAGAAATCTAGCACTGACTCTTCCTACAGCCACTAGAATTCCATTTTTTGATTGTTCCTACAACCAAAGAAGACAAAGTAGTGCCCTGTTTGTTGCTCATATTTTCATTTAGTTATGCATTTTAGTTTGATGTAGTTGTTGATTAATGATTGGTATTCATGGTATTCCCTTCTAAGCAATTTACTTTCAACATTGTGTGTTCCTTATTTGTAGAATGAAATGGCTACTTTAAGTTCCTAGTGCACATACTATGCTAACCCATTTCAAGTTCACGTCCCTAGGTTGACAAGTTAAATGCACCTTCATGATGATTGAAATAGCTATTCAGGTTAGATGTCCAATCTCTGAATCATGGTTGTAAGGGATTAGTTATTAAATCATTGTAGGAGGCCAACAAATGATAACCTATCCTTGTATCATATGCTATCCTTCCACTATGCATGGTAAATCTTATTAGTTTCCCTATGAGTACTTGGTATGATTGTTTTATCATTTGAAGTGACTGATGTTATCAACATGCTCATAACTGCTTCTACATAAGTAGTGATTGTCATTATCTGGGCTATGGTATATTGTGATAGGGCATTAATGTTAGTAGCCCTCAGCATGATGGGCTCAACCCTTGTGGGAGACTATTTTCCTTCACATGTTGTGATGTTAAACAAGATGAATTATGAAATGATAAATGAACATGTACCTACATAGTGAATAAACAAGTTCGATAAAACAATGAAGTTCAATGCTCTTCCTGATGATTTGACCTTCAAGCTCTCTTGATACATGTGACAATTGATTACTGATTCAATGCATCCTAAATGAGGGTTATATTTCTATTGGTAGGACATATGATCATAGTTTATATCTGGAGCTCTAACGAAAGCTTTCCATCATGATGTAGGTACATTTGAAGATCAAGAACAAGGAGGAGCTGAAGACCATAGGAAATGATGGACATATTCTCTTTCCATGTTTTTTCTTTTATTTCATATCTTCAAATATATAGCTTTCCTTTATGTTTTATTAAATCATTTATACCCACGGCTTGTGTGGGACATTCAAACATTCTTTCTTGTATAATGAATAAAAAATAAATATTTATGCAAACTTATATGAATATTCTATGTTGTAAAGAACATTTGCATAATGAATTTGAATTTCATTTGTAAGCTCCTTTGTGCAATGGTTTAAGCATAGCAGAAATTTATTTGTATACCTTTCACTTTTTCTAAAAGCAATCAACTATCTTAGCTCTACCTAATTGAGCTATAAGTGAAATCTAGGTAACATTTCTAGTGATTTTTGTTGAATGTTTTCCTACTAAGCATGCCAGACCAGTTGCCTAAACAATCCATTAGGCATGGAGTCAAATTATTCCCACCTCAAACTCATAAATCCATTGTAACTTAGTTGTTAGGAACTATACAACAGTGGAACAAAAACATAAAACAAACTATCATGGCATTGCTTAAGATAGGGCCGACAAACAGTGCATCTGCACTTATTGGAAAAGCAAATAGAACTGAAGTGAAATGTGCATAGAGCACTTATTAACTGAAAACCACTATTTAACTATGTACATTTGCAAACTTTGATCTTTAGTAGCACTGTTTGAGGTGAATCACATTGATAGGGATATGAAACACCTCTCCATCTACCTTTGAGAGTTGAATGCATTATGCTGTTTGCATTCTATGATAATGTATGGGCCATCCCACATGGTATCAAACTTGGCGTGTTTACCAGGTCTACTCTTAAGTTCATCCCATTTAAACACTAGATCACCTTCCTTGAAAGCTCTTGGAACTAATTTGTTATCAAATGCTCTTTTCATCCGAGCTTGGTGGATCTCAAGATTCCTTAATGCTTCTTTTCTTATTTCTTCCAGCTCCATTAGTTGTGCAACCCTATTTTCCATAGATTCCTCTTCTAACAAATCCAGTTCATTGATCATGTTCAAGGTTGGAAATTCAACTGAGATAGGAATTTTGGCCTCTTTGCCGTATTTAAGAATGTAAGGTGAATTTACTATAGCTCTCTTAGGTGTAATCCTATCATCCTAAAGAGCTAACTTTAGTTTATCATGCCGGGTCCTTTGGTTTTCTTGGATTGTCTTCTTGATGATCTTGATTAAGTTCTTATTAGTGGACTCTACTTCTCCATTACCCTAAGGGTAATAATTTGAAGAAGTATTTAGATATATGTTTTTATTAACTAACCAATCTAAAAAAATTAAACCTATGAATGCTAATGCATTATCAGATATGATAGAATTAGGAGTACCAAACCTGGAAACCAAGTCTTGATAGAAATTCAAAACATAAGTCTCATTTGCCTCCTTCAATGCAATAGCTTCTATCCACTTTGTAAAGTAGTCTATTGTTGTTAATATCCATCTATGACTTGCACTTGAAGATGGGTTAATGGAACCAATGAAATCAAGTCCCCACTTTCCAAAAGGCTACTCCACTTTAATTAGATGTAGAGGTAGGGTTGCAAGCTTCTAATTTCCTACAAATTCTGAACATTTATTGCATTTTTTGACCCAAGTATGTGCATCCTTAAATAAATTTTCCGAATAATATCTCGCTCTCATAGTATTAAGATCTATGGTTCTTGGTGCAAAATGGCCTCCAAAAGGCCCATCATGAAATTCTTCCAGAAGTTTATCAACTTGATTGGGTTCAATGCATCTAAGTAAAACACTGTGAAAATCCCTTTTTATATAAAATTCCATCAATTACAACATAAGGGATGGATTGAAGCCTATAATACCTTCTCTTTGACTTGTACAAACCTTCAGGATAGTCACTAATATGTAACTAATGGATCATTTTCTAAATCCAATTTGTGGAAGGAGTTGGAACAACAACTTGTTCCTTGTTATTGAGCACTATTGCAACTTTCTCATCAATTGCTTTGTTGTTTTCTTCATTCCCAGCAAGTTGTTCACATAGGAATTTTCCTCTAACAAGTTTGGTGACCTTGATATTAATGTCATATTCCATTACTTTTGTAATCCAACCTACTCTTTTATCATTGATATCTTTACTAAGCAAGAAATCCTTAACTATTGGATGGGCAACCAACAATTAGATTTTATTGTTTGAGAGCATATGCCTAAATTTCTTAAGGATTCTTAGTATAGCTAGCACATGTTTTTCTACAAATGAGTATTTTTCCTCATAATCATGGAGAACTTGGCTAAAGAAAGCCACAAGCTGCTCTAATCCTTCTTCTATTGACAAAGAATAGTTGAAATTGTGTCAGCACTCCCAAATGCATATAATATAAAATCTTTATCAAAATTTGGGTTAATAAGTGTTGGGGTTGTTGCAAGGGTCTCCTTGATTTCTTCAAAACCCTTCATACCTTCCTTGGTCTAGTTAAAAGGAATTTTCTTTTTGAGCATAACTATAAGGGGCTGCAATAATGCTGTAATGTTGGGTATAAACCTCCTTACAAAATTGATCCTACCTAGAAAGCTTTGTAAGCCTTTCATATGTGCAAGTAGGGGTAAAGCTAGAATAGCAATGAACCTTTCCATATCAATTGTGATACTGTGCTTAGAAACAATATGCCCAAGAAGCTTCCAATCATGGACTAAAAAAATGCTCTTCTTTGGGTTAAGTGAAACCCCATATTCCATGCATCTTTCAAATATCTGTCTTAGATGATCAAAATATTCATTAGCTTTCTTTGAAAATACAGTAATTTCATCTAAATAAACTAATATAAATTTGTTAATGAGGCCTTGGAAAGCCATGTCCATGGCTCTTTGAAACATTTCCCCTACATTGGATAATCTAGAGGGCATTTTTTTGTAAGCCATGGTACCCCATTTGGTAGTAAAGGTAGTTTTGAACTAGTCTTCCTCTTTTACTAAAATCTGATTGTACCCTGAATAACCATCCAACAATGAGAACCTTTCTAAACTTGAAACAACTTGTAAAATCTGCTCCATTGAAGGCAGTGGATAATGGTATTTAAGAGAGGCTCTTTTTAAATCACAAAAATCAACACACAACCTAATCTTACCATTATTTTTTCTAACAAGTACCAAGTTAGAAACCCAAGATGTATGCTTTATCAGAAAGATAATGTTACCTTCAATCAGTTTATTTAACTCTATTTTCATGAGATGCTCCAGCTTGGGATTTAGAGGCAGGTTTTCTTTTGTCTCATTGGTTTTTCTTTGGGCTCCAACTCAATGGTGTGTTGAGCTAACTCAGGGTTAAAACCCTTTAAATATCCAAACTCCCAAGCAAAAATATAACTAAATTCTTGAAAAAGCTGAATAAAGGCTTGTTGTTCCTCTTTAATACATATCTTTCCAAGCTTCAGGAGCTTATTTTTGAATATCTCAATGGGTTCATAGTACTCCTATTTCATTGACATGCTAGCTTTATCATTTCTAACTTGATCATCAATGTTAAAAATTGAATCTAAGGTTACCAAACCTTGAGGTAGCTTATTATACTTCAATTGCAAGATCTGATTGTCATATTGCTACTTAAATTTTTGTTGGTTTCCAGTAGCCAACTATGCTTCCTCCATCATAAAATTAATAATTTGCTCATCGCTTTCAAAAACCTGCCAACTAACATTGTTATCTGGTGCAAATGGTCTCACAACCACTTTTACATATTGTTGTGCCTTGACGTTATGTATATTAGTTGGAATAGCAAACTGGGAACCTAAGGCATCCAATCTATTTGCTTCTTTAATCTAGCTTCTAAGAATGGACAATAGATTGAAAGCATAAAATTCTTCAATTAAATCCCAAGTTCTGTGTTTATAAAGCTTGAGAAAATCATTTTTTGTCACATTGAGATTTCTTACTTGATTTTCTATTAACTCAGAATCACCAAAAACTTGCAAAAACTTAATACCTTTCTTTCTGGCCCATTCTAAGCCATGAATAATTGCCTCATATTCTACTACGTTATTTGAACAAGTAAAAGAAAATCTTAAGGCTGAATAATACCTTTCTCCATCAGGTGAAATCAACATGGCTCCTTCACCAACACCCACTTTTCTTCTTGATCCATCAAAATACAACTTTCAAAGCTAATTACCTTGTTGTTTTGGTTGTTTTTCCTCCTTAACCAGATTTGGGACAACTACATCATGCTCCTTAATCATATAAATTCCAAATCCTACCTCATCCATGTGACTAAAAGGGTCAAATTTGTCATTCTTGGCTTCCCACTCATCTAAATTTATATCAGGTATGCCCTCAATAGGTATACTAGGGTCTAGGGTCATGGATTGATCCTCCTACTCATGGATGGCTAGTTTTGCATTTACAACACTTGGAACATATGGCTCTACATGATCTTTGGCTTGTGGTTCTAATTTTATGGTCACTCTTGTGCCATATCTTGTTTTGAAAACATATGAGACCAATCTGATGATAAATACCCACCCATCTTTGTTGTAAATGGAAAAGAAAGGTGGCAAATCAAATACATAAATATCCTATGGGATTGAGAATTTTGGATAAGCATGTAAGGTAAGGAGTAGATTTTTAATCACTCTAACAAATTTAATGGTTGTACCATCTAATTAAACTACCTCCTTTGATAATGGCTCATAAGTCAATCCTAGCTTATGCACTAGTTGTTTAGGCATAACAAACCCACTTGCTCCTGAATCAATCATTTAATTGTGCACTATATTTTCACTAATGATCAAACTAACATAAAAAGGAGGTAGTTTAACCTCATGAGCTGACTGCTAACTCTTAGTTTTAGAGTTGTTTGCAAGCACAACTTTAGGCTACTCTCTACTAGACTCATCAGAAATTGAAATCCTAACCAAAGCCTCTTGCAATAAAACTTTTTTCCTAGTAATGTGCAATGCATCCAACATAGACAAGTTAGCAGTGGGATTTTTCATATGATCAATAATATTAAATGTAGGAGTACTAACCTTTTGATGTCCCTTAGAAACAACAACATCATTTTGTGTTGGTAAAGGTTGTGATTGAATCTTAGGTTGTTCTTTACCAGTCATAGCTTGACCTCTTAGTAAAATATGAATGTTATGTGAAGTGAAGGCCCAACTTGACCTTGTTGAGCTATAGAAGTCTGATTTTTATCTTTACTAGCTTGTTGTTGGCCTTTATTTGCTTGTTGTCACTTTGAAGTAGCCTATTGTTCCAAATCAACAACCCTTTTCTTTGACCTAGTGTTGGCTGCAATATATATATCTGATTGATTTTTTCCTTGAGGATGATTTACTCCACAAAACTCATTACCTTTCCAATTCATTATGGAAACATCAGGATCATTTTGCTTATTTTTTGAACCTTTATGTTCATGATTTTCCTTTGCCATATTTTCAAAAGCAACATAGTTGCTTTGTACCATAAGAGCCTGATTGACCACTCCATTCATGCATGTAGCCTGGTTATGAGGCTGATTACATGGATAACACCACACATAGTCTTGTTCCATATTATTTTGCACAAGTACAAGCTCTTTTGAAGAGCTGGCAGCATTGGGGTTATATGGCTGAAAAGTCCTAGGATTGTAATTTCTTCTATGTCCTTGGAAATAAACTTGATAAGGTGGCCTATTTTATTGGTATGGGGCTTGGTAAGGTCTAGACTCTTGACCAACCTACTTCTTGATATTCACTAAGTCATTACCAAAGTTTTTCAATATATTTTTTTATCTCTTGTAACTCTTGAGATTGGGTTGGAACAACACTATTTTGAGCAGCTACTTGATAACCTAAGGATGGAACAATAGGTAATGGATAGATAGTAGATATTTGGATATGAATTAGAGGTTGAATATCAAGGAAAATAGGCATAGGAGGCCTTGGTGCAATTTTTCCAGCTTTAATAAGACTATTCTTAGCTCTAATAGCAATATCAAATGCTCTTGGTAATGTAACTCCACCCATTGATTGAACCATTACAACAATATCACTATTTAATGCTCTAAGGTAATATAAAAATGCATGATCAGGTGAAGGTCTTACCATTGTTGGAATTATGTTCCAAGTTTCTTGAAACTGGAAATTAAAATATGTCATTTGCTCTTGTGGAGCTCTTTTAATGGTCGTCATCTACTCAACAAGGGATAGATGATCTGATTTGTCTAAAAACTACCTATTCAATCTATCTCCCAAGTCATCCCATGTGGAAATAGAGTTCACAGGTAAAGCTCTAAACCATTGGAGTGCTTTGCCTTTGAATGAAGTTGCAAGAAATCTTAATGCCACATTCTCTTCTATAACATGATGAACTTCACAAAGTGAAGCTACATCTCTTATATGCTCTATTGGTGTAGTTTGATCTTCACCAGTGAAAATGGGTAAACTTTCAAGTGTAGCCACTGGTATATCATTATGTTGCTGAAAATTCAATGGGTTACCCCCATTGAATGGTACAAATGAATGAGCTCTGGCCATTAGAGCTATTGGAACTCTGGGATTTGGAACTTGAAGTATTAGCACATGACATACTAGAAATACTAGTACAAAACTTGTAGGCCTAAGACTAGGAAGTGTAGAATGTGATCTAGGTGTTGAACACAATCTAGATCTCCTTCTTCTTGTTCTACCTCTTCTCTTGGGTGATGATAGCTGCAAGTATTCAAAAGGATCAATACATATAAAACCAAAAAGTGGAGTTTCCAAGTATAAATTTTAACCTTTGAAAGGTAAAACACTGCTATATATACTAGAACAACAACTTGAAACTTGAATTCTTTCTCTAAAGTGAGCTTCAAAGTCCCACCGAGCATGCCAAAAACTGTTGTCATGGAGATTACACCCAGATACTAAGTTTAAATGCTCAACAATCTCATGAAACATGGAAACACCTTCGAGCTTGTGAGTATGCTTATAGCAAAGATGAATCTCCAGATTATGGGTTGGTTCCCTTTTGATTTTCTAATGAATTAATGATTTTTTGAAGGAAAAGGGAAAGAATTCTTTAAAATGAATGAAAAAACTGAACCTAAAAGGACAATGATGCACCTAGATGAATTATGAAAATGCAATTTGATTCACAAGTGCCCCTCAATATATCTATTTTGCACAAATTTATTTGAACAACTAAAACACATAAGTGATTCACACAAAGGGCTTGACAATTTTATCCTTCTTGAAAGAAAAGCAAAATTTTCACAACTAGAAAGATAAAAACTGATCTTTTGCACAATATAGGACTTGTGAGATTGAATTGAAAGTGTGTACATGATCTTATGAATGAGATAGAAAACATAGAGGTTTTATATTTAAAGATAGTAAATTTCTCTCAAATCATACATAAAATATGACACCTAAAATCTGGAAGGAAAATACTTGATCTTTTATTGAAAAGTAAAAGGAATTTCTCTACAAATAACAAATTAAACTAACCTATAAAAAAGATTATGTATATTGATAATTGTAAAAAATTGAGTTACAAGATCAATCTTTCTTTGCAAAATGCAAAGGTAAAGAAGCAAGAACCTATAAGGAAATCAAGGGAGCGCATCTTATAAAACTCCAAATAGTAGTGCCTTTGGTAACTTCAATTTTTATTAGATTACCTCAAAGACACAAAAAACTATGTCCTAAAGTGGAAACAGACATAGTTCATTTCCCACATTAATCCTTCTGAGAAAAACACATATGAATTCAAAAGCAAACAATAACACATATGAAAGATACTACAGAAAATAGAACACAAATATTTTACGTGGGGAAAACCCTTTTGGGTAAAAAACCCCACTCTCCAAAGTTCAAGCCATTGTATTATTTAGCAACAGAAAGTTACAATACAGTTTCAAGCTCTTAGCCTTTTCAGAGATTACATCTTATTCATCTGGATACAACTGGTAACACACTATCCCTGAGAGATCAGGAGAGATTCTAGCATAACACTGCCTTTCTCTTCCTCTGCTTTGACCTCATGGCTTCGGCCCTTCGACTAGCCACTCGGTCCTCACTCTATCACTCTCTCTCTGGCTCTCGGCTCTTCAGCTCCTTGGCTTATCAGCCCCCTCTGTTTCAGAACGTCCAATGTATATTTTTACATTCATTCTCTGCAGGCTCTATGAAAACGTTCTTTTCCAACTGTTGGATCAGAACTCACTAATTATCCAACTCAACATCATTATCATTGAAGATGTTTCCATTTCCTCGTGTTTTAGTTTTCCAAATTCCACACAGAAATGGTTCAACAAATAGTTCACATCCTGCTTTCTTGGATTTGTCCACATCACACCACATCGGATAGTCTTCACTCGGTCAACAACGATCAGCTTGTGTCACATGTTGGTGAGACACAAGAAGTGTCTCCCCGATGCCACAAGACCCATTTACACGTTGTCACTAAGAGTCATCTCCATCGGTAAGAGGTTCCACCGAGCTTACAAGTTGCATCGACCTCAGCATGCACATCGGTGAGACTATCGCTATCACCAGGAGATCACATCGAGCCTTCAAGTCATACAGAAACCCATTGTATCAGCATTCATCTATCGGGAAGAATCTCTTCAACATGATCGGTGAGACCTCTCACTGACCTCTAGTTGAACTCATCCGCCAACGCTATCGCTAAGACATCCAACTGTCACCAAGAGGTTATACCGAGTCTCCTCAAGTTTCACCGAAGCACCCGTCGGTTAACAAGACATTCGTCTTTTGCCAAGACATCATACCAAGCCTTAAAGTTACCCCGAAGTCTTCTGTCAGCCAGAAATTCTGCTCTCACCAAGACTCTCACCGAGTCTTCATGTTGTTTCCAAGCATCCACCAGTCAGCGAGACTCACCGCTTTCGCCAGGACTTCATACCGAGGTCCTAAGTCATACCGAGCGTCGGCAAGACATTATCTTCACCAAGACCTCACATCGAGCAACCAAGTCTTACCGAGTCCTCAAGACTTTTGTATTCGCCAAGACCTCACAACGAGCATCGAGACCTCACATTGAGCAACCAAGTCTTACTGAGTCGGCAAGAATTTTGTCTTCGCCAAGACCACATACGGAGCACCCATGTCTTGCCGAGTCGGCAAGACATTTGACCTTTGCCAAGACCTTTCACCGAGCGAATATGTCACACCGTAGACTATCAGAGAGACTCTCCATTGGTTTCCAAGACCTCACACCGAAGTCTTATGTCACCACAAAGGCACCTAAGAGAAAACTCCCATCGGCGAGACCTTTCTTCATCGCTGAGACTACTCCATGAGACCCTTGTGTTACCCCGATAGCCATATGCTATCGATGAGACATTCTCTAGTCACTGGGACTTCTCCCCGAGCCCTTGAGCTACTCCAACATCCGCTTTGACACCCGATAAGAACATACTGTCAGCTAGAGGTCTCCATTCGATAGAAGGTCACAACAAATACATCTAGGTCACAGCAATAGACTTCATTTGGCAAGACATCAGCTCTATCTCAGCGACATGAGAAAAACACAAGGTTATTAAACTGCCAGGCGGCAAGACAACATGAATGTCACAGTGACCATGCTTTCTCAGAGGTTTCAACCTGTGAGATTGAGGCACATTTTCCAACAGAACTGAGGAAAAAGATTTTTTTTTTGATATATACAAAAGATGACTCCAAAGTGACAAGAGGTGGCACTTGTAGTTAACTCGACATAAAAAATATCTCTAGAAACTTCTCCCATGAGCAAAGATGAAAACCCTCAAAAAGAGGAGTCAAAACTGAAGCAATTTGAGCAAAAATAGGCTCAAACTCACTATCACAATCAGTTTGACTGAAATTGACCCTAGAATCACTCCACCAACTAAAAATGATATTCAAAAAGCTCTTGTTGAACTCCACTTCAAATTTTGTATGATTCAAGGACTTCAAAAGCATTCCAGTTATCTCCTCCTAATTTTTTGTATGACTTTAAGATGAAGGTAATTAATTTGAACAAATAATAAAGTAATCACAAATGAGTTACTTTACTAGGTGTTGTGGATCTACTCAACTTTTGTATTTTCATGACAAATAATAAAGTAATTTACAAACTATTACTTTATTATTTATTTAAATTATGCAAAAATTGAGGGGAATTATTGATATTTGAGTTTGAGAATCATGCAAAAGTTCTACAAACATTTGTAAGGAAAACCTAATATAAGCCAAGGTATTAATTTGGAAAAGTGAAGATTTTAAATAAAAATGAAAAATACCCTAAAAGGGTCAGCCAAGTGTTAGGGTAAAATGAAACCCTAAAACAAAATACACGGCCCAAAATCATTCTTCATTTGCATTGTTTGCTATAAACTTCACCTCTATGAGAGTTGCCAAGTTTTTGAGCTTGTTATTCTTCTGGAAATGCTCGTTCTCTACTCTAGAATTCAAATTCTCTGTGCTTCTTCATCTACAGTTAAGATTTTTCACACAACATATGGCTTTTTTACGTGGTCTTGATTATAGTTTCTCCTACATCTATACATTGAGCTCGAGACTTTGGTTCCTTGTATTTTCTATGGAAAGTTCATTATGCAGATATGAGATAGGGTTTTGGGATGATCTCGTGGATTTTGTGAAAGAAAACCTGTGTAACATTGCTTGGCTCTGTGAGCATTTGCAAAATACTTTCATTTCCTTATGAAGAACTTGAGGGTTTTTAAAAAGAAAACTCTAGTTCTATTATTGTTGTTCCTTGATGAAATATCTATTGTTGAAAGTCATGGCTTATATCTTTGTATGCTCAAGGGTTTTAAAACCCTAGGCCATGGCTCCTCCATCATTGTGTTTCTATTTTTTCTATGACTCCACTATGTTGTTGTATTTGTTTGACCTTTGATATGTGGTTTTTCCTATGCAAAAACCTGATGGTTTTTTGTGCATTGTTGGGGTTTCAAATAAAAAACCTATGCCTTCCTTTGTGTTAAAAGCACAGAAATATTCCATCTTCCCATGCTCTTCTTTGTGCATACAAACTAGGGTTTTTGAAAAGAGCTCATTGTAACTCCTGTGCATTTCCTCTCTACTCAAGTTTGAAACCTATGGCCTCGTCATGTATTTTCATTGTGTTTCCACCATGCCTAGAAAGAGCTATGGTTTTGAAGGAAACTCATGATCTTCAGTTGATTTTCTGTGCAAACATGATGAGGGTTTGAAAGAACACAAACTCATGCCTCCACTGTGTTGTTCTTTGCATTATGGAAATCTATGGAATAGGAAACAATAACTTCATCTTATGTAGAAATATTGATTAAATCATTTGCATGGGGCTTAACTCAATATCTTGGGTAATTGGAACTACCTCACAACTTTCATTAAGAAATTCTCAATAATCATTTTACTATCTTGCTCCTCTTAAACAAGAAACATTACTTAAACTCCCTTGCAACTTTCATTGTCCTTGAGGGAAATGAAGGTTATTTGATTGATCAACACTATATATAATAGTCTTTATACTGTTGTTCCTTTTAATTGTCTTTGATGTGAGCAATAGCTATAAGTGTAGAAGAAATAACATGAAGGGACATCTCGATTATTTGTACTTATCATATGAATTGCATTCATGGTCACTTAATTGTTTAAGATATCTCATTGTTTTGATATACTCACTAACCTATAGTAATTCGACCTCTTTGATGGCTATGATAACAACTACAATTTCATGTTTTTTGTTGCTTTATGAGTCAAAGAAGACTCCCTTAACCCTGATCCATTGAGCAACCTGCAATTTTTTTTTACATATTCTTCCATGTATTGTATATGGTGAAAGAACCTAATGCACTTTCTGTTCAATAGTTGTTTAAATTTATGGTGCAATAGCCATGAGTTATTGATCTTTGGAAAGGAGTTTGTCTTCATCTTGCATAAGATCTATCCTTAATAATGATTAACTGTAGATGATAACCTTTCCTTTTATCATATGTTATCCTTCCACTGTGCATGGTAAATATTATCAGTTTCCCTATGAGTACTTGGTATGATTGTTTTATCATTTCAAGTGACTGATCTTATCAACATGCTCATAACTGCTTCTACATAAGTAGTGATTGTCATTATCTGGGCTATGGTATATTGTGATAGGGCATTAATGTTAGTAGCCCTCTACATGTTGGGCTCAACCCTTGTGGGAGCCCATTTCCCTCCACATGCCATGATGTCAAACAAGATAAATTATGAAATGATAAATTAACCTATACCTACATAGTGAACAAACAAGTTAGATAAAACAATGAAGCTCAATTCTCTTCCTAATGATTTGACTTTTAGGCTCTCTTGATACATGTGACAATTGATAACTAGTTTAATGCATCCTGAATGAAGGTTATATTTCTTTTGGTAGGGCATATGGTCATAGTTTATATTCAAATCTCTAACAAAAGCTTTCCATCATGATGTAGGCACATCTGAAGATCAGGATCAAGGAGGAGCTGAAGACAAAGAAGATCAACACAAGATTCTACCATAGGAAATGATGGACATATTCTCTTTCCATGTGTTTTCCTTTATTTCATATCTTCAAATATATAGCTTTCCTTTATGTTGTATTAAATCAGTTATTCCCACATCTTGTGTGGGACATTCAAATATTATTTCTTGTACAGTGAATAAAACAACAAATTTTTATGCAAACTTATGTGAATCTTTTGTGTTGTAAAGAACATTTGCATAATGAATCTGAATTTCATTTGTAAGTTCCTTTGTGCAATGGTTTAAGCATAGCATAAATTTATTTGTATACCTTTCAATTTTTTAAAATCAATCAACTGTCTTAGCTCTACCTAATTGAGTTGTAAGTGAAATTTTAGTAACATTTATATTCTTCTAGCCTTTTGAAAATCTTGTTTAACATGCCTAGATGACCACCTATTGTCAAATATTTTGTCAATAAATCATGAACATAGTCTTCCATAAGTGCATGCATATATTCATGAAAAATGGTTGTCATAGCTCTCTGATAGACTGCTCTAATATTCTTGAGACCAAAGGGTATAACATTCCAATAAAAGTTACCCCAAGCACATGTGAAAGCTATTTTGTGTTGATCTTCAAGGGAAATTCTGATTTTATTATATCCTAAAAATCCATCCATAAGTGATAACATCTCATATCCCACAGTGAGGTCTACTATCATATCAATGTAGGCAATGGGAAATCATCTTTAGGATAAGCCTTATTTATATCTCTAAAATTCATGCATATTTTGATACCACTAGTTGGTTTAGTGACATGGATAAGATTAGATATCCATTCTGCATAATCTATGAGATGAATAAAACCAACATCTGGAAGCTACTTCAACTCAACCTTTACTAGAGTGCGATCTGCAGGTGCATTTTCCTTCATTTCTCTTGACTTTTTTAGCATTTGGAAGTAATGGTAGATGATGTTAAACAAGTTCAAGGTCCAACCCAAGGATATTAACATATGACCACACAATATTAACTCATCTTTCTGAAAAGAATGTAGTGGAATCTAGTTTTTCTTCAGTGGTCAAAGATGTTGCAAATTGAATGATTCTAGGATTGTCCTTTGTCCCAAGATTATCTCCTTTTGAATCTTCTACTAGAAGTGGTGATCTCTCTTTGTCAATAGGGAGACTATCCAAACCTCCATCCTTAGGAACCTCAGAGAGGTTTTCACCTTTGAATACATCCTTTATTTTGAATTTTTCATGGTCTAAAGGTGCCTTTCGATTTTCACCTAGAGACCTATTCTTTTTATTTTTATTTTTATCATTTTTCTCATTTTTCTCACTTTTGCGACTAGATGGAGGAACAGTCTCTCGAAAGTATGTTGCATTATCAAGCTCAATGATGAAGCCAAATTTATGATCACCACTTGGTATTCCTTCACGAAGTCCCATGAACTCAAGAATTACTTCATCATTCTCAAATGTGTCTAAACTTGGTGGTACTTATTGGTCCCAATCTATGAGTTGTAGGTAAACAAGGGGTATGCCATATTTAGTATTGTTAGGGTACAATGAGTAGGTAGATATGGTAAATATAGAGGTATAGTTAGGATCCCAAAAGGAATCAATCCAGATATTAATTTTCATGATATTGGTTGGGGAGGATAGGTCAAGTTCTTGGAAGATGTTTTCTAGTTCATAATCACTAGATGTGTAAGAATCCCATTCCCACTCATTAGAGCTGGTTTCATAATAGTATTCCTCAGATGTCTTGATTTATTTTGAAACATTAATGATATCACTTGAAGGCAACTTAGTACCAAGGATACTCACTTTTATGAGTGTGTACCCTAACCCAATGTACTTTGGTTAGTGAGGAAGCAGTATCGGTTCTATCATTCCATTCTTTTTTAGACCAAGATCACTATGTCCATCATATCCTTTTTGCTTCATGAGCTTGAACCCCTTTAGATTCTACTCAACTTTTAATTTCTCAAGCTCAATGTCTTCTTCATCTCTATAAATCCATGTAGAAATTTCCTCGCTAATGGGCTCTTTACTTAACTCTCCCCATTTAATGAAGGTGGTAGGATGGTTGTGGATAATGATTTTAGGTTGGATAGGATGAGGTTTTCCATAAGAATTTGGTGATATAGGCAACTTTCCAACACAAAATAATCTCCCCATGTTGTATTCCCCATATCCCTTATCATGGATATGGACTTTGAGTTTGGAAGGTGTGGTGAATGGAGTAGATTATTTGGCAAGGGAAGATGGATCAGTGTAGTGTGATGAGGAAAAGGATGAAGCTTCTTGATTAATAAGTGCTTGATACTAAGTAATTCCTCTTAGATTGTTGTAGTAATAAAAAGAATTAGGATCACCTAGTATGGTAATTTCAAGGCTATTATAGGGAAACTTTAGGCATTGATGGTAGGTGGAAGGTGAAATTATCATGGAATGAATCCATGGGTGACCTAGGAGAAGATTGTAGGGAAAGTACAGATCGAAGACATGGAACATTATGTTCTAAATAGCAAGGCCAACCCTTATGGGAAGTGTGATTACTCCTTTTGATGAGCACTCAACATCGTCATAAGCCTTGATAACAATGGTCTTAGTCTGATCTATACAACCCTCAAAGAATCCCAATGTTGTAACCAATTTTAGGGTACATATGTTTAGACTTGCTCCATTGTCTACCTTAAGAATTGTTTTATTTTATGTTTATTAATATAGACTTCAAGGTGTAGGGGATCATTACTATTTCTCTTTGTGAGGAAAGATCTTGTTCGAAAAGGGTGACATGATGGGGTAGAGCTAGGTATCCAACCATGGCCTGAAATTGGTTAACATTTAGGTTAGAGGGGATGGATGTATCTTGCAAGGCTTTGTTGAGAATGGCCCTATGCTCTAGGGAAATGTAAAGTAGTTCAAGAATGGATATTTTTGTAGGAATCTTTCCTAGATGATCTAGGAGATTGTATTGAATTTTTGGTTGTAGATTAGGGGAATCCCCTTGCAAGGTCACCTTAGCTCTGTGGGTAGTAATGACTAATTTTGAACTTTTATTATTAATGGTGATGGTAGCAACATGATTATCAAGGGCTCAAATGTGATTAATGGTATAGTCATGCACAACACAGGTATAGTTAGAACTATTATTATTTCTTGAATTGGAGGCCTTCCCTTTCCCATGGTCTTGCAAGGGAGTTTTGAATATGGTGTGATCACCATTGGTTTTTCCTTGTGAATTATCCACTGATATATCTCCTTGTTCAATAAGATCTTGAATGAGGTTATTTTTTGTCCAACATTATGATGTTTTGTGTTCTTTGGCATAATGATATTGAAAAAAATCATTTTCATTCCACCAATTTGGTTTAACCAATGTCAGTTCATATGTATTAATGTTAGGAAGTTGAATGATGTTTGATTGTAAGAGTTCCTTCAAAATTGACTCAATGGGCTCCCCTAAGGGTAGTGCGTGGAGGTCATTTGCATTGTTGATTATTTTGGATTTCATTCAATGTTTTTCATTGTTAGGTGTTGGTGTGTTTGATGTAGGTGGACCTTTAAGATGAAGGGTGGGGTTACCTTGATTTACCACTTTAGCATCCACAATTCCACCATTGGCGACATTCTTATTTCAAGACCAAAATTTACCTTTGTCACTAGGAGCATTAGCGGTCTCTTTGAAGATTTTAACTAGACCTTTTCCCACAAGAGCCTTGTCAATAAATACACCCTTTTCAGTGACATCTTCAAAGGTGGTTTTGTTGCAAGTATGAGTGAGTATGATGGTCTTTTCATTAATATTGTCATTGATGTCAACACAGTATAGGTTGGTGCAAAGAAAGGAATCGAGTGATTGCAGGTTGTGCATGTATAGTTGAGATACTATGGAGATGTTATGAGTACATGGAGCTATCTTTATAGTGTTGTAGGTGTGCTGATATGATGAGTTACCAAGTGATTTTGAGAAATAGAGAAGATAGAGTTGTGTGTATGTTCAAAATGTGCTCCGGTTTGTGCTCCACATTTCTTCTGTGTTGATCCTATGCTTGTGTGAATATTAAGTATTATTTATGGGACTCTGTTGGTGATATATTTTGGATTGTAGTTTCTAGTTTGATATAGAGTGAAAGTTGTGTTCACCGGTGTGTGAATTGGTCTAGAAGAGTTTTTTGTCTGTGGACTGGGAGAAATGTTTTTGCTCTACAGTCCTTTGCTGGTTTGTTTCAAGTCTTGTAGATTTGGTAGAAGGCTTGTAATGGTGCTATCTATTCTCTGTCAAAGGTGTTTGAGGTTTGGCACTTTGGAAGATGAGTTTCAGAGTTACAGTGTGTGTTTGTACAATCTGGATGGACTGATGGAAAGTGTTCTATGTACGTAGGTTGTTGCATTTTTTGCGAATGAATCTGAAGGAATCTAAGATGTGTTCCAGTGTATGGTGAAGCATGTTATTTGGTTTGCATGTTATCTTCATGTTGCGGAAGTGTGTACTTCAAAATTCATTCGTGTTTTCATTAGGTTTGGCTGACTTGGTGTCGACACGTCATGCAAAGGATAAGTATTAATCAAGGAAGTGTGTGATTGATCCAAGATGTTGCTTTAGTCTTGGTTAAGTTTTGCTTTGGTCCTCTCTCATTCTCTTCCACTACGGGAATGTTGATTTTATGACCTAATTTGAATTTGTAAAATGAAGTGTGTGTAGTCGACCTTGGAGAAAATTTTTAAGGTTAAAGATGGTATAAATACAAGTCAAGATGTTATGGATTGAAGTATCAGACATGCCACAAGTTTGAGAAGCAAGAGTGTGTGAAAGTGAATTGAGGCAACAACACTTTAATGTGTTAGACTCCTAAAAGAAGTGAGCTAATGGTGTCTGCAATCTTTTGATCAAGGTTGTAGATGTGTGTAATTTGTTGTGGTGGATTTTTCTATTATCTTTTTTGTATCTATAGGCAGTGAGCCTCCTTGTTAGATAGTGAGTTCTATCTATACAGAATGAGCCTTGTATCCAGACTATAAGTCCTTATCTTGGGTAGTGAGCCTCTTTGTAATTGGTTTTGGAATTACTTTATATTGTGAGTTAATCCTCACCGTGGTTTTTCCCTTATTGGGTTTTCCATGTAAATCTGGTGTTTCTTGTGTTGATATTGCTTTATGTTATTTGAATTTCATGTTCATACTTAATAAAAAAATTAAGTGGATGTGAAGTTGATAAGTGTTTGAGATTTGTGATTAAGATTGGTGATAGTTGATTCACCCCCCCTCTCAATTGTCTCGTGCCTTTCAACAATTGGTATTAGAGCTTTGGTTCCTCAAAGAAGAGCTTAACCACTTGAGGTAGATCTGATGGCACACAAATTTTCAATCCCTTTGTTTGATGGATCTGACTACAATGACTAGAAAGTGTAGATGAGAGGTTACTTGATCTCTCTTGATTACAAGACTTGGAAAGCTATCGAGACAAAATATGTTGCACCGACAAGTGGCCCTTCTTTTGCAGATGATATTTCTTCCTATGAGGAAAATGAAAAAGCAAGGTATGCAATCTATAGTCCTTTATATAAGACTGAGTGAAAAAAATTTATTTACTTGGGAACTACTTATGAAGTTTGGAAAAAGTTGGAAGATATCTATGAAGGAAATGATAGAGTGAAATTGTCAAAGAAGCTAACAACTAAGTGCAAATATGAGAACTTGAAAATGGAAGAAGGTGAAGCTATTGCAAGCTATTTTCAGAGGGTTGATATTGTAGTGAATGAAATTAAAAATCAAGGTGGTACTCTGAGTGATGCAGATGTAATGGAGAATATTTTGATGACCCTACTGAAGAGTTATAGTGATAAGGTTTCAGCCATTGGGGAAGAGTATGATCCTAAGAAGTTCACTAGAGAACAACTATTTGGCACCTTGACTGCATTTGAAATGAGTAAGTTTGGAAAATAAAAGGAGAAAATAGAAACAACCTTCAAAGCCACTAAGACAAAAGATGATCCGGATAATGAAGGTTTGGAGGAGTTGGAAGAAAATTTTACAAGGAAGTTGAAGAAAGGTATTGTTAAGTACAAAGGTATGTTATCTTTTAAATGTTTCAGTTGTGGAAATATTGGTCACTATGCTTCAAGACGTCCAAATAGAGTTGTACACAAGAAGAACAAAGACAATAAAGACAAAAAGGATAAGAAATTCAAGAAATTGTACTATGTTAGAGAAGATGCTAGAATTTCTGATGATGTCTAATTTTGAGGGTGATAATGATGAATGCTTTTTTCTAGCCTTAGAGAATAAACCAGTATCTACTAAAAATGGAATATGTGCAAGGGAAAGTGGTCTGGAGAACAAGAAGGAAGAGATGGAAGGTAATTTTGTTACTTCCTTTCACACTAGACAAGATGAAGACTATTGGGTGATTGACAGTGGCTGCTCAAATCACATGACCAGAGACAAGAGTAAATTCACTAAACTTAAGAAGTATGATGGTGGATTAGTCATGTTTGGAGATGATTTTGGTGCAAAGATTGTTGGGAAAGGAACAGTTAGTTTTGATGGAAAACATAGTAATGATGATGTCTATTATGTTAAGGGCTTAAGGAATAATCTCTTGAGTGTTGGAAAAATGTGTAGCAAAGGATTCAAGCTTGTGTTTTAGGATAATAATTGTGAGATTAGAAAAGGGTCTAGAACTGTGGTTGCTATAGGAAGAAGAACATATGGAAACATTTATCATCTTAAGGGTATTGATGGTCAGTGTCTTATATCTCAAGTTAATGAAAGTTGGCTATGGCACCAGAGGATGGCACATGTAAACTTTGACAATCTGATCAATATTAGTTCAAGAAAGGTTGTCCAAGATCTTCCTAAAGTCACAAAGCCTACCAATATTGCTGGCAAAAGTTGTTAGTTGGGAAAACAAGAAAAATGTAGCTTTAAAGGAAAAGATCAATCAACTACTAGAATGCTAGAATTAGTTGATACAGAACTTTGTGGTCCCACAAGAACAAGAAGTCTTAATGGTGAGAGGTATTTCATGCTTTCGATTGATGATTATTCTAGAATGACATGGGTTACATTTCTTAGGGAGAAAGCTCAAGCTTTGGATAGATTCAAAGTGTTCAAGGCTAGGGTAGAAAATGAAGTGAAACTGAGAATCAAATGTTTAAGGTTTGATAGAGGTGAAGAATTCACTTCTAGTGAGTAAAATACATTTTGTGAAGATCATGGTATAAAGAGACATTTTTCTGCTCCTAGAACTCCTCAACAGAATGGAGTTGTAGAGAGGAAGAAACAGACTGTTCAAGAGGCTAAAAGAAAAATGATGAAAGAGGTAAATGTACCTAATGTATATTGAAGAGAGGTAATCCACACTACTTTTTATATTCTCAATAGAGTTAAAATAAAAGGAAACGACACAAAGACTCCTTACGAGCAGTGGACTAGAAAAATTCCTACTATTATGTACTTTAAGGTGTTTGGAAGTAGATGTTATATTAAAAGAGATGATGATAACCTTGGAAAGTTTGATGCTAGATGTGATGAAAGTATTTTCCTTGGATATTCAACTAGTAGTAAAGCTTATAGATGTTTTAATAAAAGATTGAGGAAAATTGTTGAGAGTGCAAATGCAAAAGTTGATGAAGATATGCATAGACCAATTGAAAGAAGTGAAGTTGAACCAAACAAATCTATCTATAGACAAATACCAGAAGAGAATAAGGAGTAAGATGAAGAATAGATTGAAGAAGAAGAAGAAGCTCCAGAACCTACTCATAAGACCCCAAAGTATGTACAAAAGAATCATCCAGAAGAACAAATAATTAGAGATAAAAGTGAAGGTGTAAAGACAAGAAGCAAAGTGGTAGTAGCTGAGGTAAATCTATGTTTACTTTCTAAAATAGAACCTAAATTAGTGTGTGAAGCATGCAAAGATGAGAATTGGGTTAGAGAAATGAAAGAAAACTTGTAGTCGATAGAGAAGAATCATACATTTGAATTGGTTCCAGAACAGATTGAAGGTGTAACAGATTGAAGAAGAAGAAGAAGCTCCAAAACCTGCTCATAAGACCCCAAAGTATGTACAAAAGAATCATCCAAAAGAACAAATAATTAGAGATAAAAGTGAAGGTGTAAAGACAAGAAGCAAAGTGGTAGTAGCTGAGGTAAATCTGTGTTTACTTTCAAAAATAGAACCTAAATTAGTGTGTGAAGCATGCAAAGATGAGAATTGGGTTAGAGCAATGAAAGAATACTTGTAGTAGATAGAGAAGAATCATACATTCGAATTGGTTCCTAGACGTGTAAACAAGAACATAATTGGTAAAAAATGGGTGTTTAGGAATAAGCTGAATGAGAATGATGAAGTTGTAAGAAACAAAGCAATACTTTTTTGAAAAGGTTATTCACAAGTTGAAGGAATATACTTTGAGGAGACATTTTCCCTAGTGGAAAGAATGGAGGCTATTCGAATGTTTTTGGAATTTTCTTCTCACAAAGATTTCAAGGTATACCAGATGGATGTTAAGTCTGTATTCCTAAATGGAGAACTAGAAGAAGAGGTATACATGGAACAACTAAAGGGATTTTAGTTATTAGATAAACTAAACATGTTTTGTAAGTTGAAAAAGGCACTATATGGACTCAAACAAGCTCCCAGAGCATGGTATGCAAGATTGGATAGATATTTGACACAACAAAGGTTTAGCAAAGGCTCCACAGATAGTAATCTTTATTTCAAGGTTGAAGGAAATAGAATGTTGATAGTAGCTGTGTATGTTGATGATTTCATCTTTGGAGGAAATGAAGGTATGCACAAGAGATTTGTAGAGGAGATGCAAAAAGATTTGAAATGTCTATTATTGGTGAGTTGAATTTCTTTCTTGGACTTCAATTGAATCAAACTAATAAGGGAATATTCATTTCAAAATCAAAGTATGTTAAAGAGTTGTTGAAGAAGTTTGGAATGGATGACTCCAAACTAGTCTACTCCCCAATGGTGACTGGATGCAAGCCGAGTAAAGATGATGAATCTCCTAAAGTTGATCAGAGCATGTAAAGATCTATGATTGGTGGACTATTATATTTTACTACTACTAGACTAGATATCATGCATGCAGTATGCTTGGTTTCCAGATTTCAAGCAGAACCTAAAGAAGCACATGTTACAACTGTGAAAAGGATATTCAGATATCTAAAAGGAACTCTAGATTATGGCTTGTGGTATCTGAAGGATACTGATTTCACTTTGAGTGCTTTCACCAATACAGATTGAGTTGGTTGTGTGGATGACTAGAAGAGTACAAGTGGTGGTCCATTCTTTCTTGGAGGAAGATTTGTTTCATGGCTAAGCAAGAAATAGGATTCGGTTTCTTTATCCACTACAAAAGTTGAGTACATTGCTGCAACATCTTGCTACACATGTATTATGGATGAAGCAAACATTGAAGGACATAGGAGTGATGTGTGATGAGCCTATCCCTATATTTTCTAATAATACAAGTGCAATAAACATTTCAACGAATTCAGTAATGCATTCAAGGAAAAAGCATATATCTATCAGATATCATTTCTTAAGAGATAAGGTATTGGAGAATGAATTCAGATTGGAGGATGTGCCTACAAAGGATCAAAATTGCTGATATATTTACTAAGTCTCTTTTGAAGGATACTTTTGAATATCTCATGGAGAAGTTGGGGGTTATTGCCCCTCCTTCTTCAAACTAGTTGCACATGGAGGTGCATTATTCCAATGGATCTACAAATTCTTCACTTGTTTGGATTGATGACTGAGGTCTACTCCTCAGGGGGAGTAGGAAGTATCATTGTTGTAGTATGAGATGTGTGGGTGCACTCCTAAGGGGGATTGATCATATTCTTTTCCATTGATGTCAAAGGGGGAGAGAGAGTCATGTGAAAAACAATGAAAGAAAAAGGGGGAAGAAATTCATGTGAAAGAGAGAATGTTGCAAGGAAAAGAGAGTGCAGGAAACGTTGTGTAGGATTTCTAATCTAAAAAATAAAGGAGAGTGCAAGAAAGGAAAGGATGTTGTCTTTGATTTCTTGTCACATCATGTGTTTCCATCAATGACAAAGGGGGAGATTGTTGCAAGTATGAGTGAGTATGATGGTGTTTTCATTGATATTGTCATTGATGTCAACACAATATAGGTTGGTGCAAAGAAATGAATCAAGTGATTGCAAGTTGTGAATGTATAGTTGAGATATTGTAGAGATGTTGTGAGTACATGGAGATATCTTTATAGTGTTGCAAGTGTGTTGATATGATGAGTTACCAGGTGCTTTTGAGAAATAGTGAAGATAGAGTTGTGTGTATGTTTAGAATGTGCTCTGGTTTGTGCTCCAAATTTCTTCTATGTTGATCCTATGCTTTTGCGGATCTGAAGTATTGTTTATGGGAATCTGTTGGTGATATATCCTGGATTGTAGTTTTTGGTTTGATGTAGAGTGAAATTTTTGTCCACCGGTGTGTGAATTGGTTTGGCAGAGTTGATTGTCTATGACTGGGAGAAATATTTTTGCTTTAAAACCCTCTGCTGGTTTGTTTCAAGTCTTGCAGATCTGGTAGAAGGCTTGTAATGGTGCTATTTATTCTCTGTCAAAGGTTTTCATGGTTTGGCACTTTGGAGGATGAGTTTTAGTGTTAATGTGTGTGTTTATATAGTTTGGATGGACTAATAGAAAGTGTTATATGTATGAATGTTGTATTTGTTGTGGATGAAATTGAAGGCATCTAAGATGTGTTCCAATGTATGGTGAAGCGTGTTACATGCTACACATGTTATCTTCTTGTTGTGGAAGTGTGTACTTCAAATTTCTTTAGTTTTTTCATTAGGTTTGGGAAACCTGGTGTCTACATGTCATGCGAAGGATAAGTATCAATTAAGGAAGCATGTGATTGATCCAAGATGCTTTTTTGGGTCTTGGTTAAGTGTTGGTTTGGTCCGCTCTCATTCTCTTCCATCGCGGGAATGTTGAGTTGCCAAAGTAATTTGAATTTGTAAAATGAAGTGTGTGTAGCCGACCTTGGAGAAAGTTTCTAAGGTTGAAATGGTATAATACAAGTCAAGATGTTATGGATTGAAGTATCAGACATGCCACAAGTTTGAGAAGAAAGAGTGTATGAAAGTTAATTGAGGTAGTAGTACTTTAATGTGTTAGACTCCTGAAAGCAGTGAGTTGATGGTGTCTACGATCTTTTGATCAAGGTTACAGATGTGTGTAATTTGCTGTGGTGGATTTTTCTATTATCTTTTTGTATCTATAGGTAGTGAGCCTCCTTGTTGGATAGTGAGTCCTATCTGTAGGCAATGAGCCTTGTATCTAGATAATGAGTCCTTATCTTAGGTAGTGAGCCCTTTGGTAGTGAGCCTCTTTGTATTCGGTTTGGAATTACTTTATATTGTGAGTTAATATTCACTGTGGTTTTCTCCTTACTTGGTTTTCCATGTAAATCTGATGTTTCTTGTGTTGATATTTTTTTTTGTTATTTGCATTTCATGTTCATACTTAATAACATAATAAAGTGGATGTGAAGTTGATAAGTGTTTGAGATTTGTGATTACGATTGGTGACAACTGATTCATGCCCCCCCCCCGTCAGTTGTCTTGCACCTTTCAATAGGTGCAACATTGAATTTAAAGTTGGATAATTAATTCTATGTTTAGAATCTCTATGAAAATGGTGACCAATTTTTTTTTATAAGTTGCATTTATAGGGTTCAATACCCTTTACACCAGGAGCCTAGAGGGCCAAAAAGGATTAAAAAGGAGAAACAATGGTGACCAATTGTTTCTCAAGTATTTTCCAAGGGAATATTTTAGCCATGTTACACCATCTTTGATAGAATTATGTAAGTGATTCTCCCTATTTTTGTTTGGTTGTACATAATGTTGCTAGGGTTGTGACACTTTCTATATTGTAGGAAAAGTTAATGAATTTTTCAACCAATTCATCCCATGTTCATATCCTAGGAGGAAGGTGTGCAAACCATTCTAGAGTCGGGACTAAAAGGCTTCATGGAAATAGTCTCATCAAATAAGTGGGCTCATAAACAATGTCCATACATGCCATGTTAAATTCTCATATGTGTTTCCGTAGATCCCCTTTCCCTTTGTATTTATTAAAGTTTGGTACGGTAAAATGTGAGGGGAAAGGTGACATGTATAGACTTTTGTTGAAAGGTTAAGGGCATAATTCCTCCATAGAATATTTCTTCTTAGTTACATCCTCAATTATTTGTTTGCCATTTTCTGTTGTATTGTTTGCATTTTTTGCATCAAGGTGTCCATGGGGGTGTTAGGTCTCAAAAATACTGGTTCAGGAACCACAAGAGGTTGCCAAGCTCTTGGTACATTTTTGGCTAACATACAAGGCCAAATGATGAATTTGAACATTCTTCTCTTCAGGCTCTTCCAAACCTACGTGGGTGTACCTATTCAAATGGAGCAGACTTAGATTGTGTGTCTCCTACTTAAGCAATCTGTCCACAATGGAAATTGGAGGAAGAGACATGTAGACCTAATTGGTATAAATTGTATAAGCAATATCAAGATGGAGTTATGAATATGTTCAGTTAACAAATGTAAAATTTTGAAAATGAATTGTCTATAACTAAATGATGAGATGGATAAGACCAATGCCTTGTTGGGTAGATGGATTCCAATGAATATTTAGAATATGTAACCTATATTGGCAATAATTCAAACTATTTGGCATACTAATATTAGTTTATAACTTGTATAAACATGCAAGGATGTAATCACCAAGTTCTTATTATTGATATAAATGGTGTTTTCCAAATTACTGTGATTAATTAAAAGAATTTAATCCTTGCTTGAAGGACTCAATTAACTGAACCACACAAGAACAAAAAATGTGTTTTGATAAATTGAAAATATCCTTGATAAATCAATCTAAATAATAAGGAAATGTCAACCTTGGAGACAACCAAATAATATTTTCAATAAATTTCAACAAACAATTGATACCGGTATGAGGCCACAAAATCAGATATCCTCCATTGAATTCTTCAAAATTTATACATGCACCATGGTCTTTTGAAATGTAAGCATTTTATCTATCCTTACTCGCCTGTTACTTTCTCCTATATCTAATCTAATTCCTTCCTTTGGTCTTGGTCTCTCTTATTTATACAAGAGGCAACAAGCTTTAGACCAAAGGACATGTCCTTTGATAAAAAAATATAATTATGAAATTAAACATAACTAAAAGAGATTAACAATAAACATGTCTTTAATCTGTTAATCTTTGAGTAAAAGCCCATGGTCATCTAAGACTTGTTCAAGGCTTTTACTGTAAGATAATCTCTCCTCGTGATGCTTGCAATCAATCTTCATCAGAACCCAAATATTTCTCCTGCCACTTATTTATTGTCAAATCACTCGGCCATTTGAACTCTTGTGCAGATGCAAAATTTGTGAGATGACCTTTCCATCTATTGTCCAAGAGATTTCTGACATCTACTATGAACTTTGTGTATCCATTGTCCACCGTGATGATCCCATCAAGTATGGAATTTGTCAAGATTTATCTCCCCATCATCCTCTACATGTTCCAAGCCTTTTGGAACTATCTAATCAAATTCTTCTTTCCACTCATCCATTCCCTTTATCTGATTATCATCTTTGAATATTGATGGGCTGAAGAGGCATTAAATGGAGTCAAATGCAATCCTTCTATTCTCCACTTTCTTCCCCATATCTACCAAATACTTATATTCCTCGACTACACTCTTTACCATTTCCTGTGTTGGTTTGAGTCTTGTTGGGGAATCTGGATCTATTTGTGTGGCTTTGTAAAGAGTAGTCAGTATGTGATAGGTTGGTTGACACCTTTTCTGGAGCTCTTCAAGGATAGGGGAGTTAGCATTTATTTGTTCCAAAGATTTAATCAAATTGCTAAATCTTTCATATAATCCACCTATATTCTTCTTTAATATCCTGATTATATGCCCCAATATCTTCCTTAGGATCTCAATGATATGCTACTTGACATCCTCCATATTATGTTTCTTCAGTTTAGCAATTTCATCTTTCAATTGTTGAATTTGTGGATCTTCTACTTGGACTAGTGGGTGATAAACAACAATTTCATCCCCTCTCACTGTGGTAGCCTGTTGCAATTATTTCTTAAACTTCACATTCTCAATAAACAATTTGTTTACTTCATCATTTGAAAATTTTAATGTCTTCTCATATTCAATGATCTTCTTTTCCTTATTTTCTACCACATTTTTGGTGAACATGGCATAATGCATGGTTATAGTTGCAGCCCTTGTAGGAGTTGTGTCTTTCAGTGTTCTAACCATGGCTGACCCCCTCATTTCTTGCACCACATCCAAAAGCCTAGGCGTCCTTGTGTTCTTTTATTTTGTCCACAAAGCAAGAGTTTGGGTAGTAGGGTTGTACTCTATTCCTAAAACACCTTCCTCTGAATCAAACTCAACTACTAACATTGGATCATCTTGTGCTATAATCTGATCTAAAAGAAAAAATTTCGATAGCTCCATCCTAGGTATAATCAGCATATCACTTTTCAATACTAGCTCTCTTGCCTCTTGGGGGGTGACAATGATATTATCAACATTTAATTCTACAAATGGATTTCAGCCTGCTTTGATTCATCAACTCCTATAAGATTAATCTTCAATCTCTCATTAAATTTTTTCATCTTCATCTTAATCTAGAAGTCCTTAAATTCACTTGTATGGATGAAGTTATCATCTTGTATAAACCTCAGAGAAGCAACTACCCTCTCACCATCCTAAATATCATAAGCTCCCTCTTCTGATAGCCTAATCTTAGGATCATGAGGCTCTTGAATTTTTTTCTTCTTTGCTGCTTCATTTTAGTCAAAGAAAAAATTGTCACTTCTTCTTCATCATCACTTGATCCATAATCAACCAATCACTCAATCTTCTATTTCTTGGCCAAGGGTTCATGTGTAGGAGATGGAGAGGATAGATGTGCAAGTGATGGGGGTGGTGTATGCGATGTAGATGATTCATGTGATGGCTGATGGGGTGTGGGAAGTGGAATTAACCCCTCATCTTGGGCCTTTTCATAAAATTCATCAAATTTACCAAGGATCATTTGCATCCTTTTGAGAAGATTGGATAAATCTGCAAAGAACCCTTTAAAATTTTTATTCTTCTCCTTCTTCTAATCCTCCCAGCTCATCATCATTATCCATCTCCTAGTCTAGAATACATCAGTAAAATATACCAAATTCCTTATTACATCCTCCTCAAGGTCAAATACATGAGATATGGCCCTCTTTGTTAGCAAGGTCCTTCTAATCATATTAATATGACCCTCTGCGTCATATACTCTTTCCTTTCAAGACTTGAGTGGATAATTAACCCTCATGAACCTCTGTAATTGATCCAACATATCTGATCCAATATAAAATTCCTCAAATACTGTTAAATCAGGAAAAAATGTTCCTTTCCTCTTATTCCTCATTAAGTCATGTTCCATCCAAAGCATTTTCCACATGAATTCTAGAAAACACACCTTTGCAGGTAAAAATTTGGGTAAGATGTGTGGTGCTTGGTCACAATCATATACTCTAATAATGGTGTGTTGTGGCATGAGGAACCAATCAACATAATTATGAGTACATCCAAGTTCTGGCTTGTACTATACAGGCCTCATTACACTCATCAAAGATTCAGGTAACCTTGGTGTTGGGTAACCAAGGGAAGCTATCAATCTAACAACAAAGTCATCTCTAAGTACAAAATAATCAAATTTTGTGTGCCTACTATCCCAGATGTAACACCAATTCTGTAAAGGGAGTCTCACTCTATTCTTTTGTGTGCATATCTTCATTCTCCTAGTCCATTTCATTTCATTTTGGTACAAAATTAAATGATACAACAAAGAATATTTTCTAAAGGCAATGCGAACCTTAGCCTCTCTGACCTGCAACAAACCCTCATGTATTTTCTCTTCAATCAAAAATGAAAAATAAAATTCTACATTCGACTCAGGGTGTTGAATGATCATAGCCATCCTCATCAATCCCACTAACATATTTTCTTTTGCATCTATCCCCAATACTTGACACAATGCATGATAGGTATTTTTGAAGTAAACTTGAAAGTCTGAAACTGGGAAAGGCTCCATTTTTGAGGAAGGGATGGAGAGTATTTTGTTATTATCACCCCTCTTCATATGTAGAGGGAGCTCTTCATTACTATATGTCATTTTCAGCATCTTATACTCTTGTTCCAGTTTCCCCAAATTTATCTCTGTAACAACTTGTTTGTCTAGGCTAAAACATTTGATAATGGTTGTATCAATGGATTTATTTTGAGGATTAGAGTGTGAGATAAACTAACACATAAAGCATGTAATCCAAAGATCCTATCAAGAATAATGAAAACAAGTACAATTATACCTTTGATTCGCATGAGTTTCCATGATTCACCTTGATAGTACCTTCTTGCTTTTTGGTTGACGTGTTGCCCTCAGATTTGTTGTGTGAGCAATCTGCAAATAGATGTCTATGTCCTACACCAAGCTTTGAAGTATTTGCACAAATGCCTAATGCCTATGTCTATGACAAAAATAACTCTAAAATGCCAAATTAGTCTAAGTATTAATATGCCAGAATATAGTAATCTATGTGCGTAATCTAGAAATGAGCTTGCAAAATAGCATTTTATAGAAAATGCCATTTTGAATGGACGGACGAGATTGATTTTTGACAAAGACCTAAAATCAGCGGACAAGATTTAATTTGACAATCCCTAATCAGGGTTAGGGAAAAATCCTTAAGTGAGTGGTCAAGATGTCATATGAGAAAATCAAATCGGCGGTGGAGAATAAATGAGATAATCAATTTTGAAAATAAAGATTTTCAAAATTAAGAAGATAAAGATAGCCTGATTTGTTTGATTCAAAAAATCAAGAAGATAAGAGTTGGACTGAAGATCAGATTTGGAAAATCAAAAATCTGCCCGATTACTTGATTTTTGGAAGATTAGTTACTATTTTGAATTAAATTAATTCAAAATAATGATTTTGTGAGACAATAAATAATATTTTTCAGATTATTTACCAAAATGGACTAACAGTTAAGAAAGTGATGACATTTTAAATAATTTCATTTATTTAAAATGAGAGGAATATTAATTTTGACAATTAAATAATTAAAGATAATTATTTAATTTAGCAGATAAGATTAATTAGTTAAATAAATTAATCAATTCATTTAATTATGACAGTTAGTGACATTAAATAAATAAATAAAATTTATTTATTTAATAATCAGGAAGAAATATATGACGAAGGGTAATTAAATAAATTAAGAAATTTATTTAATTAAGGGAAGACTTAGACAATTAATGACGATTTAATAAATAAATAAAATTTATTTATTTAATAATCATGAAGAATACAAAGACATGAATTAATTAAACCATTATAAATTATTTAATTAATAGTCGAATGTGGACCAATGACATAATTAAATGTATTAATTATGCTAGGACGAAAGTGGTAAAAATGAAGCTTGTAGGCCTAGGTCATTTTTCAGTGTCTACATTTTGCCCCTCTTCATCATAATGTAGCATGCTGCATTGTGACAAAGAAAATAAGTCAAAAATATGCCCCAGTGCAAAATAAGATGAGGAAGAATGATGAGGGTTATGGTATGCCCCCTCAAGAGGAAAGACAGGTTCCAAGAACATGGGTGTGCTCTCGAAATGGATGAGAAGACTAGAATATGAAGAGACAAAGAAATGTTAGTGCAAAAGATATGGATGATGATAGGGATGCAATGCCTATATGAGATGGGTGAGAGAAGATGACAAGACTAAAGAAGATGCATGTTAGTTCATAGACCAAATCCTTCAAAACATTGCCATAAGACTTTAATATTTATTGCTCTTAATCATCATTGGGCGGTAAAATGACACAAATGTACAACAAATACAATGGTATGACATAGACCAAGGTGTGCAAGGTCATCCACTTGAAAAACAGACAGTCACAGACAAGGAATGTCCTAACTCATACTAAGGGTCATGTTTCCCCAGTCTTTTTGTCGAGACAATCCATAGACAGCGGCCAAAGAAAATAAAATAGGCTAGGATACGTCATCGCACCTCTAAATCCTTCATGGGACATCCTCGAGGTAGCTAGTAACATGACCATAAAGAAAAGATAGTAAAAGGATAAGAAAAAATAGCCAAAATAGTCAAAAGATAAGACAAGATAGACCAGAAAAATTAATAGCCATTTAATTTTGTTTGCCAATGTTTGTTTGCCAAAGATTGAATTCTTGCCAGTTGGACAGTGTTGACAGTTTAAGAGCTTTTCCAATTTGACAGTGTTGACAGTTTGACGGGGCCTATTGTCAGGAAGGACACATCCTGAAAAGGCAAAGGACATTTTGACAAGGTCTAATTCCAAGAAGGACACATCTTGAAGAGGACCAAAGAGTGACGAGATTGACATTGTTTTGATTAATATGTTTTGGCAAGTTGACCGATGTTGACTGTATGATTGATTGGACTGTGTTGTCTAGTTTTGACCAATTTGGACATTGACGTTTCAAATGAGTGTCTTGTGTCTGAGTTTGACTATGTCTAACTTATTTGACCAATGTGACGATTGTGAAAAATGCCATGATTTTATTTGGACCACCCTAAAAGGAATGACCTAATGTTTCGGGGACTCATCGACTGATGACCTTGCTTACGTAGCAAATGCGCAGAGACAACGTAGTTTGACAATGACATGGACTGACTGACATGACTGAATTTGACTCCATTTTTAGGATTTTGACATTGATTTGGATGTTTTTGTGTTTTTCTTCAGGACATTTTATGATTTTTAGGTCTTTCTTCAGGACATTTTATGATGTGTTTGGTCTTTCTTCAAGACATTTTATGATGTTTTTGTCTTTTTGTCGTTTTATATTTTTTTTTTGGATTTTCATGTTTAAGAGGATCGTGACAAATGCATATGACTGATGCCTACACATGAGAATCCAAGGACAAACATGATTGTGCCCCTAGTCAAGTTGAATACCAATTGAATGGTGATGACAAGGTTGTTTGACGTGGAAGGACGCATCCCGAAACAACGTGAGGATGATGACGATAATGTGATGAAAGTATGGAGGTCTACAGCCGGGCCAAGAACACAGTCAAGTAATGTTTTGGATAATGTGCTTGTATGAATTAGACTCGTTGCATTTGGAATGACTTGGTTAGGACTAGATGGGATGATGATTATCTTTATACTGTTTGACAAGGGAAAGCCAAGATAGGTGACAGGCATGAAAGGATAGGGGGTGGCCTTGGTAAAAGACGGGAGACATGAGACTAATAGAATTGTCATATGATTTTCAAGGACTATGTCGTATAAGGACAATAAGACTATGACGGTCAATAACATGATGTTTCATGAATAATGTATGACCAAAGGATAGGCATGTCAAAAGTTTTCCCAAAGCATGATTTATGTGTGCCAGTTTTATGTCAAGACCAAGGTAGGTGGGAATGATATGGATTAAATGGTCAAATGCCAATGCCAAGAGGAAGGCCTAGGAGATGAGACAACTTTCCCCCAAGTGTAAAAGTCCACATAGATGATTTATTTTACACATGACGCCTATTTGCTAGGTTTTCATCATGGTACTTATCCAGGGTGCCTGTTTGCCAAGTTTTCACCGTTGGATGAAATTTTTCTCTTTACTATTTTCTTGACTTTTTGATTTTTTTGGTGTCACCAAGACGCCTATTTGCTAGGTTTTCATCAGGGTGACGATTTTTTTATTTTTTATTTTTTTTTGTGTTTTTGATATTGTGGATAGCCTAGATGCTTTAGATTACCACTGACTGTTCTGAATCCACTGACGATGCCAATGTAGAGACGTGCCATGATATGCCAATAATGACCTTGCTCAAGGAGTTGTCTTGTCAGGATTGTAGCACTTGTATACAACTGATTGATGTCATTGTGATCCTTTCTGATACTTGACTTGGCCTTATCAAAATACGCACATTGCAATAGAGTGCCATGAGAGTCCTTGTGGTAAAGAGTTGCTGCCATGATGTGACGGATTTGTGACATGGGATTTTTGGACTTTAGGCGAGATGTAGGATTATGTGATGATGGTAGATGTGGAAAGTTGTTTGGACATTTGGATGAATGACTTTTTATTTTCCAAACTTGGGATGGTGGATGATGGATTTTGGAGGGATGGTGTTTGGAACCAACAGTTTTAGATGCCTTGTTTGATGACCATTTTGAAGGAGGTGGACATTTGTTGTATGTGGGAGTCCTCTTGTCTTGTGGCTCCACATTGTGATTGACTTTTGTATTTGACTTGGTGTCTTTGTTTGATCCATCTTTCTTTGGGATCCATTTTAATTTCATTTGTCCACTTGTCTTTTTGTCTAATTCAATGGCCTTTGACATTTTATTTTGATCTTTTGACTTATAAGACTTTTGTTTTTTTTGGTCCCAAAGGGGAGGTTGATTCATGATAGAATGATGGTTTATGGTGTGGGTGGAGGGGGTGTTGGCAGCAATCTTATGATAAGGATTTCTCATGGATTCCATTTTGACGTTTGTATCTGACAAGGTTGCCCCCAATATTGAGGAGGTACCACTGACATCGTTTGATTTGTTGTCTGAGGAATAACCAAGACCTTGATGTCTATAATTTTCCTAAAGCTATATTGGTTCTAGAATGCCTTGCTCGTGTATGCCTAGTCCTTTGCCTTGATATTGCATGCTTTGAAAGATTCTGTTTGCGATGGGGTATTTATTGTTTTGAAAGCAAGATGCTAACCCATCATGATGTCTATGGACACTGTCACTTGTAATATTTTCGTCTTCAAGAAATCTTGCTCTGACAAAGATAGATGACCCTAGTTGATAAAGTGTCTTAGCTTCATTTTCATGTTAGACATATTCTTGACTGATATCTTTGGTCTGATCATGTGACATGTCAGGTTCAAATAATTCTGTTGGTGCTTCCAAGGCAATGTCGAAGCCATCATTATTTTTAGTGTCATAGAGTCCCATGATTTTAGCTATAACTTGATCATATGCAAGCATGTCCTTGGTGGAAGATTCTTGTTCTGGAGGAATATCATCTATGTGTCCCATGGAGGCAAGTGTCTCATCGTGGGAAGTGTCAATAGTTGAGGCCTTTGTAAGGTTGGAAAGTGTTTGATCATGAATGGCGTAAAGGTCAAGGAGTGGATCATTTTGGACTTCTTGGTCAATGGTAGGGTCTTGGTCGAAGATGGGGTTGTCATGGATTTGGAATTCTTCGTCAATGATGGGGTTGTCATGGATGATATAGTCAGAAATAGAGTCGTTGTCAAGGATAGGTATGTTTTGGATGTCTTGATTATTTTGAAGGACATCTTGAATGGACCTTGAGATAGGGTCATGGGATGGATTACCTTGTTCTTGACATGAGGGTGACATTATAAGGTCATGCTTTAGGCTTTCATTTTGACATGTATCCTCAAGTTTATTAAATGGGATTTGACTTTGAGTAATGACATAATTTTCATGAATAGATGTGGCTTGTGAGGGGATGATCTGAAAAGGATTAATGAATGACGGACTAGGATAGGACGTGGGGACTTGGACTAGACTAGTATGTGAAGGACTAGGGTATGACATGGAGAGTTGGACTAGATATGACATGGAGTCTTGGACCGGATATGACATGGAGTCTTGGACTAGATTAGGATGTGATGGTATAGGATGTGACATGGGGACTTCAACTGGATATGCCATGGAGTCTTGGACTAGATTAGTGTAAGGTTGACTAAAATAGGACGTGGAAACTTGGACTGGATTGATATGGTATGATGTGGGGACTTGACATGAGTTGGTAGATGGTTGATAAGGCATGTAGACTTGGACGGGATTGATAGGTGAAGGGTCAGAATATGACATGGAGGTTTGGAATGGACTAGTTGATAGTTGGCTTCCCTTGTCAAGGTTAGGATAAGGGTGATAAGTGGACGTTTGTTGTGAATTAATGGCAGGATTGGTGTCAAGTGACTGTTGATTGTGAGGGTAGACAGATGGAGGTGGCAAAGTATTTATGTCAAATCCTTGTGGTAACTTAGCCCTTTGGTCTAAAATCATGGCTAGATACCTTTGAGGGTCGCATAAGATTGAGTTTTCTACAAAGGAGACTATATCAGGATTTTGCATTGCAGCTTCTATGTCTTTTACATATACTCGTCCATTTTGGTCTCTTTGTATTAATGGCTCAAAAATGTTTTGTGATGAAGATGGCATTTTCATGTTGTGAAATGGGTCAGAAAAGGTCCAATGTTTGACTTGGTTGTTTCTAGATGTTTGACCATTGTTTGGTTTGTTTCAGTATCCAGAAAACACTTGCAAGCATGATATTTTGACTGTAAGCAAGCACACATGAGACAAGTACAATCCTAAAAGACCAATAGGCCAAGGGTTTGTATACTTGATATAGCCCACCGATATACCCCAGATTGGTGATAAACACCTTTCCTTCTTGAGAGCGGATAGCTTAGAATTTTGGTAGCATTGGCTCCCCTCCACGACTCATTAACGTCATTCGAGCACACCAAATTTGAATTCTTGGGTAGTGACTTCCCAAGAACTGCTATCTCTACTCAAGGGGATCAGTAGTGAGTGTCTTCGGGCATGATATTGTACCCTGCACTATACCAAACAACGACCAAAGAACGGTTGGACACTAAAACAAGGGGTATTTAATTCGGGCATTCCGTTCGTGGGGCATGATCCATGCGGCGAGAGTCCCCTTTTGGATCCATCTCATCAGAACCACACTCGTGATTCTTGGGCTTTCCCCAAGAACCCACTTTTATATACCAGCTGGAAGTCCCTCGGGTTCAGGGTGCTACCGGTCTGAGTCGTCATGGGGTGAGTATTTTTTCCCACCAGAACAGGCCCAAGTTTTAGAGTTGTAACCATTTCTCTTACACCCAGGATCACTCGAAAGCGCAAGGGGAGAGGATACTTTGATTACTAAGTCATGAGGGAAATAAAAAAAAGAAAAGAATGGGTCTAGTTTTCTGATCACCAAGTTTTCACAAGGTGAGAGCTCGCCTACCATTTTGCAAACACACTTAGATAAAGTAGACACACAAGTTCATTTTAATTGCACCAAAAGAAAATATGTACTAATCTAAAAAAGATAGGCACATTGTTTTGATGTTTTAGTCTTCGACATTCGAACCTACAAGACCACACGTTAGAAGTTTGAAATTTTTTTTCCTTTGACCCATGAAAAGTAACCGCTAAATGTTGCCAACAAAGATTAGTAACAAAAAAAAATTAAAAATTTAATGACAGTAGCAAATTAAAACAACGATAACTTGCTCAAAACTTAACGAAAATTTAAAGCGTAGATATCTATGGAAAGCTGAAAATCAAACCTTCAAAACCTAGAAAGTATTTTCTAAGATTCTACACAAAAAAAACGTTATAGGCAAAAGAAAACGTGGGTTTTAAAAGCTAGATTAAAAAAATAGTGATCACTAAAATGGCCATAACTTTCTCAAATCCTAACAAAATTTAAAACTATTTGAAGTTCTAGAAAGTAGAGAACGATATCTACAAAACCCAGAAAGCATTTTAAAATATTTTATGTGCCCATTTTTCTATGCTCAAAAGAAGGTGACGGGATTTTGTATGACTTCTTGGCTGTAACCTGCAAAACAGTGAAAACAAACAAGAAAACACTCCAATTTTTCTATAGAATGTCGAGTTCACCAAATGTAACTGAGGATTTCTTTTCAGGTTTAGATTATATTCAATTAATAAAGCATATAAATCATAAATGACAATAAACCCAAAGTAATTATAAAACACAATGGAAGTTAAAACAAAGAACGATTATACCTGTAAACCGTCGAGTCTTCCATGATTCACTTTTGTAACACCTTCTAACTTGTTGGTTGACATGTTACCCTCAGATCGAACATGCGAGCAATCTACAAATAAATGTCTAAGTTCTATACCAAGCTTTGAAGGATTTGCACAAATGCCTAATGCCTATGTCTATGACAAAAATAACTCTAAAATGCCAAATTAATCTAAGTATTAATATGCCAGAATATAGTAATCTATGTGCATAATCTAGAAATGAGAGAAAAATAGCATTTTATAGAGAATGCCATTTTGAATGGACGAACGAGATTGATTTTTGACAAAGACCTAAAATCAGCGGACAAGATTTAATTTGACAATCCCTAATCAGGGTTAGGGAAAAATCCTTAAGTGAGTGGTCGAGATGTCATTTGAGAAAATCAAATCGGTGGTGGAGAATAAATGAGATAATCAATTTTGAAAATAAAGATTTTCAAAATTAAGAAGATAAAGATAGCCTGATTTGTGAGATTCGAAAAATCAAGAAGATAAGAGTTGGACTGAAGATCAGATTTGGAAAATCAAGAATCTGCCCGATTACTTGATTTTTGGAAGATTAGTTACTATTTTGAATTAAATTAATTCAAAATAATGATTTTGTGAGACAATAAATAATCTTTTTCAGATTATTTACCAAAATGGACCGACATTTAAGAAAGTGATGACATTTTAAATAATTTCATTTATTTAAAATGAGAGGAATATTAATTTTGACAATTAAATAATTAAAGATAATTATTTAATTTAGCAGATAAGATTAATTAATTAAATAAATTAATCAATTCATTTAATTATGACAGTTAGTGACATATTAAATAAATAAATAAAATTTATTTATTTAATAATCGAAGAAATATATGATTAGGGTAATTAAATAAATTAAGAAATTTATTTAATTAAGGGAAGACTTAGACAATTAATGACGTATTTGATAAATAAATAAAATTTATTTATTTAATAATCATGAAAAATACAAAAACATGAATTAATTAAACCATTATAAATTATTTAATTAATAGTCGAATGTGGACCAATGACATAATTAAATGTATTAATTATGCTCGGACGAAAGTGGTAAAAGGGAAGCTTGCAGGCCTAGGTCATTTTCCAGTGTCTACAATGGCCTCCTTTGAAACATCGACTAAACACCCACCATTTGGAAGCTTGAAAATTTTGGTTGGGGCCTGGTATCTATGGGTCAGGGCTTTAATCAACTTGACATCAATGAAAATATTTGGAACAATCAATTTGGCTAAATCAAGGGTTCACGGGTTTGATGCCGGAACCTTATCATTTTTGTTTCAATAGAAATACCAATACAAATTCCACCCCGATTGAGGAACAATAGGGTATCTACATCCTTGAGCTAAATCCTTAAAAGCATTTTTGGGTCCTTTATCTACTAAACTAGGTAATAAAGAAAGCAATGGGGACTGTAAAGAGGGTTTACTAGCTTTGACTTCATCTTTCTTAGCTCCTACTTTTGCTTTCTTTGGTGCCATTGTTATAAAACTCAAAGAGTGATGTGTAGAGCTTACCTCGTAAGATGATTCACCTTAGAGAATTCCCTTTACTCCTATACCTTGAGCTTGTCTACACTTGGTTTCCATTATTATGAATGCGAAATCTCAATCTACTTCATGTATATTTACACCAAAACGCATTAACTCTTGACTCATAAATTCACACAATTCAAATCTTTGTATCAAGCTCAATTTCATATTTCAATGTTGACTGATGTGATTGGCATGCTTTAAATGATCCAATGACTTCTTTACTGCGTTACCTCATGTCACTTTTCACTCCCCTATAGTATCATGGTATGTTTTTTATCCTTCTTCAGTGTACTGCTCTACCACACATCATCTTTGGCTCTCTTGCGGTACCACAATGCATCATTAATACGTATATCAATATACCACTCTACCACAGGCTACTTTTTATCTTCCTGTGGTACCATAGTATGTCTTCTTACTACTCCTCCTTAGTATACCGCTTTACCATGGGCTATGCTTTGACCCTCTATGGTATAGCAGTGCCTCCTTCTATTACTATCCTTTAGTGTACTGCTCTACCGCAGTGTATGTCCTAACTCCCTGAGGTATAGCAATGAAGGGGATAGAGTATAGTTTTGGCTCCTTATACTTTCATATCGCAAGATTCTTTGTAATGGGATGTGGTAGAGAGGTACGAAGTAAGGGCTATATGGGGTATCCAATGTGGTAGTGGTATAGCGGTAAAAGGCAATTTTGACCTTGTGGATGCCTATAATGAGGTTTTTTTTATGAAAATGATAGTATGAATTTTGGATTTTCACTAATAAAATCCTTAAAAAATTTATGAAAATTCTGGTGCCAACAATGGATCTAATTGGGGATGAGTGATTTACCAATCACTGCAAGATTCCAGAATATCTCTGGATGTAGACCAATATTTTAGAAGATATGAAAATGGAAGTGTGGTGTGGATGGAATGAAAATGGATGTGGAGGTGGAAAATGATGGAGATGGAAATGATTCGACACTACTTTACATGGAGGAAAACTTTGTTTTAATGAGGGAATTCTAGGATTGTCCATGTACTAGCAAGTCCTAGTCCCTTTTTGATTTCCTAAACTACTATGCATGGAAAGAAGTTGTTTTAAGAGGTCTGTTAAGAATTGTCCATGCATTGGCAATCCTTAATCCTCTGGTACTCCTCAAGAAAAGAAATGATTTAGAAATTTCCCATGTAATGGCAATTCTTTCTCCTCACCTGACTTGTTTTAAAGATAATAAGAGTCTTCACCCCCTTTTCCCATGATAACAAAGGGACCTAACCATAATGCTTCAAACTTTCCATGCTCTCCCTTTTCTTGACATCTAGCATTCCACATCAACACTAAATCATTCACCTCAAATTTTCTATTTTGGGATTTCTTGTCAAAAATATATTTCATTTGAGATTGCATCTTCATGTTACGCTTTTGATCCATTCTCCTTATTTCATCAAGTTCTACAAGTTGCTCCATTCTCTCCTCCATTGGTTCTAGAACATCTAAATCTTCCTGAAGGATAAAATTATAAACTAGTAAAAGGTTTTGTAATGGCATCCTAGCTTGTGTCCCATACACCAATTCAAATGGAGACTTTCCAATCGCCTTCTTCATAGTAATTTTGTCCGCACACATAACCATTCTTAACTTTGAGTTCCAAGCCTTCTTATTTCCATCTAACATCCTTCTTATGATTTTCAAAATACTTTTATTACTGGATTCTACCTAACTATTTGCTTGTGGGTGGTAGGGGGCAGCATAAGAAACAATAATACCATACGTGTTGCCAAAGCTTTTGAATTCATTATACCTAAAACACATCCCATTATTTGTGATCAATCTTACTGGTGTACCAAATTTGGCTATGATATTCTCCATTAGGAAATTTATTACCACCTTGCTTGTTGCTTGTTTAGTTGGGATTGCCTCTACCCATTTAGTGATATAATCAGTAGCCACTAATATCCATTTATGTCCTCCACTTGACTTTTCCTATATTTCCCCAATAAAATCAATTTTCCATTGGCGGAAAGGGGCTTCTACTTGTAAAGGTCTAAGTGGTAGGGCTCCTTGATATTTCATCTTTCCTAAGAATTTTTAGCAAGCTTCACATCTCCTTACATATGAAAAAAAATCATTGAAAACCTTAGGCCAATAATAACCTTCCCTGAGAATATTATGTCCAGTCATTTTGGCACAATAATGACCTCCACACACTCCTTTATGCATCTCCTTCAAGAAATGTCTAGCCTATGATTCATCTAGACACAATAACAACACTCCATCCCTGTTCTTCCAAAATAGATCACCTTCTATGAATATGTACTTAGATGCTTGTAATTTTAGTGTTCTCTTATTATCATCCAATCCTTTAGGGAACTTCATGTTTTTGAGATAATACACTATGTTCTTATACCAAGGAGTAGTTCAATGCTTGCAACTGTACCATCCTCATTTTCCACATTATAGATTTGGTTAGCTTCAATGTTTGCTTCTACCATTAGTTAGGATAGACCCTATCCCCTCACTAACTTGGTAATCTAAATTTCCATATTAAATTCTTGGATCTTATTGATCCATCTACATCTTTTCCATGTCACCTCTATTTGTACCAGGATATCTTTCATAGCTGCATGTGGTACATATGCAATTACTTTGGCTCCAACTAGATATGGCCTAAAAGATTTTGTTGCTTTGACCAATGCATAAGCTTGTTTCTCAATAATATCATACTTTAACTTTGACACTTGCAATGACTTGCTAAAGAAGGATACAGGTTGCTCATGACCTTCATCATTCTTTTGTAACATAACAACTGCTATAGTGTGGAATGAGGCAAATGAGAATATTTGGAAAGGTTTGGTAAAATCAGGAGATTTTAGAATGGGGGCTTCTTTGATGGATTTCTTGATGGATATAAAAGCTTCCAGGGCTTCTATAGTCCAATATATCTTTTCTCCCTTTTTCAACATTTTGGATATGGGTTTAATGATTTCAACAAAATTACACAAACCTCCTAACAAAGTTAATTTTCCCAAAAAATGATTGGATGGCTTTGACAGTTTTGGGAATGAGAATTTTGTCTATGGCTTCTACTCTTTCAGGATCAATTCTAATCCCTTTTTTGATACAATATGCCCCAAAAGTTTACCCTAAGTGACAACAAAGTGACATTTTTTAGGATTGAGACTGATACCATATTCCAAAGCCCTAATGAATATTTTCTCCAAATATTCCACATGGTCTTCTTCCCTTTTGGAATAAGCAGTGAGGTCGTCCTGATACACCACCATTATAGCATTAATCAAATCTACAAAATGCTACATCCATGGCCCTTTGGAAATTTTCCCCTGCATTTGTGAGACATAATGGAATTCTCACATAAACATATGTCCCCCATGGCATGGTAAAAGTTTTCTTGTATTGCTCAAACTCTTTAACTTTGACATAATTATACCTAGAAAATCCATCCATCATTGGCAACAACTCACATCTTGTTACTCTATGCAATATGGCTTCCATATTAGGGAGAGGGTAATTATCTTTAAGGGAAGCAACATTTAAATTTTTAAAGTCTACACATAGTCTAATATCCCCATTTTTCTTTCTTACTAGGACCAAGTTTGAGACCCATGTGGAATGTCTAATGGGCTTGATAATTCCTCCATCTCCGAGTTTTTCCAACTCCTCTTGCATTTTAGGCTCCAAAGTTGGGTTGATGGGTCTCTGCTTTTTCCTGAATGGTTTTGTATCTAGTTTTAATGGAATCTCATGTTGAAATAAGTATTCCCTGTAGGCCTTAAGATCCTCATAAGACCAAGAAAAAACATGCTTGCACCTCCTCAATAATGCAATCAAAATTTTTCTAATTGTTGGACTTATTTTCTTTCCAATATATACCTTTTTCGGTGCTAATTCATTCCCCAGATTGACTTCCTCAACATCTTCTCTCTTTACTAGTGCCTGCTTCATGAGACAATGATCATTCCCATCATATAACCTTTCTAGTTCCACAAGCCCTTTACGAAGTTTTTTGGTCTTGAGCTGCAAAAATTCTTTTCCAAACACAGTATTTTTTCCATCTATTTCTTCTACAAAAGCATTAAAGTCAATCTCCTGAGCTTCATATTGGTCTATACAATGGAGAAAATTTATGAGATCATTATCATCATTGAAAACTTTCCATCTATATATATTGCCAGGGATGGTAGGCCTTGTTTTAAATTCAACTTGAGATACTCCGACCAAGGTGATATCATCTCTTTTTCAGGGTTACATTAGCTAAGAAATCTGCCATCAAGTTTTTGGACCTGTCTATCCATTCAATGGAGAAAGCATCAAACAATTCAATTGTATCCCATACAACATTCCTATACTGTTTTAACCTTTTGTTTTTTGTGGCATATTTTGATCCGACTTGTGCAATAATCAATTCAAAATCTCCCAGAACAGTTAGTAGTTTGATCTTATGTTTGACAACCATATTTAAACCAATTAGCAGGGCTTCATATTCTGCTACATTATTCGTGCATATAAATGATAGCAAGAATGAATACTTGAATGTAGTACCTTCAGATGAAATAAATACTATCCCTACTCCATTTTCTTCCTAGCTACATGCTCCATTGAAATACATCTTCCACACACCATGTTGATTCTTGGAAACATGTTTGTCAATTGGATTAGTATTCACTAGTTCAGGTTGGGAAGGCTCTATTCTAAAAATTTCTAGATCTACATCACAAAATTAGTTTAACTGATCTTGAGGAACATAATCAACAATCTGATTCATCCTTGGTTTGCTATATAATTTGACCTCTTCACCATTGAATGGTATTATGGCATATGACAAGTCAAACTATACATTTCCTCCAACTGCTACAGTCCATTGCCTTGATAAAAGCATTCCAAAATGAGGAGGTGTATCAATCATAGTTATGTCAATATTATAAGATGCTTGTGGATAAGCAACCAATTTAACCTCTACATCTTTCATGATCCCTATCATTGGGACAGGCTTGCTATCCATATCATAGTATTTTCCATGATTAGTGTCTACCCACATGCCAAGTTGTTTCATAACCCCCACTGGCATGATGTTGATAGCAGCACCTAAATCTATCATATAGTTCCTCACCAACGTCTTATTTATGAGTAATGTAGTAAAGAATAGATCAACTTGTGGAGGAATTATCAACACATCACCTAGACAAACCTCTGGAACATTTACCTTATCTTGTTTATTACTAATCTTAGTGCTCCCCTTATTCTCAGAGTTTGTGTTTTTATCATTCCCACTAGATATTAATTAGATAGCACTATCCCTATACTCATTAATTTTCACCATTTCAAGTAATGAGACTATTGGAACTGTAAAAATTTGATGATTTTACATATTTTTCATCCCCCTAAGTTTCCATATGAGTCCTCATCATAAGCACAGGGGACTTCCATCATGACATTTTGTTTGCATTTTTCCTATATTTATCCCAAAATCCATCGGGTCATGCATTTTCCATGCTGCAGTTCCTATCGACATAAGCTCATAACTGTCTCCCCGACCCATAATGCATTTTTGCTAACATATTTTTATTGTAGGCATATCGGCATGAGTTCTTAATTCTCACAGTGATTGGCATTCACCTATGGATATATATCGGCATGACATTCGCGTGGTTTTGGCAACAGAGGAATGGTCTATCGGCAGGAGTATATTTCATCGGGGTGAGGTCTCCCCAGGTGGGTTGGGTTTCACTGACTAATACATGTGGGGGTTCATCGGCGAGAGCTAAGCAGTATCGACATTGTGTCTTGGCGAGTGACCTTCAGTCTCGCCAACATTACACAAAAGGTTTCTATCAAAAGGCTCGTCGGTGGGAGATGTTTTCTTCGGAATAAGTCACAGCGAATTCAAAGGGGTCTCACCGACCAACATAAAATGAACACTTCGGTGAGGCTAATGTGATTTTGGAGTATGGTCTTGGCAAGTATGGTGGGTCTTGCTGATAGAACAGGAGGGTGTCTGTTGGTGAGAAAATTGGTTTGGCTTGGTGATCTACAATGAGCTCAGGGTGACTCTCGGGTAGCAAAGTATTGTCTATATAATGTCTCCTCGATGGTTGAAGGTTACAGTGACACACAAGAGATAGGGGGGCTTTGGGTGAAAAATAATGTAATCTACAAGGGGTCTTCTCGATATCAGATGGTTACGATGATAGTGAATGAAACAAAAGGAGCACATCGGTGTGAGATATCCTTGTGTCTTAGCGAATGGAAAGCACATAAAGTAAAACATAATCGATAACACATTTTGTAGATTGTATGATATCTCTCTGACATCACAGAGTCAAGGTGAAACACAAGGAGCATGGGATGACAATGATATTATTTCCTTCAGCATACTTACGGGGTTGTCTCAACGAATGATTAACAAAGACTCAAACACTGTGGCTGACATGTGAGTGCCCGATTGCAGTGGTTGGCCAACTTGGATTTTGAAATGATGTGTCTGTTCAGATGCATATGTATAAATATTCATTCTTGATTGTGAATGGAAAGGAGGAGATTAGATCAGATTAGATTATAGTAGGTAGATTAGGAATGGATACAGTAGAATAAAGTTCTCATATCAGAGACTATGATGCACGTTTTCAATTGGCAATTTCAATGAAAATCAGTTGGTGTGGCAATTTATTTTTGGTGTCAATTGTCTATTGAGTTTATTGAAAATTATTGCTAAGCTGTCTCCAAGTTGATTCTTTCTAGTTGTTTGAATTGATATAACAAGATTATTTTCAGTTTATTAGTGCACATTTGTTATATTTGTGTGATTAATTGATTGGTTCTTTCAAGGAGAGATTGAATCCTTTTGGTTGATCACAGTAATCAGGGAGATTCATCTGGATTATTAAAGTAGAGCTTAGTAGTCATAGTCTTGCATGTTTATACAAGTTATAAATAGATCATATGCCGACAATTTGAGTTTCTACCAGAATAAGTTTCCCACTTCTATTTCTTTTGACTCCACATACCCAATAAGGCATTGGTCTCTGCATTTCATCATTTGGATTCATTCAGTTTCTTTACATCTGTTAATTGAGCATTTTAGGATTTAGATTAAGAAGATTTCTATTGCTATTTGTTTCAAGTTTGAATTCATTTGTTCACCTCTATCTACCATTGTGGACAAATCATTGCAAGAATAATAATCATAAGTCAAGTCTGCTTCATTCAGATAGGTACACCCGCCTAGGTCTAGCAGCACATGAAGAGTAGAAGGTTTAATTCATTTGACCTTGTCTATTACCCTAAAGCGTATCAAGAGATTGGCAGACTCTTGAGGCATCTCGCCTGCGTTTTTGAGAGCTAACAGGGACAATTTTTTTTACCTAGGATAAAGCTTGTGTGAAATCAAAAGAGGCACCTTCTATTTTGATAATCTTCTTTTGCTCTAGTGATTCTCCTTTGCTCTCTTCCTTTTCTTTCTTGCTTATTTGATCAGTCTTTTGCTTGTCCTTTATGAAATTCTTTGCTTTCCTCCTTATGAACATGCTTTTGTTCATACTTATCAGGCTTCTTATTTTTTGTTTTTTTTGAAGCTCCATGTGGTGCTTTCTAATCTTTCATAAATATTCCTCTTGGTACACCCTCACTTTCATTTACTATTTTGTTTCTAAACCAATACTTTCTTTTTTCCTATTCCACTACAACAATGGTTAATTTATTAATCTCTTCCTCAATTGGTTTTCTTATATTACATTTTCCTAACTGAGATAGTGCACTAGGAGAACATTGTTCATCATTTCTTTCTTCATGATCAGAAAAAAACTTGTTGTTCTGCCATATGGATATTGTACCTTTGATTATCAACATCATAATCATAGTCATATTCTTCTAAAGATGAATATCCTCGCTCAATGGGATGAAGAGTGTGGGATGTTAAATAAATTGTGTGATCCTCTTCATTATTTTCTATTGAAATTTCCTCTTCTTGTATTGATTGAGCTATAATACAATTTTTAGGGGAATGTGGCAAGTCACAAACTTGACACCAAGGATTATTTTTCACCATGTATGCTCCTCTCTTCTTTAAAGGATCAGGGGCCTACTTACTTTTAGGCTTATCCATCACAAGCTTTCCATCCTTCCAATTTGTATTATAAGGCATATCATGCAACCTGGGCCTTTCATTTATGCATGTATTTTATTGCCTATGCTGAGGATTGTTGAAATGTTGGGGAACCCTAGGATTATCTATCTTTCTTATCATCCTAGTAGCCTTTCTATTGTTTTCAATAGTCAACGCTATTTTTTGAGCTTCAACTAAATTTCTAGGTCACCTATTTCTGAGCTCATATCCTATCTTTGGATCAAATACTTTTAGATAAATACTTAATGCTACAGGATCTATCAATTTGGATCCAGGAGGTATTTTATTATGTAATTTGGAAATTTTTTGGTTAAAGTCATAAACTGACTCATTTTGATGCTTCTGTATACTTATCAATTCATGCAAGGAAAACTCTAGTGCACACTAGTTCCCATACTGTTCAAGAAATTGATCATGAAACTCTTGAATGGAATCAATAGAAGTTGTTGGTAAACTATTAAACCAATCTCTAGCTTCCTCAATTAATGACATCATAAATAGCCTCATTTGTACATCTTCATACTGCATATATAGATCTTGAATGAAAGCATTAAAACTCTTTAGGTGTTCCTCAGCAGTGACTACAGTACTTCCTATAAATTTTGGACAAGACCTCTCCAACTACTATCCATAGGGTAAGGATACATTTGGAATCATGCTAAGTCAAATTGTTTGATCATAGTTGTGTATTATTGAGGAGGTGGGTTTTGAGGATGTTGATATTGATATAATGGATTATTATATTGCACTTGGGGTGGTGGCACATATTGTCGGCTAGAGGGTGGTTGAGCATTCAGATGTTGTGATGGATTTCTAGGTGGAGGGTTTGATGATTTGTATTGATTTCCAAATGGATTTGGAGGTGTATTTGAAGGTCTTGTATTATTATTCCCTTGCCTGTGAGGTGGTATATATTTAGGGAGGTTAGCTATTTGAGCATCAAATTGGGCTTTCTGCAACTTCAAATCTTGGAGTTCTTTTATCACTCGGAGCCTTTGTTCATAATCTACTTTTGATCTTTCCATTTTTTGTCTTTCATACTCCAATTGTGCATTTAATTCTTCCTTAGTCATAAATTCATAATTTTCTTCAGGGGCTACATTATCAATAGGCTCATTATGATTTCCTTCCATTCTCTAATCATATTCATGTTGTCTTCTAATTCTTTCAGCCTCAAGTCCAACCCTGAATTCTTCTTCTTTCTGAGGATCTAGCTGATAGAAAGGATTCCTTTTCTCTTCAGGAGTGTGAGGTTCTCCAGTTGAACTATTTTCATTTGTCAATGTATCATAGAGATTATATGTTTCAAAGTGAGGTTTCGATGTTTTATCCTTATTTTTCATACACATTTCATTAGACACCTTCTTACCTTTATCATTCTTATGTGTCCATTTACTATTGTCACTAGGACCTCTTTTATATAGGGATCTTTTTCCATGCATGTTGTGAACTATTGTGATGGTCTAATGTGTATTTTATTTTATCAGAGTTTCCACTCACTTATGTGGAAGTGACAAAATTGTATAACTTCTCATTCCCCATGGAGTCATGTGTAAGATTTTTGAATCTATGACAAAGGCCTTGATTCTGAGTTGACTCCCCAGTAGAGTCACCAAACTATTAGGTCACAAAAATGCTAGTTGAGGAACCACAAGAGGTTGCTAAGCTCTTGGTATGTTTTTAGCCAATGTACAAGGCCAAATGATGAATTTGAACCTCCTTCTCTTAAGGCTCTACCAGACCTAAGTGGGTGTACCTATTCAAATGGAGCAGACTTAGATTGTGTGTCTCCTACTTAAGCAATCTGTCCACAATGGCAATTGGAGATGGAGAGATGCAAACCTATTTGGTATAAATTTTATAAGCAATATCAAGATGGAGTTATGAATATGTTCAGTTAACAGATGTAAAATTTTGAAAATGAATTGGCTATAACTAAATGATGAGATGGATAAGACTAGTGCCTTGTTGGGTAGATGGAGTCCAATGAATATTTAGAATATGTTACCTGTATTGGCAATAATTAAAACTATTTGGCACACTAATATTAGTTTATAACTTGTATAAACATGCAAGGATGTAATCACCAAGTTATTTTTATTGATCCAAATGACCTTTTCTAGATTACTATGATTAATTAAAAGAATTTAATCCTTGCTTTAAGGACTCAATTAACTGAACCACACAAGAATAATAAATGTGCTTTGATAAATTGAAAATATCCCTTATAAATCAATCTAAATAATAAGGAAATTTCAACCTTGGAGACAACTAGATAATATTTTCAATAAATTTCAACAAACAATTGATAACAGTATGAGGCCACAAAATTAGATATCTTCCATTGACTTATACAAAATTTATACATGCATCATGGTCTTTTGAAATGTAAGCATTTTATCTATCCATACTCACCTGTTACTTTATCCTATATCTAATCTAATGGCTTCCTTTGGTCTTGGTCTCTCTTATTTATACAAGAGGAAACAAGCTTCAGACCAAAGGACATGTCCTTTGATAACAAAATATAATTATGAAATTAAACATAACTAAAATAGCTTAACAATAAACATGTCCTTAATCCGTTAATATTCGAGTAAAATCCCATGGTCATCTAAGACATGTTCAAAGCTTTTACTGTAAGATAATATCTCCTCATGATGCTTGCAATCAATCTTCATCAAAACCCAAATATTTCTACTACCACTTATTTATTGTCAGATCACTCAGCCATTCGAAATCTTGTGCAGATGTGAAATTTGTGAGATGACATTTCCATCTATTTTCCAAGAGATTTCTGACATCTACTACAAACTTTGTGTATCCATTGTCCACCATGATAATCCCATCAAGTAAAGTATGAAATTTTTGAGGATTTATCTCCCCATCATCCTGTACATGTGCCAAGCCTTTTGAAACTCTCTGATCAAATTATTCTTTCCACTCATCCATTCCCTTTATCTGATTATCATCTTTGAATATTTATGGGCTAAAGAGGCATTAAATGGAGTCAAATGCAATCCTTCTATTCTCCACTTTCTTCCCCATGTCTACCAAATACTTATATTCCTCAACTACACTCTTTACCATTTCCTGTGTTAGTTTGAGTCTTGGTGGGGCATCTAGATCCCTTTGTGTGGCTTTTCATAGAGTAGTCAATATGTGATAGGTTGGTTGCCACCTTTTCTGGAGCTCTTCAAGGATAGGGGAGTTTTCATTTATTTGTTCCAAAGCTTTAATAAAATTGCTAAATATTTCACATAATCCACCTATCTTCTCCTTTAATATCCTGATTCTATGCTCCAATATCTTCCTTAGGATCTCAATGATATGCTTCTTAACATCCTCCATATTATGTTTCTTTAGTTTAGCAATTTCATCTTTCAATTGTTGAATTTTTGGATCTTTTTCTTAGACTGGTGGGTGATAAACAACAATTTCATCCCCTCTCAATGTGGTATCTTGCTGCAACTACTGCTTCAACTTCACATTCTCAATAAACAATTTGTTTACTTCATCATTTCACAATTTTAATCTCTTCTCATATTCAATGATCTTCTTTTCCATATTTTTTACCATGTCTTTGGTGAACATGGCAGAATCTATTGTTATAGATGTAGCCTCTATAGGAGTTGTATCTTTCATCATTCTCACCATGGTTGACCCTTTCATTTCTTGCACCACATCTAAAAGCCTAGGCTTGCTTGTGTTCTTCTGTTTTTCCCACAAAGCAAAATTTTAGGTAGTAGGTTTGTACCCTGTTCCTGAAACACCTTCCTCTGAATCAAACTCAGCTACTAACATTGGATCATCTTGTGCTTTAATCTGATCTAAAAGAAAAACTTTGGATAGCTCCATCCTAGGTATAATTAGCATATCACTTTTCAATCTAGCTCTCTTGCCTCTAGGGGGGTGACACTGATATTATCAACATTTAATTTTGCAAATGTCTGAGCCTAGATTTCAGCCTTCTTTGCTTGATCAGCTCCTATAAGATTAATATTCAATCTCTCATCAAATTTTTTCATCTTCATCTTAATCTAGAAGTCCTTAAATTCACTTGTATGGATGAAGTTATCATCTTCTATAAACCCCAAAGAAGCAACTACCCTCTCATCATCCTAAATCTCATTGGCTCCTTCTTCTGATAGCCTGATCTTAGGATCATGAGGCTCTTTACTTTTTTTCTTCTTTGCTACATCCTTCATTTTAGTCAAAGCAAAAACTGCCTCTTCTTCTTCATCATCACTTGAGCCATAATCAACCAATGACCCAGTCTTTTGTTTCTTGGCCTAGGGTTCATGTGTAGGAGATGGATGGGATAGACATGCAGGTGATGGGGGTGGGGTATGTGATGTAGATGATTCATGTGATGGCTGGTGGGGTGTGGGAAGTGGAATTAATCCCTCATCTTGGGCCTTTTCATAAAATTCATAAAATTTCCCAAGGATCATTTGCATCCTTTTGAGAAGATTGGGTTCATCTGCAAAAAACCTTTTAAAATTTTTATTCTTCTCATTCTTCTGATCCTCCCACCTTATCATCATTATCCATCTCCTTCTAGTCTGGAATACATCAGCAAAATATACCAAATTCCCTATTACATCCTTCTCAGGGTCAAATACATGACATATGGTCCTCTTTGTTAGTGTTACATATTTTTTGCCTCAACTCAAATGGAGGAGCTGGCTGATTGTTATTTACCATTAAGTGGAATTCTAAATGTTGTTTCGCATTATCTTTGTGCATCGAACAAAAGTTGTGCATTTTAAAGAAAGTAGGGTTTCAGAGTGCCATTCAAATGTTGCAGATTTAAAAGAAATACAGAATTGAGTACATGAGCAAAATAGCATTTCAGATGCTTTTATTCATTTTGTAAAGAACTCATATTTTTACAAGGCTTCATTTGATTTCACAATCAGAATGATATTACAACATTGCATGAAAATGCATTTTCTTTTCAATTGAAAAGTAGAATCGAAATCAAAGATCCACACAAGCCGTGGATATAACTGTGACTGTTACAATACATTTCTAATAGCACATTGCACTACTAAAGATGCTAAAGGAAAACACATAAGTGGCAGCATAGTCATCATTGCCTGATTATCGACGCTTGATGTTGAATGGTGCACCTCGTCGTCTCGAGCTTCGTTGACTTGTAAGAGGAAAAGAGGGGTGTCAATGGCTCCGGCTATGATGTAACTCATATGAAGCAACTACAATAGTGCAACATACTATTAGCAATGCATTGAAACAAGCAAATCCTATCAAGTGCAGTATGAAAGAAGTGAGCTGAAGGAGAAGTAATAATATCATGATCAACATGTTCTGTTTTTATGCTAACACTGTTTGCTTCCTTGTGCAGGTATAGGTAAAGTCATGAAGCTGAGCATTATTTGAAGACCAAGCATGTGGAGTAAAACGGGCTCCCACAAGAGTCGAGCTCGACATGCTGCCCTATTCATTAAATGGGCTGATTTTAAAAGATACTTCATCATATTCATCAAATGAAATGAGAACAACTGAAAGAGTAAAATAGAGAATCCATCAGGTAACGAAACCAACTGTGCATTCATAATGATCAGGGTTGCTTTCTGAAGGCTACATGTGAACAGTGAGTTTAGTTCACTTAAGGAATTCTGCTGAGTACATTTACATCAGATATTGCTAAATAAGTTCATGTTCTGTACTTATCATAACCATATATGTCATGCGAGATTCAATTCATTCTTTTCACAGTCAATGATAGTGAACAAGCATACATTATGCCTTAATCAAGAGTTTGAACAGTGACTTTCATCATGAAAGAGAGCAGATTTGAAAAAAATTGATAGGAAAAACATAAAAAATGCATGAAGAGTACCATGTTACAGCTGAGTACCAAAAAAAGATCAAGAACTCAAGTGGTAAATGAGCTTTTTAGTTCCAACTTGACTAGAAATGCAGTGCAGCATTAGGGTATTCAACCAGCAAATGATTGTTCCAGATTCGACAATGATTCAGATATGTAAGCTTCATTTCTGGGAAAAGAAAGTTTTGAAGGTATGAGAGTTCAAACATGGCATGTCAATGATGCTTGAAATAAATAGAAGTTCAAGAGGAACCTTTTTTAAAAATAGATATGTAAGTTTCTGGTAATAGGAGAATGAAAGAATATCAAGTTTCAACGCAATGCAACATTAGAGAATGCAATATGGAGCAGTCTTTTCAGAATGATGAAGAAACAGGAAGCACAACAAAGGTGTTTCAAAAGGTGTTAGTTATGCATCAAGGGAAATAAAGGCATGTGGTCCATGGTGTTACAATGTTGCATTTTAAATCTCTACATAAGTCCAAAAGCAGAAGGTCAGTGTTGCTTTATGGTAGGGTTAAGGAAGACCAAAAGACACTGTTGTGCATACAGAGAACAAACATGGGGACAATATATGTTAATAAGTCTTTCTCTTCACAATGGACAAGCACAAAATTATGCTGAAAGCAGGAAATTCAAATGCTTCAGAAGCCTAGTTTTACATGATTAATTGAAAATGAAGAAATAGGGGAGAGGTCAAGCCCAGTTTTAATAACAAATGCTAAGTATGAGTTTTTGCAACTGAAAGTGCAAAAGAAACAATGGTGGTTGAGTTGTTTATGTATGATAAGGAAAAAAAAGCAGATGTTTTTTCAGCTTCCCCATTTGAATCTTCTTTTCAAAAACAGAATATCAGAGTAAGGTATCACTTGCAATGGTCGAGCCATAAACTAGATACAACAAATGGATGGATTTTTCACCATTTCTAATAATCCATGTGGGTATTCTTATCTCAATAGCTACCTACTGAAACAGTTGAGATTTTTATGTGAAATAAAAGTTACAATGGAGGGTTTCTATTCTTAGTTCAAGATGCAAAATACATAGAAGCATGAGGTTTACATTTCCAGTGATATCCATGAGAGAGTTGTTAAGTAAATAACAAGAATGAATGCAAGTTTCCTGAGGTGGGTCGAGCCCATATGAATAGTTTTGGGAAAAAGGAAATACAGTTTTCTTTAGAGATCTCAAATATCCATTTTTAGGTTTGCTTTCAAAATGCAGAAATGCTTTCAGATAGACATAATGCAAAATTTTCTGTGGTGGGTCGAGCTCAATATGGAGGAAATGCAGTTGTTATCCAACTCCGGTGATACCTAGATGCAGATATGTTGTCAAATATGCATTATGGAGGGTGTTATATCCACGGCTAGACCTATGTTGAAGTCTCAAAACTCCAAGCAAGAATCTGGTTCGAGCTCACATGGACGGCTGGTGAAGGCGAAGAACATAGAGGCAAATATGGAGAACTCAAACCTGAGGTTCGAAGTCTTCCAAATAAGCACAGAGTATATAGAAAATACATTAGGGAGCTGTGATTAACCACGACCTTAAGGCCAGAATGAACAGAAATGTGAAGCCATTGAAGCTATGAACAAATAGCTTACCTTGTGATCAGGAGCAAAAGCATTAACCCTTATGCAAACTCTCTCATGGAGTCTCTCGACAGAGACCGAGTTCGAGCTCATGACGGCCAGGGAAGAACCAACACTGAAATATAGAGAAAGTCAAAAAATGAACAGGCAACGGCCATGGTGTTCTCTCTTATTCTTAAATGAATAAACAAACTTCAATATTATAAAACCGAGCTTACCCACTTAAGAGTTTGGCCTTCTGAAGAGCATGATGAAGTTCTCAAAACACACGAGTACCAGTCTGAGATCAATCATGGTGGCATGTTAATTGGCAGAGCTCATTTTCCTCAAAATGGAGAGTGCAAAAGGAAGTGATGATTAGGGTTTGACTTTTCCTTGTTGAAACCCTAATTCGACCTTATCATCATTTGGAATATTTGGTCAAGCACATGGAGAAATTTGAATGCGTGGCCTTGCATCATATTTTAATCAAAGACTAAAGTCTAAAGTATTTTAGGGTGGCCGAATTTGTGTGTTAGGTCAATGGTTAAGTCTTTAAGACTTTTTCTTTTTCCTTAGTGAAATATGAAGGCCTGAATATGGATTATCAAGGTAAATGTAGTAGTGAATACCTAATAACCTAGGGTTAGGTTTTGATGATTACCTTTTTAGGTTTCCTATTTTATTTGATTTTTGAGAAAATCAATTAAAGATTGATGAGAAGATGATGATAATTATACATTAATATTTTTGAGAAAATCATATTATTGTAATGGATAAATAAGGAGCTTTTCTTTTTGCAAAAGGTTTTAAATCTTTAATTGCAAAAATAGACAAATTGTAAAAATCTGCATCTTGTAAAGCAAAATCATAAAAGCGATATTCTATAAATTGCTTTATGTTTTCTTGCTATTTTTAGCAGATCCTTTGACTGACTTTCCTCTTGGTTGGATTTGAGACTTATCTTGGAGAGATAAGGTGTTTTTTTTAGCTTTTAAAGCGAGATTAGCCTATTTTTAGAGGCTTGACTGTATGATCATAAAAGCATTGTGCTTTTTTCTACTTTAAAGTAGTTTTTGAGATTGTTTGAAACTTTTTTCCTTGAGCTTTTTTCTGAGCTCGGATTAGGGTTTTCTTGAGAGTTCTTTTCAAAGACTTAGTCTTTTTAGCTCTCCATTCTCAGTAGTTCAGATTAGAGTTTCTTGCCATTACACATTTTGTGGAGCTTGTAAACTTATGTGTGCTTAGATTTTGAGAAGTTCCACTCCATCATTCAATAAAATAGCAGAGTTTTTCCTTTCTCATTTCCTTTTCATGACTTGGAATAGTAATTTGATTTGATTTGTGATTCAAATTTGTTGGATCCTTTTCTTTTCTTACGATTGTCAAGTGATTTGCAGGAGTTACATGCTAGTTTAGGTTATGCCTTGTGTTAATTTAACCTTTGCATAAATCATTGGTTGAATACATGTGTTGTGAGATTGTGAGATTTTATTTTAAAGAGTTGGTGGGAGTGAGTTATTATCAGAGTCTTCTTACAGTTGATCAATATTTTTAGGGTGATGGAATTTCAGTTTTAGATTTTAAGTCCAGTTTATCCTTCTATCCTTTTTCCTGAAAAGTCACTTAAAATAGAATTCATCATTCAGAGAACCAGCTCACTCTGGAGATTCCTCTTTCGCGCAGATCACCCACATTTCAAAGAGGTTTCCATGTTTCAGTAGTTTGCTGAATATTGCATTCAGCAGGGTGCAAAACTATTGATAACAGTTAGCAAGGTCCTTCTGATCATATTAATATGACCCTCTGGGTCACATGATCTTTTCTTTCTAGAATTGAGGGGATAATTAACCCTCATGGACCTCTGTAATTGCTCCAACATATTAGATACAATAGAAAATTCCTCAAATACTATTAAATTAGGAAAATTTGTTCCCTTCCTTTGATTCCTCATTAAGTCATGTTCCATCCAAAGCATTTTCCACATGAATTCTAGAAAACATACCCTTGTAGGTACAAATTTGGGCAAGATGTGTGGTGCTTGGTCACAACCGTATACTCTAATAATGGTGTGTTGTGGAATGAGGAACCAATCAAAATAATTATGAGTACATCCAAGTTCTGGCTTGTACTGTACAAGCCTCATTAAACTCATCAAAGATTCAGGTAACCTTGGTGTTGGGTAACCAAGGGCAGCTATTAATCTAACAACAAAGTCATCTCCAAATACAACAAAATCATATTATTTGCACATGTTGTCCCAGATGTAACACCAATTTTGTATAGGGAGTCTTACTCCATTCTTTTGTGTGCATAGCTTCATTCTCCTAGTCCATTTCATTTCATTTTGGTACAAAATTAAATGGCACAAAAATGAATATTTTCTAAAGGAAATGGCAGCCTTAGCCTCTCTGACCTACAAAAAATCCTCATTTATTTTCTCTTCAATCATAGATGCAAAATAAAATTCTACATCTGACTCAGGGTGTTGAATGATCATAGCCATCCTCATCAATCCCACTAACATATTTTCTTCTGCATCTATCCCCAATACTTGGCACAATGCATGATAGGTATTTTTGAAGTAAAATGTCTAAAAGTCTAAAACTAGGAAAGGCTCCATTTTTTAGGAAGGATGGGGAGTATTATATTATTATCACCCCTCTTCATATGCAAGGGGAGCTCATCACTTCTAAATGTCCTTCTTAGCCTCTTATACTCTTGTTCCAGTTTCCCAAAATTTACCTCTTTAACAACTTGTTTGTTCAGGTTAAAACATTTGATAATGGCCTCCCTTGAAACATCAACTAATCATCCACCATCAAGAAGCCTGACAATTTTGGTTGGGGAATGGTAGCTATGGGCCAAGGCTTTAATCAGCTTGACATCAATGAAAAAATTTGGAACAATCAATTTGGCTAAATCAAGGGTCCAAGGATTTGATTTCAGAACCTTATCATTTCTATTTCAATAGAAATACCAATACAAATTATGCCCTGATTGAGGAACAATAGGGTCTCTACATCCTTGAAAACCTTTTTGGGCCCTTTATCTACTGAACCAGGTAATAAAGAAACCAATGGGAATTGTAAAGAGGGTTTACTAGCTTTGAATTCAACTTTCTTAGCTCCTACTTCTACTTTCTTTGGTGCCATTGTTATAAAACTGAAAGAGTGATGAGCATAGCTTACCTGGTAAGATGATTCACCTTGGAGAATTTCCTTTACTCCCACACCTTGAGCTCTTCTGCACTTGGTTTCTATTATTATGAATGAGAAATCTCAATCTACTTCGTGTATATTTGCACCAAAACACATTAACTCTCGACTCATAAATTCACACAATTCAAATCTTTGTATCGAGCTCAATTTCATATTTTGATGTTGACTAATGTGATTGGCATGCTTTAAATGACCCAATGGCTAATTTACCACATTACCTCGTCTCACTTTTCACTCCCCTACAATATCACGGTATGTTTTGTTATCCTTCTTCAGTGTACCACTCTACCGCACATTATCTTTGGCTCTCTTGTGTTACCGCGATGTATCATTAATACATATATCAATATACCGCTCTACCTTGGGCTACCTTTTATCTTCCTACAGTACTGCAGTATGTCTTCTTAGTACTCCTCCTTAGTATACCACTTTACTGTAGGCTATGCTTTCACCCTCTACGGTATAGTGGTGCCTCCTTCTATTATTGTCCTTTATTGTACTGCTCTACCGCAGTGTATATTTTTACCCCCCCGAGGTATAGCGGTGAAGGTGACAGAGTATAGTTTTAGCTCCTTATACTGTCATACCACAAGCTTCTTTGTAATGGGCTGTGGTAGAGAGTTATGAAGTAAGGGCTATATGGGGTATCCAATGTGGTAGTGGTATAGTGGTAAAAGGCAATTTTGACCTTGAGGATGGCAATAATGAGGTTTTTTTTTATGAAAATGATAGTATGAATTTTGGATTTTCACTAATAAAATCCTTAAAAAATATATGAAAATTTTGGTTCCAATAGGGGGATGGTGTCATGTTGGGTTTTCCTTGCATAAGGGGATCAACATTATTGTTAAGAGCATTGTATAATAAATTTGGCACCACTTTGTGATTTGAATTGAAATTTTGTTGTAAAGGATTAGGATTTCCTTGTTGATAATGTGGGATAAATGTTGTATTATTGTTGGTTTGATTTTGAGGCATGAAATTGACATTTGGTGTGACATTCTATTGCAATGGAAGGTGATTGGTGTTCAAATTTGTACTAAAGTTCATGTTGGTATTAGGTGTAGCATTAATTATTTTTTTTAGCACTCTAGATGTGTTAATATGAATTCTCCTTGTCTTGTTTGGTGGATTTTGACTTGCATTGATTAAGGGTGTATTTTTTTGTGTTCCAAATGGATTTTCAAATGTCACACCCATAGGATTAGAAGATGAGCTACCAAATGTGAATGTTTATCCTTGGGACATGGTATGTGTTCTATTAGCTTGAAACATTGGTGGATTAGTAGCATGTATAGTTGTTGCAATGTGTGTTGTGGACCCATGGGGTAGGCTAGTGAACATTTGTTGTGAAATGGGTTGACCTTGCATGGATTTTTTTTTATTTGGACCCTGTGTTTGTGATAGTGTTACTCCCTCTACAATTGTGGAAGTTTCAAATTCAAAGGGGAGTTTGGCACCTCTTTGGGAAAGTGAAAGAAATAACTTGTTAGGGTCTACACTAACAAGCTCATCCACCATACACATTATTCTTGGATCTTGAGAGGCACATTCAATTTCTTTGGATGTTAAGGGTCTATCAACCTTAGTTAACATGAGATTAGCCAATGGATTTGAGGTTTCTCTTTGTGGTGTTTGAGTTGGATATGAATTTGATCCAAAGTTAATATTTCTAGTGTGGTTAAAAAGAGGATCATTTGAGGAATCCATGTCCTCTCTTTTTGTTTGTGACCTTGTTTGAACCATCTAAGACTTGCAAGGTGAAGATTCCAATGTAATGGTGGTAATGCAAGGTGAAATATGAGACTATGCTATATTTTTGGGAATTTTTGAAGGTATGAAGATGTAAAATGTTAATGTAGCTAAGAATAAGGTTTGATATGCAATGATGATAATGAACTTATGACCAAAGGATATGGTATGTGTAATGAGACCAATGAGATAATGACTAAGGTTTGAGATATTACAACTAATATTAAGGTATGCAAAATGAAACTAAGGGGATGCACCTTTGGATCTAAGAACAAGGTTACCAACCAAGCTATGATAGTCCAATATAACAAACCAAATTGTTATGACCTAAAAAGGAAAAGATGTTGATAAGATGATTTTTTGACAAGGTGAATCTAAACTAAGATGTAAGTTTGAGACCCAATGATGATGACAATTGATTGATAGAAAAGATGAGGTCATAGACAGTCTAAGCATGTAACTGTTAGTGATCTAAATCTACATCCTCAGGCCAAGCTGTGAATGAACTTAGTAGGTCTGGATGTAACATGGGACTGCTTTTAGGTTGTAGGTGTCTTATTCGAAAGCAGACCCCCAGATTGTGGGTTGGCTCCCCTTTTGATACCACCTAACTACTGATTTCTGAGGTAAAGGATAATAAATGTATGAAAAATGAACATAAACTAAAAATACCTAAGGTGATACACCAAAACTAACCAGGACCTAAGAACAGCCTATCACATTCAAATCAATACCATAAAAAATTGTTTACAAAACTCACTTCCATATGCATTTCACATAAATAATTTATAAGAAGGTTTTTTAAACAAGACTTTTATAAGGAAAACAAAAATGTTTCACAACTAACAACACTATTGACTAACACAACTTCTAACCTGTTAACATGCATTTTCTGCTAAACAGATGCCTAACCATGAGACAAGTTTACAAGGAAAGATAAATTTCACAAGTCAAACTGATCAATCACTAACAACTTACCATGAAACATGAAATGAGAAGGTAAGATATGCTATTATATTGATTCAAAGTTACTTTATAATAGTCCATATGAGTTACAATACTGCTCCATGCTGAAAAATAACTCCAAAAGCTAAAGCTATCACTCTGCTGGAAAGAAAGAACTAACTCCAAAATGAAAAAACAAGCTACTTAAGAAAAAACACACCAAAACCACTCACACATGTCCATCTAGAAGGTTCTGGTTGGATGCAGCAATGAGTCCAAAAAAGAACCTTCTAAAGTCACTCCAAAAAGTCCTCCAAATAGTCCAAGGTCAAGCCAAGACTATAGCCATCCAAAAAGTGTGACAAAACAACTTCCAAAATAGCACATGTTTCTCCAAAATAGTCAAATTCTTCACTCACACACTCTCCTCATGTCTACAAGTCATCATTTTGTCTCCCATCATTGACCCATGCAATATGTGCGTTTTGAAAACACAAGACTCCAAAAAGGCATTAAAGATAATAACTTGATTAGGTGATTCATAATACACCACTTAATCAAGTTATTTTACATTTCAAAGCAAGATACAAGAGGGCTCCACCACCTCTTTGAATTACATTACCTTTGCAATAAAAATTCATGATAAAAGTGATTTGCAAATCACTTAAATGATATCTTTATACTTTGAAATAAAATGCAACATAAAATGTTATATCAAAATGCTTTCAAAAGCATTAAAAAAGGTCAAAAAACCTCCAAGGCACTTGATCATTCTTACTTACCTCATTCTACACTCCAAGGCCACACCCTTGGTCAACATCTCCATGATTTTCAAAGACAACAAAAGGCGCATATTATTTGGCCTATGTGAGAATTAGGCGCTCCACACATCTAGGAAGACACATTTTAAGTCTTCAAGGCAATAAGGCATTACATGTCAAAGGTCAAAGGTATAACATTAAGACTTGGAACATTTCACATGTTCTTCATGGAGGACTTAACAAAATTTGAAACCAGGCACATGTTTCATATTGAGGGACTTAGCCATTTTGAAATAAGGCATCAAGTAATTTTCCTAAGTCACAAACCTATCATCAGCCCCCATAACACATTACCATGTGTTGCATTTTTACAAAAAATGGGACAAAATCCGATCAACCACCAAAGAATAGGGTGTTACCGTAACCAACAAAAGATGGGAAAAAAGTGAAAAAAGCATTCGTTTTAACAATCAAGATTTTTGGAGAAACCCATGCTGCCATGAGGGTTTGAAGAAGACAAAAAATGAGGTTTTTGGCCCATTTAGCCAGTTTTTTGATGAAATCTTGCATGGAATAGCAGGGAAATGCATTCATTGGAATGAAAACTATATTTTTAAATTTTTTGGAGCCATTTGATGTGTAAAGGCTACAGCTTGTAGGGTATCTATGACTATTTTGTTGTGATTTTATTTTCTGCGGTTACTTCCTCTACTTTTACAACCGCCATGAGAAGCTTGAATGAAGCTTTTGGTAGAAGAAACAACTTGAATGTTGCAAAGATGTCAGCAAAAAGCTCCATGTAAGCCTTGAATTGACTCCATTCTTCTCATATTTTGAGCAACAAAGCTCATTTCAAGCCTCCATTCTAATAGATAAAGCTAAAAATGCTTACTTTTCCTTCTGCATTTTGCATTGAAAGAAGAAAACCCAAAAATTTTCCATTGTTTTTGAAGAGATTTTGACCATTGAGGCCATGGCCTGAGAATGGAATAGGTTTTTCTGGTTTTTCATTTCTCTTGTAGAAAAAATGAAATGGGTTCTCATATTTGTTATTTGCTTTGAAGAAACTCCATAATAGCCTTTCGAAGCTTGAACCCCAAGTGGGTTTTTGTAATTTTGAATTTCGAGGCCACGACCATGGACATGTGAACTTGGGCTTTCTAGTTTGTGTGTTCTTTCTAAAAACATAAAACCCTAGGTGTGTTTTTAAAAATGCAAAAAGCTTCCAATTTTTGTTTCAAACATTTGTTACCCTTAAGGTCTACCACTCTATTTTGTCATTTTTGATAAAACCCAAATAGGTTTTTTGTATTTGAGAAGAAAACAATTCTAGATTTCTCGGTTTTTGATGCCATGCAATGTCTGCCAGCATTGGACAATCACCTAGATTATAATATGAATGAGATTTCCTGAGAGAGCTATGAGTTAAAACAAGAGCTATCTCTGTCACCGTTCCACAAGAAAATGTTGTTTTGTGAAAAAAATATAATCTGCAAAAATGACTCAATGCCATTGCATAGCATGGGTATAATCCACAAGCTCTATGCATATTTTCCATGGCTCAACCTTTTATGAGGGTTTGGAACCCTTTTTCTAGCCAAGGCTCTATTGTATGAGTTTTATTTCACGGCTCTGCTTCTTCAACCACTCTCTATTCATTTTGTATAGATACATTTGCCTCCTTGTGGTGATTACTTTGACCTCTGTTGACACTATCTCTTGATCATTCAAACTTTCCCTTTTGAAAATGGCAATATTTTGTTCATTATGCATTCTATGAAGAAATCTCTCCAAAAATTTAACTTGGACTCAATGAGCCTGCATTGTAATATCAAGGGTTTCTAAATTGCTATTTCAATAGATGAATTGAAGCTTTTTATTGCACTTACAACACCTAGGAAATGCCCTATCCTAGACTTATTTGCATTAATTTTTATTTTAGATGTGTTCTTGAACACACTCTTGATTGCATTCACCTCATCCAAGTCACCTTCTATTATTGATGTGGCATAGGCATTTATGTAATTCACCTCTTCTAGTGATACTCTTGCATCAATGAGACTCCCATCAATGCATGTAGAGACACCAAGACCATCAACTCTTGGATTTGAAATAGGTGTTTCTTGAAGGTCAACAGGTGAAGGAATTTTCCCTTGTGAGTTGGGGTCTAAAATTCTATAGACATCATAGAATCCATCCATAACCTTTTCAACACCATAGAGGACTGTCATATTGATGGTTTTCCCTTGGATCTTTACTAGCCTTTAGCAATCAAATAAGGAAAGAACTGAAAGCTCATATACTTCCTTTTTGAATTAGCAAGGTGACTGTCCCTTTGCTCTCATTGATTGTGCTTTTGTAACAATTTACAACAGGTTCATGCCAACATCTGGGATTGTGCATGGAAACCACATTGAAGAAAGGTCAAATAAGAGTGGTTTTGCAGTCAATAAAGAATTTACTTTATTGTTGTCTCCTATGACATGAAAACACATTTTCTCCTATGGACTGCCCTGATTTCTTGGCAGTTATCAGGTATCTCCTTGAATACATGCATTTTAATGGTGTTCTTTTTTGTAATATTGGCATCATATAACATTGTCATCCTTTAGAGCTTATGGCTCACTACATTTTTGATGCTATGTTCTATTTTGTGGACTTCTTAGTTGATGAAATTTCCTCTCCATATCACTGTTATCTATACTTGTTCTCAAGGCGTTGATTCTTATCATTTTGAACTTGGGTTCCTACTTTCTGGCATGCAATCTTGATCCATGTTGGATCATTTATGATGATCAAAACCCTACATGAAATATTATGAGCATATCCACCGATCCCCACTCTCCTCATATGTTATGACATAGTTGTAACATCTTTTCTCCATGTTCCTATAGCTATAGACTCATGGCACTCTAACATAATATCATTTGGTCATGACCTCTGCCTCTATTGCATAACCTATATGACATGATTGGAATGCTTTGAAACTTATCATATTCTTAATCCTGAAGATACTACATGTCTTTCATTTATCTTATTTTCTGATATGTTTAACTAAAGTACTCAAGGAATAATGGTGAATGAATTTATCTTAAGCATGTTCACCCCCCAGACAAATGAGGGCAGAAAGTCATGGATCCTTTGATTTTTTTCATTTCACTCTTCTGGCCATGATCTCATAGGTAGATTATAGAAAAACAAGTAGCCATGTTCCTTTTCCATGAAAAATGAGTAGCTCTGTTATGAATACCTTCCTATACTAGTATGTGATCCTAGTGTCTCATATCATTCAGTCACTAACTTTAGTAGTAGTTTTCATTGCATGGCTTATTCATAGTTTGTCATTCACTACCAAAGTGAAAACATTGTTCACTTGCTCCCTTAATGGGTGTAGTGACTACCCTTGTTGTCATGTAGCATACATTCATGATTGCTACTCATATGCATGAGATTATCTTTTTATCCATTGTTGTTGTCTTGTTCATCACATATAGCATGTATTTTTCTTCAAGACTATCCCAACCTTCATGAATTTCACAACAATGCTTGTTGATCCACATGCTTGCAACCTAATTTCCATAACAAATGCTTACATTTTCAATCATGTGCAATAATTAACACTATCTCCTCAATTTGATCCTAGTGGGTAGACACATGTCACCTATGTTGGTGACCTAAAAGCTCACCATCCTATGTGATGTGTGGTTTTCCAATAGGGTTAAGGTGAGAGGGACCTAACAGTACCTTGGATTTCTCCCTCACTTTTTAAGAGATGCATAATTGAACTTGATGCATCTTTTGAATTTGATAATGAAAGTTGATCAATGGTGTGATTCCATATTTATTTAATGCATTAATAACATGCATATCTTTGATCAAGTTGCTCAATTTCCTATTCCTCTTAAGACATCAGAGGGTAGCATGTTGAGCTCTACCCTCATGGGAGCCACATTTACCCCACATGCTATATTTAACTGAATCAGAACGGTAACAAGACTTGTGCTAAATCTACACCAGGAATAAATAGGTAGGTAAAAAAAGTATATAATAGGTGTGTTTGATCACTTCTTTCTTGTTTTTAGGGACACTTATGGTATGCTACTTATTCAATGCATTTAGAGATTAGTTTATACATGCATAGATGTATGTTCATGTCAAGTTTGATACTTTTCATTGCTTAGAGCATTGATCTAACATCATTGTTGTTGCTAGTTGCAGGAATTAGAAGCACTATGGAGCTAGGAAAGACACAAGCAACTCAGGGTAGCAGTAGGACAAGATGACACATCAAGAACTAGTCATTCTCAGGAAATGACTGGTCTCCATCCTTATATGCACATTTATATTTGTTTACTTATTCATGTATATTCTCTTCTTTATTTTCATTGAAAAAGTAAAGTTAGTCCCTTGGCTTGTGAGGGACATGTACACTTTCATGATTATCAATAAAGATTAAATTTGTAACACATATGGTTCTCTTTCTCATTTTCTAATTGGAACATTGGTATAAAATGTAATCTATTTCATTTGAAAATATCTTTCATGCATATTGATGACGTAGCAGACTATGGTTTATCTTTTAAATGTTTAAATGAACAACACAAAAAAAAAAACAATAAGATACTTGATTTTAGCTGAAAGCTAAAAATCAAGTAATATATTTGGCAAAATCTGTTATATGTTTGCCTGCTAAATATGAGACTAGGTGCCTAAGCTTATCCATTGGGCACAGAGTCACTCAGAAAACTAACACCACTTGAAAACAACATTGAATATTGTTGTAACTCACTAAACTAGCAAGAGACACTTTGAAAACCTATTGATAACCCAACACTACAGAATGAAAACTACCACCTAACTGTGCAAAAACAACACTTAGGGAAAACTGAAAAGCATTTGAAATGAAACTACACTAACCTACTTGAACCAACAAAGGAGCTGGTCAAACAAAAGCATTGACATGCTTTGCAAAATAACACCCGTTTTTAATCAGTAACTGATGCATTACATGATTATGGACTACTAAAAGAACATGAAACACATGTAGATATTCAAAATATTGTTGCAGTGTTTAATGAAAGATGTAGAGAAACTCACTTACACCTTGATCTCGATAATGCCTATTGTTGTCCTGAACTAGACATGTGAGCTGAATTCCATCACCTTCAGCTACAACTCCAAAATCAACTTCTTCTTTAATTGTATCCTCATACTTGGGTGTAAGAATGACCTCTGATACTTTAGTGGCCTCCGAACTAGCTAAGTATCTAATTGGATACCCCCTTGAAAGGACTATGCTTCAACTACCATTGCTGACTACCTCTCTTCCTTCCTGCTTTTCATGGTTGTCCTACTTCATGGCTTCACCTTGCATAATGATTTTCCATGTTGATTATTCCTCCATGGTTAATGAATAATCACCTTCCACATAGGTAGCTAATAACTTATCAAAGCTATCAACTCTTGGAAGGCTCTTAAAGTCAGTTTTTTTAACCTTAAAATCCACATTATCACTCAAAGAGATGTACTCCAAATCAGGCTTTTCTTCTTCAATGAAGGCAGGAAAGTGTTCAAATAGTGAAGTAGTTTCCTAAAACAAAATTTTAGCTAATAAATCAGCTTCAAGCTCTGCTATACAGTAGAAAGGAAGTTCATCAGAAGATATAAGACATTACAAATCAGGCTCATGAGAAATTTCTTGTTCAAACTTGTGAACCTGCTGTTGAATTTTTGTGTGAGTGCCAAACTCCTCTAGTAGATATGATTCCTTGTCATTCAATTTTGAACAAAAATGTTCAATTATCTTAGTGTACACTTCTTCATAAAGCTCAACATCAGCTTTCTCATGCATAACATGCTAAAAAATATCAAATCTGGTTGTACACTGCTCCTCTTTTATAGCCACTTTCACCTTCTCCTCTTGTTGTCCAGGCTGAACTATTGAAACATTTGGATTAGTTGCAATAGAACTGGGAGGATCGTGAGCTAAAACAAGGGAGGACACATCTTGAAAAACCTTTTCCTATTCCACGTTTTGCTGTTGTAGCCTCTATTCCTCCATAGATAAATGCAACAAATTTACATTTCTAGTCTCCTCCATGTTGAGTGAGTTGTGCTCGCCAAGGGTCTACTCTTCTTTTGCTTTCTGGATGTTAGAGCGTGGTTCCAATTGCATGATAGATAGAGGAACCTCATAGGGTAGAGCAGATGGCCCTTTCCAACTTGGAAACCTATAGGTAGAAGGCTCATTGGTAGGATCATTCAATGGCTCAACAATTTCCTCCTGTTTAAAGCTAGGGAAACTGTACTTGGGAACCTCTTCACTCACAGGATGATTAAACATTACAGGAGGAATTGAGCTGAAGCTAGGGAAAGAAGGTGCTACCATATTTTCATACCTTAGTTGGCATTCCTCTGTAGGCATCTACTTTGCAAAACATTATTCATGTTGTCTCCTTTGAATCTCCATCTCTTGAATGTATGCCTGGTAGGCTAATTCCTCGTGATGTGTGTTAACCTCCTATTGCTGCATTTGATACTCTTGTTATTTATTTATCTCATCCATCTACCGACAAAAATATAGCAATATACTATCAATATTGCTAATCCACATATCACCAATATTTTGGAGCTACAAATGAGAACATGACTACTGTTTTGGAACAACATATCCTTCTTGAGGCTGGTTCTAGGCATATATTGGCTAATATTGAGGTTGAGAAGGAGTGGGAGGGTGGGAAACATAATGAGAATGCTGGTAACTTGTTGTCATAGGGTTATTTGAAATAAAACCAACAAGTTGTTCGGTGTGATATGGCTGATAAGAGGTCATACATGCATGATTTTCATGGAATGATGAGTAATTGGCATTTTCATGATATGTTGGGTGATAAGACATGTTTCCATGAAACATAGACATGTTTGTTCATTCAGAACCTAGAACGTGAGACAAAATCAGATTTAATTGAAACTAACCAGCACTTGATCATACTGAAACCAGTAAAACTTCTTAGAGTCACCAGGTATGTAAAGAAAATTCCTCCAAAAGGCTGAAACTACTATTGTACACACCAAAAAACAACAATAAAATGTGAACAATGAACTAAGTAGTAGTTCACTGTCCCACCGAGCATGCCAAAACTGTTAGTGATACAAATATGCACCCTAATGCCAAGCTATGAATGAACTTCGCAGGTTTGGATGTAACATGGGACTTCTTTTAGGTTGTGGGTGTCCTATTCGAAAGAAGACCTCTAGATTGTGGGTTGGCTCCCCTTTTGATGCCACCTAACTACTAATTTCTGAGGTAAAGGGTAAGAAATGAATGAAAAATGAACATAAACTAAAAATACCTAAGGTGATACACCAAAACTAACCAGGACCTGATAATAGCCTATCACATTCAAATCAATACCATAAAAATATGTTTACACAACTCACTTCCATATGCATTTCACATAAATAATTTATAAGAAGGTTTTTTAAACAAGACTTTTAGAAGGAAAACAAAAATGTTTCACAACTAACAACACTATTGACTAACAAAACTTATAACCTAGTAACATGCATTTTCTACTAAACAGATGCCTAAACATGAGAAAAGTTTACAAGGAAAGATAAATTTCACAAGTCAAATTGATCAATCACTAATAGTATACCATGAAACATGAAATGAGAAGGTAAAATATGTTGTTATATTGATTCAAAGTTACTCATTGTACAAGATTCCATCTAAGTTACAATATTGCTCCATGCTGAAAAATAACTCCAAAAGCTAAAGTTATCACTATGCTAGAAAGAAAGAACTAACTCCAAAATGCAAAAACAAGCTACTTAAGAAAAAACCCATCAAAACCCCTCACACATTTCCATCTATAAGGTTTTGGTTAGATGCAACAATGAGGCCAAAAAGGAACCTTCTAAAGTCACTCCAAAAAGTCCTCCAAACAGTCCAAGTTCAAGCCAAGACCATAGCCATCCAAAAGGTGTGACAAAATAGCCTCCAAACTAGCACATGTTTCTAAAAAATAGTCAAATTCTTCACTCACACACTCTCCTCATGTCTGCAAGTCATTATTTTTTCTCCCTTCCTTCACCCATGCATTATGTGTGTTTTGAAAACACAACACTCCAAAAAGGCATTAAAGATAACAACTTGATTAGGTGATTCATAATACACCACTTAATCAAGTTATTTTACATTTCAAAGCAAAATACAATAGGGCTCCACCACCTCTTTGAATTACATTACATTTTCAAATCACTTAAATGATATCTTTATACATTGAAATAAAATGCAACATAAAATATTATAACAAAATGCTTTCAAAAGCAATAAACAAGGTCAAAAAACCTCCAAGGAACTTGATCATTTTTACTTACCTCATTTTGCACTCCAAGGCCACACCCTTGGTCAACATTTCCATGATTTTTAAAGACAACAAAAGGCCCATATTATGCAGCCTATGTGAGAATTAGGTACTCTAGACATCTATGAAGGCACATTTTAAGTCTTCAAGGTAGTAAGGAATTACATGTCAAAGGTCAAAGGTATAACATTAAGACTTGGCACATTTCACATGTTCTTCATGGAGGACTTAGCAAAATTTGAAACAAAGCAAAATTTGAAACAAGGCACATGTTTCATATTGAGGGACTTAGCCATTTTGAAATAAGGCATCAAGTTATTTGCCTAAGTCACAAACCTATCATCAACCCCCATAACACATTAATATGTGTTTCATTTTTAAAAAGATGGGAGAAAATCCCATCAGCCACCAAAGAATATGGTTTTACCCTAACCAGCAAAAGATGGGGAAAAAGTGAAAAAAAAAATCATTTTAACAATCGATATTTCTTGAGAAACCCATGCTGCCATGAGGGTTTGAAGAAGACATAGAAAAAGGAGGTTTTTGGTCGATTTAGCCAAATTTTTGATGAAATCTTGCATGGAATAGAAAGTAAATGCATTCATTGGCACAAAATCTACATTTTTTCACTTTTTTGGAGCCATTTGATGTGTAAAGGCCACAACCTATAGAGTATCTCTGGCTATTTTGTTGTGATTTTATTTTCTATGGTTACTTCCTCTGCTTTTAAAGCCGCCATGAGAAGCTTGAATGAAGCTTTTGGTAAAAGAAAATACTAGAATATTACAAAAATGTGAGCAAAAAGCTCTAGGTAAGCCTTGAATTGACTCCATTCTTCTTAGATTTTGAGCAACAAAGCTCATTTTGAGCCTCCATTCTGATAGATAGAGGAAAAAATGCTTACTTTTCCTTTTGCATTTTGCATTGAAAGAAGAAAACCCAAATTTTTTCCATTGTTTTTAAAGAGATTCTAACCATTGAGTCCACGACCTAAGAATGGAATAGGGTTTTATGATTTTTCATTTCTCTTGTATAAAAAATGAAATGGGTTCTCATAATTGTTATTTTCCTTTAAGAAACTCCATAATAGCCTTTTGAAGCTTAAACCACAAGTGGGTTTATGTCATTTTCAATTTCCAGGCCATGGCCATGGACATGTGAACTTGGGGTTTCTAGTTTGTGTGTTCTTTATGAAAACATAAAACCCTAGGTGGGTTTTTTTAAATTGCAAAAAGTTTGAAATTTATGTTGCAAATATTTGTTACCTTTAAGGTTTGCCACTCTGTTTTGTCATTTTTGATAAACCCCAAATGCATTTTCTATATTTGAGAAGAAAACAATTCCAAATTTCTTGTTTTTTGATGCCATGAAATGTTAGCCAACATTGGACAATCTCCTAAATTGTAATACAAATGAGATTTCCTAAGAGAGCTATGAGTTAAAACAATACCTATCTTTGTCACCATTCCACAAGAAAATGTTCTTTTGTGAGAAAAATATAATCTACAAAAATGACTCAATGCCATTGCACAACATGGGTATAATCCACAGGCTCTATGAATCTTTTCCATGGCTCAGCCCTTTATGAGGGTTTGGAACCCTTTTTGCAGCCAAGGTTCCATTTTATGAGTTTTATTTCGTGGATCTACTTCTTCAACTACTCTCTATTCATTTTCTATCGAAACATCTTCCTCCTTATGGTGATTACTTTGACCTCTATTGACACTATCTCTTGATCACTCAAACTTTCCCTTTTGAAAATGGCCATATTTTGTTCATTATACATTCTATGAAGAAATCTCTCCAAAAAATTGGCTTGGCCTCAATGAACCTGTACTGTTATATCAAGGGTTTTTGAATTGCTATTGCAATAGATGAATTGATGCTTCTTATTGCACTTGCAACACCTAGGCAATGCCCTATCCTAGAATTAGTTGCATTAACTTTTATTTTAGATGTGTTCTGGAACACACTAGTCTTGGTTCCATTCACCTCAGCCAAGTCACCTACTATTGTTGATGTGGCATGGGAATTTATGTAATTCACCTCTTTTGGTGATACTCTTGCATCAATGAGAGTCCCCTCAATGCATATAGAGATACCAAGACCATCGACTCTTGGATCTGAAATAGGTGTTCCTTGAAGGTCAATAGGTGAAGGCATTTTCCCTTGTGAGTTGGGGTCTAAAATTCCATAGACATCATAGAATCCATCCATAACTTTTTCAACACCATAGACGACTGTCATATTGATGGTCTTCCCTTGGATCTTTACCAGCCTTTAGCACTCAAATAAGCAAAGAACTGAAAGCTCATATACTATCTTTTTTAATTAGCCAGGTGGTTTTCCCTTTGCTCTCATTGATTGTTCTTTTGCATCACATTACAATTGGTTCTTGGCAACATCTAGCATTGTGCATGGAAACCACATTAAAGAAAGGTCAGATAAGAGTGTTTTTGCAGTCAACAAAGCATTTACTTTATTGTTTTCTCCTATGGAATGAAAACATATTTGCTCCTACGGACTGTCTTGATTTCTTGGTAGTTATCAAGTATCTCCTTGAATACATGCATTTCAATGGTGTTCTTTTCTGTAATATTGACATCATATAACACTGTCATCCTTTAGAGCTTATGGATCACTACTTTTTTGATGCTGCGTTCTATTTTGTGGACTTCTTAGTTGATAAAATTGACTCTCCATATCATTGTTATGTATACTTGTTCTCAAGGCATTGATTCTTATCATTCTGAACTTGGGTTCCTATTTTCTGGCATGCAATCTTGATCCATGTTGGATAATTTATGATGATCAAAACCCTGCATGAAAGATTTTGAGCATATCCACTAATCCCAACTCTCTTCATATGTGATGACATAGTTGTACCATCTTTTCTCCATGTTCTTATAGCTGTAGACTCATGGCACTCTAACATAATATCATTTGGTCATGACCCCTTCCTCTATTGCATAACCTGTATGACATGATTGGAATGCTTTCAATCTTATCATATTCATAATCCAGAAGATACTACATGAATTTAATTTATCTCATTTTCTGATATGTTTAACTAAAGTCCTCAAGGAATAATGATGAATGACCTTAGATTAAGCATGTTCACCCTCCCAAACACATGAGGGAAGCAAGTCATGGATCCTTTTTTTTTCATTTCACTCTTTTGGCCATGATTTCATAGATAGATTACAAAAAACCAAGTAGCCATGTTCCTTTGCTATGAAAAACATGTAGTTATGTCATGAATACCTTCTTATACTAGTATGTGATACTAGTGTCTCATATCATTCATGCATTAACATTAGTAGCAATGCCTCATGCTTTCATTACATCTAAGAGATTGGACTGAAAGTTGCATTCATAAGACAAGACTATGAATTTATATATGATGCCATTACCTTGAGAAAATGTAACTAAAAACCCTCATGCACCAACTATTATATAATATATGTAACTAAAAATATCCCATTTGCTTCCAATGATAAACATTAGTAATTCAACACCATAAGAAGCACTTGTAACCTCCTATAGGTTGCCATTACATAACACTGTCCTGTTCATGAAGATATCATGTCTAGTGTGATTTGATTGATGCATATGAGGATGGTCCTTGTTGTTTATTGACTGCACTTTTCATTGCACGACTTATTCATAGTTTATCATTCACTACCAAAGTGAAAACATGGTTCACTTTTTCCCTTAATGGATGTAGTGACTACCCTTGTTGTCACATAGCATACATTCATGATTATTACTCATATGCATGAGATCATGATTTTATTGATTGTTTTTTTCCTGTTCATGACATATAGCATGCATTTTTCTTTAGGACTATTCGAACCTTCATGAATTTCACAACAATGCTTGCTGCTCCACATGTTTGCTACTTGATTTCCACAACAGTTGCTTACCTTTTCAATCATATACAACAGTTAACACTGTCTCCTCACTTTGATCCTAGTGGGTAGACACATGTCACCTATGTTGGTGACCTGAAAGCTCACCATCCTATCCAATAGGGTTAAGGTGAGACAGACCTAACCATACTGTGGATTGCTCCCTCATTATTGAAGAGATGCATAATTGAACTTATGCATCTTTTGAATTTGATAATGAAATTTGATCAAGTGGTGTGATTCCATATTGATTTAATGCATTAATAACATGTATATCTTTGATCAGGTGGTGTGGCTATCCAATAGGGTTAAGGTGAGAGGGACCTAATCATACCTTGGATTGCTCCCTCATTATTTAAGAGATGCATAATTTAACTTGATGCATCTTTTGAATATGATAATGAAAGTTGATCAAGTGGTGTGATTCCATATTGATTTAATGCATTAGTAACATGTATATCTTTCATCAAGTTGCTCAATTTCCTATTCCTCTTAAGACATCAGAGGGTAGTGTTAGCTCTCAAAAACACAGGTGAAATACCTCAAGAGGTTGCCAATCTCTTGATATGTTTAAGGGTTACAGACAAGGTAAAAAGATTTAGGCCTTCTACTCTTCAGGTGCTGCCAGACTTAGGTGGGTGTACCTACAATAATGAAGTAGACTTGACCAATTTTTATTTCCTAAAAAAATTTACCCACACTGGCAAATAAGAGTAGATAAATGAGTTTAAATTTAGTATAAATTGTATAAGTAATATCAAGGAAAAAATCAAATATGTTCATATGTAAAAATGAGTGAAATTAAACAGTGAAATAACATAGACTAGTGCCTTATTGGGTATATAGAGTCAAATGAAAATCTAGAATGAGTAACTTCTCTCTGGCAGAAATTCAAATTGTTTGGCATATAGGTTTTAAGTTTATAACTGGTATAAACATGCAGGAATATGACTATTGAGTTCTTAATTATCCAAATGAGATTACCTAATTACTATGATTTTTTAAAAGGATTTAATATTTCCTTGAAAGACCCAATTAATCCAACCATACAGTTACAACAAATGTGCACTGATAAAACTAAAAAATATCCTTGATATTATCAGTTTAAACAATTAGAAAATATCAACCTTGGAGACAACTTCAACAATACTTTTAATTATCACAACAGACAACTGAAACTAGAAAAATGCCACCAAATCAGATGAATTCAATTGAAATCTCCATCATTTTTTACATGCCTCATAGTCTCCAAATTCAACATTCTTTTTGCTATCAAAAATGGGTTTTATATATCAGCCACATGAATAGTCGCATCCATTGGCATTCACATCCAAGCAGTTATTTCATTCGGGCCTCTACCACTATTCATTAGACTCCCACAAAGACATCACGTAGTCTCCTCGATGTTCTGAGTCTCTTTGACCACCAACAAGTTACATATCACATTGATATCCTACAGTTTCATCGATGTGTTGAGTCTCACCGATAGCTATCCCTTCAATCATGAGTGTATCATTGTGACATTGAAGGTCAGGCAGATGTTCCTCCACTTACATTGTGTTTTTCCAAGACTTATCCTTCGTCAACTCTGATTGCTGAGACACAGTGGTTTTCTTTCCGATAGAACTTCATTTGGCATGAGCTTCCTAGCTCTCTCCGACAAAGCTTGTCTCACCGATAATCAAACATATCGCTATGACACTAGGGGTCGGTGGAACTCCAAGACTTCATATCGATGACACAATGAAATCTATCATTACTTTGTTGAATAGATCAAATGAACGCTGCAAGATGTTACTCCGATGACTCTTGTCTCGGCGACATAGCTCTTTGTGTTTCATCGGTGAGACACAAATGTGATCGCTATGACCTATTTCGACGATTTTTGTCTCGCCGATATGTCGCTATATCTTCAATCGGTAAGACACAAATAGAATCGATATGACTCATTCCAATGAACTTTATCTTGCTGATAGGATCCTCTGGTCGTTGAGACAATGAGCTACATCTTGTCGATATGCGTCCTTAGGTGAAATCATATCGCTATGACATTCTCGAACTCTTGCTGATAGACTACAAAAGATATACGTTAGTATAAAATGCTTTATGGATCCGACAGACCCTCACCATCTCTTGCCAATATGATTCATACTTTCAAATTCTCAGGAACAAGTGAATTCTAAGGGACCCAATGATGAAAACCAACTAATGCATGGAAAAAATATTATGCAAAGCGGATTCATTAGCTTATGGCATGGACATTTTTGGAAAATTGTGAGCATATATAACTATAAAATTTTTAGAGTTTTATAGTCCTATTAGGTAGCATGCTGAGCTCTACCCTCGTGGGAGCCACATTTACCCCACATGTTCTATTTAGCTAAATCATAATGGTAACAAACTTGTCCTAAATCTACACAAGGAACAAATAGATAGATAAACAAAGCATATCACAGGTGTGTTTGATCACTTCTTTCTTTCTTTCAGGGACACTTATGGTATGTTGCTTAATCAATGCATTTATAGATTAGTTTATACATGAATAGCTATATGTTCATGTAAGGTTTGAGAATTTTCATTGCTTAGAGAATTTCTCTAACATCATTGTTTTTTCTAGATGCAGGAATTAAGAGCACTATGGAGTTAGGAAAGACACAAGCAACTCGGGGCAGTAGCAGGACAGGATGACACATCCAGAACCAATCATTCTTAGGCAATGACTAGTCTCCATCCTTATATGCACATTTATATTTGTTTACTTATTCATATATATGCTCTTCTTTATTTTCATTGAATAAGTAAAGTTAGTCTCTTGGCTTGTGAGGGACATGTACACTTTCATGATTATCAATAAAGATTAAATTTGTAACACATATGGTTCTCTTTCTCATTTGCTAATTGCAACATTGGTATAAAATGTAATCTATTTCATTTGAAAATATCTTTCATGCATATTGATGACGTAGCAGACTATGGTTTATCTTTTAAATGTTTAAATGAACAACAAAAAAAAAAAATCAGATACTTGATTTTAGCTGAAAGCTAAAAATCAAGTAATATATTTGGCAAAATCTGTTATATGTTTGCTTGCTAAACATGAGACTAAGTGCCTAAGCTTATCCATTGGGCACAGAGTCACTCAGAAAACTAACACCACTTGAAAAAAACATTGAATATTGTTGTAACTCACTAAACCAGCAAGAGACACTTTGAAAACCTATTGATAACCCAACACTACAGAATGAAAACTACCACCTAACTGTGCAAAAACAACACTTAGGGAAAACTGAAAAGCATTTGAAATGAAACTACACTAACCTACTTGAACCAACAAAGGAGCTGGTCAAACAAAACCATTGACATGCTTTGCAAAATAATACCTGTTTTTAATCAGTAACTGATGCATTACATGATTATAGACTACTAAAAGAACATGAAACACATGTAGATATTCAAAAGACTGTTGCAGTGTTTAATGAAAGATGTAGAGAAACTCACTTACACCTTGATCTCGATAATGCCTATTGTTGTCCTGAACTGGACATGTGAGCTAAATTCGATCACCTTCAGCTACAACTCCAAAATCAAATTCTTCTTTAATTGTATCCTCATACTTAGGTGCAAGAATGACCTCTGGTACTTCAGTTGCCTCCGAAATAGCTAAGTATCTGATTGGATACCCCCTTTAAATGACTAAGCTTCAACTACCATTGTTGACTGCTTCTCTTCTTGCTTTTCATGTTTGTCCTGCTTCATGGCTTCACCTTGCATAATGATTTTCCATGTTGATTCTTCCTCCATGGTTAATGAATAATCACCTTCCACCAAGGTAGCTAATAACTTATCAAAGCTATCAACTCTTGGAAGGCTCTTAAAGTCAGTTTGTTTAACCTTAAAATCCACATTATCACTCAAAGAGATGTACTCCAAAACAAGTTTTTCTTCTTCAATGAAGGCAGACAAGTGTTCAAATAGTGAAGTAGCTTCCTAAAAAAAACTTTCAGCTAATAAATTAGCTTCAAGTTATGCTGTATAGCAGAAAGGAAGTTCATCAGAAGATATAAGACATTACAAATTAGGCTCATGAGAAATTACTTGTTCAAACTTGTGAACCTGCTGTTGAATTTCTATGTGAGTGCCAAACTCCTCTAGCAGATTTGATTCCTTGTCGTTCAATTTTGAACAAAAATGTTCAATTATATTAGTCTACACTTCTTCATAAAGATGAACATCAACTTTCTCATGCATAACATGCTAAAAAATATCAAATCTAGTTGTACACTACTCCTCTTTAACAACCACTTTTAGCTTCTCCTCCTATTGTGTAGCCTGAACTATTGAAACATTTGGATCAGTTCCAAAAGAACTCGGAGGATCGTTAGCTAAAACAAGGGAAGACACATGTTGAAAAACCTTTTCCTCTTCCACCTTTTGTTGTTGTAGCATGTATTCCTCCATAGCTAAATGCTACAAATTTACATTTGTAGTCTCATCCATGTTGAGTGAGCTATACTGGCCAAGGGTTTTCTCTTCTTTTGCTTTCTGGATATTAGAGCATTGTTCCAATTGCATGATAGATGGAGGAACCTCACAGGGTAGAGTAGATGGCCCTTTCCAACTTGGAAACCTATGGGTAGAAGGCTCATTGGTAGGGTCATTCAATGGCTCAACAGGCTCCTCTTGTCTAAAGCTAGGGAAATTTTACTTGGGAACCTCTCCACTCTTAGGATGATTCAACATTGCAGGAGGAATTGAGCTAAAGCTAGGGAAAGAAGGGGCTGCCTTATTTTCATACGTTAATTGGCATTCCTTTGTAGCCATCTGCTTTCCAAAACATTCCTCATGTTGTCTCCTTTGAATCTCCATCTCCTGCTCTTGAATGTATGCCTGGTAGGGTAATTCCTCCTAATGCATGTCAACCTCCTGTTGTTGCATTTGATACTCTTGTTCTTTATTTATCTCATCCATCTACTTACAAAAATCTAGCAATATACTATCAATATTGCTAATCCCCATATCACCATCATTTTTGGGCTACAAATGAGAACATGACTACTATTTTGGAACAAAATATCCTTCTTGATTCTGGTTCTAGGCATATACTGGCTGATATTGAGGTTGAGCAGGATTGGGAGGGTGGGAAACATAATGAGAATGCTGGTAACTTGCTATCACAGGGTTATTTGAAATAAAACCAGCAAGAGCTGTTTGGTGTGATATGGCTGGTAAGAGGTCATACATGCATGATTTTCATGGAATGATGGGTAATTGGCATTTTCATGATATGCTAGGTGATATGACATGTTTCCATGAAACATAGACATGTTTTTTCATTCAGAAGCTAGAACATGAGACAAAATAATATTTAATTGAAACTAACCAACACTTGATCATATTGAAACCAATAAAACTTCTCGGAGTCACCAGGTATGTATAGAAAATGCCTCCAAAAGGCTGAAATTACTGTTGTACACATCAAACAACAACAATAAAATGTGGAAAATGATTTGAGAAGCAGTTCACGGACCCATTGAGCGTGCCAAAAACTGTTAGTGATCCAAATTTCCACCCTAATGCCAAGCTATGAATGAACCTAGCAGGTTTGGATGTAACATGGGACTACTTTCAGGTTGTGGGTGTCCTATTCAAAAGTAGACCTCCAAATTGTGGGTTGGCTTCCCTTTTGATGCCACCTAACTACTAATTTATGAGGTAAAGGGTAAGAAATGCATGAAAAATGAACATAAACAAAAAATACCTAAGGTGATACACCAAAAATAATCAGGACTTGATAACAAGCTATCGCATTCAAATCAATACCATAAAAATCTATTTACAACCCTCACTTCTATATGCAGTTCACATAAATAATTTATAAGAAGGTTTTTTAAACATGACTTTTAGAAGGAAAACAAAAATGTTTCACAACTATTAGCACTATTGACTAACACAACTTATAACTTGGTAACATGCATTTTCTGCTAAATAGATGCCTAAACATGAGACAATTTTACAAGGAAAGATAAATTTCACAAGTCAAACTGATCAATCACTAACAACTTACCATGAAACATGAAATGAGAAGGTAAAATATGCTATTATATTGATTCAAAGTTACTCACTGTATAACAGTCCATCTAAGTTACAATACTGCTCCATGCTAAAAAATAACTCTGAAAGCTAAAGCTATCACTCAGCTAGAAAGAAAGAACTAACTCCAAAATGCAAAAAACAAGCTACTTAAGCAAAAACCCATCAAAACCCCTCACACATGTCCATCTAGAAGGTTCTGGTCGGATGCAACAATGAGGCGAAAAAAGAACCTTCTAAAGTCACTCCAAAAAGTTCTCCAAATAGTCCAAGGTCAAGCCAAGACCATAGCCATCCAAAAGGTGTGACAAAATAGCCCCCAAAATAGCACATGTTTCTCCAAAATAGTCAAATGCTTCACTCACACACTCTCATGTCTGCAAGTCATCATTTTGTCTCTCAACCTTGACCCATGCAATATGTGTGTTTTGAAAACAAGAGACTCCAAAAAGGAATTAAAGATAATAACTTGATTAGGTGATTCATAATACACCACTTAATCAAGTTATTTTACATTTCAAAGCAAAATACAAGAGGGCTCCATCACCTCTTTGAATTACATTACATTTTCAATAAAAATACATGATAAAAGTGATTTGCAAATCACTTAAATGATATCTTTATACATTGAAATAAAATGCAACATAAAATGTTATATCAAAATGCTTTCAAAAGCATTAAACAAGGTCAAAAAAACTCCAAGGAACTTGATCATTTTTACTTACCTCATTCTACACTCCAAGGCCACACCCTTGGTCAACATCTCCATGATTTTCAAAGACAACAAAAGGAACATATTATTTGGCCTATCTGAGCATCAAGTACTCCAAACATCTAGGAAGGAACATTTTAAGTCTTCAAGGTAGTAAGGAATTACATGTCAAAGGTCAAAGGTATAACATTAAGACTTGGCACATTTCACATGTTCTTCATGGAGGACTTAGCAAATTTTGAAACAAGGCACATGTTTCATATTGAGGGACTTAGCCATTTTGAAATAAGGCATCAAGTAATTTTCCTAAATCACAAACCTATCATCATCCCCCATAACACATTAATATGTGTTGCATTTTTTTAAAAAATGGTACAAAATCCCATCGCCCACCAAAGAGTAGGGTTTTACCCTAACCAACAAAATATGGGAAAAAAGTGAAAAAAGCATTTATTTTAACAATCTAGCTTTCTGGAGAAAGCCATGCCGCCATGAGTGTTTGAAGAAGACATAGAAAAATGAGGTTTTTGGCTAATTCAACCAAATTTCTAATGGAATGTTGCATGGAATAGTAGGTAAATGCATTCATTGGCACAAAATCTGCATTTTTTCACTTTTTTTGATCCATTTGATGTGTAAAGGTTGTGTCGTGTAGAGTATCTCTAACTATTTTGTTGTGATTTTCTTTTATGTGGTTACACCCTCTACTTTTACAACCGCCATGAGAAGCTTGAATGAAGATTTTAGTAAAAGAAAAAGCTTGAATGTTGAAAAAATGTGAGCAAAAAGCTCCAAGTAAGCCTTGAATCGATTCCATTCTTCTCATATTTTGAGCAACGAAGCTTTTTTCGAGCCTCCATTTTGATAGATAGAACAAAAAATGCTTACTTTTCCTTCTACATTTTGCATTAAAAGAAGAAAACCCTATTTTTTTCCATTATTTTTGAAAATATTCTAACCATTGAGGCCGCAACCTAAGAATGGAATAGGGTTTTCTTGTTTTTCATTTCTCTTGTAGAAAAAATGAAATGGGTTCTCATATTTGTTATTTACTTTTAAGAAACTCCATAATAGCCTTTTGAAGCTCGAACCCCAAGTGGGTTTTTGTCATTTTGAATTTCCAGCCTGCGGCCATGGACATGTGAACTTGGGCTTTTTGGTTTGTGTGTTCTTTCTAAAAACATAAAACCCTAGATGGGTTTTTAACAATGTAGAAAGCTTGAAATTTTTGTTTCAAACATTTGTTACCTTTAAGGTCTACCACTTTGTTTTGTAATTTTTGATAAACCTCATATGGGTTTTATGTATTTGAGAAGAAAACAATTCCAAATTTTTTGTTTTTTGATGCCATGCAATCACAGCCAGCATTGGACAATCACCTAGATTATAATATGAATCAGATTTCTTGAGAGAGCTATGAGTTAAAACAAGAGCTATCTCTGTCACCGTTCCACAAGAAAATGATGTTTTGTGAACAAAATATAATCTGCAAAAATGACTCAATTCCATTGCACAACACGGGTATAATCCATAGGCTCTATGCATCTTTTCCATGGCTCGACCTTTTATGAGGGTTTGGAACCCTTTTTGTAGCCAAGGCTGCATTATATGAGTTTTATTTCATGGATCTGCTTCTTCAACTACTCTCTATTTAGTTTTTGTCGATACATCTGCCTCCTTGTGGTGATTACTTTGACATCTGTTGACACTATCTCTTGATCATTCAAACTTTCCCTTTTGAAAATGGCAATATTTTGTTCATTATGCATTCTATGAAGAAATCTCTCCAAAAATTTGGCTTGGCCTTAATGATCCTGTACTATAATATCAAGGGTTTCTACATTGCTATTGCAATAGATGAATTGAAGCTTCTTATTGCACTTCCAACACCTAGGTAATGCCCTATCCTAGACTTAGTTGCATTAATTTTTATTTTAGATGTGTTCTTGAACACACTCTTGATTGCATTCACCTTAGCAAAGTCACCTGCTATTGTTGATGTGGCATGGCAATTTATGTAATTCACGTCTTCTGGTGATACTCATGCATCAATGAGACTCCCATCAATGCATGTAGAGACACCAAGACCATCAACTCTTGGATCTTAAATAGGTGTTCCTTGAAGGTCAATAGGTGAAGGAATTTTCCCTTGTGAGTTGGGGTCTAAAATGCCATAGACATCATAGAATCCATCCATAACCTTTTCAACACCATAGATGACGGTCATATTGATGGTCTTCCCTTGGATCTTTACTGGCCTTTAACACTCAAATAAGGAAAGAATTCAAAGCTCATATACTATATTTTTGAATTAGCAAGGTGACTGTCCCTTTGCTCTCATTGATTGTGCTTTTGCATCACTTTACAACTAGTTCGTGGCAACATCTGGAATTGTGCATGGAAACCACATTGAAGAAAGGTTAGATAAGAGTGTTTGTGTAGTCAACAAAGAATTTAATTTATTGTTGTCTCCTATGAAATGAAAACACATTTTCTCCTATGGACTGTCCTGATTTCTTGGTAGTTATCAAGTATCTCCTTGAATACATGCATTTCAATGGTGTTATTTTCTATAATACTAACATCATATAACATTGTCATCCTTTAGAGCTTATGGCTCACTACTTTTTTGATGCTATGTTCTATTTTGTGGACTTCTTAGTTGATGAAATTGCCTCTCCATATCACTATTATGTATACTTGTTCTCAAGGAATTGATTCTTATCATTCTAAACTTGGGTTCCTACTTTCTGGCATGCAATCTTGATCCATGTTGGATCATTTATGATGAGCAAAACCCTGCATGAAAGATTATGAGCATATCCACTAATCCCTACTCTCTTCATATGTGATGACATAGTTGTACCATCTTTTCTCAATGTTCTTGTAGTTGTAGAATCATGGAACTCTAACATAAGATCATTTGGTCATGACCTCTACCTCTATTGCATAACCTGTATGACATGATTGGAATGATTTCAAGCTTATCATATTCATAATCTAGTAGATACTACATGAATTTCATTTATCTCATTTTCTGATATGTTTAACTAAAGTCCTCAAGGAATAATGATGAATGACCTTAGCTTAAGCATGTTCATCCCCCCAAACACATGAGGGTAGCAAGTCATTGATCCTTTGATTATTTTCATTTTAGTCTTTTGGCCATGCACTCATAGGTAGATTATAGAAAAAGAAGTAGCCATGTTCCTTTTCCATGAAAAACAAGTAGATTTGTCATGAATACCTTCTTATACTAGTATGTGATACTAGTGTCTCATATCATTCATGCATTAACTTCAGTAGAAGTGCCTCATGCTTTCATTTCCTCTGAGAGATTGCACTGAGAGTTGTATTCATAAGATAAGACTATGAATTTATATATGATGCCATTACCTTGAGAAAATGTAACTGAAAACCCTCATGCACCAACTGTTATATAATATATGTGATTGAAAATATCCCATTTTCTTCCAATGATAAACATTAGTAATTCAACACCATAAGAAGCACTTGTACCCCCTACAGGCTGCCATTACATAACACTTTCTTGTTCATGAAGATCTCTGGTCTAGTGTGATTTGATTGATGCATGTGAGGTTGCTCCTTGTTGTATATTGATTGCACTTTTCATTGCATGTCTTATTCATCATTTATCATTCACTACCAAAGTGAAAACATGGTTCACTTGCTCCCTTAATGGGTGTAGTGAATACCCTTGCTGTCATGTAGCATACATTCATGATTGCTACTCATATGCATGAGATTATGATTTTATCCATTGTTGTTGTCTTGTTCATGACATATAGCATGCATTTTTCTTTAGGATTGTCCCAACCTTCATGAATTTCACAACAATGCTTGTTGCTCCACATGTTTGCTACCTGATTTCCACAATAGTTTCTTACCTTTTCAATCATGTGCAACAATTAACATTGTCTCCTCACTTTGATCCTAGTGGGAAGACACATGTCACCTATGTTAGTGACCTAAAAGCTCACCATCCTATGTGATGTGTGGTTGTTCAATAGGGTTAATGTTAGATGGACCTGACAATACCTTGGATTGCTCCCTCATTATTTAAGAGATGGATAATTGAACTTGATGCATCTTTTGAATCTGATAATGAAAGTTGTTCAACTAGTATGATTCCATATTTATTTAATTTATTAATAACATCTATATCTTTGATCAAGTTGCTCAATTTCCTATTCCTCTTAAGACATCAGAGGGAAACATGTTGAGCTCTACCCTCGTGGGAGCCACATTTACCCCACATGTTGTATTTAACTAAATCAAAATGGTAACAAGACTTGTCCTAAATCTGTAGAAGGAACAAACAGTTAGATAAACAAAGCATATCATAGGTATATTTAATCACTTCTTTCTTATTTTCAGGGACACTTATGGTATCTTGCTTATTCAATGCATTTAGAGATCAATTTATACATGCATAGGTGTATGTTCATGTAAGGTTTGAGAATTTTCATTGCTTAGAGCATTGCTCTAACATCATTGCTATTGACAGATGTAGGAATTAGGAGGACTATGGAGCTAGGAAAGATACAAGTAGCTCGAGGCAGCAGGAGGACAAGATGACATCCAAAATCAATCATTCTCAAGAAATAACTATCAATAAAGATTACATTTGTAACACATATGTTTCTCTTTCTCATTTGTTGTAATTGCAACATTGGAATAAAATGTAATCTATTTCATTTGACAATCTCTTTCATGCATATTGATGACTTAGTAGACTATGATTTATCTTTTAAATGTTTAAACAAACAACACAAAAAGAATAAACACTAAGTTTCCTAATTTCAGCTAAAAGCTAAATATCAGCTAACAGTAACAATTAGACTAATTAAAGACATGGTAGGATTCTTAATTTGCAATTGAAGAAGTGCAAATGACTTAGAATAAACTAAGGTTAAGCAAGAAATGCAAGGTGGATGATGAAATTCTTCTAAGCCAAAATTATTGCAACCTAAATGAATGTGATGAAATGGACTACAAGTCTATGATCAGAGAATAAGGTCACTGTCAAAATATGTTTGATATTGAGATTGGACAAGGATTTTCCCCAAATTTTATGTTTCAGTAGTTGTGACTCACTGTCTAGAAAATGTGGTGCATATTTTACAGTTGTGGTTCACTATTTAACAGTTATGGTTTATTGTAACAATTGTGGTGCACAATTTGTTTGTTACAAATTTGATGTTTTGGAATGGTTTTTGTTTTGGAAAATTTTGGGAAGGTGATTGCAAACATAGTAGACACTCTAAAAACAATTTTTTGGCTATTGACTTGTCAAATCCCTATGTGAATATGTGTATGTTCGAGGGTTATTCACCCCAATTTCCATGGTGTAGCACAATCAAAAACATATCAAGCACTTCTTATCCCTAAGGTCAATGGCCAATGGCAACACTTTTAGTCCCACAACTTGGAATGTCCTTCGACATAACTGTAGGGACACCTTTATAGGGTGTGTTCAATCTTTTCTTTGTGAGAGAGGACAACTAGGGGCATCCAAGACTAGAAGGATGACCGAATAACCCTCTCACCAAAAAGCTACAAGTAGCTTATGCTAAGCTAGGGATTTTTGTCTCATCTCTAGAGAGCCTCATGGTGAGTAACTTTGGGGCACAGTGCACATCCTTTGCATTGAAAGTGACACCAAATAATCTCAATCAAAAGGGTGGCTACTAAGAAGGTGTCTAGTCACAACTCAAGGAATTATCGCCATGAGAGAATCTAGCAAGCCACTTAAGGCTTTAATGAACCTTACTAGGGTACTATAAGGAAATAATTCACATAAATGTGGGTAGCTTCACCTTTTAGACTAGCATTGTATGGTGAAGGTTAATGGTAGTTTGGACTTGACTTTCATCTTATCCTTTTATATAGTGTCCTAAGGGAAAAATCGCTTTGGTTCACCAATGACATCTCTAATAGGATGTGTCTCAATTGGTAGGCCCTACTATAAAATGAAAAAGATATGTGACTTAGCGATTGTGACATTTGGACTCACAAATGCGTGTCACTATTGATCAAATGTGTCATTATGTCTTTCAAAAGTTTCATTGTAGGAACCTACAAATGCATCATTGTTTGAATTTTTGCCAGTCTACCCACAGATGTGACTCACAAACCATGCAAAACAACAAAAAAATATATTTAAACATACATATTTTTATGAGAAATTTTGGATTCACATTGGGTTCACCAATGTAAGGAAGGGGAGAATTTATGAAATAAAATGGAAAAGACCAAGTAGCAACCACTCTACCTAAAATCTAAGCCAAATCCCAAATCCAAAACAAGAAAGAACAATCAACATGAAAAGAAAATGAATAGAAAAACTAATCTAAATTCCCCATGTTGAACTTGATTATCTTCCTTACTTCTCCATTTTTCTCAAGTTGCAAGCTTTCCCTCAACTTTAGAAGTGTTGGAATACTTGCAAGTGAGAATGAATGATAGCAAGAACTTTGGAGAAAATGTGGTTGTAAAGCCAAAATGAAAGAGACAACCTTCTTTTATAGAAAAATTTCTCAAATAGACAAATGAGATTGAAAGTCTAGAAGATGCCAAGATCAACGGTTGAGGTTTCATGCACTACTAAGTAGTGGTATAGGGACAACTAAGGATAGGTGGTCAAGATCCTTTGAAAACCAAAATAAATCAAAGGTTAAGATTCAAATGAGAAAGTGAAGGGAAAGTAGTGGAGGAATCAAATAATAATTTTTAATTCATGGAGAAGCATGTGAGGGAATAAATAATCATTTAGATTTTTTATTTGAAAGAAAAGGGAAAATGGGCATTTAATTAAATTTGAGGAAATATGAAAGAGACATTAAATAATTAATTTAGATCAATTATTTAATAATAGATAGAAAAGGCTAAGTGAATAGCTAAATAATTAGAATAATGATTTAACTATAGACGAAAGGTGAAGAATGAATAATTAAATAAATGACAATTTATTTAATTATAGAGAGAAATGTTAGTGACACAATTAAATAAATATTAATTTATTTAATTAATCAAAAAAGGAAAAAGAAGGAAAGATGAATTAACTAAATAATTTAAATTTTGTAATTAATAGAAGAATGTGATTAAAGAGAAATAATTAAATAATTAAAAAATATTTAATTATGGAGGGAAGAAGAGAGATTGACATGGAAAGAAAGTTGTTCACAGACCAAAACTTTTTTCAGTGTCTACAATATCTTTGAAGCTAATTTAGAATATTTAATTTATTTGAGTCTAAAAAGGGGTGAAAAATGGTTTATTTTATGTAATTATATCATTTTTAAACTAACGAGGCATTAAACCAAGGGTTGGGTAAATAATTGAACCCATATCTTTGAATAAACCCAAGATATTCAATCCCTCTTAAGTGTTGTTGAGTCCTTTTAGGAAGAAGTGGAAGAAACTAATTCTTCCCTTTAAGGTCTTCCATTTAAGAGAGAATCAAGGGGGGGGGGGTGTGTATGGAAGGAAAGGTGACACGTGTCACCTCCCCATTTGTGAGGATCCAAATTGGAGCTCTATTTATCTTTTCCTTTTTACATATTTTAGGGTTCTTCTTTTGGTTGTATTTTTGGAATTTGATTTAAGGAGTTGTGAGTGAAAATAATTTTGGAAGGAGTTGGAAGGCTTGGAATCCTTATTCTAATCTCTTCCTTGAAAGGATTTAAAGGTAGTACTCAAGCTTTATATGTGTATTTTTGTATGAAATTTGGTGAAATGTTGTAATGATGGTGTGAATTTTCTTGGAAAGTTTTCTTGCTCTTGTTGTGTTGTCAAATTTGGGATGGGTTTTTATGAGGATTTATCTCTTACATTATGATAGCTCCCCAAGTGTGGGGTTGAGAGAGGGAGAACCTCTCATGGGGAAAATTCCATCCTTTGAGAAGGTGGAGCTTGGGTAAGAGTACTCATCTTGTTATTGGAGCATGGTGGTTGGGATGTGAAGTTTGGGTGCAATGAGAAATGTAAAATTAGAAGTGAGGTTTTAAAACTAATTATGAATTTTATATTTTTTTCCCCATTGGGTAGATATGTCACCTCATCTTCCCCTTATGAATTGTGAGTAGATTTAAGGTGTGTGTTAATTTATAGGTGTTGGTGTCTCAATTTTTGTTGTATAGATTTTTTTGAGAGTTATCTAGTTCTTATGAAGACCTTTTAGGTTAGGGGTGGTTGGTTTTCTAGCCAAATATTGGGTGGTAAGCATCCCATTGTCTTTTAGAAGAAATTTGGTGTCTTGTGTAGATTTTGCAAGTTTGAGGAAGTTTATAGATTTGTGAATATCTATGTTTCTTCATGAATAACATTATTATTTCCATTTTAAATGTGATCTTCCATGTTGGTTGATTGTAAAAGTCTTGTATTACTATTGTTTAATGTATGGAAAATTCCTTGTAGACGTGAAACTACTAGGGGAATTTTATTTTCACCATTCTATTTTATATCTTTATATATCACTACTATTTTAAAGTTTCTTTTTAATGAATCAATAGAAATAATGGTTTATATTTGACAATGAAAATAAAATTATGAATTCAAGCTTGAGTAGATCTACTCAAATTTCAAGGGGACTATTCTTTTATGTTTTATCAATAAAATAAATTGATGCATTGTTTAATATTTATAAGGAAGACTAAAATAAATTGTGATCTCTCTATTATTTTTACAATATAAATAAAATGAGTTCCTCAATTTTTCCTTTTAATTTGATATGGAAAGTATAGGATATCCGTGAGGTCATTTCAATTCAAACTAAGGAAATTTTTCTATTTATATTATTTTTTAAAAATGTAGGGGATAACAAGGTAAATAGATCTATACATATTATTTAGCAATGAGAATGGGTATATATATATATATATATATATATATATATATAATTTCCTTGATTTGTATTGACTTATTAAAATACAACATAGAAGACTATAGTTAAACTAATCCTAGTAGTTAAAATGATATTTATTTGTTATTTTGTTCATCTATGTAATAGCTCCATGAATTCACCTAATTGATCACCTTCACAAATTTAAGGAACATATTTAAACATAAAAACAAAATTCCTTCTAGTAATATAAAAGTATTTTTTTAATATATATATGAATTAGTTTTGTTAAGGCCATTGTTAAGATCCTTCATGGCACCCAAATGGCTAGATGAGGGGATCTCCCACTCCCTATAGGCCATAGCTTGTGGCGGATGGGAGACTCCACACCTCCCCATCATTTAGCACCATGGAGAGGGGCAGATGCCATTGAACCATCATTCATAGTAATCTGAAATGTGTGATTACTACATAAGATTAATAAACTATACAATCTATTTTGACCCATCATGGTCATTTACCTAGTTGACTCATCTTCTAATCTATGAATACAAGCATTCTACCCTAAGCCACATAATATAGTGATTAGGGTTAGAGATTAAACTCTTTGAAAAGTGACATTTATTATGGACCATCAATCTAATCCAATGACACTCAATTTCCTTGAGGAATTAGTGCTACATTAATAATTAATACATGGATCCATAAATATTTCTAAATATTAAAGGATTAAATTGTTTTGAATAGTTTCCTTGATGAAATAATAAAGTAAAAATTTGTATTGGAAAAGTAGATAGCAAATGAACTTGTAGTAGTGTTTGGTAAGACCATTGACCTCTATAGGTATGTCTTGCATACTCATACACTATATTCTCTAAAAAAAGAAACATAAATTGATATACTAGTATCTTTTCATTCACCAATTCACATATTTTTGATTCTTTACCATCTTTAAGAATGTATTCCATTGTCTTATATTTACTAAAACTTACTACTTCATTTATGATTTTGTGTATTATCTATATGTAGACAAATTGGAAAATGTTGCAAGCCACCATAATGTTCACACATGCCATCTGATGCAGAGAGGATTAGAATAGGTTCAAACACCTCAATTCAACACAATTCAATCACCTGTTCAATTCTTAAGACCCAACAATGATGGATTGCTCACAATTCCTTGTCTTCAACTTCTAGGTCTCCAAACCTAGTTCTTTAAACATATATTTTAGAGTTTCTCCATAAGACCAAGACCTTTTTAGACACCCATTAGGCTCTTCTAGAACACTTCTCATTTGGGACTTTTGTTGTTTTGGAACAAATTAATCAAACTTGACCTGCTACACTGAAAGAAGGCCAAATTAAGCCACTTTTCCAAAGCACCTATAATAAATCCAAACACTAGAAAACAAATCTTCACACTAGTAGCTTCAACATGTCACATAGGGTCTAATTATGTAGTTTTTCCCACTAGAACTCATCACAATTTTGTTGTCCTACAATATCTCTAACCTACCAAAGCATAACACATGAAGATGTTAAGCTAGGGCATGGACAAAACCACCCCAAACTCCATCACCTGCTCCAAATAGCAACAAAAACATTAAAAAAAAACTAAAAACCTCCATTCCACCGAGTTTGGTCAAGATTCATCAGTGGAATGGGCTGTTGATCATGATTTTTGTTACAAACCCTTAACTTAGGGTTTTATAGATGGTTTACAGAGAATTGCTTCAAAATCCCTTATTTCTTAATTAAATCCAATCAAACCACATTCAAACCAAATTAGATTCTCTGTACTTTCTTTTCACATGAATTTTAGATCACAAACTCACTGTACGGGGCCATACAAAACCATAAACTATAGAAAAACACACAAAATCAACAAAAAATAGAGTATTTTCTTATTGATTTTCATCCAAAATGCTTCAATAGTGTTGCCTAAATTTTTTTGAGGCCATTTAAACATTTTTTAACTAAATCCCAATGGTCTACAACTTCCATTCCAATAAATGACTGTTCATATTCCCCAAAAAGCAAAAATTGTCAAGTTGCAAATCAACTTTTGCACCATTTTGACAACATTAACAAAACACACCTAAAGGACCCTACATGGAACAATTACATCAAATATGGTCTCCATTCAACCTTATTACATCAACCAAGTGTTCAAACACACAAAACACAAACCTAGACACCTAATAGCATCAAATGACCAAAATTGCCTTGGTGCTCTTGCACCATACACCCTGAGAGAAAAGAATCTCATGTTCCACCTGAGATCAGCTCCTGCACTAATGTTCCATGCTTCTTAATATCTTCTTCAAACATCCATGTTGCATCTTGAGGAGGTAAACCTTTCCATTTGACAAGATACTCATTATAGACTTTGTGTCTTGTTCTTTTCACCTCCTTTGTGTCTAAAATTGCTTCAATGGTTCAGTTGGTGGTAGATCTCTAACCTAATCATCATGAAAAAAATCAACATCAACACCTCTACCTGCATCCAAAAATCCCTTGAAAGGGTATAGGTCAACAACATTAAAGATAGGGGAGATAGCAACTCCAAGAGGGAGTTCTATCTCATAAGCATTGGCCCCAAACTTATGGACCACTTTGCAAGGCTTGGTGTATTTTCCTTTTGGAAACCTTTCCTTCTTCAAGTGTGCAATGACCAAGTCTCCCACCTTGAAATGTACATCTTTTCTCTTCAAATCAGCATGCTTCCTGTACTTCCCAACACTTTTCTACAAATTTTCTTTTACTTGATGATGGATCTCTCTCATAGCTTCTACAAATGCTTCCCCTCACCACTTCTCTTGTCCATCCCTATTAAATCTTTAAGTTCATAGACACCTCTTGGTTTCAGACCATATACCACTTCAAAAGGACTTTTCTCTATGATCCTATTGACTAAATCATTATAAGCATATTCAACTTGAGGAAGAACTAAGTCCCATTGTTTCCCATGCTCCTTTGTGAGACATCTCAGAAGGTTCCCAAGTGATCTATTGACCACTTCAGTCTTCCCATCCATTTGTGGATGATAGGTAGTACTAAAGGTCAAATTGGTTCCAAGCTTTCTCTGAAGTATCCTCCAAAAGTGACCAATAAACTTTGAATCCCTACCTAAAACAATTGTTGGTGGAAGACCATGAATCCTCACCATTTCTTTAAAGAATAACCTGGAAATATGAGAGGCATCATTTGTACATTTGCATGGAATAAAGTGAACCATTTTAGTGAACCTACCAACCACAACAAATACACTATCATAACCTCTTTGAGTTCTTGGCAGACCTAGAATACAAAATCCATGCTTAGACTTTCCCATCGCTTTCTAGGAATAGGTAAGGGCTAATAAAGTCCTACATTAGAAGTAGAACCCTTGGTTCTTTGGGAGATTGTGCAACTTTCAACAATTTTTTTTACATCTACTTGCAATTTTGGCCAAAACTAGAACCTTCTTACCCGATCCACTGTTTTATCAACCCCAAAATGTCCTCCTAAACTTCCACAATGTTTCTCCTTTATCAAATTTGTTCTCATAGAGCACCTTGGTATACATAACTGAGATTCTTTAAAAAACAAGCTATCTTGCAACAAAAAATCATAATACTCATCATGAAAATCATCTTTAAACTAATTACAAATAGAATATACCTCTTTGAAGTCATCATCATCAGCATACATGTCCTTCAATGCATCTATTCGCACACTCTAAAGTTGGATTTCATGCACCAACATTGACCTCCGGCTGAGAGCATCTGCTACCTTGTTGGAATGGCCCTTTTTGTGTTTAATGGTAAAGGTATAGCTCTACAAATATTCAACCCACTTTACATGTGTGTGACTTAACTTATCTTGACTGTTCAAAAATTGCAAGGCATGGTTGTCAGTGAACACTATGAATTCCTTAGGTAAAAGGTAGTGTCTCCACTTCTTAAGGGCCAACACCATTGCATACAACTCTAGATCATATGATGAATACCTTTTCTTTTCTTCATTAAGATTTTCATTGAAGAAAGCCACCAGTTTTCCTTCTTGGCTTAAAATTGCACCAATTGCAAAGCCACTTGCATCACACTCTATAGTGAAAACCTTGTTGAAATTAGGAAAAGCAAGGATAGGTTGTTGAGCCACCCTAATTTTTAGATATTCAAAGCCCCTTTCTGCCTCATTAGTCCACTAAAATTTCTTCCTTTTATCTCCTTTAATTGTGTCAATAATGGGTTAGTAGATATGACTAAAATTCTTGATGAATTTTCTATAGAAACTTGCAAGCCCATGAAAGCTTCTTATCTCTCCTACTAACTTTGGAGTTGGCCAACTGAGTATTGCCTCTAATTTGGTGGGATCCATATTCAATGAACCCTTGGAGATCACAAAACCAAGATATACTAGCTCTTATTTCATAAATTCATACTTTTTGAGATTTATCATTAGCTTCTCCTCATTCATTTTTTGCAAAACCATGTCAAGGTGCTGCAAGTGCTCTTCCTTTGTTTTTCTAAACACAAGTATGTCATCTAAATATACAACAACAAATTTTCCAATAAAAGGCTTCAAAACCTCATTCATTAACCTCATGAATGTACTCAGAGCATTTAAAATTCCAAAGGGAATCACCATCCACTCATACAGACCTTCGTTAGTTTCAAATGTAGTTTTCCATTCATCTCCTTCCATTATCCTAATATGATGATAACCACTTTTTAAATCTATCTTTGAAAAATAGCATGCACCTCCCAAATAATCCATTAGATCCTCCATTCTAGGTATTGGAAACCTATATCTGATGGTTATTTTTTTTATTTCCCTTGAGTTTGTACACAACCTCCAATCCCCATCCTTTTTAGGTGCTAAAACTATTGGGACAACACAAGGGCTCAAACTTTCCCTAATTAGGCCTTTATCCAACAATTCTTGAACTTGTCTTCTTATTTCCTCATTTTGTTTAGGGGTCATCTTATATGCTACCTTGTTTGACAAATTGGCACTAGGGATTAGATCTATATGATGGTTGGCATCCCTCATGGGAGGCAAATAACTTGGAAACTCATCAACTACAATGTCTTTTTATTTGTCTAGCAAGGGTTCAACTTCACTAGGTATGCCCTCAACTTTGCCTACTACTAAAATAGATTTGGACTTTGGTCTGATTACCATGGAAAATCCCTGACCTCCTTCATCCTTTAATGTTTTCAAAAAATCCTTCTCTCCCACTACCATGACACTAGAACCAACTTGTTTATCAAACTCTTCATCTTGTAGGGGTGTCAAATTGAATGAAGTCTCATCTTTATCTATCACATAAACATTTTTATGGCCATCATGCTTGTCCTTTCTATCATACTGCTAGGGCCTTCCTAGCAGCAACTGACAAACATGCATGGGGATGATGTCACTGTTACATATTTTTCCCTCAGCTCAAATGGAGGAGTTGGCTGATTGTTTTTTAACATTAAGTGGAATTGCAGTGTCATGTTCGAATGTTGTTTCGCATTATTATCATTATGCATCGAACAACAGTTATGCATTTTAGTGAAGTTATGAAGTTTCAGAGTGGTTTTCAGATGTTGCAGTTTTAAAAAGAAATACAGAATTGAGTACATGAGCAAAGTAGCATTTCAGATGCTTTTATTCATTTCATAAAGAACTCATATTTTTACAAGGCTTCATTTGATTTCACAATCAGAATGATATTACAACATTGCATTCAAATGCATTTTCTTTTCAATTGAAAAGAAAAATTGAAATCAAAGATCCACACAAGCCGTGGATATAACTGTGACTGTGACAACACATTTCTAATAGCACATTGCACTACTGAAGATGCGAAAGGAAAACACATAAGTTGCAGCATAGTCATCATTGCCTAATTATCGACGTTCGATGCCGAATGGTGCACCTTGCCTTCTCAAGCTCCGTCGACCTGTAAGAGGAAAGGAGGGGTGTTAGTGGCTCCGATTATGATGTAACTTATATGATGCACCTACAATAGTACAACATACTATTAGCAATGCATTGAAACAATCAAATCCTATCAGGTGCAGTATGAAAGAAGTGAGCTGAAGGAGAAATAGCAACATCATAATCATCATGTTCCGTTTTTATGCTAACATTGTTTGCTTCCTTGTGTAGGTATAGGTAAAGTCATGAAGCTGAACATTATTCGAAGACCAAGCATGTGGAGTAAAATGGGCTCCCACAAGGGTAGAGCCCGGCATGCTGCCCTATTCATCAAATGGGCTGATTTTAAAGGATACATCATTATATACATTGAATGAAATGAAATACAAATAAGGAGTAAAACAGAGAATCCATCAAGTAACGAAACCAACTGTGCATTCATAACGATCAGGATTTCTTTCTAAAGGCTATAGGTGAACAGTGAGCTTAGTTCACTTAAAGAATTTAACTAAGTATATCTACATCAGAAATTGCTGAATAACTATATTTTCTGTGCTGATTGTAATCATATGTTATGTAATCTTCAAATCAGCATTTCTCTTTCGGATAGTGAATAGGCATACATTATTCCTTATTGTTTTGTTCTAATTTCATCATCAAAGAGGATAGATCTTAAGAGCAGTTTTGTATAGTGAAATATAAAAATGCATGAAGAGTACCATGTTGCTCAAGAATACAAACACAGACAATGCATTTGAGTATTGAATTAATTTCTGGTTCTAGTTGACTGATTAAGTAAATACTGCATCATGAATAAGTAATAACAAGGAGATCATTCAAGAATAATAATGGAGGAGTAAGTTTTTTCTCTCCAGAATGATTCTGAGTTACCACATATACATATAAACCGGTGAGCAGAGGAGGTTTGTACTGATGTAATGTTTCAATCCAAAAGAAAAAAAGGTAATACCTCTATAGAATTCAAATATTGAAAGTGAAAGTTGTTGTGTTAGAGTTGAGGGAGGTTAAAAGGGACACTGTTGTTTATATAAACAATATGCATGAGGAATTATAAGTATTAATCTAGTGATCTTTTTAGATTTCTAAAGAGGGAGTAACAGTTTAGTTCTAGAAAAGTTTATGAAGTTATCAGTTATGCATATGAACTGAATACAAGCATGAGAATTCCCCTCTTCGCAATGAACTTATATAGAAGAATTTTCAAGGTATCTTCACTATCAAAGAGAGTTACAGAAAATGCCAGAATGGAGTACCTAGTAATATGAGCCAGAGAATATAGACAAGCACACAGATTCTTGTTGTTCCCATCATGTTCTTTTATTTTTCTGAAGGTATATTAAAGCAAGCAACAATGATGCGATGAGTTGTTTTTCTTGGGATGAACAAAATGCTAAGGAGGTTTAAAGTAAAGACAAATATTCAAGGTCTTTTTACAAAGGTGAAAGTAAAACATCACTGGTTATTTGAGTCAAAGCCTTAGGAACAAATGCAAGCAAATATACGGTTTTATCACCATTTTCAAGCAAATATGGGAGGTCGAGTTCTGTCAGAAAGTAAGAGTGCATGCTTTTAGCTTTGAGAATTTTCAATACTCACGATATTGTTTTATTCCAGAAGTTGAAAATAAGTCATTGTTTATTTTAGCTTGAGTCCATGTGGAAATGACAAATAAAGTAATGAAAGATACATAAATGAGCATCTTTCCTTCAAGTATCAAATGCCAATATGGAGGTTTTCTGTTGCAGCTAATGATGTAAATGCACATTTTTTGTTAACTCCTATAGGTGTTTTCAGTTTTGGGGGGTAAACAATGATGAACAACAGTTTCTTCATATTTTCAATTGCATCAAAATACAAGAAATGTATTAATCTTGATGACCCATGTGAGGGTTTACCCAAAACAATAGTAAATTACAAAATGTGAGGATTTTTGTGCTAGGTCGAGCTTCAGAAGAGAGGAAAATGCATTTTTCTTTAATAATTCCAAAGACCCATTTTTAGTTTAGCATCAAAATACAGGAAAATGGAGTTTCCCTTAAGGATTTTGAGTACCCATTTTCAGGGTTAGTTTCAAAGTGCAGATAAATCAATTACAAAGATAACCCATGTGAAATCTAGAATAAATAGCAAGAATATAAAGCAAATGCAAGTTCCCAGAATTGTGTTGAAATACAGAGGGAAGAAAATGCAGATTTATTGAAATTTCTTTGATACCCATATGCAGAGATGTTATCAATTTGACATAATAATAGTTTTTTTGTTCTGGGTCGAGGCCAAAAGTCAAGAAAATGTCTCCTATAGTGCGCCTTTGGCACGACTTGAGTATAGCTAGAAATTCACAAGTAAAGTTTCTTTAGTTTCTGAAGAATGAGTATCTAGTAGTGGCTCACCAGTCCAGATCTGTAGAGAAAGCTTTCTAGCCACGGCTAGGAGCTTCACAAAGTGTCCATAAAGCAAGAGTCGAGCTCACATAACAGCAAACAAAAGTCACATAAATGCAGAATAAAGACATTAGAGTATGTGAGGCCGCGGCTTTAGGGCCGAAATATTTTAAGGAGCCATTGAGGTTATGAAATCATCAAATAAAGCTTACCTCTGCATAGTAAAGGAAAACAAGAGTACAAGTCGATCTTTCATGGAGTGAACTGCAGAGTTCGATCTCGAGCTCGTTGTGGCCAGAGGAGAGCAAGTACAAGGAAAGGTCAAAAGAGAAAACATGATAGTCTGTGGCCTTAGTGGCCTGCTTTTATTCAATAATTAAGTGAAATCCATGATACAGATGGCACAAATCTTACCCACTGGAGTCTCAGATCTTTGGAGTGCATGGAATAGTTCTTCTAAGCATTCAAGCTCAAGTTTGACAGAGTCATGGTGGCGGCAGAGCTCTTTCTTGCAAGTAGAGAGTGTGAAAGTGAGTGATCATTAGGGTTTGACCTTGTTTTGATCGAACCCTAATTCAATCTATCATCATCCAGAATGTTCATTTAAGGCATGTGGAGGATATCAAAGGGAGGTTGAAATTACAACATATGCCTTATGATTTTATTGAAGTTTGAATTTAATGCTATATGTTTGGGGGCCGAATTTCAAATTCTTAAGTTGGTTTATGGATAGGTCTTGGAAGTTTATTTCCCATACCTTTGTGAAATATTAAATGGTGAAATATGATAAAATTGATGGATATCTTGTGATCTAAGATTAAGTTATGATGCCCTATGACTTAGGGTCAATTTTCTTTAGGGTTTTTATTTTTGATTGATTTTGAAGAAATCAATTATGGAGTTGATAGGAATACGATATTATGTAAATGTATTTTTATGATTTTTGAGAAAATCGGAATGTTGTAATGGAGAAATAAGGAGTTTTTCTTTTTGCAAAAGATTTCCAATCTTTAAATTGCAAAAATAGACAAATTGTAAAAATCTTCATCTTGTAAAGCAGAATCATAAAAGCAATATTCTATAAATTGCTTTATGTTTTCTTGCTATTTTTAGCAGATCTTTGACTGACTTTTCCTCTTGGTCGGATTTCAGACTTGTCTTGGAGAGATAAGGTGTTTTTGTGCTTTTAAAGTAGATTTAGCCTATTTTTAGAGGCTTGACAGTGTAATCATGAAAGCATTTTGCTTTTTTCTGCTTTTAAAGCAGTTTTTGAGTTTGTTTGAAGCCTTTTTCCTTGAGCATTTTTCTGAGCTTAGATTAGGGTTTCCTTGAGAGTTCTTTTGATAGATTTAGTCTTTCAACTCTCCATTCTCAACAGTTGAGATTAGAGTTCCTATTGTTATGCATTTTTGAGCTTGTGAACATTGTACTCAGTTTTGACAAATTGACACTCTTTCAGTTCCAGTAATACAACAGAGTTCTTCTTTCCACTTTCTTGTCTCAAGACTGGTAACAACAGTTTGATATTTTGTGTATTCAAGTTTGAAACCTTAATGTCCTGTCTTTATGAGCTCTTTTGCACAAGTTTTCATGTTTTTAGGTTATATGTTGTATTCAAAGTTCTGAATCTTCATATAAATTAATGATGAAATCATGTATTGGTGAGATTGTAGGAATCATTGTAGTGAAGGGATTGTTATGAGTGGCAGATTTTCAATCTTCTGTTAGAGGTTTAATCAATCATCAGTTAGATTTAGATTTATTTTCAGTTCATCTTTTATCCCTTTTCCCCTAGAATTTTAGAATAGGATTTATCATTCAGAGAACTAGCTCACTCTGGAGATTCTTCTTTCGTGCAGATCACCCACATCTAAGAGAGGTTTCCATGTTTCAGTAGTTTGCTGAATATTGTATTCAGCAGAGTGCAAAACTATTGATAACAGTTTTTGGCATGCCCGGTGGGACAACTAAATGTAACTTTCAGATAATTTTATTTTTTCAGTTTGCTGTTTGGTGTATGCAGCAGATCTTTTCCAACCTTCTGGAGGCTATCAATATACCTGGAAACTCTGGTTCTATTTTCTGCATGCTAGTACAGCCTGTGCATGAGAAATAGTCAAACAAGATCAAGTTCAAGACCCTTCAAGTATTAGGAGCTGTCCCCAGCATGAAGAAGAGGCAGTACAGTAAGGAGCTTTTTTGAAGCCCCTGCAAGATCAAAGTCAACACCTCCCATTCTTGGTGCTCTAGTTCAATCACCTGGTGTACCAGTACCGATCTCACAAGTACCATCAATGGAAGCACCACTAAGGCAGCATCCTTTCGCACCCTTTAATGGAGGTAGTCCATTAGATATTGCCTAACAAGATGAGATTCCAGTTGCATCCCTTCAAGGATTACCATATTTCACTGGAGAGGATTACACCACACCAGTTGAACACATCCGTGATGTGTCCACGCTATGCTCGGTGCACAATATCATGCAGGAGAACGTTGCTCTAAGGCTGCTAGTTGCATCACTTAAGGGCAAAGCACTACAATGGTTCAGAAGTCTCACTGCAAACTCAATCGCAACATGGGACGCTCTAGGTAATGGCCTATACCAGCACTTTGTAGATAAATCTGACAATTTATCTTTGTTAGAGCAGTTGAGTACTATTCAAAGGGTGCCGTATGAACACTTGGTGGATTTCAATTATAGATTTCAGAGGACTTGGGATAGAATCCCGACAATGGTAAAGCCCTTACCGGCACATGCATTTCTATTTTATTTAAAGGCTTTGAATAACAAGATTGTTGTCATGACTCAGTCTATGGGTGGTTTAACACTTCCAAATGCTTATAACATTGCTATTAATGCTAAAAATTGCCTTATTCAAGCTAGAGCCATAGCTCCTAGACCACCCATGCCCTTGTTTCTAAAAATACATCTTCCTATTCCTACTGTTGTACCTCTCTTAGCTTTCATCCCACCAGTTCCAGCAATAGGATACCATAATACGGCCCAAGAGGTCGCTGCCCCAACCCCAAATCCGGAGATGCAAGAGCTAAAAAACATATTAAAGACCGTTAGGAATGACCTCATGACTATTAAGAAGCACGTTGGCCAAGAACATAAGCCTTATCAAGCCCCTTATCAGCAAAACCAACAAAATAGGCTAGCTTTCCAAGGTGATTATCAAGCCCAAAGAAGGAATTTTAACCAGCCATTCCAGCCATACAATCCGAACACGACCAGTACGTCAAAAGAACTTGTGCCGCAAAACAATGTCACTCAAGATTGTGACTAGTGTTACCCATGTAATCAACCCCACAACCAATCGGCTTGCGCCAACGGAGTGAGGAATCAAGCTTTAATGGTGCAGAATATATATGCTGCTTCAGAACATGTTGTAGATCAGAATCAAGAACAACAAGATAATTTAGAAGTCGCCTTGCCAAACTGGCAGAGCTCTGAATTTTGTGGTGTGAATGGCCAAGACTAGCAAGATTCTCCTATTTCGGCTAATACCAGGTCTAAAAAATGAGCTATGGATCTAGGACAGCAAGCTGGAACTTCACAGCAGCAGCCACTAGTCAGTAACCAACCGGTTTTATCAAAAATTAATGCTACCACATAGCCTAAAATGTAGATTCTACAAAGAGGGCAGGAGATACCCGGCAAAGAGCAACTAAAACCGTATTCTCAGCCTGTACAAAAGCAAAATGAAGCTGCTGTTACAAAAAACCAGCAGAAGGTAAATGTTTCATCCTTCAATATCATTGAGCATCTCAAGAAAACTACTGTCAATATGTTGATATTAGATGCTTTGCAACTTCCAGGGCAGAAAAGTTTACTGTAGAATGCATTAGCTAAGTTATCTATTTCTGACAACCCCAATCAAGGAGTTATGAAGGTTGTGTTGGCTAACGATTTGGAGGACAAAAATGGGCAGAAAGCAAAAGAGGTAAAGCCCCCTCTGTTTTACTTAAGTTTGATCATAAGTGATAAAATTGTGCATAATTGTATGGTCGACTCTGGTGCCAGTAGTTCAGTCATGCCTAAGAGTTTGGCTAAAAAATTAGGTCTTGTTTATGAGCCTAACCCTCATAAAGGTGTAGTGCAGCTAGATAGGTCTGCTGTTAAAACTACTGGTATTATTAAAAATTTAGCCCTTACCTTACACGCATCCCCAAGTTTTGCTATTCACCAGGATATTCATGTCATAGACTTACCACCGCACTTCTCCATTTGTTTGTCAAGGGATTTCACAGCCAAGTTGGGTGGGTTTTTTTCTTCTGATTGGTCTCATCTATTTTTTAGAACAAGGTATGGTACGAAAGTGACCATAAAGTCTGAGCCTCTCACCAAAGGCCATATTGAACCGTACTCCCCAAGCCCTATAAATGCTAATCTCTACGCCACCTCTGCAATGGAGGAGAAAACCATGACCTCAGACTGTAGCACCTAGGGAGACTACATCAGTCTCGATGAATGGGCAGCGGAAGATCACGAGCTTGATCTATTCCAAAACAAAGATGAGGTAGGTTTAGGAGTTTATATGATTCGCGAGTCTGATTGCGACATGCCTAATCTTTGCAAAGAGGATGAACCGTCTGCAGGAAAAGACAATGAGTTGTGGAAACTTTATTTTGATGGTTCGAGGAGCAGTGTTGGTGCCGGAGGTGGAGCCATGTTGATATCACCCGAAGGTGATAAGTATTATTCAGCTTTCAGATTTTCTTTCAGCTGTTCAAACAATACAGCTGAGTATGAAGCATTGGTACATGGCCTTGAGTGGGCCCGCAAACGAGGTATTAAATGCTTGCAAGTTTATGGTGATTTAGAATTGATTGTAAATTAGGTCAGAAATTTAAATGCCACTAAAAATGATTTACTCAAGAAATACAAGCATCGTGTATGGGATTTAATAGAAGCTTTTAATGCTTTTAATATCTTGTCAATTCCTTGGAATCAAAATAAGCATGCTAACAAGCTTGCTGCCATAGGAGTCCAGTTTGACATTCCCAAAGAAATTCATAAGGTAGAAGCACGTCAATATGTGAAGATAGTGGTCAGACCTTCTGTACCTGACAATAACGTAAGCTAGCAGGTTTTTGACAGCGATGAGCAAATTGTGAATTTTCTGATTGTTGAAGTTGAATTCGTAGAGGGAAATAAAAAAAAATGGAAGCAACAGTATGAGGACCAGATCATGCAATTAAAGACCAATAAGCTGCCAAAAGGCTTGGTGACCTTGGAATCAGTCTTTAATTCAGATGATCAAGTTTAGAAGGACAAGTGCAGCTTGACTGTCAAAGAAGAACACTATACAACTATTGAAATTTTCAAAGGTAGGCTTCTCAAGCTGGGTAAGGTATGCAGTCAAGAGGAACAACAAGCTTTCATTCTGTTATGTCAGAAATTTAGTGATGTTTTTGCTTGGGAATACAAAGATTTAAGAGGTTTTAACCCCGAACTAGCTCAACATACTATCGAGCTTGAACCTGGTGCAAAGCCGGTAAGGCAGAAGCAAAGACCGCTTAATCCTAAGTTGGAACACCTCATGAAGGCTAAACTGAATAAGCTAGTTGAAAGCGGTGTCATTTTTCCTATCAAGCACACCTCTTGGGTGTCGAATTTAGTACCAGTCAGGAAGAAGAGTGGAGAAATCAGACTTTGTTTTGATTTCCAAGATCTGAATAGAGCATCTTTGAAAGACCATTACCCACTCCCTTCTATGGAGCAAATTTTATAGGTAGTTTCTGGTTCTGACAGATTTTCTTTGTTAGATGGCTACTCAAGTTATAACCAGATTCTGGCTAAACAAGAGGATCAATTTAAAACAATGTTTACAACCAAGTGGGGCACGATGGCCTACAAGAAGATGCCTTTCAGCTTATCAAATGTTGGAGCAATGTTCCAACATGCTATGGATATGGCCTTTCACGGCCTTATGAACAAGTTTGTTCTGGTTTATTTAGATGATATTACTATTTTTTCTAGAAATGCTAATGAACACTTGGATCACTTGGAACAGATTTTTCAGAGATGCAGAGAGTTCAGAGTATCTCTCAATCTGAAAAAGTGTATATTTTCAGTACACAAAGGCAAGCTGCTGGGACACATTGTCTCAAAGCAAGGTATTTCGATTGATCCTGAAAGAGTTTCTATAATTCTTAAATTGCCATTACCAGCCCATAAGAAAGGCTTGCAAAGCTTTCTTGGGAGAATAAATTTTGTGAGGAGGTTCATTCCAAATATCGCAGCCTTGCTACAACCTCTCACTTCTATGCTGAAGAAGAACATGCCATTCAATTGGACCAAGGAAGGCAAGAGGAGCTTCGAGCAGATAAAAGAAGCGCTTGCAGCCACTCCTACTCTCATTAATCCAAACTTTGACGAAGATTTCATTTTGTATGCTTTTGGAGGAGTTGATACAGTTTTGGCTATGTTATGCCAGCAAAATGATGAAGGCTTGGAGCAGCCTATAGCGTTTTTCAGTCAAGTTTTACATGATTACGAGGTAAAATACTCTTTTGTGGAGAAACATGTTTTTGCTGTTGTAAGAAGCTTGAAGAAATTTAGACACATGCTATCCAACAGCAAGGTTCTTTTATTAGTGGTTCATTCAACTGTTAAGGATTTTCTGCTTAATAAAGACATTAATGATAAGCGTGCTAGTTGGATCACTAAAGTGATGGAATTCGATGTTGATATAAAAGTAACCAAGCTCGTTAGAGGAAAAGGTTTGTGTGAGCAGATTGCTGGAAGTGAAAACAACAGCTTAAAAGAGGCTGCAAATATAGAAACAATATTAAATAATGATGTCTTGAGTGCTGTTCAGGCACCCCCTGCTACTTGGTTGCAGTAGATGATACATTATCTGCAAATTGGTGAATGCCCTGAAGGCTTGGACAGAGCTAAAAGAAGGTACTATAGATTACAAGCCATCCCTTATGTAGTTATCGATGGCATTCTTTATAGGAGAGATTTCCAAGGTGTTTTATTACGTTGCATTCAGCCTGATCAAGTTGACAAGCTACTAGCAGAGTTTCATGATGGACCTTTAGGAGCTCACTTTGCTACAAGAACAACTCTAAAAATTATGAGAGCTGGTTATTATTGGCTAGATCTATTTAAAGATGCTATTGCATGGGTCAAAAAGTGTGAGAAATGTGCCCTATTTGCTGGTAAACAGAGGCTTTCACCACTGCCTCTACACCCGATTCAGGTAGAATAGCCCTTTGCTAAGTGGGGCTTAGATTTTATCAGCCCTATAAACCTGCCTTCGAGTGTAGGACATAAGTGAATTCTTACTGCCACTGATTATTTTACAAAGTGGACCAAAGTTGTTGCTTTAAAGGAAGCAAATGAGGCTTCAATGCTTAATTTTTACCAAGATCTCATATCGAGATTTGGTGTTCCAGATTCAATCATTTCGGATAATGGCTTAGCTTTCATCGGATTGAAGATTTCAAATTGGTCTATCAGAAATAACATCTATCTGAACACGTCGCCAAATTATTATCTGCAGGGCAATGGTCAAGCGAAATCCATAAATAAAAACCTGATTCGGATAATCAAGAAGACTATTGAAGATAACCAGAGAACGTGGCATGAAAAGCTAAAGCTAGCCCTTTGGGCTGACAGAATAACTCCTAAAAGAGCCACTGGTTGTTCACCTTTTGTTCTGACTTATGGCAAAGAGGCTAAGTGGCCCATTTCAATTAAATTGCCAACATTAAGTTATGTTCAAGAGCTAGAGTTATTGACTGAACAACCTCTTGAAGTGAGGTTTGCACAGCTAGTTGAGCTCAAAGAAACTAGAAAGGAAGCTTTGAGACAACTGGAGATACATCAAGTGCAAATGAAGAATACTTTTGACAAGAGGGCGAAGCCTCGTGATTTCATTATTGGAGATCTAGTTTTCAAGTGGAATGAATTTAAAAGTAGACCTGGATGACATTCCAAGTTCGATGCAATATGGGATGGGCCTTATGTAATTACAGAATGCAAGGAACACAACGCATTCCAACTTTCGAAGATGACTGGCGAGGTGTTGTCTATCCTAGTGAATGGGACCACCTCAAGCACTGCCTTTGAGATAAGTTATCTCACTGTTAGGTAGAATAGTTTGCAAATAAGTGCGTTCCACACATTTCATTTCAATAGTTTGCTTTCTCTAAGCACTACTATGCATTTTTTGGTTGGCCACCAGGGCCTTTTAGTTTGCTTTCAGTTTTGTTTCATTTTCTTGCTGCTGTTCAAGTTTCTGAGTTTCAAGAAGGGGAAAAATTGACTCTGCGCACAATGAATTGTTTTAAATGCCACCGATCTATGCTTAGCAGGCAAGCATATAGTGGAAATTGCTAAAATGTTACATATTTTTTCCTCAGCTCAAATGGAGGAGCTGGCTGATTGTTTTTTAACATTAAGTGGAATTGCAGTGTCATGTTCGAATGCTATTTCACATTATTATCATTATGCATCAAACAGTTATGCATTTTAGTGAAGTTATGAAGTTTCAGAGTGGTTTTCAAATGTTGCAGTTTTAAAAAGAAATACAAAATTGAGTACATGAGAAAAGTAGCATTTTAGATGATTTTATTCATTTCATAAACAACTCATATTTTTACAAGGCTTCATTTGATTTCACAATCAGAATGATATTACAACATTGCATTCAAATGCATTTTCTTTTCAATTGAAAAGCAAAATTGAAATCAAAGATCCACACAAGCCATGGATATAATTGTGACTGTGACAACATATTTCTAATAGCACATTGCACTACTGAAGATGCGAAAGGAAAACAAATAAGTTGCAACATAGTCATCATTGCCTGATTATCGACGTTCGATGCCGAATGGTGCACCTTGCCTTCTCAAGCTCCAACAACTTGTAAGAGGAAAGGAGGGGTGTCAATGGCTTTGATTATGATGTAACTTATATGATGCACCTACAATAGTACAACATACTATTAGCAATGCATTGAAACAATCAAATCCTATCAGGTGCAGTATGAAAGAAGTGAGCTGAAGGAGAAATATCAACATCATAATCATCATGTTCCATTTTTATGCTAACATTGTTTGCTTCCTTGTGCAGGTATAGGTAAAGTCATGAAGCTGAACATTATTCGAAGACCAAGCATGTGGAGTAAAACGGGCTCCCACAAGGGTAGAGCCCGGCATGCTACCCTATTCATCAAATAGGCTGATTTTAAAGGATACTTAATTATATACATCGAATGAAATGAAATACAACTGAAGAGTAAAATAGAGAATCCATCAAGTAATGAAACCAACTGTGCATTCATAACGATCAGGATTTCTTTCTTAAGGCTACAAGTGAACAGTGAGCTTAGTTCACTTAAAGAATTTAACTGAGTATATCTACATCAAAAATTGCTGAATAACTACATTTTCCATGTTGATTGTAATCATATGTTATGTAAGCTTCAAATCAGCATTTCCCTTTCGGATAGTGAACAGGCATACATTATGCCTTATTGTTTTGTTCTAATTTCATCATCAAAGAGGACAGATCTTAAGAGTGGTTTTGTACAGTGAAATATAAAAATGCATGAAGAGTACCATGTTGCTCAAGAATACAAACACAGACAGTGCATTTGAGTATTGAATGAATTTCTGGTTACAGTTGACTGATTAAGTAAATACTGCATCATGAATAAGTAATAACAAGGAGATCATTCTAGAATAATAATGGAGGAGTAAGTTTTTTCTCTCCAGAATGATTCTGAGTTACCAGTTATACATATAAACCGGTGAGCAGAGGAGGTTTGTACTGATGTAATGTTTCAATCCAAAAGAAAAAAAGGTAATACCTCTACATAATTCAAATGTAGAATGTGAAAGCTGCTGTGTTAGAGTTGAGGGAGGTTAAAAGGGACACTACTATTTATAAACACAATATGCATGAGGAATTATAAGTATTAATCTAGTGATCTTTTCAGATTTCTAAAGAGGGAGTAACAGTTTAGTTCCAGAAAAGTTTATGAAGTTATCAGTTATGCATATGAACTGAATATGAGCATGAGAATTCCCCTCTTCGCAATGAACTTATACATAAGCATTTTCAAGGTATCTTAACTATCAAAGAGAGTTACAGAAAATGCCAGAACAGAGTACCTAGTAATATGAGCCAGAGAATATAGACAAGCACACAAATTCTTGTTGTTCCCATCATGTTCTTTTATTTTTTTGAAGGTATATTAAAGCAAGCAACAGTGATGCGATGAGTTTTTTTTCTTGGGATGAACAAAATGCTAAGGAGGTTTAAAGTAAAGACAAATATTCAAGGTCTTTTTACAAAGGTGAAAGTAAAACATCACTGGTTATTTGAGTCAAAGCCTTAGGAACAAATGCAAGCAAATATACGGTTTTATCACCATTTTCAAGCAAATATGGGAGGTCGAGTTCTGTCAGAAAGTAAGAGTGCATGCTTTTAGCTTTGATAATTTTCAATACTCACGATATTGTTTTATTCCAGAAGTTGAAAATAAGTCATTGTTTATTTTAGCTCGAGTCCATGTGGAAATGACAAACAGAGTAATGAAAGATACAGAAATGAGCATCTTTCCTTCAAGTATCAAATGCCAATATGGAGGTTTTATGTTGTAGCTAATGATGTAAATGCAAGTTTTTGTTAACTCCTACAGGTGTTTTCAGTTCCGGGGGTAAACAATGATGAACAATAGTTTCTTCATATTTTCAATTGCATCAAAATACAGGAAATGTATTAATCTTGACGACCCATGTGAGGGTTTACCCAAAATAGTAGTAAATTAAAAAATGTGAGGATTTTTGTGCTAGGTTGAGCTTCAGAAGAGAGGAAAATGCATTTTTCTTTAATAATTCCAAAGACCCATTTTTCAGTTTAGCATCAAAATACAGGAAAATGGAGTTTCCCTTAAGGATTTTGAGTACCCATTTTTAGGGTTAGTTTGAAAGTGCAAATAAATCAATTACAAAGATAACCCATGTGAAATCTGGAATAAATAGCAAGAATATAAAGAAAATGCAAGTTTCCAGAATTGTGTCGAAATACAGAGGGAAGAAAATGCAGATTTATTAAAATTTCTTTGATACCCATATGCAGAGATGTTATCAATTTGACATAATAATAGTTTTTCTATTCTGGGTCGAGCCCAAAAGTCAAGAAAATGTCTCCTATAGTGCGCCTTTGGCACAACCTGAGTATAGCTAGAAATTCACAAGTAAAGTTTCTTTAGTTTCTGAAGAATGAGTATCTAGCAGTGGCTCACCAGTCTAGATCTGTAGAGAAAGCTTTCTAGCCACGGCCAGGAGCTTCACAAAGTGTCCATAAAGCAAGAGTCGAGCTCACATAACAACAAACAAAAGTCACATAAATGCAGAATAAATACATTAGAGTATGTGAGGCCGCAACTTTAGGGCCAAAATATTTTAAGTAAGGAGCCATTGAGGTTATGAAATCATCAAATAAATCTTACCTCTGCATAGTAAAGGAAAACAAGAGTACAAGTCGAGCTTTCATGGAGTGAACTGCAGAGTTCGAGCTCGAGCTCGTTGTGGCCAGAGGAGAGCAAGTACAAGGAAAGGTCAGAAGAGAAAACATGACAGTCCGTGCCCTTAGTGGTCTGCTTTTATTCAATAATGAAGTGAAATCCATGATACAGATGGCACAAATCTTACCCACTGGAGTCTCAGATCTCTAGAGTGCGTGGAATAGTTCTTCTAAGCATTCGAGCTCAAGTTTGACAGAGTCATGGTGGTAGCAGAGCTCTTTCTTGCAAGTAGAGAGTGTGAAAGTGAGTGATCATTAGGGTTTGACCTTGTTTTGATCAAACCCTAATTCAATCCATCATCATCCAGAATGTTCATTTAAGGCACGTGGAAGATATCGAAGGGAGGTCGAAAATACAACTTATGCCTTATGATTTTATTGAAGTTTTAATTTAATGCTATATGTTTGGAGGCCGAATTTCAAATTCTTAAGTTGGTTTATGGATAGGTCTTGGAAGTTTATTTCCCATACCTTGGTGAAATATTAAATGGTGAAATATGATAAAATTGATGGATATCTTGTGATTTGAGATTAAGTTATGATGCCCTATGACTTAGGGTCAATTTTCTTTAGGGTTTTTATTTTTGATTGATTTTGAAGAAATCAATTATGGAGTTGATAGGAATATGATATTATGTAAATGTATTTTTATAATTTTTGAGAAAATCAGAATGTTGTAATGGAGAAATAAGGAGTTTTCATTTTTGCAAAAGATTTCCAATCTTTAAATTGCAAAAATAGACAAACTGTAAAAATCTACATCTTGTAAAGCAGAATCATAAAGGCAATATTCTATAAATTGCTTTATGTTTTCTTGCCATTTTTAGCAGATCTTTGACAGACTTTTCCTCTTGGTCAGATTTCAAACTTGCCTTAGAGAGATAAGGTGTTTTTGTGCTTTTAAAGCAGATTTAGCCTATTTTTAGAGGCTTGACAGTGTAATCATGAAAGCATTTTGCTTTTTTTTGCTTTTAAAGCAGTTTTTGAGTTTGTTTGAAGCCTTTTTCCTTGAGATTTTTTCTGAGCTTAGATTAGGGTTTCCTTGAGAGTTCTTTTGATAGAATTAGTCTTTCAACTCTCCATTCTCAGCAATTGAGATTAGAGTTCCTGTTGTTATGCATTTTTGAGCTTGTGAACATTATACTCAGTTTTGACAGATTGACACTCTTTCAGTTCCAATAATACAGCAGATTTCTTCTTTCCACTTTCTTGTCTCAAGACTAGTAACAACAGTTTGATATTTTGTGTATTCAAGTTTGAAACCTTAATGTCCTGTCTTTATGAGTTCTTCTGCACAAGTTTTCATGTTTTCAGGTTATATGTTGTATTCGAAGTTCTGAATCTTCATATGAATTAATGATGAAATCATGTATTGGTGAGATTTTAGGAATCATTGTAGTGAAGGGATTGTTATGAGTGGCAGATTTTCAATCTTTTGTCAGAGGTTTAATCAATCATCAGTTAGATTCAGATTTATTTTCAGTTCATCTTTTATCCCTTTTCCCCTGGAATTTTAGAATAGGATTTATCATTCGGAGAACCAGCTCACTCTCGAGATTCCTCTTTCATGCAGATCACCCACATCTGAGAGAGGTTTCCATGTTTCAGTAGTTTGCTGAATATTGTATTCAGTAGGATGCAAAACTATTGATAATAGTCACAAAGAATCTTATCTTTATAGCCCCCAATGTTAAACTCTACCCATGTTTTCTCATTGACTAAAAGTTGTTGACCTTTATTTAACCATGACACTTTGTATGGTGTGGGGTGAGGAATATTCTTCATGTTTAACCTCTCAACCATTTCTAGTGAAACTAAATTATCAATAGAGCCTGAATCAACAACTACTTTGCATACCTTTCCATGTGACTTGCATGTGGTCTTGAACAAGGATTTCCTTTGTGGAGGCTCTTTAACCGTAGGAACCTTAATAAGTGTTCTTCTCATCATCAATGACTCACCTACCTTAGGTGAAGCATGCTGAAATGGTGAATTAACACTTTCATTATCCTCTTCCTACACAATTTGAGTCCCTCGCTCACCTCCATGGGAACTTGATGCTTGTTTATTTGGGAACTTCCATGTTGGGTGTCCAAATTGGTTGCAATTGTAGCACCTACCTGAGAAGGTATTGGATCCTCTCCCTTGTCCACCAAACCTTCCTCTACCAACAAATCTTCTTCCTCTGAAGTTACCTCTGCCACTTGACTCACCACTTTGTTCTTGATGGCTGCTTGATTCACCTTGTTTCTTTTGTGACTACCCTCTTGCACCAAATTTTCCTCTACCTCTAAAATTTTTCCCTCTACCTCTTCCTTGCTGCTCTTGTCTTCTTTTTATTCTTTCCTTTGCCTTGACAGCTAGTTGAAAACACTCCTTAACTGTCCTAAGAGTATTGAGACCAATCTCATCTTGGATATTGAGCCTAAGGCCATTCAAATATCTGGCCACCTTTTCTACCTCATCTTTTGTATGTCCTACCCTAATGCTTAGCTTATAGAATTATTTAGTATATTCCATCAGATCTAACTCCTTTTTCTTTAATTTTTTAGTTTTATAAAGGTTTTTATTACATAATCTGTAGGTAGAAATTGTTTCTTCAATTTTGCTACCATTCTATCCCATGAATTTATCTTTGTCTTTCCCTTCTTGACTCTCTCCTCTTGAACATAGTTCCACCATTTAGGTTAGGGCCCTTCAATTTGTTTTTTTGCAAATTCCACCTTCTTATCTTCTTGTACCTCCTGAAATTCAAAGAATTTATCCAAAGTATCTATCCAAGCCAACACTTCCTCACTGTCCATCTTTCCACTGTACATAGGCACTTCAACTTTCACCTTTGGAGTATTATCCCCCTTGACAGCCTTTAGCATCCTAACCATTCTCATTTCTTCAGGGTCTAAGTCCTCATCATTATGGACTCCTACTGGAGGGTTCCTACTTTCACCCTCATCCTCCTTGTCACTTTGGTCACCACTGACCATACCTCTTCTTGGATCCTTCTCCAAGGCTGCTATTTTGGAAAGGGTAGCTTCATGAGACTCTTTGAAGAGCCTCACTTCCATTGCATACTATTCCTTCAATTCTCCAACTTCCTTGGCCATTGGATTGTTCTTTGGAGGCATCTTTCTTATTCCAATTCTCATTCACTTTCCCACTTCACAATTAGAACCTATCTCTGATACCACTTGATGTAGAGTAGGGTCACAATAGGTTCAAACACCTCAATTCAACACAATTCAATCACCTGTTCAAGTCTTAAGACCCAAAAATTGTGGATTGTTCACAATTATTTGTCTTCAACTTGTAGGTCCCCAAATCTAGTTCTGTAAACATATCTTTTAGAGAAGGTAATTTCTCCACAAAACCAAGACCTTTTTAGACACCCATTAGGCAATTCTATAACATTTCGCATTTGGGACTTAGGTTGTTTTGGAAAAAATTAATCAAACTTGGCCTACTACACTGAAACAAGGCTAAATAAAGCCACTTTTCCAAAGTACCTATAAGAAATCCAAACACCAGACACCAAATATTCACACTAGTAGCTTTAACATGTCACATAGGGTCTAATTATGCAATTTTTCCCACTAGAAGTCATCACAATTTTGTTGTCCTGCAATATCTCTACCCTACCTAAGCCCAACACATGAAGATGTTAGGCTAGGGCATGGAAAAAACCACCCCAAACTCCATCCCATACTCCAAATAGCAAAAAAAAATTTAAAAACAAACTAAAAACCTCCATTCCACCGAATTTGGCTGAGATTCATTGGTGGAATGGGTTGTTGATCATGATTTTTGTTACAAACCCTTAAACTTAGGGTTTTATAGACAATTTACAGAGAATTGCTTCAAACTCTCTTATTTCTTAATGAAATTCAATCACACCACATTCAAAACAAATTATACTCTTTACTTTCTTTTCACATGATTTTTAGATCACAAACTCACTGTATAGGGTCGTACAGAACTAGAAACTATAGAAAAATAAATAAAATCAATAGAAAATAGAGTATTTTCTTATTGCTTGTCCTCCAAAATGATTCAATAATGTTTCCTAAAAGTTTTTGAGGCCATTTAAAAATGTTTTAACTGAATCCCAACAATCTACAACTTCCATTCCAATAAATGACTGTTCATATTCCCCAAAAAGCAAAAATTGTCAAGTTGCAAAGCAACTTTGCACCATTTTGAAAACATTAAAAAAACACACCTAAAGGACCCTACATGACACAATTACATCAAATATAGTCTCCATTTGGCCTTATTACATCAACCAAGTGTTCAAACACACAAAGAACAAACCCAGACACCTAATTGCATCAAATGACCAAAACTGCCTTGGTGCTCCTACACCACCATCCAAGCATAATTTCTTGTATATTAATTGACCATCCAATCTTTGAAATAAAATTATTGATATGAAATATCTTAAGGATATAGTTGGATCTTGTATCTTACACTCCTAGAAAACATCAATAGTATGCAAATCTACACATATATGCTAATAAACATCATAATGATTAGAAAACTCAATATTTACTCTATGACAAAAAGTTGTGCATGTGTGATTTATTTTGAAAAGAAAAATATTTTCCATTTAAAAATACCTTTGACTAATTTTAATTTGAGAATACATCTCTAAAAAGTTGTAATTTTTTTTCGATTGAGTCATATCCAAAAAAAAATTAAGATATGGTTCATGGTTTTGAGAACCAATTATTTGTCTTACAACATCTCTTTTATTCAGAGATATCTTTGTATTATTTTTCTAAATTTCTTCAATTAGGGATCTCAAGGCTTCAATGATTGGTTTATCTTTTTGTGGGATTCTACTGGAGAATGCCTATATAATTCATTTTTATTTGGTTCCTCCACTCTTTCACACCTTTGGCGACTCTTATTAGAGTTTTCCTACCTATTTTCAATGCTTGAATTTTCTTTCTAATGAGGTAATCTTAGTTTTTTTTTATTTATTACTATAGTTTATATAATGACATGTTACATTACATTACTATCTTTTGTGTGTGAAGTGAAACCCACACTCTCATATTCACTCATTAGATTCTTTACAATAATTTGTTCACTTGAAGCATCCGATGTTCTTAGGCCATGAATCTTCATAATGGGTCTAAATTTTAGATTTCTCAACATTTCAACAATAATTGACACCTAGTTTCATTTAAATTCTCAAAAAAATTCTCCATATATTATTTGAATATATTTGATAAATACATAGAAATATTATCAACCATCAATTTCAAAACATTTTCATCAATTTTAATTAAAAACTTAGGCTTTCTATACAAAATTCTATGATGTTTTCTCAATGGTAAAGTTGAAATTGAGATGGGATAGAAGGCATACTTTACACTTGAGATGGAAAAGAAAATATACCTTCACTTTGAGATGGAAAATATTGTGTACAATTGTGTGACTCCAACTTGAGATGTGAAATATGATGTACCTGCATTATCAATGAGGATTGCACCCTAGTTGAGTTAGACTCAACTATCCTGTGTAACAAGGAAACATTCCCAAATTGTGGGTGGCTTATAATGAGAATGAATCTTTGGAGAGGGCTGGTTCCCCTGGTAGATCACCTAAAACTAATGGTTTTTTTTGAGAAAAGGGATAGAAGGATACTGAAATGGAAATCCTAAAACTTAAAGAGGTGATGCACTAAAAATTTATGAACTTATTCACTAATTCAACTCACAATTAGCTCTCAAAACATTTACTCTAACAATTTCATGTGAAATATGCAATACAAAAGTGATTTGTATGCAGGTTTGAAAATTAGAGGCTTGCATGAAGGAAAAACAAAAGTTTTATCGCAATTTCAACCCACTAACAACATTAAGCACAACAAACAACCTAAATTACATGAAACTTCTGCACTCAAACTTGCAACAATGGGACGTAGAAAAGGATTCAAAAATTGAATCACAATTGAACATCAAATCATTAACTACAAAATGAGACAAAACATGAAAAAGGAGCACACTATTATCTTTATTGATATGAAAGGAGCTGCATAATCATATTATGAACATCTAAGTTGCAAAAGGCTTACAAAAATCTCTGCAATACTCAAGAGAGGAAGAAGCAATAACTCGAACTGAAAAGAAAAAAAAAACTACGTTTTTATCCAATACATATCTCCAATGAGTCTCCATAAGTGAATGGGAAAAATATCACTTAACTTCTCACCAAAATAGAATCTCAAGTGTCATTTTTCGAGCAGAGGGATAAAACCACAAAAAAGAGGCCAAGAACTACTCCAAATTGAGTGAAAATAGGTGGAAACTTTCCTTCACAAGTGGATCGACCCAAAAGGACTAAAAAATCACCCAGTTCTAATTGAAAATCAGAAATAGAAAGCTCAATTCACTCATTCTTTCCATTTTGCACCATTGGAACTCAAGCAGAAATAGAAGGTAAACTGAAAATTTCTATGAGGACACTCAACACTTGCTTTTATTTTATTGCATTTTATGGCACTTATTAAAGAAATTTATAGAATATTTCTTTAATAAGTCCTTACAATGTTTATAGTTTTTAGACTTAAGCAAAATAGAAGGAGAGATAAATACTTGAGTTTGATAACTTTGTAAAAAATAAATAGAAGGCATATATAGTTTTGACTCAATTTTTTGCAAAGTATATGATATCCACTCTTGGTATTTTATTTTCTTAAAAAATCATAAAATTACAAAAAGTACCATGCCTAGGTTTGAAAAGAATTTAACAAGGGACTTAATACCACATTAGGTATTAACAAGGCATAGAAAAAACATAAAATAAAGTGAAAAATCCAAGATATGGGTCAGCCAAAATATTAGGGTAAAAGAAAACCCTAGAACAAAACCCGCGGCCTTTCGTTGTTCATTTCATTTTTAGTTTGCATTTTCTCACTCTGTTGGGCACCACAACCATGGAGGGTTTGAGCTTTGAGCCTTCTGAAACTTTTCTAGAGCTTTCATGGAGATTTTTCAAGCCATCATGAAGCTTTCTAAAAATTCTCCATTGTTCTATGGCTACCACTGTGAGGATTAGCTTGGCATTCACTAGCTGTCATTCAAGCATCCTGGAGGTTTAAAAGAAACACTTTGTATTTTGGAGGGCCTTCTTTGTTGAAATGTTTTTAAAATGATTTGAAGTTTACTCTCTGCATATAAAGTTCTGTTGTTTTCAATGCTCCGCTTCCATTTACAGTACCTATGAATTGGCTTATGGTGCCTTTTTCTGTATCTTTTATGACTGTGAGCTTACAATTTTCTAGGTAGAAAGGATTCTTAACCTTTGGCTCAGCCCTACACTTTTCCTCCATGCAATTAAACAAGGTTTTTTATCTACCTTCGCAATCAGGCCTTAAAACCCCAAGCCATGGTTTCAATTTGCTTGAATACTCCTTTTTGACTTAGCTATGGGTTTTGTTTCTACATTCTCCACTATCTTATAGTGTTTAAAATTGTGGCAACACAGACCAAGCCTCTTTTGTTGAAATAAAGAGAAAACCCTCCCTTTCATTTTTATTTTTTTCATGTTTTGAAAGCTACTCACTTTAGCATTGTCATTTTTCAAAATCTTCTAAAATCTCACCCACATATAAATCACATAAAAATTCAATAACTCATTCACTATTCTTGGTGTTTATGCTCTAGTATATTTATAGTTGAAAAGAAAAATACACTTTCCTTCATTTTCATGGTACCTCTGTGTTTTATTTTCAAAAGTCTCACTGTCGCTTGATTACTTTTAATCAATGATGTATTTTATCATAGATGTAATGCATCTTGAAACCACTCATGTAAAACTAACAACATAGTGAAATTCACAATTAAGGCTCTCCTTATCACTTTGCATCTACTTAAAAGCCTCCGTTGCTTTGGTCTAGTACTACTCTATATGTACAATGCTAACTCTACTTTGCAAACATGTCATGAAAATTACTTGATACATAATTATTATGCCTACATTTAATGATTTCTCGTTAAATAATGTAGCATTTTTTTTTCTATTGAAGAATGCATCATGAACCCAAACTACCCATTATGCACTCTTCTATAATCCCAATGATAACAATGTTAATAATGTAGTCTCCATTCATTGAACATTGTGACTATATTTTTTTCTCAAAAACCTACAAGTTGCTCATACTTTGGGCTCTTATTTTCTATGTCAAGAATTATCATATCCCCTCCTATTAAAGGTTTACACTTTACCTTTTTGAACATCCTTCACTTGATGCAAAGTATGAGAGAAATGCATTGAGGTTGCTTACTACACTTGTTCAAATGTAGTAAGAAGATCTCTTGTGTAAGTATCCATCAATTATGTGAAATGAACTCTTCCATTTATGTGAGTTCCAATCTACACACTCATACTACAAACCCTAGGCAAAAATTTATCAACCCTTTACTTGCATAGTCACTACTTCATGTGAAGTCATGAGCCCTAAATGCTATCACTATCATTTTTTGCAAAACCCTTGATATTATTGCAAGACTCAACTCCAAGGTTTCAACCTTTGAATTCTATGCTTTGTAAATGTTTCCTTGATTGGTAAGTGGTGAACATTCATTGGTAGGAGTATATACCCTTCATCTTGGCTTTGAAAGACATATAGGATACTATCCTAAACTTGATGTTGATGCTTTCATGACTGTGCCTTGATTCAAATATGTTGCTCCTTTGGCACTTAATCATTGGGTTGTAATATCAATGTATGCCTTATAGCCAACAAGAAATGATGATGAGACAACAAACAAATTTAGAACCATGATGTAAATGATGCATTTTTACTTAGTTTTGTACATTGGTTTAAATGAACTCATTGCTCACTTGTGATTCCCATTTAAAAGTGAAAGGGGTTAGCCTCATTGCACCTTTGACTTGGATGTCATGAATGGACAATTTGCTTAGTTACCTTATAAATTGATCTTCAAACAACATACGTATTTATTTTGAAAAATTGAATGTCTCCTGCTTATCTCATACCCCTCTCAAGATCTAGAGGGAAACATGTTGGGCTCAACCCTTGTGGGAGCCCATTTTTACACCACATGCTATGATGTTAAATGAAAATAATCCAACAATGAAAATTTCACCTATACCTTTCACTTTTGGTGCAATCAACTGTTTCAGCTCTACCAAATTGAGCTATGAGTGAAACTTGGTAATATTTTTGGTAATTTATGTTGAATGCTTGCCTACTAAGCATATTGGACTAGTAGCCTTAAACAATCCATTGAGCATGGAGTCAAATTCTGCCCCTCCTAAATCAAGAAGACCATTGTAACTTAGCCTTAAAACTCCAAACAATAGCAAAAACCAAACAAAAGAAAACTACTAATGCCCTAGAGGCCAACAAACTATGCATTGACACTTAGAGAAAAGAAAAAAGAACTGGAAGAAATGTGCAACACACTTATTAGCAAAAAACACTAACCTAACCTACTAACTAAGCAAAGGGCTACTTAAACAAAACCATTAATTGGTTCAAGAAAGTAGTTTCCCCTTCTTTGCAACCTACAATTCTCCATTTTCTTGTGAGTCAACCAAAAGAGATGGAGAAAGATCAAATATCCAACAAACTATTGCAACACCTTTCTAAGAAGGAAAATGTAGTCACTTACCAACCTATCTTGATTGGGGAACAAACGGTGATCAAGTGAACAAGAGGACTAGTTGTGCTTAACTTGATACCTTCTTTGATGCTCTAGATCAGTGTTGCCATGGGGCTGCTCTTTCTTGTTGGCTTCCAACCAAGCTAGATACCTAATAGGAAATCCCCTTGAAGGCTTTAGACTAGAGAGAAGATCATTTGAGTGATTAGAAATAACATCACCTTCACCTTGCATGATAGCTTTCCATGTTGATTCCTCGTCCATGGTCAATGGACCATCCTCTTCCATTAGGGTAGCTAATAACTCATCAAAGCTATCAAATCTTGAAAGGCTCTTAGGAATAGTTGGTCCAAGCTCAAAATCCCCATTATTACCTAAGGAGGTCCACTTTGAATCAATATTCTCTTCTTCAATGAAAGAAGAAAAATGTTCACACAATGAGATAGCCTCTCCCAACAAACTTTCAATTGACACATCAACCTCAAGCTCCTCTATACAACAAAAAGGAAGCTCTTCCAACTAGCTAAGATCATGAAAATCAAGTTCATGAGAAGTTTCTTGATTGGAGAGAAAGTACTCCCCCCATTAAGACCATATTAATCCTCTTGCTCCATGTCTGATTTTTCTAATTTGGTGGCACAAGAGAGGCTGAAAATAGTTCTCTTCACCCCACTGATTAGGTTGCTCCATAACTAGTGACTCATTTTGGAATAAAGTCACTTCCACCTTTTTCTGTTGTTGCTCAAGATAATCCTCCTCCAAAGATGTTGGCATAACATCTAAGCATGAGCAGAAAAACTCAATTTTAGCTTGAAACAAATCCTTTTCAAGCTCTTGATCATTCAAAAATCAAGGCTGTTTTCACATCTCTATTCCTGAATCAACACCTTATCCAAATAGTCCTCATCACTATGATGGTCAGAACTTGCCATAGATGCGTTATTTTCACTTTCATCCTCAAGGCTAGGAAGTTGATCAAATAGATTAACTGAAACCTCTTTCTCATTGTCCAAATTTGTGACCAAATCATCAAGATCATTTTGAAATGAATCTTAATCACATTCTTATTGGGTTTTTGATACAGAGGACTGATTTTTACCTCATGGTACCTCTCATCAAGATTTTTTGACTCCTCAAGAGGTTAACACTTGCACTCCTCTTGCTGATCCAAGGCTCCATTATTAGATGGATTGTCTTCAACCAAAAACTCCTCATATTGTTGAGCATCTTCTTGTTCTTCTAAAACTATTGTTGATGAGATCAGAACATCTTCTTCATGATTTTCAATGAAGGGAGGTAACTCATCAAACCAAACTATGGAGTTATCCTCATGATCGACCTCCTTTACCTCTTCATTCTATTGTCTCAATTGATCTTCTAAGATAAATATTGAAGCATTTTCATCCTCTTCAACAAAACAAGGAAGTTCATTAGTCAAAACATTGAAAGGGTCATCTAGAGAAGACTTTTGTTGTTCAATCTTTTGTTGCTACAATTAGGAAAACTCCATAGTTAAATGCAATAGATTTACATTTCTAATCTTCTCCCAGATGAGTGAGATATCTTGATCAATGGGTTTATCCTTGGATTGATCAGGTGGGGAAACTTGTGGAGCTTCTTGGATTTCTTGCAAGGAAAAATGTCACTCAGGGGTTGCTCTGTAACTATACTAGGTTGAATCTAATTATTTTCCTCAATTTGTAAAGGATGAAGGCTTCTGAAATGTGGAATTTCAATATTAAGAGGTTGGCTTGAGGAATTAAGGACTTTATTCTGCCTAAAACTTGGAATCTCAACTTTAGGAGTATTAAGAGGCTCACTTTGTCTAAAACTTGGAAATTTATACTTATGAACTTACTCTTGAGTAGGATGATCTAGAATTGTAGGAGCTTCTTGGACCTCTTTCCTTTGAAACTGAGCAACCAAAGGCTTCATTTTCTTCTCTATTGTAGTTATCTCCCTTCCAAGATTCTCATTCAATTATATTCTTTGTGTCTCCAACCCTTGATCATAAAAAATAGGCTTGATCAACCAACTCTTGCTACTGCAAAATAAACTTCATCTGCATCTTGATTTCAACCAAGATCCAAACCATATGTGAGAGCATACCTTTAATATCACTAATCTTCATATGGTCAAGACTTTGCGTCAAAACCCACGACAAACGGGCAAGATTTTGGATATGATTTGACACATGTTGGTTAGGGTGATTTTGAGGTTGATTATGTGAATAATCATACTCTGCTTGGGGCTAATTTTGGGCATATGTAGGTTGATATGGAGATTGAGTAGGGGTGGATGGGTGGTAATTATATTAAGCATGTTGGTTTTCTTGGAAAACCATGGAATTAAAACTAGCAACATGATTGATATGATGTGGTTGATAATGAGATGGATAAGCAAAATTTTCATGATATGATTGATGATAAGGCATATTTCCATGAAACATTGACATATTTTCTCACTCAAAGCTGGAAAACAAGCAAAATTAGTTTTTTTTTCTTTGAAATAAACTAGCACCTGATCATATTGAAACCAGTAAATTTGAGCTCAGAGTCACTATATTTGTTGTTTCCTTGCATCCAAAGGAAGAGATCACTGAAATACACATAAAATATCAATGATAAATGATCAAATTTTGAATTGTAAGAGTCCAATTGGTCCCACCAGGTGTGCCTAAAACTATTATCAACGAGGATTGCACCCTAGTTGAGTTAGACTCAACTATCATGTGTAGCATAGAAACATTCCCAAATTGTGGGTGGATTATAATGAGAATGAATCTCCAAAGAGGGTTGGTTCCCCTAGTAGATCACCTAAAAATAATGATTTTTTTGAAAAAAGGGATAAAAGGATACTGGAATCCTAAAACTTTAAAAGGTGATGCACCAGAAATTTTATGAATTTATTCACTAATTCAACTCACAATCATCTCTCAAAACATTTACTCTCACAATTTCATGTGAAACATGCAATACAAAAGTCATTTGTATGAAGGTTTGAAAATTAGAGGCTTGCATGAAGGAAAAACAAAATTTCTATCACAAATTCAACCCACTAACAACATTAAACACAACACACAACTTGCATTACATGAAAATTCTACACTCAAACCTACAACTATGAGACATAGAAAAGGATTCAAAAATTCAATCACAATTGACCATCAAATCATTAACTGTGAAATGAGACAAAATATGAAAAAGGAGTACACTATTGTCTTTATTGATCTAAAAGGAGCTGCATAGTCATATTATTAAAATCTGAGTTACAAAAGGCTTACAAAACTCTTTGCAATACTCAAGAGAGGAAGAAGCAATAACTCATATTGAAAAAAAAATAAAAAATGTTTTATTCCAATACATATCTCCAATGAATCTCCATGAGTAAATGGGAAAAATACCAATTAACTACTCACTAAAATAGAAACTCAAGTGTCATTTTCGAGCAAAGGGAAAAAACCACTGAAAGACGACTAAGAACTGCTCCAAACTGAGTGAAAATAGGTGGAAAATTTCCTTCCCAAGTGGATCGACCCAAAAGGACTCAAAAATCACTTAGTTCTAACTGAAAATAAAGAATAGAAAGCTTAGTTCACTCATTCTTTCCATTTTGCACCATTGGAAATTAAGCAGAAATAGAAGGTAAACTGAAAGTTTCTATGAGGACACTCAACACTTGCTTTTATTTTACTGCATTTTATGGCACTTATTAAAGAAATTTATAGAATATTTCTCTAATAAGGCCTTACAATGTTTACAATTTTCAAACTTAAGAAAAATAGGAGGGATAAAGACTTGAGTTTGATAACTTTGCAAAACATAAATAGAAGGCATATATAGTTTTGACTCAATTTTTTTGAAAAGTATATGATATCCACTTTTGATATTTGATTTTCTTAAAAAATCATAAAAATTCAAAGGTACCATGCCTAGGTTTGAAAATAATATAAAAAGGGACTTAATACCACATGAGGTATTAACAAGGCATGGAAAAAACTTAAAATAAAGTGAAAAATCCAAGATATGGGTGAACCAAAATATTAGGGTAAAAGGAAACCCTAGAAAAAAACCTGCAACCTTTCATTGTTCATTTCATTTGCATTTTGCATTTTCTCACTCTGTTGGGTGCTGCCACCATGGAGGGTTTGAGCTTCAAGCCTTCTGAAACTTTTTTGGAGATTTCATGGAGATTTTTTGAGCCATCATGAAGCTTTCTGAAGCTTCTCTATTGTTTTATGGCCACCACTATGAGGATTAGCCCAGCATTCATTGGCTCTCATTCTATCATTTTTGAGGTTTAAAAGAAACACTTTGCATTTTGGAGGGGTTTCTTTGTTGAAATGTTTTTAAAAAGATTCCAAGATCATGATTACATTTACCCTTTTCCTATAAAGTTTTGTTATTTTCAATGCTCGACCTCCACTTACAGTAGCTATGGATTGGCTTATGATGCCTTTTTTTATATCTTTTATGACTGTGAGCTTACAATTTTCTAGGTAGAAAGGATTCTTAACCTTTGGCTTGGTCCTACACTTTTCCTTCATGCAAGTACTCAAGGATTTTTATCTACCTTCACAATCGGGCCTTAAAACCCTAGTCCATGGTTTCACTTTACTCAAATACTCCTTTCTGACTTAACTGTGGGTTTTCTTTCTACATTCTCCACCATCTTGCAGTGTTTAAAATCGTGGCAACACAGGTCGAGCCTCTTTTGTTGAAATAGAGAGAAAACCCTCCCTTTGATTTTCATTTTTTTCATGTTTTGAACTCTACTCACTTTAGCACTATCATCTTTCAAACACTTGTAAAATCTCATCCACATATACATCACATACAAAGTAAATAACTCATTCATTGTTCTAGGTGTTTATGCTCTAGTATATTTATATTTGAAAATCAAAATGCACTTATCTTAATTTTCATGGTACTTTTGTGTTTTATTTTCAAAAGACTCACCGCCCCTTGATTACATTTAATCAATGATGTCTTTTATCATAGATCTAATGCATCCTAAAACCACTCATGTAACATCAACAAGATAGTGAAATTCACAATTAAGGCTCTCCTTATCACTTTGCATCTGCTTAAAAGCCTTTGTTGCTTTGGTCTAGTACTAGACTCTGTATGTGCAATGCTAACTCTACTTTGCAAACATGTCATGAAAATTACTTGATACATAATGATTATTCCTACATTTAATGATTTCTTGTTGCATAATGTAGCATTGTGTTTTCTATTGAAGAATGCAACATGGACCCAAACTACCCATTATGCACTCTTCTATAATCCCAATGATAATAATGTTAATAATGTAGTCTCCATTCACCGAACATTGTGACTGTATTTTGTTCTCAAAAACCTACAAGTTGCCCATACTTTGAGCTCTTATTTGATATGTCAAGCATTATCATATCCCCTCCCATTAAAGGTATCAACTTTACCTTTTTGAACATCCTTCACTTGATGCAAAGTATGAAAGAAATTCATTGAGGTTGCTTACTACCCTTGTTCAAATGCAACAACAAGATCTCTTGTGTAAGTATCCATTAGTTATGTGAAATTAAATCTTCCATTTATGTGAGTTCCAATCTACACTCTTATACTACCAACCCCACCAAAATATTCATCAACCCTTTACTTGCATAGTCACTGGTTCATGTGATGTTATGAGCCCTAAATTCTATCACTGTCATTTTTTGCAAAACCCTTGATATTATTGCAAGACTCAACTCCAAGGTTGCCACCTTTGAATTATGTGCTTTGTAAATGTTTCCTTGATTGGTAAGTGGTGAAAATTCATTTGTAAGAGCATATACCCTTCATCTTGGCTTTGAAAGACATATAGGAGACTATCTTAAACTTGATGTTGATGCTTTCATGGTTGTTCCTTGCTTCAAATATATTGCTCCTTTGGCACTTAATGACTAGGATTTACCATCAATGTATGCATTATAGCTAGCAAGAAATGATGATGAGACAACAAATAGATGATGTAGAACTGTGATCTAAATGATGCACTTTTACTCAGTTTTGCACATTAGTTTAAATGAACTCATTGCTCACTTGTGATTCCCATTTCAAAGTGAAAGGGGGTAACCTCATTGCACCTTTGACTTGGCTGTCATGAATGGACAATGTGCTCAGTTACCTTAAAAATTAATCTCCAAAAAACATATGTTTTTATTTTGAAAAGTTGAATGTCTCTTGCTTATCTCACACCCCTCTCAAGATCTAGATGACAACATGCTGGGTTCAACCCTTGTGGAAGCCCATTTTTACACCACTTGCTATGATGTTAAATGAAAATAATACAGCAATAAAAATTTCACCTATACCTTTCACTTTGGTGCAATCAACTATTTCAGCTCTACCAAATTGAGTTGTGAGTGAAATTTGGTAATAGTACCTTCTACTTGACACTAGAATGACTGTGTGTCTTCAACTTGAGATGTGAATAGTGTCATCCAAATTCTAGAGGTTATATTTAAAATACATACATAAGATGTATGATAATTTTATATCCTAATGAGTTATATTTGGTAGACATTAATTGTCAATTGTCATACTAATTTTTTTATCAAAACCCTTTAGAGTAGCAACACAAATATAAAGAGAAGTAGGAAGTGGTGTGATATCTATACATTTATCTATAATTGTAATTTGAGAAATAATTTAGTGCTTCATAATAATAAATTTTCTCATCCCATAATTTACTCACATAATCTATATTAGTGTGAAGAGTGTAGAAGGGTCACTAAGATAAGAATAAATATATATAGTTGTCTTAGTTACATTCAAGGATGTAGGGTTAGTCAATAAAATATCACACATGGATAAGGTTCAAATAAATCTCCAAATAATTGTCTAATTTAGTTCAAGAATTAAAAGGGAACTCAATGTGCTCTATGCATAATATATCCTTAAAAATAGAAAAAAAAGTCCATATAACCTCTTATTATTGTTTGATCATGTATCCATTTTTTTTTAACACTTGGCTCAAGAATGATTCCATTGAGATAGGGAAATATATTCTACTAAATGTAATTTTTTCTCCATCTTTTCAATGTTTAGATATATGATGATCTTCAATGTGAAAACAAAAGAATATAAGAAAATACTAAAAGATAAAGTACAAAAAATTATGGAACTTTATGTTAATGCATTTAAAACATGATTCACATAAATGTTATTTACATACACACCCTTCATATTAGGTGTAGTGTAGGAAAATGTATCCATTTACATTTTCACACTTTTTTGGGTCCTCCCTATTAAAATTAGGTTCATTTATACCTTAATTGGTCCTATTTTGCATCCACAAGCCTAATTAAATGTATTTTTCTATGGATAATCTTGACATTTAACAAATGAAAAATCATAATTTAATGTTTGAGGTTATATGTTCCAGATGTAGTGATCTAGGATTCATATGCTCCTTTGGGCATATGGGTCCCAACTAGGTCTTGGGGCCCAATTTTAAGCATTGCATTGAACTTAATACTTCTTGGAGTTTGTGTCTTGTGTTTAAGGCACTGCGACTCATATGCCCAACATGGTGTATGAGTCCTGCTTTAACTAGGACCTATTTTAAATCAAATTCTTGGCAGGATTTTATTATCCTATATCTAATGTCAACTTGTAGTGTTGTAATTTTGGGAATTTTGGCATAAACAAGTATAAATACAAGGTTATTTCACATAATTTTTAACTAACAAGAACAAGCAATCTAGCAATCTAATAAATTTTTAGGAGCAAGTGTGATATAGCGATTCAAGTATTCTAGCAAGTTTTCAAGAGCATTCAAGAGCAAATCATCAAGCATTTGGAGCTATATTCAAGATTCAAGCATCATGTCAAAAACTTCATGCATCATGTTTGTTTGTGTGCTAACATTTGTGATCTAGGTTTCATGATTCAAGCAAGCATTCAAGATAAGATTTCAAGCATTCAATCAAGATTCAAGATCCACATCCATTGGAGCCATTTTACACAAGTTAGCAACCTTTATTTTAAGGGTTTGGTGAGTTGCAACATTGCATTTGTTCATTCATCATTCCTTCATGTTACTTCATTTCATTTCAAGGTTTAATTACCAAAACGGGGTTTGACCAAGGCAAACCCCTATTCCCTAACATAACGACATTTTTCTCTCTTGATGTGTGATAGCAGATCTACGTGATTTGGAGCTTGAAGATCCTTTGAAGATAAAGTTGAAAAAGTTGTCAAAGTTGTCATCTTTACGAAAACTCATCTACAAATCATAATTCAAACTTTTTAGACTTCAAGATCAGACAAGATGAAAGCTACAAAAGATCACTAGAGGTTACATAGGTTCCATTCAAACCCTAATATTGTGACTAAATTGTCCCTCTCAACGTATGAGTTCCAGTACAACCCTTTTACTAGATTTCTATAGATCTTGATTTGTCATCTGAAGATTCTAGATTCTACCCAGATTCTTGTAGTAGGATTAAATCTCCCATCCTAGCGTATGAGTCCCAATACACTTCAAAAAGAAGAATTTCAGAGTTTTAGATCTTTTTTGGAATCCATCAATTTACCAAGTTCCTTTCTATCTAATTTTTTTTTGTTAATTTGATTTAATGCTTTCAAGTTTCTAGGGTTTAGTGCATAAGAGTTTTCATTTCTCCTTTGAAGCTTCATTTAATGGTGAACCCCCATTTAATCACACCCAAGGAAATATCCTCCTAGCAAACCTTCCCTCAAGTGAGTCACCTCACTAGTAGAATTTGGAAAATAAATGACTAATTTGGTCATTTATAATTGACTAATTTGGTCATTGGGTAAAATCACAACTAAATGACTAAATAAATGACTAATATTAGACAAATAAAAATGACTAAATAAATGACTAATATCAAACAAATAAAAATGATTAAATAAATGACTATTACTCCTCTATTCTTTTTTCTTTCGAATTTGATCATAATCCATAGAGCTTAAGCCCCCCGTCATGGGACCCCTACCTAAGTGGGCCATTTGGCCACCTAGGTTGCTTGGTGCACCAAAAATACCTATTGCGTGGAAGGCATTGCCTCTTAGTGCAGTCTTCAGGCCTTCACATATTTTATAAAAAAAATTACCATTTCACAAATAAAAATGACTAAATAATTAGTCATAGAAATAATTCGGTCCTGCAATAGTGTCAGATAACATATTGTTCTACTAGTGATTCAATAAGAGTTATGGTACATATAATACACATATATTATCAATTATTTCAATCCATTTGAATAGATCATTTAAGGAGTCAAGAATCAATAGTGTTATTCCAATAGTCCACCATGATGGGGTCAGAGAGGAAGCATGTAAGGGAGCCCTAACTTCACTACATCTAAGCCCAAGAGCGCGAAGTATGTTGGGGAGCCCTAATATAGATTTATCTAAATTTATTTCATTCCATTATTTAGCACTTATTATTAATTGTTTAAGCTAGCCATATGCAACTAGAATTTGTAGCACATCCATGCAAAAAACACATACTCTCTAACATATTAACATACATATAGTTTTCTATTGGCGCAATCCTTGAACCTCCTTTAGGCACATGTGTTAGTATATATTCCTCTCTCTATATAGAATTTTCTCCCCCTCTCTCTCTTTCTCCTAATATCTCCAAAGATCAATTAAACTATCCGATTTTTATATATTAATTTAAGTTGTTCTATATAAGAATATATTAATTATTAATTATTAATTATAATAATTTTATATTTATATTTAATATTTTATATTATAGAATACAATATATAATAATAATATAACCTATATATACTATTAAATATAATTATATTATATATAATATATTAATTATACTTTATATTATATTTATTATATTAGTCATTCATCATTTTTCACCATTTTTTGTTGCTTTTCCTGCCACTAGTGGTTCCCACTCCAAACTCTTGCTCACTAGTATTGACCTTTTGCTTCTCCAAGATGGAAAGTTGTAGCCTGAAAATAAGGTTTCGTGAAATAACGTGTGAAAGCAAAAGCTCTTCTATATCATGTACATATGGAATACTGTTTAAATCTACTTTACGTTATGATGCAACTATGGTGTAGATCAGAGCAGTGGGAAAAGGTAGCAAATAAGTGTAAAGAAAACAAAGAAATAGGTACTGGCATGTCCATCTATGATGCATATATGTGTGTCAAGGGTTCAAGGTTTTCTTTTTTCGAACTCAAGAATCTAAGTAAGCCCTAAAACCCTGATATTTTCAAATTTCGTTTACTATGAATAGATTAAGCAAAAATTTATGGTGTAATTATTAGGGATTAAGAAAATTTCATTTACTTAAACCTTAATAATTAAATCGAAGCAATCCCTTAAACTGTGATATTTTCAAAATTTGTTTACTATGAATAGTTTGAAGAAATAGTTTATGGGTGTAATTATTATGGTTTAAGAAAATTTCATTTACTATGAATAGATTAAAGGTTGAGGATTTGGGCTTTACACCCACTGGTTGCATTTGTTTAAATTTTTCTAAGGAATTTTTAGAAAAACCCATTTTTAACATATCCTTTAATCATGGCATTCCATGATATCACATTTCTTTGAGGCATCTTTGGAAATAGTTCGCTTGCCTTGTCTATGCTTCCATATTTTCATGTATGTCTAGTAGGGCACTTGTAACTACAACATATGACAAAAATGTCCCTACTGTTATGCTTTGATAGATGTCCCTTCATTATTACTGAATATCTTATGTAGTGCACATTATTATAGTGCAAGCCTATTTTTCAGATTGTTTCATTTAGCACCACCAATATTCTCCACAAGAACATTGACCATGTTTAAAATGGTGGAAATGGTTCAAATCTCTTAAAACAATTTCTCTTGCAATTGTTTGCATTTGCTTAATTATCCTAGATTTATGTGAAAGAGATTGTATTCCTTACAATTATATATATGGCAATACATAAAAACACATACATATACACACATAATATATGTATGTGTACAAATATATTTAAGAATTGCCACACCTAACATGTTTCAAGATTTTATGCCGCTTTAGTGAATGGCATAGGAAACTACAAGGAACACCAAATATCATAAACACATTATAAGCTACAAATAATTAAATTGATCACAATTTGAAATCATTCAAAATATAATTTCTACATAAATGCTTCATTATTGAAGTTTGTGCAGAAGTTTTTGTGAAGGATTTTGGTGCAAGAGCACCTAATGGATTTTATGCCTCCATAAGGCCATTTTGTAAAATTTGATTTATTTTTATGTTTGAAGTATGTAATAAGGTCATTTAGACCATATTTAATGTGTTTGAGTTAGTAAAAAGGTTATTAGGTGGTCATGAGTTCATTTTTACAAATGTTGTCAAAAATGTAAAAAATTGTCAAATTGCAAAATTGCAAAAATGAGGAATATAAAGGGTCATTGTGGGAAAAGAAGTTATTTGGTTATTGAAACTCAAGGGTCAGTTGGGAAATTGATGAAATATATTTAAATTAAGCCTTGGAGGGTCGAATTCAAGGAGGAAGAGGTGGTTGTTACATTTTGAAGTGAAATTAATAAAAGACATCTTTGTTTTCTACATTTCTGAACATTAAATTGATGTTTCAGAGCTTGGTACGGCCATGTACAGAGTTTTTATGGCTTATAGTTTATTTTAATGGATGTAAAATTGAATTATCCTTCTAATAGTTTTTGTCTCATTGAATTTCATTGAGTTTTGAGTGTTTTATGGTCATTTTACTCAAGACAGGTTTGCAGAATTAGGCCTTTGGGACAGCATAGCAGCAAGTTTTTGAGGGATACATTCCAAAGTAACCCAACTTTAATTTAATATATGTTATATAAGGGATTAATGGGTATCCAAATTGGTTTTTAGATCGTGGTTTTGAGTTTTCTTCTAAAATTTATGTCAAAATTGCCTTATTTGCTACTCTCATCAAAGCGTAGTGAAAGATTGTGAGAAAAATCATTTGCTTGAAGTGCTAGAGTTTTGGTCTTGCAAATTTAATTGAATTTGTGTTATTTTAGAGTCCCCTTTGTCTCTACATAAAATTGGTATAAGAGCCCAGCAAAAGGTCTAGGTTAGTGTTGGTTTGTGGTTTTGGTTTTGTGGTTGTGTACAGGTTAAAAAGAACCTGGTTGTTGCCAAGGAAAGGCAGAGAAAAGTTGAATAGAAGCAAGGAGAGACTTGCTTGTGAAGATGGATTTGGTGAGAAGATTGGGAAGAAATTTTCAGGCAGAGGAAGAGAGGAAAAATAGGAAAAAGAAAGAGGAAAAAGAGAGGAAGAGAAAAAAGGAAGAGATGAAGCAAAAGGAGATTGATCAAAAAATCAAAGAGTTGGAGGAAAGGATAGAATAGTTGCTCAAAAGAGTCACAAGTTGGCACTTGAAGATCAAGAAAGTGGTCACATGGCCTATTGAGAAGATTATGATGAAGAGAAGACAAGAGAGAAAGCAAGCAAAGAAGATGAAGACCTTTTTTCAAACAAATAAAGAGAAAAGCAAACAAGTTGCAACAATGATAGTTGATAAGGAAGAGAGCATTACAATGGAAGAAGAATCACACTTGCAGGTTTTAGCCATTGAAGACTTTGAACATGTGAAGGGAAATCAAATTTTGGAAGAAAATTTTATGGATTTGGTGAAAAATACTGAGGTAAAAAATGAATTCAGTTTACAAAATCAAGTTTGCTTTACAAGATATGAAGATATGGTATTCTTTTCACTATTTTCAAAGGAGAATAATGGATTTTCAGTTTTTGAAATTCATAAGCATGATCAGACAACATGGGTAGAAACATTATGGATGGAAGACAACAATGAAAATTTTGAGGATGAGTTACAAAAAGTGATGAAAGATTTTGAGCAAGTAACTAGTGCAAAGAAGAAGGGTGGTGTACAAAATTTTCTTGTTGTGATGACACATGTGAGGAAAGATAAACCAAAATTCAAGATGAATATACATTTAAAGGAACCATATTTACACCACTCACAAATTTTTGTGATTTCAGGTGATGATCAAGATATTTTTCTTATTGCAGGTCCTCACTCAAGGGACTTGAGTTTCTTTTTCATGGGGAGTTCGGTGCAGGAGCACCTAATGGATTTTATGCCTCCATAAGGCCATTTTGTAAAATTTGATTTATTTTTATGTTTGAAGTATGTAATAAGGTCATTTAGACCATATTTAATGTGTTTGAGTTAGTAAATAGGTTATTAGGTGGGTCATGAGTTCATTTTTACAAATGTTGTCAAAAATGTAAAAAATTGTCAAATTGCAAAATTGCAAAAATGAGGAATATAAAGGGTCATTGAGGGAAAAGAAGTTATTTGGTTATTGAAACTCAAGGGTCAGTTGGGAAATTGATGAAATATATTTAAATTAAGCCTTGGAGGGTCGAATTCAAGGAGGAAGAGGTGGTTGTTACATTTTGAAGTGAAATTAATAAAAGACATCTTTGTTTTCTACATTTCTGAACATTAAATTGATGTTTCAGAGCTTGGTACGGCCATGTACAGAGTTTTTATGACTTATAGTTTATTTTAATGGATGGAAAATTGAATTATCTTTCTAATAGTTTTTGTCTCATCGAATTTCATTGAGTTTTGAGTGTTTTATGGTCATTTTACTCAAGACAGGTTTGCAGAATTAGGCCTTTGGGACAGCGTAGCAGCAAGTTTTTGAGGGATACATTCCAAAGTAACCCCAATTTAATTTAATATATGTTATATAAGGGCTTAATGGATATCCAAATTGGTTTTTAGATAGTGGTTTTGAGTTTTCTTCTAAAATTTGTCAAAATTGCCTTATTTGCTACTCTCATCAAAGCGTAGTGAAAGATTGTGAGAAAAATCATTTGCTTGAAGTGCTAGAGTTTTGGTCTTGCAAATTTAATTGAATTTGTGTTATTTTAGAGTCCCCTTTGTCTCTACATCAGATTTGGTGATTCGAAGTGGAACTTGCAACTACAATATCTGATAAAAATCCACTTCCAAATATGCTTTTGATGGATGTTCATACCCTCATCTAAAGCTCCAATTCACACATAGGTAGGAAGGATGCTTTCAAAGGTTGAGGAGTTGGGATTTACACCCACTAGTTGAATTTTCTTAAAATTTTCTAAGGAATTTTCAGAAAAACCCATTTTGAACATATCCTTTAATCACAACATTCCATGATATCACATTTCTTTGAGGAATTTTTGAAACAATTCACTTGCCTTATCTATTCTTCCATATTTTCATGTATGTCTAGTAGGGCACTTGTAACTACAACATATGACAAAAAAATCCCTGTTGTTATAATTTGATGGATGTCCCTTCATTATTACTGGATATCTAATGTAGTGCACATTATTATAGTGCAAGCCTATTTTTCAGATTGTTTCATTTAGCATCACCAATATTCTCCACAAGAACATTTTCTCTATTTAAAATGATGGAAATGGTTCACATCTCTTAGAACAATTTCTCTTGCAACAATCTTGGAGATGAATTTAGATGTAGTGTGAAAATCAGAACATACTTGAAGGTTCTTAACAACTCTAATAGTTGTACTAGGGGCCACGTTTAACAAACCAAATGCAATTGCTAGATAAATGATTCATTTTTCTTCTATTCCACAACATTAAGTAAAAGTATTGAATTTGGAAATACCTTGCTACCCTCATTTGCCAAGCCAATTTCTCCAATTTTGCATAGCTCTCCCATGCTATGAACAATTTATCCTGGTTTGGTGAAATTTTTTGAGCATTTGTTCCATCTAGATTATATATTGCATGCCTTAGCCCCTTCACAAACCCGAAAAAGGTCAATTTCATTGGAAATATAGGTCAATGTAATCCACTACTTTTAACTTTCTACATATTTCAATACTTGCTAAATTTCATATTAGACATCTAATTGAATATAATCCTTTTGAAATCTTTGAAAAGGAATTAGACTAAGAGACTAGTGCATGTAATAGTGGTCAATAACTATGTCATAGAAAAATGGCCCCTTGTCATTTTCATGGCCTTTTAGGTCTTGTTTCATTGTGTTTGATCTATTTTGCTTTGATTTTATGATGTAACATGGCTTGAACATGCATATTTAGGTACTAAAATTCAAATATTGAAATCTTGTGAAGGTGTTGTGAAGTGTTGTAAAGCATTTCTACACTCTTTTAGACTCTATTCATTACAATTTACCTAAAATTCACCTTTTCATCATTAATCAAGTCCTATTTTGAAGTGTTGTCAAGTCTTGTAACAAGATTTCACACTTTTCTAGGAATAACTTCACTATTTTCACCTTTCTTATGCTTTATTTGGTCCCTCTATGCCCTCATATGCTTTAATTAAGTGTATTTTTGAATGTTAGCCTGACAAACAACATTAAATACAAGATAATTCCCAACACCCATTTTTAGGTCCTAGGTGGGGCCCATTCGCCATGGGTGGCGAATGAGTCCCCCTTGCCTCTAAATTCAAAAAATTTAAAATTTCCTTTCGGGTTTTTATTCAAAAACATTTGATGTCTCCTGTGATGAGGTATGAACAGGTAACTAAGGCACAAGATTGTATAAATAGGTGATTTTCACCTCATTTTACATCTCTTACAATCTCATTCATTCAAGCATTCAATCTCACATCATCTCAAGCATTCAAGGATCTTACAACATCTTATCAAGCAATATTCAATCACTTTGGAGCATCCATTGACATTACTTCAGATTTTCATCATCAAGGGTTTGGTAAGTTGATAGAAATTGTATGTTTTTTGTTTATCATTCTCTTTTATTTCATTGTTTCATTAAGGGTTTGATTACCAAAGTGGGGTTTGACCAAGGCAAACCCCTATTTACTAACCCTCAACCATTTTTCCCCTATTGCATGTGTGTTTGTAGACTTTTGTGTGTAGATTTAACAAGATTTTTGGTGTTGAAGATTGATCAACAAGTCAATTAGGTGCTTCAAGTCAAATCAACTCTATTTCAAGCTTGGAGAAGGTTCTCTATATGTTTCCTATAGAATTAACTTCGATAACCCGACAAGCAGACATTTCTAGATCTGGTGTTGCAGAGTTGTCTCCTAATTTCTCATAATTTTGGGAGAGGACTGATTTTCCACCAGTGGAAAATGAGTCCCACCTTAAGACTAAAAATCTAAACTTTGTCAGATTCTAGATCCCGATAGTCAGAAACCTGTTTCCAACACTTTTTCACCAGTAGTAGGACTAATTCGCCACCCCGGGCGAATGAGTCCCACTGTTAAAATTTAGTAACTTGATATAGCATTCACAACATTCCAAATTCATCAAACCTTTCCCAAGTGCACTCAGTTTCATCCTATTTCTTTCTATTATGCTTTATTTCATCATTTAGTTCATTGTTTGCATATCAAAGTGTGTTTTCCAGCATAGTTTAAATCTTAGTTTTGCATTCATAATCATTCATCTAAATCACTTAATTGCATTTATATAACTTCATTTAGCTTAGAAAACATCATACATAACATAATTTGAATGAACCCTTAGCATTTTTGGGCCCTATCTCTCTCTTTTTAGGTGAAAAACCCTAGAAGAGCTAGAGAAGTCCAAAGGAACCCAAAAATCTACGGTTCATTTTGGTGAACCTACATTTTGAACACTTTGCATTTCTGAGATCAATTGTATATTGCATCCTAGATTACATTTGCATCAACATTCAATTAGGACATTGGTTTTTTTTTACATTCTAGGACTTTTCATATTACATTAGTGAAAACTTCATTTAGATCTCATTTTTGCATTGCATATCATTGAAAAAACCAAAAGTCTGCATTTTGTATCCTTAATTGCATTTTGTAGAGTGTTAAAATTACATTTAAATTTTTGAAAAACACAAAAAAGTATCATACTGGGACTCATTCACCACCCTAGGTGAATCAATACCTATGTACTTTTTAAACAACATTTCTGACATCTTTCTAGCATTTTCCTGCATTACAATTTCCTATTCTTGCATTCTATTTTCATTAAAATCATTGGTAGACATGTCCAATTGTGCCTTTGGTAGTGACCCTAATGACCTTGAAAAACCTCACGCTCCTTCAAATCCTCATGATTTTCCTCATGAAGTAGACATCATTGGAGAAGATGATGATAGCATGAAAAAGTTCTACAATGATTTCCTTGATAACTTAGAAGCCAATGCAACCTTTTATCCCTCCATGAAGTCACAAGATCTTCCTATTGTTGCACCTCTTGAACACTTTGCATATTTACATCCTGAAATTAATGAAGGACCTAAGGTTCATCCGTCAAGTGGACCTAGTTCCTCTAAACAAACACACTCACAACCCTTTTACGATCACAAAGTCACCAACACTCCCATAAACCTTGAAGAAACATATGGTAAAGGATTTACTATTTTAAGTAAACAAGGTTGTGACACAAAACATGAACATGAAATCCATCAATTTCTTGAACAACAGTCAACCGATGCACACACAACAAGACTAGGATATCAAGATCCTTCTCATCATGATAGACTTCCTTTTCAACCTAGGAGACTTTCAGATGCTAGTACAGTGATCTTGGATGCTCCTCCTGACTTAAACATTCTACTTCCACATGAGAAACCATTACCCACTTCTACTAACAAGGATGCTAGGATCCCCACAGGTCCTCTTCCTCCTATTCATGAACAAGGAGAATCTAGCAAACGAAAATGACTTTACAAATTTAAAAAGCACAAGTTTCCTACACATCCTCCACCTGAATGTGAAAGGAGACTTCAACTACTTTTAAAAAAGGTCTTATACTTTTACCACCTATGAATAGGTTGGTTATTCATCCTAAATACTCTAATATACCATTTTTCAAATATCATCGCATCCTTGGTCATCGAACAGAAGAATGTCAGATATATTGGATAAGTATCACTTCACTGATACTGTTTGTTTCCCCATCATACCTTAAAAAATTCTAAATCCCTTCACCATGCCATAGTTGTATAATTCCTTATTCTCACTATTGCATGATCTTTTCTCATCACCCACCTTGGCTCATTCTTTCCTTTACACTTTTTGGGGGGGAAAGAAGTTGTTAGCCTTGTCCTTGTAATGCACTTTCCTTTGTCTCTTAACTATGTTATTCCTTTTCCACTTAACCATTTAAGATTGAGAAACCAATAACTTAGTTAATGGTTGACTTACATTTGCATTACTTGTTCCTTTCTAATTTTTCTTTCATGTGTGTATAGTGTTCCCTTGTAACGTGTGTTTGATGTTTCCTTCACTTCGTACACTTCTATTTGTATCTCTATTCTTCTATATGTCATGCATCTTCACTTTTTCACTTTTGTTTTGTGTTTTCCTTTTGGGGATGATGCAAAGCGTAGAGATGCCCTATGTCTCTTCCATGTTGACCCAAAAGATCCTTATCTTTTTCTCTTTTTTTTTTTGTGTTCTCCTTTTGGGGATGACACAAAGCATAGAGACACCCTATGTCTCTTCCATGTTGACCCAAAAGATCCTTGTCTTTTTCACTTTTTGTTTTGTGTTCTCCTTTTGGGGATGATGCAAAGCATAGGGACACCCTATGTATCTTACATGTTGACCCACAAGGTCCTTGTATTTTTCACTTTTTTTTGTGTTTTCCTTTTGGGGATGATGCAAGGAATTGAGACCGCAATGTCTCCTTCATGTTGACCCAAAAGCTTTTTCATTTTTCTTTCGCCTTTCCATTTTTCTTTCTTTTCGCTTGTGTTTTCCTTTTGGGGCTGATTTAAAGCATTGAGACCACAATGTCTCTTCCATGTTGACCCAAAATGGACTTTTTATTTTTCTTTTTTTTTCGATCTCTTTGTGTCATTCTTCCAGTTCTATGTGCTTTGGGGAATGATGACAGTTCTGAGCTCTTTAATAAAAAAAATTGCAGAAATGAACATACTAACCCCAAATCCATAGATCCCTTATGTTTTTAGTGTGCTTTCTTTTTTGGGGGGAAACTCCCTTTTATTTTGTCTTTTGTTTTTATTTGACATGACACAGCCTAACTTCAAAATATATGACTTGGCATAGGGTCAAGTTCCAAGTTGGCTCTCATGTCTTGGTTTCTTTCTTTCACTACTTTAAAATAATTGCTCATAGAATGATGTGTCACAATTCCTTTAAAGTGGGGGCATACCTTACCATATTTCATTTTCATTTTCGGTTCCTAGTGTAGCCTTTTTGTTTATATGATGCATTCGTCACTTTGAGGATGACATTGGGTGTGATTTCCTTCATAAGTGTGGTCTATATTAGACTACTAAATTCCTCTTGGTGGCCTAATGAGATGCACTACATCCTCTAAGTTGAGAATATACTATTCTTTGATTGGTCCTCTCTTCGAGATATTAGAAACAATGTTCCCTAAGTGACTGACCTTGCATGAACTTAACAAGACTCCTTTGAACATCTTTTGCACATTACATTTTACATTTTACATTTTTACATTTTTCATTCTTTCCTGCTTGCATATAACATAACTTACATGCCTGTGGTACCCTTTTCCTTTTGTTCATGAGTTCTAAGCATACGAAGCTTTGCTTGTCTCATGGAGCATGATCCAAAATTTATTTTTCCTTGTGGTGCCTTGTTAAAGTTTTCAGGAGGTATAAGTTTGATATGGTTGAGTGGGAAGCCCACCTAGTGGCATGACTTTTCCCCATAGCCACCTTTTTGTTTGTGAGTGCATACCAACTAGCGTATGTATCTTACCTTTGGGCTTTCTCACCCCATGGATGACCATAAGTTCTATGGCCCCAAAGTGAGTACATTTGGGCCTTCTCACCCGATAGACAATAATGTGTTATGTCACCCCAGAGTGAGTATACATTCTCTTTTAGCCTATATCTAATACACAATTAGTGGGATAGACGATCGAAGCTTCATCTAATTCTTCTCAACATTTGTGTGTTGCTTTGTCCTTATTCTTAGTTTTCCATGGGATCTTCATCTTGGCAGCTTGATCATCACTCTTGGTTGTTGTCATTCCATCTTGCTAATGTAAGTGCATTTGAACCCTCCTCCCAATGTTCATGGCTACTTTAGTGTGAGTTTGAAGCAAGTTCATCCTCTCACTAAAGTGGGGGCTAAATGTGCCATAGAAAAATGGCCCCTTGTCATTTTCATGGCCTTTTAGGTCTTGTTTCATGGTGTTTTATCTATTTTGATATGATTTTATGATGTAACATGGCTTGAACATGCATATTTAGGTACTAAAATTCAAATAATGACATCATGTGAAGGTGTTGTGAAGTGTTGTAAAGCATTTATACACTCTTCTATACTCTATTCATTATAATTTACCTAAAAATCACCTTTTCATCACTAATCAAGTCTTATTTTGAAGTGTTGTAAAGTCTTGTAACAAGATTTCATGCTTTTCTAGGCATAACTTCACTATTTACACCTTTCTTCTGCTTTATTTGGTCCCTCTATGCCCTCATATGCTTTAATTAAGTGTATTTTTGAATGTTAGCCCAACAAACAACATTAAATACAAGATAATTCTTGACACCCATTTTCAGGTCCTAGGTGGGACCCATTCACCATGGGTGGCGAATGAGTCCCCCTTGCCTTCAAATTCAAAATTTTTAAAATTTCCTTTCAAGTTTTTATTCAAAAACACTTGATGTTGGCTTGTGATGAGGTATGAACAGGTAACAAAGGCACAAGATTGTATAAATAAGTGATTTTCACCTCATTTTACATCTACAACAATCTCATTCATTCAAGCATTCAATCACACATCATCTCAAGCATTCAAGCATCTTACAACATCTTATCAAGCAATATTAAAGCACTCTGGAGCATCCATTAACATTACTTCAGATTTGCATCATCAAGGGTTTGGTAAGTTGATAGCAATTATATGTTATTTGTTTATCATTCTCTTTTATTTCATTGTTTCATTAAGGGTTTGATTACCAAAGTGGGGTTTGACCAAGGCAAACCCCTATTTACTAACCCTCAGCCATTTTCCCCCTATTGCATGTGTGTTTGTAGACTTTTGTGTGCATATTTAGTAAGATTTTTGGTGTTGAAGATTGGTCAACAAGTCAACTAGGTGCTTCAAGTCAAATCAACTCTATTTCAATCTTGGAGAAGGTTTTTTGTCTGTTTCCTACATAATTGACTTCGACAACCTGACAATTAGACATTTCCAGATCTGGTGTTGCAGAGTTTTCTCCTAATTTCTTAGAATTTTGGGAGAGGATTGATTTTTCACCAGTGGAAAATGATTCCCACCTTAAGACTAAAAATTTGAATTTTGTCAGATTCTAGATCCTGACAGTCAGAAACCTGTTTCCAACACTTTTTCACTAGTAGCAGGACTAATTCGCCACCTTGGGCGAATGAGTTCCACTATGAAAATTTAGTAACTTTAGACAACATTCACAACATTCCAAATTCATCAAATCTTGCCCAGGTGCACTCAGTTTCATCCAATTTCTTTCTGTTATGCTTTATTTCATCATTGAGTTCATTGTTTGCATATCATAGTGTGTTTTCTAGCATAGTTTAAATCTTAGTTTTGCATTCATAATCATTCATCTAAATCACTTAATTGGATTTAGTTAACTTCATTTAGCTTAGACAACATCATACATAATATAATTTGAATGAACCCTTAGCATTTTTGGGTCCTATTTCTCTCCTTTTAGGTGAAAAACCCTAGAAGAGCTAGAGAAGTCCATATGAACCCAAAAATCTACGGTTCAGTAACATTGCTCTTCTCACACAACTATAATTTCACCTAGCTTTTATACATAGATTTTTAATTCCAGGGCTAGAAAAATTTTCTTAGTAGTGTTTTTATTCCTTTCCCATTTCCTATGACCAAACATTGTGAACATGTATTTTTTTTGCTAACATTCTCTATTGGGAACATTAAGGAATATCTTCAAAAATAAAGTACAAAGAATATGATGGGTTCTATAATGACCTAAATATTGTACATACTTGTGAAATTCCATAAATTTATAATACAATGAATTCATCAAAAGAACATGAAAAGAGGATGTATATCTAGAGTCTAGACATACAATCGGGTGTGTGCAAGAAGTCGAGTCCACTTTTTGGCCAAAAAGTGGAAGGGTTTTCCCTGATTTTAAGAATTTGTCACATTTGACCATAAAATTTGTAGCACTTAGAGATGGAATCTTAAAAAAATTCACTAATCATAAAATATAGTACTCAGAGTCTAGTTTCCAAATATGTAATTTATTTGAATATCTAGATGGTACAAATTGAGTTTCAATAGGCATTTTTTAAAACCACTATTTAAAAGTATTTTTTTTTACCATACCATGCACGTGTATGACATCCATATTTTGACCTAAATTATTGTATTTTTCTAAATCCTTTTGGGAAAAGATTTGTGACTCACTGAAGCATGTTTTTGATATATTTTTGTAAATTTTTATTGAATAGTTTTTTTTTTGTTAATTTTTTTTAGCCATATTTGTCGTTTTGAAAAAGCGTCATGTACAACATGCATAAGATGACCTAAACTTATCATTTTTTGAATTTTTTTTTAAAATTGAAAAGAATTGTCTAAAGTATGTTTTGGTGCAATTTTTTTTACAAAAAAATAAAATAATAAAAAAGTTATTAAAATACTAAAAAACCCTAATAATTTAATTTTATGGACCAGTTTCATTAGAAATTAATTGAAAAATGGAAAAAATAATCAAATTGTAAAAAAAAATACATATTTGGAATCTACACTATCTCATCTATAATGGGTTTTAATTTTGTAAAAAAATTCGGCAAAATAGGTCTTCAAACATATGTCCAAAGTCACTATTTTTCTATGACATTAACATGACCTTCAAATTGCAGGTCAAACTAGGTCCAAAGCTTAGGTTCTGGTCCCCAAGCCATTTCCCAAACCAAAAAACAAGCCAAGAATGGGATCTTGTTTCATAAAAAAACAATTTTTTTATGGTTCTATGAAACATGATCTTATTTTGAAAATTACTAAAAATGGAAAGTTTCCATTTTCGAAAAGTTTTCAAAACGAGATCCCGTTTTGAAAACTTTCCAAAAATGTTTGGAAAATTTTCAAAATGGGATCCCGTTTTGAAAATTTTTCAAAATGGAAATTTTCGTGGGATCCATTTTTTAAATTTAGGCTCGGGATCCCATTTTTTAAAAATGGGATCCCGCTTTTTAAAAACGTGATCCCGTTTTTTGCAAGTTGATTTCATTTTTTTGCCTAAGGCAAAAACTTCCACGTTTCGTGGACTCATCTTGTTGCATTTACCCAATCAACAAAACTGATTTATAAACTGTAAACATAAATGGCTTCTAAGGTCATTTAAATCAAAGGTAAAGTTATGAGTTCTTGAGCAAGTTTTCTAGTACTATATGCATTGGAATGCTCTAGAAATGGGTTCAAAGATTAGGTTAGCATCCATGAACAATAATGGCTTTAAGTTTTAACAGATGAAATTACGTTTTAACCAGTCTATCTAGCTCCATAGGCCCATGTCTAAGGGTCATCGAGGGATTATTTTATGACATTAGGTGTCTTTTCAAGTGTCCATGGAAAACCATTTAAGACACTATCAGATGATTATACAATCCATGATCAACATAACACAGATAGTCTTTACTTATATGATATATCAGGTTCAAGGTTTTAATATAGGTATTCCACTTACAACAAGCTTGAAAATAATTTATAATTATCCATAGGCTCTGAGAAAATTGCAAAGAAAAGCATTCTTAATCATTAGTTTATATTTAATCTCTAGATAATATTGTAGGAATTAGCCAGGGCATTTGGCCTTGTGCGTAAAGATATTGGTGTAAATTCCAAGCCTAATTTATTCCACTTTCAAGCTTTTGTTCCTCTTATGGAATCTCTTTTTACTTTAATTAAATAAAAACTTAACAATCATCTAGATATATAGTAAGTTTATTCTAATATCAATCTTTGTAATTTGTAGTCTTGTCCAATATGCACATGAAAGAAGTGGTAAGGAATTATTCACTGCCATTATAATTAATAATTTTCTATGCTATTTTGTTATAGGACATTTCAAAGGATCTAGACCTACATCATATTGTTGTAAATGATTGGAAGGAAAGTGTGGATGCAGAGAAAAAAATTGTTCTAATTTTTGTACCAAGTGTAGTAAGTCCAAAATTGGCACCTAAAGGGAAGCATTTATTACATGCATACACCCTTAGAACAAAACCATATGATCTCTGGGAAGGACTGGATCGTAGGAGTGTCAAATACAAGAAGCTCAAGGCTCAACATTATGAGGTAAATAAATGAATTACTTTGTAACAACTTTAGGAATTCTATGGCTCTATTTTTTATTACTAGATATAAACTTTTATCTTGTCTAGACAAGATATCAATATTAAATCTTGAAAGCATGTATAAATCCATTTATTCATATTGGTGATGTAGGTTTTATTTAGAGATTACAAGGTATGTTTTTCTTGTGGAAATATTGAAAAATACCTGGAAGTTCATGAGACTAACAAATTTATATATTGCATATAAATATCCTTCATAGAGGTATCATGCTAGATTCTTACTAGAGAGAGACATATATCAGTTATCAGGTCCAAAAATGTTCAAGTATTATTGAACTAGGACATGAGTTTTTTTGACACATATGGAAATGATGGAGATATTGTCAGCCAAGGGTTAAGTGATGTGCTACTTATTCAATCTGCTTTGAGTGAGAAAGTATGTTACCATAACTTTCATATTCTTGAAATGTATGAGATAAATGCTAGCATTGAGAAGGTGATATATTGTTTAATCCTCTTATTTTTTTTTTTCATTATTCCAGCTTAGATTTGATATATATCCTTCATAGAACTAACCAAATGTGTCCTATACAACTTGGTCACATATGCCTGGATATTCTAAAGGACAAGTGGAGTCCTGCTCTTCAAATTTGAATTGTTCTTATGAGGTTTGTAGTTTTTTAAATTGTAAATGGTGGTAGCATCCAAAATCCTTTTGTTAGTGTAATTTAATTACGAAGTTGCTACTATTTTTCATGATTTCTATAGATTCCTTATGTCAATTTGGTTAGCATACAAGAATTTTTTAGTGCAGCAAATCCTGATGATCCAATTTCTAAGAACATTGCAAAGCAATGAAAATCGAATGAAACTGAGGCTGTGGAAACAACTGAAGATTTGCATTATTGGTCTCTATAAATATTCTATCTGTATTATGAATCTCTATTTGCATTATGTGTTTCTCTTTAGGGTTGGATTGAATTCAATGAAATGACATGATTTCTGAATCATTTGGGTATCTTTGTATTACAACAAAATAATGGAAAACGTTGTATGCTAGCGGGGCCTAGCATTCTATAATAATTCACTTCATATCACAGTTGTAACATACATAAGTTACAAGATTGCATTTTTGAAGACTTAGTGAATATTATTTTCTATGGTTCTTACATTTTAGTCTAACACCTACAATAATGCATTTGGTCTTTGGCTCATAAGAGTCTCAACCACATAAAAAATTCCTTGTTGTTATGCTTTGATGGATGTCCCTTTATTATTACTAGATATTTGATGTAGTGCACATTATTATAGTGCAAGCCTATTTTTTAGATTGTTTCATTTAGCACCACCAATATTCTCCACAAGAACATTGAACTTGTTTAAAATGATGGAAATGGTTCACATCTCTTAGAAAAATTTCTTTTGCAATTGTTTGCATTTACTTAATTATCCTAGATTTATGTAAAAGAGATTGTTTCATAATTGTTATGACTCTCATGGATTTCTTTTTACAAACCTAACACCTCTACCCCATCATGAAAATTTTGTCCTATATTAATGGGAATGTTTTCCAATGATCAGTCCCTTATTTTTTATGTACCTCCATCCTACTATTCATCCCATGTGGAGTTTTATTGTCCATCATTGAACTACTCTCTATCTAGTCTGCCACTATGATGTCTTTTGTTTAAGTCACTATCATGCATGATTGGAAATTGTGATGTTAATCTTCTCATTTATCTATCGACTTTTACTATGCATTTCAATAGCTTTAAGAGCCACCTCTTTTAAAATATTTGGCAATGCTTTGTAACCAAAATATGCACAATCTCCTAAAGTGTGAAGCCAAATATTTATCATGTGGGAAATCTCCTATGAATAGTGGATAAACTGGTGCAGGAGCACCAATCCTTTTTATGAATATTTTTAGTTTGAGTTGAGTCTAGGTGTTAGTGTTTTGAGTCAAATTAGTATAATAAGGCCATGATGAAGGCCAAGCATGATGATTTGTAGGAATTTTGGTTGTCAAGCAAATTGCTAGTCATTGGCAACTTTGATAAAGTTCTCATAGGTAAGGTTTTTGTTGATTTTCAAGTATGGGGCCTTACTAGATGTTAAATAAGGTCTAAATAGACCATTTATGATGTTTTAGGGGTCTAGGTGAGTCAAGGGGAGCAATATTTCAAATATGCAAAAAAAGGTGTCAAGTGTAAGTTTGTAAAATGTAAAATTGTAAGGGCATGGAAGCCCAACGGTCACAAAGGAATTTAAAAAGTAGTTAAAGGTTGGTTGTTTAGTTGGAGTATAGAGGGAAATACTTTAAAAATAGTGTGAATCATCATTTTAGGGGTTGGTTGTTGGATTTGAAGGAAAAACAATAAAGTTTCTCACTATTTTTTCAGTAATTTTTAGTAATTTTCATCTTTTCAAGGTCTATACAGTAACGCACAGTCTCAAAGTGATTCAATTATTCCATGTTTCCTATAGTGGCATGAATTAATATTCTTTTGAAGCAAGTTTGAGGAAAAATTTATTAAGTTTTGTGGTAGTTTTCCTTATTTTTTCGAGACAGGCTAAGAGTACCCTATTTTAGGGTTTTATGAACTTTCATCATGTAAAAGGACCCATTCATTGACTATAATTACTTTTATAGGTGTAATGGGTCCTAGGGTGTTAGAATAGATGGTAGGATATATTTTTTGAGTTGTGGAGAAAGAATAAGGGAGATAAGGTTGTTGCCCCTGTTGGTTTTGTGAGGAAAATGTATTAAAATGGAGGTTCTTGGCTAGGGTTTGGTAAAAAATTTAAGGGAAATAATTTATCATGAATCATTGAGCATGTACAGGGCTATTCCAAAGTGTTATAACTAGTTTTTAGGATTGAGAATGTGTGGGACATAGAGTTTCAATAAGCCCTAGGTTATAGTGAGGAAAGTGAGGGTTTTGTGGATTGGAATGTTGTTGGGCCTATTTTTGTTAAAAAGTTGTGGATTTTGTGTTGTCTTAGGCAGGTGAGTGCTGCCCCATAAATATTTGGGTTTTGAGAAGTGTTTCAAAGGTGGGTCCTTTGTAAATTTGGCCTAATTGGCCTTGAAAACAGTGTATTTTGCTTATTTTTTGAAAGTTGCTTCAAAGGACTTGTATATGAGATTGAGGTATGTTAAATTTGACCCTAATGGGTATCTATATTAGTAATTTTCTTGTAAAGTCATTTGGGGAATTTGTGAGAGAAATTGAGAAAAGTGGGTCTGCTATGCTACTAGATTGATAAGGTGAAAGGTAGGAAAACAAGCCAGATTGGTTTTGTGAGAAAGGAGTCGATTTGAGACCTTTTGAATTGTAAAAGAGGAGTTATTTGGAAACCTAGGCTACATCATAAACATCATACCCTATGAGTATTGGATAAACATCATACCTGATTTCAAATAGATAACGACATCATCTTGTTGACAATTTTCATACACCCTAGGGCTTTATAGCATTCAAGGTTGTAGATTTGAGCTAGGATTTGGTGTAAATTTCAACACAAAAATAATATATTTTTAGATTCAAAGCATCAAGATTGGTGAATTGTCAAAGATTCATGGTTTTCTAGAGGGATTTCCATGATCAAAGAGACAATTGTTGGAAAATCTATTTTTAGCCCAAGCTATATATGTAGTTAGCACTCTTTTTAGCTGTCATTGTTTTTAAGGAGATTAAAATATTTTAAATGTCTATTTTTAGTGGCTATTTATTATAAAAACAAGAGATGATTCATAGGCCCTATGAAAATATCTAACTTTTTGGCTCCCCTTTGATACATTTTTGCATACTTACAGATTACTTCTCCATGATTAATATGGATTGGAAGGGTTGAAAGGGCACATGTTAGTCTTTTCCATTTATTGGGAAATAAAGAGTCTAAAGTGACTGAAAGAATCAAATGTAGCTCTTTACTCTAGATGATTTATTTTCATTTAGTTATTAATATATCCAGATATAAACCATGATGACTTAAATAAAAACTAGAAGGAATCTCATGAAAAACTACAAGAATAGATCAGTGACTAGATGAATCATGGAAATGAAACCAACTCCATAAGCCACAACAAATAGAATATGAAATGAAAATGAGAATACAGACCTTCAAAGGTGTTGTCATGGATAAAAAATCATCCTCCCTTAGATCTCTTGTGAGAATTCCTAAAATCTCTTTAGTTATCCACATGCTATGAGCTCTGATACAAAGATTGTGCATCGTTCTTCTCAGTTTATTCAATTTGGTGCTATTATTTTTATTCTATGATTTAGGCTTCAATCCGACCCCTCTCATTAGTATTTTTCTTCCAGAACTATCTAGAAGAGGGTAATCAAAATTAGTACTAGAATATCTGAAAGTTGAAGATCCTTTCCCTAAAATTGAAGCTTTGTTCTCGACAAACCAAAGCTGAGATGAGCCAACAACTAGTGGAAGGGAATTTGAATAAAAATTGAGAGAAACTAAAAGCCTTCCTAAGACAAGGACCTTTTCCACTATAATTGTCGGTTCTAGTGTCTCCTTGTTCATTTTTTCTGGCATCTCCTCATTTTTCATTTCTTGATAGAGAGCTTCTGAAAGATGTGTAAGATGTTCTTCAATATCAACAATCAATGTTAAGATAAAATGGAAGTATTGCTCTTGCAAATAAGGTGCTAAATCATTTATCCTTGAAGGAGATTTATGTGCATGAAGAAAACTTAGGAGGTCTTCCAGAATATTCTTGGACCCCTCATCTATGGTATCTTTTATTTGACTAACCTCAATTCCAAAATATCATTAAGGAAAACAAACCAGTCTCCATCATTTTTCATCATAAATCTAAAACTCAACCTAGGTAAATTGACACTTTTTAGGTCCCTTCTCTTGACAAGCCAACCCTCACTAGTAGTTAATTTGTGCAAATGGGTTTCAACACCTTTGTAACTTGCCAGAGATGTAACTATGGCTTCAAGGAATTTACCAACCTTAACTCTCTCACGCAGATCTGCAAATCCATCAACTATTATTTGTTTCATCTTGCTAACAAACATGATTTCAAAAAGTTCATCCCATAGACTCTTTAAGTGATTCAAAACAATATCACACACGCATTGCCATGAAAACTCAACATTTGAACCAAAAACCATTTTTAGCCACTCCAAGCTCCTTTCAAATACATCCAGATTGTCCAATGTTTCTCTGATCAATGTCTCATTCTCTACAAGTTCCTTGTCACTTTTAACAAAATCAAGAAAATACTTTCCCCCAAGCCTATTTGCAAGGAGAATATCATCTGCACATGTCTTAGGCCATGCTAAGAAAGACTCTGATATAAATTCCCTTAGCAAAATCATCATGGTAGCTTGTAGCTTCTCTCTATGAGATTTCCACAACTGCACTTCATTGTTTGGGTTTGGAATCCCACCAAACAACTGTGATCTAGGTTGCACTGCCAACACAGTCTTATAAAAAAGAGGAAAATAATTTGGAACCTCCAAGAAGAGTTCCCCAGCCTTGCATTGCATTACCTATATGACTCTTACCACATTATAGAAAATGGAATTGACTTCCCCCACCTTATCGGTCTATCAGTGGAGCTATGACGGGAGTTTCCCCGATGTAGTAATGTTAGGCTGATAGTGCCCTTGTTTAAAATGATGGAAATGGCTCAAATCTCTTAGAAAAATTTCTTTTGCAACAATATTGGAGATGAATTTAGATGCAATGTGGCAATCAGAACATACTTGAAGGTTCTTAACAACTCTAATAATTGTACCAGGGGCCATGTTTAACAAATCAAATGCAATTGCTAACTTTTCACTATGGTGGAAAATAAATGATTCTTTATACCTTGATGCCTTCATTTTCCAAGCCAATTTCTCCTACTTTGCATAGCTCTGTCATGTTTGTCAATGTGATCTATCTCCCACACAAAAAAAATGTACTAGTTTATGGCCTTCAATCCAACTACATTCAGGTATCTTTTTAATTCCTCTATCTCTCATCAATCTCTTTACTATTTGAACCTCGTACAGATGTTTTAGAGAAGAACATAAGTTGAAATTTTTGTAGGATCCAACTGAAAAAGCAATGTTTATGGAAATACTCAGCCTATATTTACTATTAGCCTAACATTACTACATCAGGGGAAATCCGCTCATAACTCCAACGATACACTGATGAAAGCATATCGACAACACTAGAACATATCCTCGGAAGATAACACAACGTCCCACCGATGGGGCAATAGCATGCTTAACTATGATAGAAAAATAACAATCAAGTTAGTTAACTGGTCACCTAGGTTCGTTGATTAATATTTTTTGATGGATTTGTGGATGCTCAACTGTTGTGCAAGCTCTTTAATAATATGACAATGATTTGATTCAAATATTCATAAATGTATCAGAGAATTTTTTAGAATCCTCCCCAAATTTTCAGAAGGAATGATGGATTTATAGATTTAGAGGTGAAAATATGAATGGTTGATCAACCATGCACACCTAATGATCAACTATATATGCAAATTGTAATGCAATAAGGGTTACTAATGTGTGAAGTATGTGCAGCCCTCATCCACTAAACCTGCATGACTGCATGCACCTAGAACCCAAGAAAAGCTTACAATGTTAGGATGTGTTCCAAAGTGCTTCATTAATTGAAATATTTTGAGAGGTTCCTTGTAAAATACATTTTGTGCACATTCTGCAATCAATCATTCAATTCCATGAGATGACATCTCTTTGAGGCATTATGTCAAACAATTTAGGTGTTTTGTCTATGATTCCACATCTTGCATATATGTATACCAAAGCATATCCAACTATAACATCCAAGTATCTTTTTAATTCCTCTATCTTTCATCAATCTCTTTACTATTTGAACCTTGTACAAATATTTTAGAGAAGAACATAAGTTGCAGCATTTTTAGGATCCAACTAAAAAAGCAGTGTTGCTAGAAATACTCAGCCTATATTCACTATCGGCCTAACATTACTACATCGTGGGAACTTCCCTCATAGCTCCATCGACATACCAATGAAAGCATATCAGTAGCACTAGAACATATTGGCGGAAGACAACACAACGTCCCACTGATGGGGCGATAGCATGCTTAACCATGATAGCAATTTAACAATCAAGTTAGTTAATTGGTTAGCTAGGTTCGTTGATGTGCCATAGAAAATTAGACCCTGTTGAGAAGAGAGACAATTTCACACATAATTGGACCCACTTTTGAGTCCCTTCACATCATTTCCCTTCAAAACAACATTTATAGGCCCCTTAGACCCATTAATTTTGATCTAGAGGCCCATTCCACCTAAGAAATCACATAAAACCCAACAAACAACATTTAATTACATCATACCCCAACAACTCACCTTCAAACAACAGTAGTGGGACCCATTTTCCACCTTGGGTGAATGAGTCCCCTCTGGTGGGACCCATTCACCAAGGGTGGTGAATAAGTCCCCTTTGAGGGAAAATTCAAAATTAAGTAGGAATTTAATCAATTTAACTTTTTTTTCTAGTAAATGTTGGCCTCTTAGGTCTAATTAATGATAAAATAAGGTTTTTTTGCTTATAAATACTCATTTTTAGTCATTTCACACATCTTTCATCATCTTTTTATCATCTCTCAAAAATATTTTTTTAGAATTAAGTCTTCCACAACAAGTTTCATTAGCAAAAGTTGAAGTTTTAGGGCAGCAAACTAGGGTCTTTGCAGGTCTTGAAGCTCACTTCTCTTGTCAAGATCCAACATTGCAAAGGGTTGATGATGGATGCCTATGGTGAATCATGAAGAAATCTAGGGTGAAGAGGTGCAACTAGCCACCAAATCATGCCTAAGGACTTGGTTTCCTATTGATTCCATCTCCCATTTTCACTCTATCTTCAGATTAAGGTCTGCATCTTGTTTGTTTATCATTTCCATGTCATTTCATGTGTTATAAGGTTTGTAGGGTTGAGATCTTGCATCATATAGATCATTCTTGCATGTCTTATTCTAGAGCAATAGAATAGGATTATTTTTATATTTCAACTCTTCCTAATCTTTAACACATCTAAGACTAGGTTTTACTTAGATTTTTCTCTATTCAAGGTTTAATTACCCAACTAGGGGTTTTACTAAGGAAAACCCCACATTAGACAAACATTTTTAAGTTGTTTTGCAAGAATTTTCTAAGATCTGAGATTGGGTATCCATAAAAAATTGTTGTATAGGTGTCAAGGTGCATAACAAAATTTGAAGTTGCAAAAATTCCAAGGTGGACTGATTTTCCATGCTTGGCGAATGAGTCCCTCTTGAGGTGCAAAACTGAGTCAGATTCATATCCAGGTTCCTGACTGTTAGAAAATAGATTATGTGCAGAAAAGTCCTAATCTAGGACTGATTCACCCAAGGTGGCGAATGAGTCCTAGTCAGCCTAAAGTCAAGCTTCATCAATTTTCCAGATTGTTCTTCAATCATCTATAGTTTTCCAGGTGCACATATTCTGAGAAATAGCTTTTTGTTTAGGTTAATTTGTATTTTTATTCATTCTTGCATGTTTTTTTGCATATCAGAACATGTTTTCAATCATAGTATAAATCTTAGTTTTGCACTCATTTTCATTCATTTATATCAGTCAATTGCATTTAGTTAACTTCATTTAGGTTAGACAACATCACACAAAGCATTATTTGAATGAACTAGTTTGCAATTTTGGCCTAATTCTCTCCTTTTAGGTGAAAAACCCTAGAAGAGATAGAGAAGTCCTAAGAGCCAAAAATCAATGGTTCATTTTGGTGAACTTGACTCTTGAACATAACATCATTTTGATTTACATTTCTAATTGCATCTTAGGTCTTCATTAATTCATAATATTGCATTGTTTTACATGTTTAGGATTCTTAAACATTGCATTTGTGAAAGCATTATTTAGATCTCCTTATTGCATTGCATTCCATTTAATCATTTCAATATTATGTATTTACATTTTATTCCTACATTTTATAGCTTTGAAAATCTTCAAAAAACAAAAAAAAATAGAAAAATCTTAAAAAATTCATCTCTTGGGACTCATTCACCACCTAGGGCGAATCAATCCCTCTGCAGTTTTGCATCAGCATTTCTAGATTTTAATTTCCTGCATTGCATCTTTTTCTATTTTCTTTCATTATCATTCTATTATAGTTTAGTTATTTCTATTTTCTTAGCATAAAGTTCATTTCTTTTCATGTAATTTTTGGATAGTCTTAGACTTTTGCAAGTTCCATTTTCAGTAATATTTCATAGTCCTTTTAGATCAACGTACATTGAGGAAACTCTCGCAAATGTCCATAACCAATCACACAACACATAAAATGATCCAATTAAATACATGATTCAAATTCACAACAATGTCTCATCCAAGCCACTTAGTAGTGATGATGTTGATAAGTTAGATGAAGCCCTTAAGGGTGTCCTTTCACTCACTTCATCCTCTAATGCTTGCAATGAGAAACCTAAACTCCTTAGTGATAAATTTCCCCTCAGACCTTTTGATTGTGATGACTTTTATTTGTTAGATGAAGCCCTCCAAGACTTCATCTCACATAAGCCATCCACTAAGGTTTGTGGTAACCAACTCACGTTGGCAAACATTAACACTTCTAGTGCTTTTCTTGAACATCCTAAACTAGTTGATGATCGTTTATCTCTCAAACCTTTTAGTAGTGATGATTTGCATGTGCTAGATGAGTCTCTTCAAGACTTCATCTCATCTAACTCATCTGCTTTGGTTTGCTGTGAGACCCCTACAATAAAATATGTTAATGTAATTCAACCTAAAATTATCCTTTACCCACCCTCACATCCGCTTCACCCCCCTAACTGACCCCAATACACCCTTTACCCACCTAACACCAATGTATCACAGCAAACTAGTAATGATACTATTGCTCATACATATAACACTCGAAACAACCTACAACCTCCACAACCACCTTCACCTTCTTTACCTTTACCTAATCCGCCTAGTGCTCCTCGCTATAACCCACACACCAAGGAGTATGATCTTGTTGAACAACTAAAGAATACTCCTACCAAAATTTCCCTTTGGGATTTGATTCAAACCTCACCAAACTATAACAACATTATTCAAACCACTCTAAAAAAAATCACAATTCCTCCTAGTACCACTCTGAATGATGTGGCAGCTCTCATCCAAAAAAAAAATATTGACATTACTTTTCACCACCATAAGCTCCCTCCTTCGAAGTTGCACAAACAACATAACGCCTTTATGATAGTTGCTCGATTCAATCGCATACGTATAAAACACACTCTCATAGATAATGGTTCTACCCTTAATGTGTGTAGTGTGAGTCTCCTTGATCACTTAAAATTTGATAGGTCACAAATAATACCTGATTTTGTCTCTATTCGAGGATTTGATAATACAACAAAGCAGTCGCTTGAGATAATTAATTTACCTATTACAGTTGGGGTGGCTACTTTGCAAACTCCAATTCACGTCATGCCTTACGATCTTTCATATAATCTACTTTTAGGCCGACCATGGATTCACGAGATGAATGTAGTGCCTTCAACCCTTCATCGTCTCATGATATATGTCTACGACAAACATATTTATCAAATTGAAATAGATCCTAAGCCTGAAAGTTGCTTGCACCTTGAAAAATTTGTTACAAGTCCTTTGAAAACATTAATTCCAACCTCTAACATAGATCCTCTTTAAATTGAACATAAAGATATGGAGACAGTATCTAAATTATTTGGTGATGATTGGGGATCCTTAGAATTGACACCCTCGTTTATGGGCGAATATATCCTCACACAAAATAAAGATGCAAAACAAGAACAACCAACAATCATGTCCACTCACAAATTTGAAAAATCATCTCAAGCATCTATCTCCTACAATATGTATGACAATGCAACATACACAACAAATTTTGATGAGATAGATTACCAATCCCTGCCTACCCCACGCGAAATGGAAATAATTTATGGAAGATGCTATAAATTTGTAAAACAATTAGGCTATACTGGAAAAGGGTGTGTAAAAAATGAACAAGGTATTCATGTCCCTATTGAACCTAATACACAAGAAACAAAGACTGGATTGGGATATTCTTTTTCTAAAATTACCAACACTACTCAACGACCATCTTTAAACATTAACATTATCACATGTCACCTGCAACACAAAATTACAATCAAACATCCCGATTTGCTTGATATAACCTTGCCGCCTTCATGGACATATGTTGATAGTGATGAGGCTTTGAAAAAAATGTTTGGCATTTATGATACCCCATCCTCACTTACTTACATGAAACACATCTCCCATGCTTTAAATGTTACTGAGCAAGAAGCCAATGATATCACTGAAGAGTTTTTTGAATCTAAAAGTCCTAAATTCAATGCACTCCATTTAGGAGATACAATTGATGTGATAATGGACATTCATGATAAAGATAAAGTTATTAAGATTGGGAAGTGCCTTGATGATGAGGAACATGAAGATACAACCACTTTACTTCATGATTTTCCTAAAAATTTTGCTTGGAAATATTCTGATATGCCAGGAATTGACCCAAAAATTGTGATGCATAACATTGTCCCTACTGTAAATGCTAAACCTGTCTGTCAAAAGATCTACAAAATGCACCCTAATGTAGCCTTGCATGTTAAAGAGCAACTTGAGAAACTTCTTGATGCAAGCTTTATTAAACCTATTGATTATTCTCCTCGGATCTCAAACATTGTCACAGTTGCAAAACATTATTAGTGTATTAGGATATGCACAAATTTTCAAGACTTGAATAAAGCCTCTTTAAAAGATGATTTTTCCCTTTCCTAATATAGACATGGTTGTGGATTCAACTGCTAGACATGCTTTGTTGTCATTCATGGATGGATTTTTTGGTTATAATCAAATCCTTATTAATCCTCAAGATCAATACAAAACCACCTTTACAAATATTTGGGGAACATTTTGTTGGGTTGTGATGCCCTTCGGTTTAATGAATGTCAACACAACTTATCAACGTGCAATGACATTAATATTTCATGATTATATTAAAAAAAAATTAGAAGAGTATGTTGATGATATCCTCACTAAATCGTTAACACGACAAGATAATGTGAATGTCCATAAAATCTTTGAACACATAAAACAATACAACATGCGATTAACTCCGAAAAAAGGTGTCTTTGGCATAGAAAGTGGTAAAATTTTTGGCTTTGTCATATCACACAGAGGCATTGAGGTGGAAACAAAGAAAATTGATGCAATAATTAACATGCCACCTCCTCAGAATATTTCTCAATTGCGTACATTACAAGGTCGAATTCAAGCTATTCGTTAATTCGTTGCATCTTTAGTTGATCACACATTACCTTTCACACGTCTCCTTAAAAAGGGTGTCCATTTTGATTGGGATGAGGATTGTAAATAGGATTTTGAGAGTCTAAAGGAATATTTAGCCACTCCACTTATTTTACAACCTATCGTGCCACATATAATTTTTTTGTTGTACATTACCACATCTTCCCATGCTCCTGTAGCATTGTTGGCTCAACACAATGATCATGGTAAAGAACACCCTATTTACTACATTAGTCACACCTTAATTGACTATGAGACACAATATTCACCAATTGAAAAACAATGTTTGGCTCTTGTATTTGCTACTAATAAGTTGCGACATTATTTACTAAATGTTGAAGTCCAAGTTGTCACAAAGTTTGATCTTGTTAGATATATTTTCAACAAAAATGATCTTTCAGGATGCTTAGCTAAGTGGGTAATGTTGTTAACTAAGTTTGACCTTAAATTTGTTTCCCAAAAAGCAATCAAAGGCCAAGCCTTAACTAGTCACTTAGCTGATGCTCCTTCACCTTCTGCTTTACCTACTCTTGATTCCTTTCTTGATGATAATGTCTTATCTGCTAACATTAAACAATGGGAGTTATTTTTTTAGATTTCCTATGCACAAATAATACAACTGAGTATGAGGCATTGATCGCAAGTCAGCAAGCTACTTTATCTCTACACACTAAACATATTAAGATATTTGGCGATTCATAATTAATCATCAAAAAAATCAATGGAACATATCAAACTAAACATGATAAATTATTAAAATACAAGGATCTTATAATAAGACTATTAGAAAAATTTGACTCATTCACCATTGATAACATCCCATGAAAAGATAACCGATATGCAGATGCAATGGTGAGTGCAACCTCTCTCATCTCCCCACTCGATCCTTCCACTGATTTCACCTTTATTATCCATCCCATCACCAAACCTTCGATTGATACTCCGCTAGAAGACATTTTGGTGATAACTTCTAATAGTTCGTGTGAATGGTATGACACAATATACAACTACTTGAAAGAGGGTACCATTCTTGAACCTACCACAATGAATACTTAAAATCATTTATGTAAACTCATGACTAAATATGTCATCCTTGCCAACACGTTGTATAGAATATCTTTCAATGGTCTCCTATTATGCTGTCTTAAAGATTTTGAAATCCCTATAGCGCTTGAACAGGCTCAGCTAGTGGTTGTGGAGGTCATTTTGGAGGTCGCTCATTAGTACAAAACTTATTCATATGGGTTATTATTGGAGACATATGGAGAAGGATTTCTTCACCTATGTTAAACGACGTCACAAATGTCAAGAGAATAGCAATTTGATCCACGCTCCTACTGCTAAGCTCCGTGCCAATGTGCCCATTTGGCATTTTTCAGTATAGGGGTTGGATCTTATTGGAAAAATTTCACCACCTTCTTCCACTAGACATACGTTTATTATAACCACAACAAACTATTTCACAAAATGGGTGGAAGCTATTCCCCTTCATTCTACAACTGCTGAAGAAATTTGTCGTTTCATCTTGGAACACATAATTGCTCGCTTTGGGCTTCCTTCCGTAATCATTTCAGACAATGGAACACCATTTAAGAATAGAAAATTTCAAAAATTTCCTGAAACATTTAATATTCAACATTGTTTCTCTACACCATATTACCCGCAATCCAATGGACAAGCTGAGAATACTAATAAACTTCCCTAACTAATCCTTAAGAAAACTATCAACAAAAATCATAAAGACTAGCATACATAACTATCTTATGCACTTTGGGCTTATAAAACTAATATTCAATCATCCACAGGAAATACCCCTTATAGCCTTGTTTATGGTACTGAAGCAATTATGCCCTTGGAGTTAGAAATTCCTACTTTGCGAGTTGCTCTCCAAGATCTTTTTGACACTGACACTTATACAAAACAATGATTACATCAACTTGAGATGCTCGATGAACGGTGCATTAATTCTCTCAAACATCTCCAAGCTCACATTAAAAAATTACAACACAAACACAACATTCATGTTATCCCTTGATCGTTTTCGAAGGGTGATTTTTTTCTTATTGAAAATCAACGAACTGCTAGTGTTGACAATGAAGACAAAGATAAGTTTAGCCCTAATTGGTTGGGACCTTATGTACAGTTGATACCAATTATGGGTATGGTGCTTATCTCTTAACGTAGCTTGATGGAATGCCCCTTAGGGAACCTATTAATGTTTCCCATCTGTGTCGGTATTATCTCTAATCCCCTTTGAATAGTATGAGTGGTATAGTAGTGATTTTTAAAGTTATTTGATGTCCTAACTTTCACATTTCTCTATTCTTGACAACTAAAATTCTATTTATCTTGAACACTAAGGTAATTATTTAAGTTCATTTTATATTAATTTAGGCTTCATACTATTCACCCCCCTGTTGTGTTAAATTAAATCCTTATTGGTGTATTTAATTTAGCATATTCTTTTTCATTTATCAATGTTGTATCTATGCTAAAACTAAAATATGTTTTATGTTAGATTACATCATTCCTGTTAAATCATGAAGCCATTAATTAAATACTTTTTACCATAAGTCATTTAATTAATCACATAGCATTTAACATTCACATACAAGAGGCACATCATCATAAAATCAAAGTGTGCATGTCTATATATATATATCAAAGTTTTATGTACATCTCAAAATTATATACAATGTCATAATGGTATGTGAGAGCTAGACCCCTCAGGATTTGACACTCATGATCTGGTCCTTGGTGGTCATGAGATGGTCATGTGTGATCATGACCACAAACTATCTAGTCTCAGTGCATACTCCAAACCATATACTCCACCAACAGCTATAAGCTTCCCATTTTCCATCTGATCCCTCTCCACTCGTGTTTGTGTTAGTTCTTCCTACAACCTCTCTACCTCTACTGAGGTTTGTGCTGACTATAGTGCACTCTTATTCTGACAGAGTCATCTCCTCATGCTCTTATACACTTCTCATAATCTTACAAAAGGTCTGAGTGTCTCTGGCTCCTCCTACACGATCAGTGGGGGAATGTAGTCGGGATCCATCTCCTCCTCCTCAATGAACGCAAGAACTATCTCTGTAGTAGCCTGATGATATAACTCTCACTAGTCTCTCGTCACTCCTACAAGATAGATAGTGTACACAATTAGTAACACATCATCATGATACATATATATACAAATAAAGCATAAATCACTAAACAAAATGCATAAAATCAAATATCATCACCTATGTCTCTAGATGCATGAGGAATGTCAACCTCCTCATCCCTAGGGGGCATGGAGGATGTGTTGGCCTCTCTCTGACTATGAGTGTTGATGTCTATTGTAGCTACTACCCATGATCTAGTCATGTAAGTATGTGATGACTCTCCATGCTCGAAACGATCCTCAAAAGCTACCTCATCACCCTCACTCAGGGGTGGCTCCTCCTCATCATAATAATCCTCCTCATAATCCTCCTCCTCATCCTCCTCTCCTCCTCCTGGTCCTCATAATCAGCATCGGCCTCAGACTGGTATTCATCATCGATAATATCTATAAAAATGTCTACCGGCCTATACTATATCTCCTTTGCTCTCTCCTCGAGCTCATCACCCTCATCTGTTGCTACCTCTGCATTACCTAGAGGAAAATCCATGGGGAACATAGGAGCTGGTCATGCATATGACCACCACTCCTCATGCTTTTTTGTGCTACTGACATCATCAGCATTGGAGATTGGTGGTTGGTCGTGATCTGAATCATTGGAATCACTCTCCCATACATGATCTCTCATCAGCTGCATACTGTCACCTAGCCTTTAGGCACTCCGCATTGATCGTCTAATGAAGGGGCATGCCCTTGGTTTTGTCTGCACCTATCCAAACTATCACATGACTTGCCAATAATAGAATGGTTGTATGACGTAGTCATGCCTCTCTGCTAGATATCTATCCATCTGCATCCTCTGTAACTATTTGGTGGGATCTGGCCACTATTGAGTGAGTAGATAGGGCCTCCATAGGATCTCATCCTCCTCTAGCTAGTCAAATCTCACCCTCCAAAAGTGTAAATCACCATACTTCCATAACTGTCACAAAGGATAGCCAAATGCTCGTGGATAGCCCACAACTATAGTACAAGGGTATTCGACAGGCATGGTACATGTGATATGCTCAAGGAACCACACCTGTAGAAGTGTAAAATGGACCATACTATTGATCTCTCGAAATAAAAACTGACCAAGATCATAATACAAGTGTGCTAGAATGCAGTGGCCCCAGGCATAGACTGTCCTCTACTCTTACATTCCCCATATCAGGTGTACTAGTCCCCCATCCAAGTGTGCCACTCATCCATCTGGATTGAGAACCAGTTCCATTGTGTGCATCATAATCCATCTAACCATAGGAGCTCATGAATACAATAGCATGGGAAGCTTGATTTTCACTCTAAGCCTCTTATCATGTATAGGTCCATCTAAACAATATTGCATATCTCTCTTCTCCTCCTGGAATGGTTGATCCCCCTGGAAATACACTCACACTCCCTGAATGGGAATTTGGAGAATGCAATGTACATCCTCAAGTGTGATAGTCATTTCCCCAGTGGGAAGATGAAAGGTATAGGTATCTACATCCCAATTCTTGCACAAAGGAATCAACATGGCATCATGGTATCTCATGGGTGGCATAAGACATTCCCAATAGATACCCACTGACTATAAATGCTCTACCTCTTCCATTGATAGCGCTGGCACATGATCGCTCAAAAATTTCAACTACCTTCCCCCTAGCCACTACCGTGACTAGGTGGGGACCTATCAAAATCATCACAAACTGCTCGAAATTTCATCTAATATCTTCAATTTTCATCATGCAAGTGTGCTAAAGCTAATCTAGTGTGCTTCCCTAATGGCCCTAGACACTTTAGAACCCTTTTAGGACATTTTGAAAAGACATAGGGACACTTCACAAAGAAATGGGACACTTTGTGAAGAAACGGAACACTTTGCGAACAAAAGGGCCACTTTGCAAACAAATGTGACACTTTTTGAAAAAAGGTGACACTTTGCAAATTTTTTTCCAAGAACCCTTAATTCACCCATCCATGCATAAAAATCATTAACTCATCATAAAATCACAAGGTAAAAGTTATAGAATCAACTCACCTCATGATACAGATCGTTGCGTGCCACCTGCTCACAAAGATCATCCAGCCGCGAAGGTGTGTAATCCGGTCTGCTTGGCATGTTCTTCTCTCACTCATTGTTTTCAAGCTACACAAAGGTAAAATGAATAGTAAGTGACAAATTACTTTCTCCTCCTCCTTCAATCACTTTTCATCTCTTTTTAATTTTACGCATTACCATAGGGTTATTGTATTTTAAAAGAATTCATAATGTATATCTCCCTACAATCATCATAATAGGTGCTAGGGTAATCCGTTTTCGATGTCGTTTGATTCATTAGAATCATGATTCTGCACTTGATATCCTCATTTTTCTATTGTTATGTGGCATGGTACTTGGAAATGCCCTATGATATGATGTTTCTTGTTCGACGTGGCTAGATTGCTACCTTGATTCCACCTCCGTCAAGCAAGCGGAATCAAGGGTGCATACATCTACCCTCGAATTGGATTCCTAAGAGTTATATAAAAGGGTTATTTAGCAATTAATGAATGTTTGTTGCAAGATACAGTTCCTAATACTGTGGTTGTCTAGATAGCTACACTAGGGGCTTCATTCTATTGTCTTTTTGAATGCGTATCCTTTTATGTAGTAAGGTGCATCGTTTAGAGTCCTTTAGCTTACATATGCACATAGAGTCATATGGGCACTAAAGTGGGGGATAAATGTGCCATAGAAAATTGGACCCTCTTGAGAAAAAAGACAATTTCATGCATAATTGAACCCACTTTTGAGTCCCTTCACATCATTTCCCTTCAAAATAGCATTTATAGGCCTCTTAGACCCATTAATTTTGATCTAGAGGCCTAATTCACTTGAGAAATCACATAAAACCTGACAAACAACATTTAATTACATCATACCCCAACAACCCACCTTCAAACAACAGTAGTGAACCTATTCACCACCTTGGATGAAAGAGTACCCTTTGGTGGGATCCATTCACCAAGGGTGGCGAATGAGTCCCCTTTGAGGGAAAATTCAAAATTAAGTAGGAATTTAATCAATTTAACTTTTTTTTTTCTGATAAATGTCAGCCTCTTAGGTCTAATTAATGGGAAAATAAGGTGTTGTTGCTTATAAATACTCATTTTTTGTAATTTCACACATCTTTCATCATCTTTTTATCATCTCTCAAAAGTAATTTTTTAGAATTAAGTCTTCCACAACAAGTTTCATTAGTAAAAGTTGAAGTTTTAGGGTAGCAAACCAAGGTTTTTGCAGGTATTGAAGCTCACTTCTCAAGTGTTAAGATCCAACATTGCAAAGGGTTGATGATGGATTCCTATCGTGAATCATGAAGAAATATAGGGTGAAGAGGTGCAACTAGCCACCAAATCATGCCTAAGGACTTGGTTTCCTATTGATTCCATCTCCCATTTTCACTCTATCTTCAAATTAAGGTCTGCATTTTGTATGTTTATCATTTGCATGTCATTTCATGTGTTGTAAGGTTTGTATGGTTGAGATCTTGCATCATATAGATCATTCTTGCATGTCTTATTCTAGACCAATAGAATAGGATTATTGTTATATTTCAACTCTTCCTAGTCTTTAACACATCTAAGACTAGGGTTTAGTCAAATTTTTCTCTATTCAATGTTTAATTACCCAACTATGGGTTTTACTAAGGAAAAACCCCATTAGACAAACATTTTAAAGTTGTTTTGCAGGAATTTTCTGAGATCCAAGATCGGGTATCCGTCAGAAATTGTTGTACAGGTGTCAAGGTGCATAACACAATTTTGAAGTTGCAGAAATTTCAAGGTGGACTGATTCACCATGCTTGGTGAATGAGTCCCTCCTGAGGTAAAAAACTAAGTCAGATTCAGATCCAGGTTCCTAACTGTTAGAAAATAGATTTTGTGCAAAAAAGTCTTGATTTGGGACTAATTTTCCCAAGGTGGCGAATGAGTCGGGCAATCAACCTAAAGTCAAGCTTCATTAGTTTTCCAGATTGTTCTTCAGTCATCTATAGTTTTCCAAGTACACATATTTTGAGAAACAACTTTCTTTTAGGTTAATTTGCATTTTTATTCATTCTTTCATGCTTTTTTGCATATCACAACGTGTTTTCAAACATAGTATAAATATTAGTTTTGCACTCATTTTCATTCATTTAGATCAGTCAATTGCATTTAGTTAACTTCATTTAGGTTAGAAAACATCACACATAACATTATTTGAATGAACTAGTTTGCATGTTTTGCCTAATTCTCTCCTTTTAGGTGAAAAACCCTATAAGAGATAGAGAAGTCCTAAGAGCCAAAAATCAACGGTTCATTTTGGTGAACCTGAATCTTGAACATAACATCATTCTGATTTACATTTCTAATTGAATCTTAGGTCTTCATTAATTAATAATCTTGCATTGTTTTACATCTTTAAGATTCTTAATCCCCAAATTTAGCAACATGTACAATGGAGAAACAAAATTTTATTCACAAAAGACACAAAAAAAACTATTATGCTCATGTTGAGCTACCTGGGTCTGCACCACTCCTTAACACACTTGTCACCTTCCTCTTCCTAGAATGCAACTCATTTCTTTCCATTCTGTCAGCTTCTGCTTGTGCCTAGACAATCACCACTTCGACTTCCATCAGCTCCACAAACAAGTTCAAGGCCTCCCACTCGCGCCTGGCTTCCTCTCTCCATCGAGCTTTAAAGCTCCCTTCTGGCCATCGCACAAAAGGAATGCAACCTTCAAATTCATTACCTTCTGCAATCACCAATCCTTCACGCACATCCAACCCAACACCCAAAATGATCCATTCCAAAATCGATTCCATTCCCTTTAAGTAATCACTATGCACAATCACTTCCATCACCTTCTTGACTATTTTCACCATCTCTCCTAAATCCAACCCCCATGCCATGATCATAGAGTACACGTCCATTTTTGTGTGAAACCTATGCGTGAGAATTCTAAGCCACGTGCCCAAAATCAGTTGCACACACTACACCAGTCTCTCATCACTAAATAAAAACATCCCTTTCAGTCTCCTCTCTAAGACTACACAATGAAATTGACTAAGTTGTTGCTTTTTCATGAGTGTGAAATTTTCCTCCATTGTAATTTTGTAGCTCTAGATCTAACACCCAAAACTAGACCCTTTCAGTAATTCCTCTCCACCACAAAACTCTAAAAAAGCATTGAAAACTAAGGACTTAGAGGGATTAAACCACATTAGATCTCCACACTTAGCCATTAATGCCGAACGTACCAACCCCGCCACCACCCAAAATTCAACATTCCTTCAGTTGCATTGAACTGCAATCCGCATGTGTGTTACATCTTGGTATTAATTGTTGACACTAACTTTGATCATGCATCATTCATTCTTTCCAAATATTTGGCCCTTTGTTGTTTGTGTGGATAGCCTATACACTTGTTTCTTGTATTATTTATTGTTAAGTACTTACCTTCTCTCATTAATCCACCACCTTAAGATCCAATTTCCTTAAATCACAGATCTTGTAAATTGTAATTTTACATAAAACCAAACATAGAGTTTTTCTAAGCATAGTATATTTGGTCTTTTAAGAATTATGCTAATGTAAATAAAGTTTTCCTGATAAATAATTTTGTTCCTTATAAAAATGTTCAGAAGACTCTCAACTTATTATCTATTTGCTTGCAATTTATGTGGTTTAATGCATTTTTGTTGTGCAAGTATTGTGGACATTCCTCATATCTTCTTTAATTGGCTATGCAATACTCTAAAACCCTCGTTGAAATCTTATTTTCTAGTTGCAGCTCATCAAACTGGAGAGGTGAGATCATCAAATGGGAGAGTAGGGCTACTCAGAATTGGGTGATGTATGCATCACAAATAATATAACTAAAGCCATGAATTTTGTTAGAGCTTGAAAAAGTCTGATAAAGTATTTCAAATTTCAGCTTCATTGATTTTGCTTATTCCTTTATTTGGCTACTTTTAGTAGTTATATTTCTCTGCCCTTCAAAATCATCATATTGGATGTGGAATATTCAATGACAAAAGATGCTCAAGTATTTAATTTTATTATATCTATGCTATGAATGAAATTTTTTAGTTTAATATTTCGTTTACCTTTATTGTGTGAAATATGTTTTCATAAAAAGTACCCACAATGAGTAGCATTTTTCTTACCAATTGATAGGATGCCTCCATGAAGACACACTCTAAAGTTACAATATTCTATTTCATTTGCAACTATGTTAGCAGGTATTATATTTGTACTTTTTCCTTTTAGTTTTCTATATAGTGAAGAGGAAATCTAAAACTTCAGAAGTATAATAGTTATATCTAATTCTAATACATTCACTATATCTAGTGCCTAAGTTTAGGGTGCCATAGTTGGAAAATGAAAATAAAATGTTTGAATTTTATCCTCTGTATTATTTGACTTTTCTGAGTTTTTGATGTGCAAATTTTGGAACCTTATTTTCAGGTTGTAGCTCCAAATTGGAGAAATGAAAGGTCAATACCCGTGAGGAAGAGGTTGGAGGAGCCAAAACCAATAGCGGCGGGAAAGCTGTGGATTTGCAAGGGGAATAAATGGGTCGAAACCCTATAGGAGATCACTACAGTTAAGGAAGGGGAAAATAGTATAAGTATATGAAAATAGGAGTATTTTGTTTATATAGTGTTTGTAAGTTGTATAGTGTCACCAAGACATTGAATGTAACCAAATTTTGATTTTCCAATGAGGCTTAATGAAGTAAATTTTCAAAGTGGTTTTTTCTCCACTCATAAATATTGTGTTGTGGCTCCTCTTGATTTGTAATATGTTTTTGTTTGTGTGATCAATCATATTTTTTTAAGCATTTTAGTCTTCATTTCATGGTGCTTCTTCAACATTTGAATACCTATGATACTTGAAGTTTATATGCATAAATTTGTGAGGATTAATTAAGTTAGATTTGATTTGTAATGACTAAATACATGACTAAATACATGACTAAATACATGACTAAATACGTGACTAAATACATGATTAAATATATGACTAAATATATGATTAAATATATGACTAAATATATGACTAAAGTATGACTAAATTAATGACTAAAGTAATGACTAAATTAATGATTAAATATATGACTAAATTAATGACTAAATGAACGACTAAATCAATGACTAAATCAATGACCAAATCAATGACCAAATCAATAACTAAAAATCAATGACTAAATAAATGACTAAAATTGTTTAGTCATAAATTTGGTCATGTTATAAATGAACAGCAATAAACTACTAATAGTCACGTGACCAAAATTAGTCATTTATATGCAATTTTTAGTAGTTTATTTAGTCATATATTGTTGTTTTTGTACTAGTTCTTGGTTGAGGGATCTTGGTTTCCTAATGAACTAACTGCAAAATATGTCCCCTAGTTCCATCTCCTAAAAGATGGAACCTTATTGGTTCATTTTGGTGAACCTGAGCTTTGGACCCTTGAATTTTTGATTTGGAGAAACTTTTAGTCCTAGATTAGATTGCATTAACTTTTCATTAGATTTGCATTAGTTGAATTATATTTAGGACTCCTAAATCTTGCATTAGTGAAAAGTGCATACAAGTTGCATTTTTTGCATCTTGCATCATTCAATTTAATTGGAAAACTATACTTGTAAATAGTCATTTGAACATACAACCTAGAAACCTTAACATCAACTCAAAATTTGCTTAATTTTGTTTAAAAATCCTAATCTAGGACTCATTCACCCACTTGGGCGATTTAGTCCTTGTACATGTTTTTCCATATTTTTGGAATTTTTTTTCTTTTTATTTTTCAATATTTGAACCTTCCAAAAACCCTAATTGGGACTCATTCCCCCATTTGGGTGATTTAGTCTTGAATCAGGTCAAAATATGTATTTTACAACATTAAAAACTCCATTTTTGTGCTTCTGTTTGCTATTATCAGATCCCTATTTTAGTTTCTTAATTTTTTGTTTCATTCATTTCATTAGATATAGCTTAATTTGGTTTCATTTTTAGTTCACTTGTTAAAATAAGAATTGGAATTAAAGAATATAATTTATCTTGTGTTCATTGTCTTTATATTACAATCATTGATTATACTTTACATGAGCTTTACAACTTTGTGTCCTATTGCTAATACTATAGTGAGATGTAGTTTGAGACTCATGTCATCCCATGATAACACACTTGTCATGGATCTTGGGTTATTTAGCTATTTCAATCATAGTGTTGACACTAGTTCACTAGGTATGGACCATACCCTTGAGAACTCTTTACCTTCAAGTAATGTGACAAGTGTTGAATTGCTAGTGTCCCTCAAGAAAACCTAATCCAAATCCATGAAGAATTGGAAAACCTACAAAACCAAGTAAGTACTGAAAACATTTCCAACACCACTATTCCTACCATAGATAACATACACTGAATGATTAAAAATGAAAAATGAATAGAGATTGTGTGTAACTTAGCTTAGATTTTTGGAAAACATCTTACCTCAATGACAGTTGTGCTCAAACCTCGAACAATGCTCAAAGTCAAGGAGGAACCTAAATTCCTCCTCCTACAACCATTTCCTCTATTTCTACTTACACCAACCCTCAAGTTACCATAACAATGCAACCTACTATTAATGTCATTCCTACCTTGGGTATTTCCAATAGCAATCCTTGTACCTTTGTGGCATCTCACACCATATCTCCCACCACCTGACCTCCCATAAGTGTTTCATTCACTTCCCCCTCAAACACATATAAACCTCCACTATATTCACCTCCATCCCAAAACACAACCAATGATGCCATCCTTAACCAACTCTTACAAAATGTTCCATCTCTACAATGACAAATTTCCACAATAAACCAAAAATAAAAAGTGGCCAACCTTAATACAATGTCAAAAGCAATCCCTTATCCTTGGAGATATTAAGAATGCCAATACCACAAGGTATAGAGATTCCTAGGTTTGAGAAATATGGAGAGAAAGGAGATCCTTCTAATCATTTTTTCACTTACACCACCTTATGCAGTGATTTAGTCCTTGAAGATAAGCTCTTGGCTAAGCTTTTTATAGGTCTTTGAAAGATACCACTCTAGAATGGTTTTCCTCATTACCAAATAACTCAATTTGTTCATTGAATGAACTTGTTGAGGCCTTTATTAACCATTTCCAAGTGCACATGACTCCTATGATGACCTTAGCTGATTTGATGAGATGTAAGCAAAAGGATGATGAAAAGGTTACTGATTTCATTTCACACTACCAATTGCTTTATTCCCAAATTGACATAAAGATTTATGATCCTCACCTTCAATTAATTTTCATTGAAAACTTACAAGCTAAGATGCAAGATAAGCTTGGTATGATGAAATTTCCTTCTTTCGTATACTTGTGTATTTCCCTCTATGATTATCAAAACTCAGTTAGTAGTCATGAAACAAAACCCACCTCTAGCCATCCTAAAAGTCTTAATCTACAAATAAAAAATTTTACCAAACTTTTAGGAAACAAAATAAATGCTTTCTTCAACTAAATCCCCTTCAACAAACCCAACATATTGATACCCAAGTGACTGCTATAAATAAGACAAAACCTTTTACATTTGGGGATCCAACTAGAAAATTTACTCCCTTACTTGATACCCTCCATAACACCATGTTACAACATCTAGAAAATAAATTGATTTTCTTACCCTTCGTTAAAACTCCTGATCCTAATAAGCCATTACCTCCCAACTTTAGATCCAATTCTTATTGTCATTTTAACTGTCAAAATGGACATGATATGAAACATTGTAAGCATCTTAAACATCTTGTGAAAGACCTCATTGATTCTAATCATATCCTAATTGGAGGTGTCAATGATCAAGGTAATAAGTCTATTGCCCCTCCAAACCAAAATCTACAAATATTTACCAACCCCATGCCAAATCATAATATTTCATTTGTCAAAGCTAGTGAAACTAGGAATTATGTGATGAATGTTGACACATATGATGAGAACATGGATACTAATGAACAAAGTCCTATGTGTAGTATGGTTGGATTGATCAAAATTCAATCTCATAAGGGCCAAACTAAATGCCTCTTGGAATTTCTTTCTCATCACAAGATATAATCAAAAAGACACTTGATGGTCCTCTTTACATAGTTGGGTGAATCAATGATAAGCTCACTAATGGGATATTAATTGATCCTATCTGTGGAGAGAATGTGATCACTGAAGAATTCTTACTTATGCATGAACTCTATCAAGATACATATGATAAACTAACATCGTGGATAAAAATGGATAATGTTTATGCTTTCCCTCCGATAGGTTAGATCATCCTTCCTTTAACAGTTGGATTGAAATAATTAGATGTCTCATTCTCCATCATCCAATGTCAGATCAATTCTATGTGAATCTTGGCTATCCATGGCTACGCTCCATGGAAGATGTCCGATCAGTTGCGCATAGATGTTTAAAATTTCCCTTTGACAATGAGATCTTTACCATGTGTGTCGCCAAAAAATGTATAGTTGACATTTTTATACTCACTTGAGTCTTTCTTTTGGACTTTGGCTTGATTTTTCCTAGATTTAATATTGTAATGTGGCCAACACATTCACATTAGGTCTTGGACCCTTGTGAATCATTAAGACTTCTAGGATGTCTTGCAAAAGTGTAATGAAGTGTTGTAACCCACTTTCACACTTTTCTAGGACCCTTTCATTATAATTCACCTAAATAACCCCTTTTTATCACTTACAAAGTCTTATTTAAAAGTGTTGTAACAAACTCTCATTCTTTTCTAGAATTGTCCTCACCAATTTGACCCTTTCTTATGTTTGAATGACCCCTTAATGCGCTTTTTGGCCCTACTTAAGTGTATTTTTGAGGATATTCCCATTACACCTTATTTAATGCACTTTAATTTCTAACACCCAGTAAAATTTCCCTAGTGGGACCAAGTCGCCACTTGGGGTGACTTAGTCCCACTAGGTACAAAAATCAAAATAATTTCAATTTTCTAGCAGGATTTTATTCTTGTACCCTTGAGGTCGGCTTGTGATGTGCTATTTTCAGGAAATAATAAAAAATAAAGTATAAATAAAGGATTTTATTCTCATTTTACATCTCCTACAATCTCCTAATTCATCAAACACTCAAGCATTCATTCACTTAATCATTATCAAGCATTCAAGCACTCTAAGCATCATCAATTCATCCATTGGAGCACTTCATTGCATACCTTCAGATTTATACATCAAGGGTTTGGTAAGTTTATGAAATTGCATGTTGTTTATTTATCATTCTCTTCTTATTTCATTTCATTTCATGGGGTTTGATTACCAGAGTGGGGTTTGACCAAGGAAAACCCCTATATACTCCAACCCTTAACCCTTTTCCCCCTCTTTGTATGTGTGTTTGTAGGTATTGTATGCAAATTTGTCAAAGATTTTGGTGTTAAATAGTGGTCAACAATCCATCAAAGTCAACATAACCCTAATTGAAGCTTGGAGACCAATTTCAATCCATTTTCTGTAGAATCCAGACTGGACAACTATCAGAAAAGGAAGTGCAAACCTAAAGCTATAGAATCCTAGCCCAAGATTCCAAAAATTTCTAGGTGGACTAACTCACCATATATGGAAAATTAGTCCCACTACCAAGCCTAAAAATTAATTTTCACATTTTTGAGTAACCATTTGGCAGATTCTTGTTCTGACAGACTTTTCCTGAAACTGGACTAAGTTTCCCAGCTTGGCGTAAGTTTCCTAGTCAACATTTATAGTCAACTCTACAAGATTCTAGAGCCTCTCTGCATTAGCCTTCAGATTCCAGGTGCACCTCTCAAGTTCTGCTTAATTTTATTGTCATTTACTTGCATTCTTAGGTGTTTTTGCATACATCACTGTGTTTTCCAGCACTTTGCATTTCTTAGGTTTTGCATCAATAATAACCTTTATTTTTTAGTTTATTGCATTTATACATCATATTTAGATGCATTGCATCCCTCATAACATTAATCTTGAGTGTAGACATTCACATTTTTGGCCCACTTCTCTCCTTCTAGGTGAAAAAAACTAGAAGAGTTAGAGAACCATTTGACACCCAAAATCAGTGTCCACATTTTGGTGAACCTAACTTTTGAGCATTTCCTTTCTGATTTCAAGTGAATTTGCATCCTAGGTTTCACTTGCATCAACATTGCATTAGGTGTTGCATTGTTTAAATTGCATCCTAGGGTTTTAAAAATTTCATTAGTGAAAAACTCATATAGCTTGCATTTTTGCATCTTTCATTGGAAAAAAACAAAATTCTACATTTTCATACTGTAGCTGCATCTGTGCATCTAAATAACATCAAATTATATTTAAATTTTTTGAAAAATCACAAAAAAATCATCACTGGGACTAATTCGCCACACTGGGCGACTTAGTCTTGCACATTTTGCACTGTAATTTTTGGCATTTTCTGAGCATTTTCTGAGCATTTTCTACATTTGTGTTTTTTGTTATTGTATCTCTATTATAGTTTCCAAAATTTTTGTTATTGGCATTTTATTGATCCTAGTTTACATTTCATTCCACCTTCCTTTAGGAGCCTTTGTATGAGTGTTTGGTGCCCTATTGATAATACTTTAGTGAGAAGAAGTTCATGACTAATGGCATCCCACAATAACACACTCATTGTAGACCTTGGGTTGTCTTGAGCTACTACTCCTAGTGTTGAAAATAGTGCATTAGGCATGGACCCTACCTTTAGCAATATTATGCCTTCCAATAACATGCAAATTGACACATCAAATGATCACATCTTGCAAGACAAAGTCATTAACATTCATGAGGATTTAGCACATATGCAACAAAACTTGTATCTTGAAAACATTTCAACCACTACGATTCTTGCTATAGAAAATATCCATCACCTAATTGAAAGTGACAAAGGCCTAAAAATTATGAAACAAATTGTTGAGATATACAACAAACATGCTCCTTCCACCTCTAGCACATCCCAACATCACACACTATGGTTAGTCAAGGAGGACTTAACACTCCTTCCACAGTGGCATCCATACCTACCTACACCACTCCACAAGTCACAACCACAATGAAACATGTTAGCAATGTGATTCCTTCCTCAACTATTCATGCTAGCATTCCTACTTCTGTGGGATCAATTTTTTTTCTACTCTTCCACCATACCATCTATTAGCATTCCATTCACTTTCCCTATTACTACATACACTCCATCACCACTTTCCCTTTCACTACATACACTCATACTCTTTACACTGACCATCTCATCACACAAATTTTCCAAACCATCTCCTCCATGCAAAAAAAAATATCCACCATCAACCAAAACTAGAATGGACCACCCACCTATTATGTCTGAAGCAACCAACTATCTTTGGAAATCCTAAGAAAAACGATGCCACAAGGAATATAAATGCCTAGATTTGAGAAGTATGGTGGGAAGGGAAATCCTACTAATCATGTTAATTCTTACACAACCTTATGTAGTGACTTTGTCCTTGACAAAAAACTATTGGAAAAATTGTTTCATAAGACTTTAAAAGACACTGCATTAGAGTGGTTTTCATTCTTACCAAACAATTCAATTCATTCATTCAATGGACTAGTTGATGCATTCGTAAGTCATTCTCAAATGCATATGGCTGCAAAGAAGACATTGGCTGATTTAATGAGATGCAAACAAAATGTGGATGAAAAAGTAACTAATTTCATCTCACGCTATCAGTCACTTTATGCCCAACTTGATGTTAAGATTCTTGATCCACATCTCCAAAAGATGTTCATTGAAAATTTGCAAAGTCAAATTCAAGATAAATTGACCATGATGAAATTCTCCTCCTTTATGCACTTGTGTACAACCCTTTGTGACTATCACAATTCGATTAGTAGTCATGATGCAAAGTACACATCTAACCGCCTTGAAAAATCTGAACCTAGTACTTCAAACAATTCACAACCATTTCAAAGACCAAACAAAGGGTTCTTACAATTCAATCCCCCTCAACAACCAACTCAACCTATCAACAACCAAGTAGCATAAGTTAAACCCACAATATCTTAAAGTTATGGAGATCCAAATTGATAGTTTACATGCCTTTACTAGACACTCTTCATAACACCATGTCCCAACTTATACAACAACAAATGATTTCTTTACCTACTGTTAAACCACTGGATCCTACTAAGCCTTTTCCTCCAACCTTTCAACCGAATACTTATTGCCATTATCATAGACAAAATGGACATCACATAGAGTAATGTAAGTTTCCTAAACACCTCGTGCAAGACATCATTGATTCTAGCCATCTATTTGTTTCAAATGTTAAGGTTAAATGCACTACATCCATTGCCCCACCAAATCAAAATTTGGAAATTTTTACAATTTGATGCCTAAACATAATGTGTCATTCATCAAAGCTAGTGAAACTAAAACAAATGATGTCATGAATTTTCATACAACTAATGAACATATTGATCCTATTCCACATACCACTACTATTGATCCTATATAGGAAATGGTAAGTGCAATATACATTATCCCTCATAAGGGCCAACCTAAGAAATCTCTTGATATTACTTTCTCTTCTAAGGATATTCTTTTGAATCTTCCCAATGGTCCTCTTTACATAGCCGAGCGTATTTATGATAAGCCCACTAATGGGATACTCATAGATTCTACTTGTGGTGAGAATGTGATCACTGAGGAATTTTTGATATTACATGATCCTTATCAAGATGATTATGACAAACTGAGAGCATGGATCAAAACACACAATGGTTTTGTGTTCCCTACGATAGGATCGATCATTATTCCATTACAGATACGACCTAAAATAGTGGATGTTACATTCTCTATCATTCCACAATCATATTAGTTTCATCTATGGCTAGGCCATCCATGGCTTGACTCGATAAAAGTTGTCCCTTTAGTTATACACAAATGTTTAAAGTTTTCGCTTGACAATGACATATTCGCTGTTCACCATAGTGGCTTTAATCCTTTGTCTTCTAAAGGGAATTTCTCCTTAGAATCCTTTTGGACCGAGCCCATGGAACATATCATGCCTTGCAAAGATTTCTTTTTCATTGCTTACCAAAATTTTAAAGAAAAGATAATTGCCAAATTATCCCTTTGCAACATGTCCCCATCTACTTCCGACACTCCTATCCTAGATGAAACAATGCCTCAACCTGAAGAAGAACCAACCCATCAAACTCAACCAACACTCACAACTTCCCCCACATCACCCAAATGACCATGTGATAATGATAACAACCCCATCTTTCCTCCTCCTATAAAGCAAGTTTATAAAGTGAAAGAGAAAGTGATTGACCCACCTCCTATGGTCCCTTTTGTTTCTCCCCTTAGAGAAGAAAAGGAGCCTATGGTGGATCAACCTACTCTTACACCCACACAACTTAAAAATGGAATCAAAAGAAACCGAGGCACTAGGGAGCGTAGGCATCGATGTCGTCTCCTTGCTCGCACATTACAAAATTAAGAAAACAAAGATAATGAAAATCTGCACATGACAAAAGCAATGCATGACAATCCACCTCCCCAATCACAACAAAATGATCCAATACAATAACCACAACTCATAATACACCTATCATTAGACATTTTCATTCATCCTCCAGTTGTGATTAATCTATATGACAATGATGAGATCACTAAAATTGATGAAGAGATGCATAATGATCTGAATACATTATTTTCCTCTAGCATGAGCTTACATGAAAAATATCTTACAACAAGTGTAGAACCTAGCACTTCACCTAGTTTGGCCCTTGCTCTTGTCCCTCTAGCTAGTTTTCCACCTTTCGAACATGATTTTGAGGTAGATGACTTGTTAGATGGTTCACTTGCATTCGCCTTGCTAGCCTTTTGCATTTTTCTTTTATTTTATTTTTCTTTTGAGTTTGTATGTGCGTATCGTGATCCCCCGTAACGTGTCATTTGATGTTCTCTCTTTGTGACATTCTTCTATTTGTACCTTCATTCTCTATATGTCATACATTGATTCTTCCTTTCTCTTGTATTTTTTTTTTTCCTTTTGGGGATGACACAAAGCATTGAAATGACCTATGTCTCTTCTATGTTGACCCACAAGGTCTTTCCATTTCCTGTTTCACCTTTTTTTTTTCCTTTTTGGGATGAAACAAAGTGTTGAGATGCCCTATGTCTCTTCCATGTTGACCCACAAGGTCTTTCCATTTCCTATTTCACTTTTGTTTTGTGTTTTTCTTTTGGGGATGACACAAAGCATTGAGATGCCCTAAGTCTCTTCCATGTTGACCCACAAAGGCTCTCTTTTATTTTTCACTCATATTTTTCTTTTTGTCTTGTTTTTTCCTTATGAGGATGATTCAAGGCATTGAGACTTAAATTTCTCCTTCATGTTGACCCACAAGGCTTCCCTTTATCATTTCGCCTTTTTCTTTTATCTTTTCATTTTAATTTGCTTGTGTTTTCCTCTTGCAGACAATGCAAGGTGTCGAGACATCCTATGTCTCTTCCATGTTGATCCAAATGGATATTTCCTTTTGTTTGTCTTCGCTCTCTTTGTTTCATTCTTCTAGTTCTATGTGTATTTGGGGAATGATGACAACTCCAAGCTCTTTAAAAAAAATTTAGTGAAGAACATATTGACCCCAAATCCATAGATCCCTTATGTGTTTGGTGTTTTTGTTTTGGAGGAAACCCCTTCTCTTTCTTTTCCTTTTTCTCACATGATACAACCTTACTTCCAAGCGTATGACTTGGCATAAGGGATTTCTAAGTTGGATCTCATGTCTTCCTTTTTGTTTACATTGTCATTTGATACTTTAAAGTAATTTCTCATAGAACGGTGTGTAGCAATTCCTTTAAAGTGGGGGCATACATTGGCATTATTCATTTTGCATTTTTCTTTTTCTTGGTTCTTAGTGCAGCCTTGTTACTTTATATGATGCGTTTGTCACTTTGTGGATGACATTGGGTGTGATTTCTTTCATAAGCATGATCTATCTCAACATATTACATTCCTCTTGGTGGCCTGATGTGATGCACTACATCCCTTAAGTTATGAATTTTCTATTCTTTGATCGGTCCTCTCTTGGAGACATTAGACAAAATGTTCCCTAAGTTATAGACCTTACATGAACTAAGCAAGACTCCTTTGAACATATTTTTTCATGTTACAATTTGCATTTATATGGCCACCTTGCATAACACAACTTGCATGCCTATAGTGCCATCACATTTGTTCATGAGTTCTAAGCATACGAAGCTTTGCTTGTCTCATGAAGCATGAAACAACATTATCCTTTGTGGTGCCTTATTAAAGTTATCAGGAGGTATAACTTTAGTATGGTTGAGCAGGAAGCCCATTCTAAGGTATGAATTTTCCCCATAGCCACCTTGTGGATTTTTCACCACATGGACAACCAGAAGTTTCATGGCCCCAGAGTGAGCATGTTGTGGACTTCTCACCCCATGGGCAACCAGAAGTTCCATGGCCCTAGAGTGAGTATACTTGGGCCTTCTCACCTGACAGACAACCATGATTTTTGTCACCCCAGAGTGATTATGCATTTCTTGTTCCAAACAAATAGCCTAGATATGATCCACAATGGGTTGGAAAAATGATCAAAGATTTCTTTCATTCCTTTTCATCATTTTTGTGTGTGTTCCTTTGTGTTTATGTTTGGTTTTCCATGGGATCATGATCCTGGAGGCTTGATCATCCCTCTTGATTATGTTGGATGCTATGGATGTGTTGCTGATATGTGGTTGTCATTGATGTCAACACTATTGGAATTTAGTGTATTGAAGGTTTTATATGTCGAGGATATTGAGAAAATTTGTAAGAGAAAGTGTTCCAAGTTCCTAGTGGAACTGTGTAAGTCATGAAGGCGTATTGTTCTGTTAATTGAAGATCAGTTGTTATGGAATAAAGGGTTTATTTTTGAGTGTATTTAGATCATCTACTAGAAGTTTTAGAGGTCCGCATGAATTTTTGATTATGTTGTGGTCTAACAGTATTTATGTGGTCTCTGTCAGTGTTCCTGAGTGAAGTTTGTGTGGTTCTGGTAATTCTAGTTGTTGCTGATGTTTCTCTATTGTTTCTTGGTGTTATTGGATGTTTCTAGATCATGCTCTATCTTTGTGGTACATCCACATTGATCGGTGTGCTCACGGTCAAATATTTTTCTCTGTATGTTTAGTTTCTCATGTTCTTGGTCGACATGATGGGTGTAACGTGTGGTGGATCTTTGAGGAGAAATTAATTGAATTATTTTCATGTTGGAGTTGTTAATTTGGGCCTCCACTATGTTTTGGCTAACCTTAGTAGATTTGTATTGAAAATTTAATTGTATATTTGGGCCAAAATTGTAAATATGTTTTATTTTTCTAGCCGAGTAAGTTGTTGATGTAATCTCTTGTTGTGGATATATAAGAGCGATTGTTTCATCAGTGTAAATTGTGATCAGTGTGCTCCCATGTGTGTATGTGCAAATATTATTCGATTGTAGAGTAGAGTGTGAAGAAGACTGAGCGAAGTGTGAAGAAGTTTGAGCAAAGAGTGAAGAAGGTTTTTCTGTGCTTAACTAGAACTGTAATCAAGCTTGTGCAAAAGCTATTTTCTTAGTTCACAATTTGGATGGTTTTAATCCAAACCTTTCTTTTGAAAATGAGTCCTCTTTTGTATTTGAGTAGTGAGCTCTAGGCAGTGTGCCTGAATTCATGTGCATTCCCATTATTTCTCATTATACTTTTAACAGGGTATAATATTATGGATTGACCTCCACCATGGTTTTTCCCCTAACAGGGTTTCCACGTAAAAAATCTTGGTGTTCTCTCTCTCTCTAATGTGTTAATTGTTTTTGGTTAATTTCTTATTCATAAGATCTGAGAGTAAGTTTAGTAAAGTTTGAAAAGTTTAAATTTTTGTGACAATGGATTCACCCCCCCTCTTAGTTTCCTATCCTTGTTTTTCCAACAATTGGTATCAAAGTAGGTTCCTCTGGAGAAGTCTAAAAGCTTGAGGTGATCCGAGATGGAAACATACAAGAAGGAAAGTCCTAGATTTGATGGAACTAACTACTCACTATGGAAAGTCAGGATGGAATGTCAGCCAAGGTGTATTGGTGAAGCTTTCTAGAAGATTACAAAAGATCCATATGTTATTCCTCATAATGGTCCCTCCATTGCTGATGAGATCAAAGAAGCTGAAAATAATATCAGGGCTATTGAAGCTTTGGTGAGTGCTTTGACAGATTCAGAGATGGAAAATGTGATAGGTCTATAGACAACTCATGAGATTTGGACGAAGATAAAAACTTTGTATGAAGGAGATGCACAGGTGAAGATGGCTAAGCTACAGAGTTTGAAAGGAAAGTATGAGAATTTGAAGATGGGTGAAGATGAAAATATCACTTCTTTTATGCAAAGAGTAAATGAAATAGTGATGGGTATTAGATGTGCTGATGGTTCTCTAGATGAAGATGAAATTGTGGCTAAGATACCCATATCCTTTCCTCCCTCCTACAAAGTGAAGGCTCATGCTATTCAAGAGCTCAGGTCAGTAACAAAGATAAAAAGAGACACGTTGGTTGGTAAGCCTGTTGCTTTTGAATTAAGTGAATTTGGTGAATTTGTTTCGAAGACTAAGTCTGCATTCAAAGCTACTGTATTCGGAAGTAACAAGCAAAGATATGGCCTAGGAGAATTTTCTAGAAAGATATCCAAGTATGATGAAGAACTGAAACAACTTGAAGATAAAGAAAGAGCGGTAGAAGAATTGGAAGTATTGATTGTAAAGAAAGAAGGCAGAGGAAAAGGTAAGTATGAAGGATTGTTGCCTATTAAATGTTTTTCTTGCAGTAAAATAGGTCATTTTGCATCAAGATGTCATGAAATAGTTCCTATATCTAAGCCTAACAAGTCTAGATTCCAAAAGAAATGTTACTTTGATAAAGAAGGAGTGACTAATGACGATTCTGATAAAGATAATGGAAATGAAGATGAATGTGTTTTCATTACTACCATTGAAAATAGTCTTGTGGCTATTGAATTTGCTAAATATGAGAAAGCTATTGCAGCCCAAGTTGAAGAAAAGGATGAGTGGGTTATTGACAGTGGATGCTCACATCATATGACTGGTGATAGAAACAAATTTGTAAGTCTAGAGAAGTATGATGGTGGTGTTGCAAGATTTGGAGACAACAATGCTGGTGTGATTCGTGGTAGAGGTTCTATTTGTCTTGGTGGTAAGCATAAAACTAATGATGTTATTTATGTTGAGGCCTAAAGCACAATATTTTGAGTGTTGGAAATATGGTGGACAAAGGCTATGATCTACAATTGAAAGATGGAAGGTGTGGGACACATGGAAGTTCTGGCAATATGATTGCTACAAGTAGAGAGACAAAAGGTAATTTTTTTCACCTAAATACTGCTAGTGGGAGTTGTTTAATTTCTCAAGTAGATGAAAGCTAGTTGTGGCATAGGAGTTTGTGTCATGTGAATTTTGATAACATTGTCAAGGTAAGTTCCTCTCAAGTAGTAAGAGATCTACCTAAGTTAGTGAAGCCTGCTAACACAATTTGTAAGGAGTGTCAGATGGGTAAACAGACTAGAGTCTCCTTCCGGAGCAAACAGTTTCATTCAAATGATTTGCTAGAGCTGCTACATACTAATCTCTATGGTCCCTCCAGAGTCAGAAGTATTCCTAGAGAAAGGTACTTTATGTTGATTATTGATGATTACTCTAGAATGATATGGGTTTCTTTCTTAAGAGAAAAATGTGAAGCCCTGGAAATGTTCAAAAGTTTCAAGGCTATGACAGAGAATGAGAAAGGTCTAAAAATAAAATGCTTGAGGTCTGACAGAGGTGGTGAGTTCACCTGCAAGGAGTTCAACTCTTTTTGTGAAGAACATGGAACCAGAAGACAGTTATCTACTCCCTGAACCCCTCAACAGAATGGAGTTGCAGAGAGAAAGAATAGAACAATTTTGGATGCTACTAGAACAATGATGATAGAAGGAAATTAACCCCAAATCTATTGGAGTGAAGCTATAAGAACTACTGTGTATACTCTAAACTGGGTAAATTTTAATGATAATTCTGGTAAGACCCCTTTTGAGCTATGGTTTGGATATAAACCTAGTGTTAAATATTTCAAGATATTTGGAAGAAAATGTTATATCAAGAGAGATGATGATATAGCAAGTTTGATGCAAGAAGCAATGAAGGAATTTTTTTAGGTTACTCTACTAAAAGAAAGGCTTACTAGTGCTATAACAGAAGACTGAGAAAGATGGTTAAGAGTGCAAATGTTAGAGTTGACGAGGACTCTACCAAATCATCCAGATATTATGGTTATGATTCAGATGAAGAAAATACAAGCCAAGGGAAGAATTCTTAGAAATAGAACCAACTTCATATTATTCCATATGTTTCGGTAAAGAAATATCAATTCGTTCTGGTAAATCAAGTAAATCAGGAAGCATAGACAAGTGCAAGTGTAGAAGAAAGATTAGAAGAACCAGAAGCTTGAGAAAGTCCCAAAGTTCTAAGGTATGTAAAGCTAAATAATTTAAAAATCAAATTATAAGAGATAAGAGTAAAGTTGTGCAAACTAGAAGAAAGATTGTAGAAGAGTATTGCCTGATTTCCAAGATTGAACCTAAAGATGTCACTGAAGCCTACCAAGATGAACACTAGATGGAAGCTACGAAGGAAGAGCTGAAAAAGATTGAAAAGAATGACACATGGACACTGGTTCCTAGACCTAAAGACAAAAATTTGATTGGTACTAAATGGTGTTTCGAAACAAGCTGAATGAACAAGGTGAAGTGGTCCGAAATAAAGCAAGAATGGTATGTAAAGGGTATTCTCAAATGGAAGGTCTTGATTTTGAAGAAATTTTTTCCCTTGTTGCCAGAATTGAAGCTGTTAGATTATTTCTTGTTTATTTTTCTTATAAAAACTATAAAGTCTATCAAATGGATGTGAAGTCAACATTTCCGAATGGAGAACTGGAAGAAGAAGTATACATTGAATAGCCTGATGGATTTTAGTTGACTAACAAGATATGGTTTTCTGCTTGAAGAAAGCTAGCCCCTAGAGCCTGGTATGCTAGATTGCTCAAATACTTACTGAAGCTTGGATTCAATAAAGTTACTACTAATAGCAACTTATATTTCAAACTAGATCATGATAAAGAGTTAATTATAGAAGTTTTTGTTGATGACATCATTTTTGGAGGAGATGACAATCTATGTATGAAGTTTGTTGATGAGATGAAGGGTGAATTTGAGATGAGTATGATTGGAGAGATGAAGTTCTTTCTAGGATTGCAAGTTACCCAGTTAGACAAGGGAATTTTCACATCTTAGTCCAAATATGTGAGAGATCTACTGAAGAAATTTGGGATGGAAAAATCAAAGCTTGTTGGTACTCCCATGGTGACAAGATGCAAGCTAACATAGAATGATGATTCTCTTAAGGAGAATCAAACTAGATACATGTCAATGATTGGTGTATTTCTCTATTTAACCTAGACTAGACCAGATATTATGAATGTTGTATGTATGGTTGCTAGATTTTAGGCTAATCCAAAAGAATCGCATGTGACTGTTGTTAAGAGAATATTCAGATCTCTAAAAGGAACAATTGACTTTGGACTTTGGTATCCAAAGGATGATGATCTCACTTTGAGTGCATATACTTATGTGGATTGGGCTAGAGATGTAGATGACAGGAAAAGTACTAGTGGTGGTGCTTTCTTCGTAGGGAAGAAGCTAGTGTCCTGGTTGAGAAAAAAACATAATTCTATTTCTCTATCTACTATTGAAGCAGAATATATTGTTGTTGCAAATAACTATACTTAGTGATATGGATGAAATAGATGTTGAAAGATATCAGGGTGACATATGAAGACCCTATTTCCATATACTATGAAAATTAGAGTGCAATAAGTATTTCAAGGAATCTGGTGCTACACTCTAAGACTAAACATATATCAATCAAGTTTCACTTCTTCAGGGAGAAAGTGAATGAGAAAGAAGTCATATTGGAGTATGTGCCTACCAAAGAATAGATTACAGACATCCTTACTAAGCCATTGTTGAAGGATACTTTTGATTATCTCAGAGGAATGTTAGGGGTGATTACCCCTCCTGATAAGAACTAAAAGATGCATTTACTTGCATCAATCTATGAGCTTCATTGCTATATTCTAATCTAGATTGATGTTTTTGTGGCTGCTACTCAGGGGGAGTAGTCATATGTGCAGATATGTGGTTCAGAGTGTGTATATGGAAAGGTCATGGTTACCTTTTCCATTGATGTCAAAGGGGGAGAAGTGCAATATGAAAAATATTTAAAGGAGAGGAGCCTTGTGGGAGAAGATTATTTGAGAAGAAGAGTTAGAATCTAAGGAGAAGTAAGTGTGTTGTGTTGATGGTATTTTTCACATCACATGTTTCCATCAATGCCAAAGGGGGAGATTTTTGGATGCTATGGATGTGTTGTTGATATGTGGTTGTCATTGATGTCAACAATATTAGCATTTGGTGTATTGAAGGTTGTTTATGTCGAGGATATTGAGAAAATTGTAAGAGAAAGTGTTCTAGGTTCCCAATGGAACTACGTAAGTCATGAAGGTGTCTTGTTCTATTCATTGAAGATCAGTTGTTGTGGACTAAAGGGTTTATTTTTGAGTGTATCTAGATCATCTACTTGAATTTTTAGATGTTCACATGAAGTTTTGATCGTGTTGTGGTCTAAAAATATTTATGTGGTCTCTGTCAATGTTCCTTAGTGAAGCTTGTGTGATTATGGTAATTCTAGTTGTTGCGGATATTTCTAGATCATGCTCTATTTTTATGGTACATCCAAATTGATCGGTGTGCTCATGGTCAAAAAAATTTCTCTGTATGTTCAGTTTCTCATGTTCTTGGCCGACATGATGGGTGTAACATGTGGTGGATCTTCGAGGAGAAATTAATTGAAGTCTTTTCATGTTGGAGTTGTTAATTTGGGTCTCCACTATGTTGTGGCTGACCTTAGTGGATTTGCATTGAAATTTTAATTGTAAATTTGGGCCGACATTGTAAATATGTTTAATTTTTCTGGCCGACTAAGTTGTTGATGTAATCTCTTGTTGCGGATATATAAGAGTGATTGTTTCATCAGTGTAAAGTGTGCTCATCATGCTCCCATGTGTGTATGTGCAAATATCATTCGATTGTAGAGCAGAGTGTGAAGAAGACTGAGCGAAGTGTGAAGAAGTTTGAGTGAAGAGTGAAGAAGGTTTTTTTGTGCTTAACTAGAACTGTAATCAGGCTTGTGTAGAAGCTATTTTCTTAGTTCACAATTTGGATGGTTTTAATCCAAACCTTTCTTTGGACAATGATTCCTCTTTGTATTTGAGTAGTGAGCTCTAGATAGTGTGCCTGAATGCATGTGCATTCCCATTATTTCTCATTATACTTTTAACAGGGTATAATATTGTGCACTGACCTCCACCGTGGTTTTTCCCCTAACAGGGTTTCCACATAAAAAATATTGCTGTTCTCTCTCTCTCTAATGTGTTAATTATTTTTGGTTAATTTCTTATTCATCAAATTTAAGACTAAGTTTAGTAAACTTTGAAAATTTTAAATTTCTATGACAACTGATTTACCCCCCTCTCAGTTGTCTATCCTTGGTTTTCCAATAGATTATTATTGTCTCATCTTATCGACATGAGTGCATTTGGATCCCTCTCGATGTGCACATTAGGCTATTGTAGTGTGAGTTTGAAGCAAGTTCATCCTCTCACTAAAGTGGGGGCTTAAAGTGTTGTGAAGTGTTGTAACCTACTTTCACACTTTTCTAGGACCCTTTCATTATAATTCACCTAAATAACCCCTTTTTATCACTTACCAAGTGTTATTTCAAAGTGTTGTAAAGAGTTGTAACAAACTCACACTATTCTAGACTTTTCCTCAATAATTTGACCCTTATGTTGGTGCACCTCTCCAGTTCTATTAAATTCTATTGTCATTTACTTGCATTCTTAGGTGTTTTTACATACATCACTGTGTTTTCCATCACTTTGTATTTCTTAGGTTTAGCATCAATAATCACCTTTATTTTTCATTTTATTGCATTTATACATCATATTTAGATACATTGTGTCCCTCATAACATTAATCTTGAATGTAGACATTAGTGTTTTGGGCCCACTTCTCTCCTTCTAGGTGAAAAACCCTAGAAGAGTTAGAGAACCATTGGAAACCCAAAATTAGAGTCCACACCATGCACCATAGTGGCTTTAATCCTACGTCTTCCCATGGGAAATTTTCATTTGATTTCTTTTGTCCCAAACCTATTGAACCTATTAAACCTTGTGAAGATTTCTTTACCAAATCCTATCAAAAGTTTAAGGTAAAACCATAGAAGAATTATCCCTTTAAAACATACCTCAACCCATGATTGAACCAAAAACCCTTCCATGTAACCAAGACCAACCCAAGACAAATCCTTTTCCTATTTCCTACAAAATACCAAGAGACAACCAAAACAATCTCATCGTGCTTCCTAAGATAAAACAAGTTTACAAAGCTAAAGATAAAGTGATTGAACAATATCCTATGGTTTCTTCCAGTCCTCCCCTTAGGGAAGAAAAGAAACCTATGGTTGATAAACCCATTCCTACACAAATGCAACTTGAAAATTGTACCAAAATAAACAAAAATGATAGAGAGTATAGGTATAGACGTAATGCTATTATTCAAAGATTAAAGAAACAAAACAACAAGAAAAATCAACATCCAAACTTAAGTGAAGCAATAGGCAATGATTCTTCCTCTTCATGGAAAGAAAAAGATCCTATATTGTAACCACAACAGGGACTGGCACCTTCTTTGGACATGATTAAATAGAAATAGGGTTCCACCTTTTAGAAGATGGAACTTAGGACCTATTTCACACTTTAATCATTGGGAAACCAAGATCCATTAACCAAGTGACTCAATTGAGGGAAGGACTAGGGTTTCCTTTTGAAATTGGTTGGGGGTTCACCATTAGAATGAATCTTCAAAGGATATATGCAAACCCTAATGCACTAAACCCTACAAACTTAAAACATGAAATCAAACTGCTAAACAAAGAGCAACAAAAAAGTACCCAAAGGATAGGAGATGTCTAAACAAAATTTGAAAAACCTTGAAATTTTATGTTTTTGAAATGTATTGGGAATCATATGCTAGACTGGGTGATTTAGTCCTACTACTAGAATCTGGCCAGAATTTGGAATCCTCTCGTAGAAAATAAGGATCTATAGAAAACTAGCAAAAAAGGGGTATACTAGGACTCATATTCCCAACGTGGCAATTTAGTCTCAATATTAGGGTTTTATTGAAGCTTTTGTAGCCTCAAGAGGTCTTTTTTAGCTTTTGTCTTGTCCGATCTCCAAGTTCAAAAGTTTGAATTATGGCTTGTAGGTGAGTTTCCATGAAGATGACAACTTCTTGAAACTTTCTTCAATATTGCAACTTCATCTTCAAAGGATCTTCAAGCTCCAAATGACCTAGATCTATAATCACACATGAAGAGGGAAAAAAATTTTGTGTTAGGGAATAGGGGTTTTCCTTAGTCAAACCCTATTTTGGTAATCAAATCTTAAAGAGAAATGAAACATGAAACATAAGGTGAAACAATAAACCTTATTTGAAACCTTGTAGATCTGCAAATAAGAATGAAGTTCCCTCAATGGATGTAGATCTTGATCATGATTCTTTATTAAAGATAATTCCTTTTAATAATTTGAATTGATCTTGAACAATACATCACAACATTAGCTCAAAGCCACATGCATGATGCACTAAATATTTGACATGATGAAATGACTCTTGATTTCTGCAATAATCTTCTATAAATATTCCCTTGAATGCCTAGTGCTCTTGTGAAGTACTCTTGATTGCTTATGAAATTCTAGGATGAAACTATGTGAAATAAACTTGTATTTATACTCGTTTATGCCTAATTTCCTAAAATTACAACACTACAAGAAAACATCAAATTTAGGATACTATAATCCCACCAAGAATTTGATTTAAAATAGGTGTTAGTTAAAGCGGGACTCATACACCACCGGGTGTACGAGTCCCAGTTTCTTAAACATGAGACAAACTCCAAGAAATGTCCTGTTTAATGCAGTGTTTAAAATCAAGCCACGAGACCTAGGTGGGACCCACACACCCAAGGTGATGTATGAGTCCCAAATCACTAGATCTAGAACACACAACCTCAAACATTAAATTATGATTTGTCCTTTGTTAAATTTCGGGATTATCTTAAGAAAAATACATTTAATTAGGCTTGTGGATGCAAAATGGCACCATTTAAGGCATAAATAAGCCCAATTAATTAATAAAGCTCTAGATTAGTGTGAAAGTGTAAAGATACACTTTACAACACCATAAATAAGGAACAATTAGGTCCATTTAGTTTAAAAGGGCCCTAAACTTAATGCGGATGTGTAAATCACATTACAACACTAAATCAAGGCAACATTAGGCTCATTTTAATATTAATATTCCAAAACTAAGTGAGGAAAAGGGATACTTTTTTTGTTACTACATTTAGCCCCCACTTTAGTGTGACAAGGAACTTTATTCTAACTCACACTAAAGTAGACATCCAAGATGGGTTAGAGTGTACCAATGTGGATGGTATAGAATGAAAAATATCAAGGAGGTAGCAAATCCCCTGGGATCTAAGATCCTACGTCAAACCAACGTAAGTACAAAGGGACACACACAAGGTGTATGATATGAAATGTCAAGATACATAAACATACAATGTCAATGACTTAAAGAAGAAAGAAGAGGAAAAAGAGGGTGGATCAAGCCTTGTCTATTTGTCCAACATGATGTGGACTAGGTCTAAGTTGTTTGTCCAAAAAATGTTTACAATTGGAACCTGATGTCCACTATGCAAAAAAAGCACACACTCACAAGGGCTAGTGGAATCTATTATGTACTAGGTGAGCTTGTAGAAAATTGAGACACATACACACACAATCGGTATGCACCCACATATAAAAGCGAGTGGCTATGAAAAGTCATGCCTAAGGTCAGCTCCCATACATACTAACCATACCAAAGCTATACCTCCTAATAACTATGATAAGGTACCACATAATGAAACTTTGAGCTTATGAACAACATGCAAGTAAATATTTGTTCAAAGGGACTTTGCTTAGTTCATGTAAGGTCTCTTCTTAGGGAAAATTGTGCCTAATGTCTCCAAGAGAGGAAAATTACAAGAAATATCATTCTCTTAGAGGAAATCAAACCCAATGATACCACCAAGAAAAGGGTGCATAATGAGAAGAAAGAAAATTACACAATGAAACATGAGAAATATCAAAAGATAATGTCAATGTATGCCCCCACTTTAAAGTGATTTCTAAGACCATTACTATGAGCAATTTTCTTTAAAGTAGAAAATGAAGAAGACATGAAAGCTTATTTGGAAATTCCTATGCCAAGTCATATGTTCTCGAATGAAACTACATCATGAATAAAGGGTTGGCCCCAAAATTTAATGCTAAATGTAGAAAGAAAAGTGCATCACATGTGATCCAACTTAAGGCATGTCATCCACATCGAAAGATTTCTCTTCTATATACATGGAAAATGGTCAAATAGCCAAAAGAGACAATGATAAGTGCCATACAAGGACAAGGATTCCTAACCCCTTGCTCGCACTTAGTGCAAGACAAGGATGAGCTAAGGTGTTTGATAAGAAACATGAAAATCAGAATTAATTAGAGGAACTAGGTGCTTCAACACAAGGAAGATCACCACAATCCTTAAGATGTTTAATTCGATTACTCAAAGCCTTACATTCATTAGTATAATGACCATGAACTCTATGATATGCACAAAATTAACTCTTGTAGTAGAATTTCTTTCATGTTCTTAGAGGGAGAGATATCAAATGATCCTAGAGGAGTCACAAAAAGATACCCTCTTGATCAATAGTAATGGATGTTCCTTTTTTTTGTGACAAAGATATTTTTTTTCTTAGTACAGGATGTCATACTTACACAACACTCTTTATATTGTGAGATCTTGTTCTCTCCTTGAAAGGAGGGTGTAAAATCTAACAAACTCCAATCCTTACTAAGACATGTCCTAGGAGTGCTTTGTGTGATGAAAATAATGTTAAGAAAAGACTTATTTGTTTCTTTCATTTCTTTTGAAGGAAAATAACCATGACCATTAGTCATTTCTATCAATTTAGGATGCACTAAAGTTAAAGTTGGCTTAGAACAATCTTTTGTAATAGTGTAGCTTTTGTTTCTTTCAAAGGACAATAACCAAGGCCATTAGTCATTTCTTGCATGTTAGGCTCTATAGGGACACAAATACCTTGTTCTCTAGCACCACATCCTTTTCCTCTATAACCAAGTTGTTTCATAAGCTCACAACATTTTCCATAAATATTTTTCATTTCTTTCAGATTTGGTGGTTTCACATAATCAATTTTGTCAATGTAGATAGGGAAATAAATCAAAGGTTTAAATGCATTGAAGACAATAAACAAATTAAATCCTATCAAGCACCATGAAGTACAAACTAGAATGAAAATAAATAAATGAAAGACACATGCAAACCGATTTTCAAACTAGTATTGATTGATCTCCGTGGCTCTTCTCCACCTGCACAAGGATGCAAGATTTCGAAGGTTGATTGTAGAGGAGGAATGTTGGTTGCTCAATTCTACAGCATAACAACCTGATGAAGATGATAGATAGCGATTGAAGATTGATTTTGATAGAGTGAAGATGCTAGAAGAAGATTCGATCAAAGAATGATTTTGACAGCATAAGGATGTCTGAAGATTCGATGCAAATGGCCTGTGAAAGGTTTGATTTATAGATTTTCGATGTGGACAGAGATAAGATTTGATAAGATTGATAATGATTTGATTTTTGTCAAAAGAGGAAAAACAATGAGATGAGATAAGATTTTCGAAAGATAGAAAGATTTTGATTTATTGTTTTAAAGGAATTAAAACAAGATAAGATAAGATGTGAAAAAAAAATGGAAAGATTTTGATTATCTTTCAAAGGAAATAAATCCTGAAAAAGATGAGAAGGATAATTGATGAATTATCTAATTAAATAAATTAATTAGATGCACATGAGTTCAAATTTGGAAAGAAAGCGAGAAGATCCTTTTAAAGATTTTATTAATTAAATAAATATTTGATTTATTTAATTAATGTTGGATTTATGATTTCATCAATTAAATAATACAAATTATTTAATTAACATTAGAGGAATGGATGGAAATGATTTAATTAATTAAATAATATAAATTATTTAATTAGCATTAGAGGAAGGGATATAAATGATTTAATCAATTAAATAATATAAATGATTTAATCAATTAAATAATATAAATTATTTAATTAACATTAGAGAAATGGATGGAAATGATTATGAATTTAATTAAATAAATAAAATTTATTTAATTAAATATATGATGACATGGGTACCTAGGGCAAAACATGATACAAGGTGTCTAAATGATGCAATGTTGTGACAAGGTATCGTAAGAGGACAATTTTTTGATGTCTACATTTTGCCCCTCTTTGAGATGATGTTCGAGATGATTAGATTTGTGTCGAGTAACATCATTTCAAAGAAGTTAAGATATAGGTAAAAGAAAATTGATGGTGAAGGAAAGATAGGATAATGGAATGATGATGCCCCTTTGAGAGGATAGGTGGGTTGGACAAACACAGGTAGACTCTCGAAATGAAATGAAATGGTAAACATGATGATGCAAGATAGAAAGTGGATGAAGGAGATGAATGATACATTATGTTGCAATGAAAGTGAGCAACCATGATGTTTGATTTAGCACTAGACATTATGCACCAAGGTATAAGGACCAAGGTGACGATGTGTCTCATGCCCCAGCGTAATACAACCTTGTCTAGACGTATGAGGAAAGAGACTTAGAGCATTAAAGTCCTAATGCACAAAAGGTATTATGTGACCTTAGATGCAAAGGATAATGCAAAAAGATATTCCAACACACACAAGATATGAATATTAGCTAGAATTATACAGATTTGATACAAATGCAAGATCAAATGATAACACACACAAGCAAGCAAGCAAGCATGCACAAATGATACAAAAATAAACAAGGTATTGCCCCCGTCAAGCTGTAAACCGTTGATTGATTGATTGATTGATGATGCTGATAGTGTTGTCATTGTTGGGAAGCGATATATCCCTAGAGCAACACAAGGATGATGATAATTGATTGGTTGATTGGTTGATTTGGTTTACGACAAGATTAGGATCAAGACCAAAGGATGTGATTGGATAATTTGACAAGATTGATTGACTTGATTGGTATGGATTAAGGATTGACTTGCATTTGGATTATTGCTCGGAATGATTGAAGATGATTTGATTGATTTGAAGAAAATGTTTGTAATGATATGATGAATTGAATATAAGAATTGATGTGATTGGAATGATTGTGATTGAGTGGATTGGATGCAATGGTTTTGATGAAGATGATTGATTTGGTGGAATAGTTGAATGATTGGATAGAAGAATTGATGTGATTGAAATGATTTTATTGCTTGGATTTTTGTTGGATATTTGATTTTTTTTGTATTTTTGGGGATATTTTGATTTTTTTTTTGTTTTTGAAATGTTTTGATTTTTTTGGAATTTTTGAAATGTGTTGATTTTTTTGGATTTTTGAGAATATTTGGAGGTGTCAAAGGATGAAAATTTGAGTAGCCTTTGTGCTAGATACCAATGACAAGGGGAAAACCAAGGCTAGGTACAAGGAGATAAAGGGGATTGATGGATGAAAGGGTGGGTGATGGGATAAGGGATAAAAGGCTCATGATATATGTATGTATCATAGGAGAGCAAGGATGTGATTTCCAAAGACTATGTTGCATAGGAATAACATGCCCCACTCTAGGTACAAGACTTAAGATTTTTCATGACAAAGCTTATGGCAATAGGATAATGATAGGCTTGTTTGGAAGGATGAGGTATATCAAAAGATATCCAGAGCATGTTTCAACATTTTGCCCCTATATCTTCATCAAGATCAAAAGAAGAAGGGTGGATGAACTGGACTCAATCTAATAGGTATGTATGAATGGACTCAATATGATGGCTAAAGATGGTAGGTAGGATGGAAATGATATGACATGAAAATGATCGGTTGGATAGATAAGACATTGTGCCCCCAAGTGTAAGTGACATAGAAGATCAACCTACACATGACGCCTATTTGCTAGGTTTTCATCATGGTACTTATCTAGGGTGCCTATTTGCCAAGTTTTCACCATTAGACAAAGGGATTTCTCTTTACTTTTTTTGTTTTTTTTGACTTTTTGACTTTTGGATAGGAGGGACCCAAGTGTCTAGTTACATGAAAGGTGATAGTCCCACTAGGGATGGATGTCATTGCATTGACCATGTCAAATGTCATTATGCTCATAGATGTTGGTAAGGGATGACATGAAAGAGAAGAGGAGTAGGTAGATAATGGATTATGAAAGTCTTATGTAAGAATGGATAGGGAATAGTGGATGATGATGTGGATTGTATAGAACTTATACAAAAGGATGGATGAAAGGTTTATGCAAAAGCATGGACCATAGGAAGATGGTGGGGAAGATATGTAGGATAGTAATTAAAGGATGGGGAGATGGAGGTATGTGGGATTGTTGTGAAATGGAAGGGAACCATGACCAATTGTTGCACACACTGTGATAAACGTTGAAGCTTTTGATTTGGATGGGGTGTAGGAAGCAATGGAGATGTTTGCTTAGGAGGTGGAGGGTGTAGTGCTTTTGGTACCCACATAGATTTAGTATTTTTATGATTTTTATTTTGCTTGTGGGTTTTAGGAATTTGAGACTTTTGAATGGAATGAGAATGTGGAATGGAAGTGGATGGTTGGGATTTTTGTGATGTGAATGCCTCATTTGACTTGATTTCTTTTTCCTTAGGTACCCAAACCATTTTAGTTTTGGCCTTTACTTTTGGAGGTATGGGCTTATATAACTTTTTAGATGGATTTTGCTTTGACTTTTTGTATTGATGTCCTAAGGCACGAGAACCCTTAGGATTTTTGAATTTATAGGTAGAGGCATTGAAATTATTGCTTTTGAATCCCATGGGTATGGTGGAATGGGTGGAAGCTTCATGTTTATACAATGTGTGCATTTGTTGGTCATGATTAGGAATATTAGGGTATTTCTGGATGGAGGGATAAAAGGATTGGATGGTAGGGATATTAGGTGTTGGGAGAAGTGGAGGTAGAGTGGTTGGAGGGATATTAGGAGTTGGAAGTAATGGTGGTGGAGTGGATGGTGGAAGGTGTATGGTCACGTGCTTTTGACATTTATAGGATGACGGTGGTGGAATGACAACATACGTTTTAGGCATATGATAGGCTTTATGATGGAAAGTGGACTTAGGATGCATGGAGGAAATACCAACATCTTGAGATTGGTGTCCTTGAGATGTATGCCCATGGCCATAAGAGCGTGGAGGGACTTTGACATGGATAGGCTCTAAAATACCTTGTTCATGAAGGTCTAAACCTTTATCTTGGTGGTTCATGTTTTGGAGTGTGCAATGGACAATGAGACTAGGTGTAGGTGGAACACTAGACATGAGTTCCTTATTGGATGGAGAAGATGAAGCATGGGAAGATAATGGTTTTTGTTGTTGTAAGGAGGAACATTCATGAATGAGGGTGGAAAGACCATCAGGATATGATGGAGGACTTGCAATGGGGTCGATAGTGGGTGATGGAGGACCATTAGGATCTTGATTAGCATTGTGTTCACTTAGATCCAATGTATTTGTTTGATCTTCTATGTGTGCTTGGGAGGCATATGTCTCATCAAAGGAAGTGGATGTTAATAGATCATGGATAGGTGAAGTGATAGGCTCTTGACCATGGAATGCATAAAGTTGGCTAAGAGGATCATCATGGTCTTCTTGATCATAAAAGGGGTCTTGATCAAAGATGGAAGGTTGATCATGAACAATATTAGGTATGTTATGAATGGGATCATTGGGAGGGTGTTGATCTTTATGTGGATGAGGGGGTAATGTTTCCACATGTTTAGGATTGTGCTCTTGAAATACCTCATGACTTATTGGAATGGAGGTGGAAGGGGATTTCTCATGGAGAGACTTGTCATATTTTTGATGGTCAACAACATAGGAGCATGATAGAGGGTGACTTGGACTTACGAGGGGAGACTCTGGAATTGGCTCAAGGGGTTGTGGATGAAATGGTTGGCTTGAAGGACTTGGCATGATGTTTGAGGATTCTTTTGTATGTTCAGGTATACGTGTTGAATGACATGGTGACAGTTGATTCCTTGCTCGTAGCCCTTCGGTCACATCCTTTGGAGGTTTAGAGGTGGAAGGTGTTGGCTTAGGGTTTTGATTTATATTGGATGATGGTATGATAAAGTTATAGGGTGCATGTGCTAGATTGGTATTTCCCTTGTCAAAGGTGGCATTAAGACTTAAAGGCTCTTGATTTTTTTGCCAAGGTAGACTTGGGCTCCTATGTTCTTCCAGTGATATTGATGGATGTGTTGATGTGGCATTGGCATGCAAAGAAGTGGATGGATTAGATTGGTCAATTTTATTTGATGGCTTAGATTTGGGCTTTTCAAAAAATTCAAAAATATTGAATTTGGATGATGTTGTTTTTGGAGAAGAGGTTACATTCATATTTCCATCAAAGGAATTCTTAGTTGTGCTCCCTTGGATTATGAATTTGGGCTTGTTTATGATTATGACCATTTTGATAATTGGTGACTAGGACTAGGTTGGTGATAGTGATGATGTGGAATGATTAGATTGGATGACTTGATTGACTAGGGTGAAATGGATAGGATGTGAATGGGTTGGAAGAACATGTAGAGTGACTTGTCTTTATGTGTTTGGTGTTTAGCTTGATTTGGCAATGTTTAAATGAATGATCACACATGTACACACATGAATCACACATGCAAGACACATAAGCAAGTTTGAATTTTGAAATTTGAAGAATGTAATGATGATTATTAAACAAGCACACGTGGAAGACACGTCAACAAGCCCTATAACTAGTCAAGTGGGGTATGGCCAATTAGGTCTCAAGCTAGTCTGCACAAGGTTGACTAAGGATGATTTGAAAGCAAAATCTTGCCACACAGCCAGGAGAAAGGGGTAACCCACCCTTCACCTTCACTTCCCAAAGGTATAAACTTCTTTGGGGCTTAGCCAAGGGTGATAAGATTTTAACTTCCAAACAAGCATGTCTTTCGATTCACACTTCGATTGAGGTCATCCCTAGGGGTGATGAAATCCCCTAGCAGGCCTCCTATAAAGGGTTTGACAAAAACAAACCAAGTGAGGTGCTTGTGATCACACACACACTTGATTCACGCTCACAATAATTAATTTCCCTTAGATTATAAATGAAATGTGTGTAAAACAGTTCAAGCACTTGTTCTTTTTAGATCCCAAATCAAGATGTGATGGAAGACAATGGTTAATTTTAGCCTCAATTTTTTGATATGTGATTGAAAACAAGATTCGTTTTAAGAGCCCAAATCCAAATGTGTGACAAATAATGATTAAGAGATGAAGGATGAAACGAGTGCACCTGGTTATTTTTTCTTTCCAAATTGTTGTTGTGAGTGATATTGCTGCTACTAGAGCTCCTTATGATCACCTACAAGATAAAAAACAATATTATAATGCAGCCAAAGAAAAGAAAAAGAAAAGAAAAAGACAAGTTCATCAAAAAATTTCAATTTCAGATACTTTTGACATAGCCGAATTAGATTTTAGTATTTGATGATTTTTTTGATCTGAAAAATAAAAAATCAAAGAAGAGACCCCTGCTAATTTTCTGAGAGCTTTCCAGAAATGTAAAGAAGTAAGAAAATTTTCTTGTTTTGCTCTCAGAAACGCGGATTTGTGAAAACCATACAGAAAATGAAGATTGAATTTTTTCGCATTATATTTGACTTCCAAACTAAATCTATAAAACATAGAACCCCATTATAATTTTATGAGCTTTCCAAAAATGAAAAAAGTTCTGAAAAATTCGTCGATTTGGGTCCAAAAAGTCAAATTTATGAAAATAATTAAAATCAAAATAACTTCCACAAAAATAATCATAAACCCTTTATTTTTTAACTGTAGTCTCTTGAAATTATGTACAAGGTTTTGTAAAAATCTTGTAAAAAAATTCGCAGCTGTGTAGAAGATATGAAGAACTTTGTAAAACCTATGATTTTGTCCAAAAATTGGCAGATCTGCAAAACAAAGTCAATAAAACCTGCAAAAACACCATTAAAAGCCTTGTATGCACTACATAATCCCTTGTATGCACTACAGAAACCCTCAGATGTGCTAAAATGATAATTTTCGTCAGAAAGCTGAATTTTAGAACACGAAATCCTGTCAAAAAAACCTACAGATAAATGTTAAAAATGGGGCAAGGCCCCATGGTGGGCGCCAAAATGTAGATAGGGAAATAAATCAAAGGTTTAAATGCATTGAAAACAATAAACAAATTAAATCCTATCAAGCACCATGAAGTACAAACTAGAATGAAAATAAATAAATGAAAGACACATGCAAACCGATTTTCAAACTAGTATTGATTAATCTCCATGGCTCTTCTCCACCTGCACAAGGATGCAAGATTTCAAAGGTTGATTGTAGAGGAGGAATGTTGGTTGCTCAATTCTGCAGCATAACAACCTGATGAAGATGATAGATAGCGATTGAAGATTGATTTTGATAGAGTGAAGATGCTAGAAGAAGATTTGATCGAAGAATGATTTTGACAGCATAAGGATGTCTGAAGATTCGATGCAAATGGCCTGTGAAAGGTTTGATTTATAGATTTTCGATTTGGACAGAGATAAGATTTGATAAGATTGATAATGATTTGATTTTTGTCAAAAGAGGAAAAATAATGAGATGAGATAAGATTTTTGAAAGATAGAAAGATTTTGATTTATTGTTTTAAAGGAATTAAAACAAAATAAGATAAGATGTGAAAAAAAAATGGAAAGATTTTGATTATCTTTCAAAGGAAATAAATCCTGAAAAATATGAGAAGGATAATTGATGAATTATCTAATTAAATAAATTAATTAGATGCACATGAGTTCAAATTTGGAAAGAAAGCGAGAAGATCCTTTTAAAGATTTTATTAATTAAATAAATATTTGATTTATTTAATTAATGCTGGATTTATGATTTCATCAATTAAATAATACAAATTATTTAATTAACATTAGAGGAATGGATGGAAATGATTTAATTAATTAAATAATATAAATTATTTAATTAGCATTAGAGGAAGGGATATAAATGATTTAATTAATTAAATAATATAAATTATTTAATTAACATTAGAGAAATGGATGGAAATGATTATGAATTTAATTAAATATATGATGACATGGGTACCTAGGGCAAAACATGATACGAGGTGTCTAAATGATGCAATGTTGTGACAAGGTATCGTAAGAGGATAATTTTTTGATGTCTACAGTCAAAATTTGTTGTGTAATTTTCTTCTTCATCTAAAGTGGTTGAGGTGGATGCTTTCAAATTTTGTGTTGACATTACTACTTTTTCTTTTCCATTTTTAGACTCTTTTTTTATGATCTTGTATTCTCCCATGAATGTAGATGTGAAGTCTAAGGAACCTGAATCATCTTCCAATATATTTGTAACTTCTTCAAAATGATTTTCTTTGTCTTTGTTTTGCACAGGTTCCACTTGTATAGTTGGTGTCAATATTTTCAAAGGATTTTCCTTGCATTTCTCAATGTTCAAACAACTATCTAGTTTACGTTGGCTTTGATTATATGCACTTTGTTGTTATAGACATACTTTAGTATATGATAAAGATTTGAAGGTACCACATGCATCTCATGAATCCATGGTCTTCCTAAAAGGAGGTTGTATGAAAGATCATGAGGCATAACATGGATCGAGGTTTGTAATGTAACTTTGTCAACTATAATAGGTAATGTGATCACTCCAAGTGGTTTCTTTCCTACATTGTCAAATCCCTAAATTGATTAGGAATCAAATTCAATTCTTGATTTATCTATGCCAAGCTTATCCAAAAGAGTTACACTACACACAGTAAGGGATGAGCCACTGTCAACAAGGGCTCGCTTTATCCATGTCCTATTATGTTGAGCTATTATCATGAAAGCTTCATTTTTTTTTCACTTCTAACAAAGGTAACTCATCTTGATGGAAAGTAATGTCTAAGTTGACCGAAGTTATAGCTTGAATTTGGGCTGCTACTTCATTTGATTGCACATTAGGAGGGCTAGGAGCTTGTTGTAAAGAACTTTGAATCATTTTATGATAATGAGGGGAGGCTTGAATAGGGTCCCATAAGGATATGTTAGCAGGAGTGTTCTTATGTTGTTCAACAAGATCATACTCATTTCCATTATGTAAAGGAAAATGAGGGGAAATAGGAAAGATAGGTTGAGGTAATGGGAGGGATGTTGGAGTTGTTTGTCTTGGTTGTAGATTGTTTCTAGTGTTATATGTATGAGCAATGGTATTGTAACTCGACTACTATGACATATTATTCTTAGGTGGTTTGAGGATGAGGACGGGTTTTTTTTTAGTTTGTAGTTGGTTTGAGGGTGGGTAAAGGATAAGTTTAGGCTCGGGAGAGTACTTCAAGGGATATCTAATGTGCATAACCTCAGAAGACTTATCCTTATTTTCATGATTTCTTAGTGAAGGGGAGTCTAATGTCACTTCATCACCTTCATATAGGGAAGCCACATCACTAGTGTTTGAAAGAAATGTGTCAATGTTGTCATTTTCTTTCACCATGATATCTTCCCTAGTAGAAGATTTTTTAGGAGAGCTACAAAATATATGTTCATGACAATCAATTTTTGGTTCTTCTAAAGTGCCTTCATCACAAGTAAGGGAGTTGTTAATGGTTGTATTTTATCACTTATCAATGATGGAATTTTCTTTTTTGATAATGTTTTCCCTAGAATTCTCATAACTTTTATTGGTTTGGTCTTCTAACACCAAAATATCTTCTTCATAAATAGTAGAGATATTAGGAGAAGCCAAAATTTGATTGTTATGATTGTCCATGATTTCATCCTTTTTCTCTAAGGTCTCATTCTCTTGTGCCATACTATCTACCCTATAAGAGAGATTTTAGGAGAGTAACAAACGAGAGGTTCACCACATTCCATGGTTAGGTTTTGTAAAGTATCCTCATCACAAATAGGGGATGCCTCAAGGGAAGAACAACTATGAGTGACATGCTTACCAATGATTGGAATTTTTCATTCAAATAGATCTTTCCAAATGGTAGGAGCATTAGGAAAGGGAGAAACGAGATTCTCATAACTCTCAAAAAGTGTATCTTCTAACACCAAACTATCTTCTTTGCATCTAGGAGAGATATTAGTGGAAGAAAAAATTTGATTGTCACGATTATCTACAATTACATCCTTATGTCCTATAATGTCTTCCCATGTAGTAGAAGTAGGATTATCATAGCTCTTAATCATTGGATCTCTTAACACCAACATATCCTCCTCACAAATGTGATTTTCATGATTGATTGTATCCTCTTTCACTAATGCATTCTCACAAGTAGGGGATGTGTTGGGAGATGAATGAGGACTAGGTAAAGCAATGTTAAGGAATGCTTCAATAATCTCATGTTCTTATTTCACAATATCTTCCCAAGGGGGAGGAGGAAAGGGACAATTTTTTTTTTATGAGTCTTAATGATTGTAACTTCTTTCACCAAGATACCTTCATCACTAATACAAGAGGTATCAGGAGAAGAACAATTATGATTATTATTATTGTCTACACATGCATCATTCTTACAAATTTTATAGATACTAGGGGGTAGCCAACATGCTTTTCAAAGTTTTTAATTTGTTTCCCTCTATTATGCCCATGAGTAGGGAAAATCAAACCATACAAGCCCTATGATACTCTATGAAAACTAAATGCTTGAAAAGGAAACATGCTAACATGAAAAGGTAAGCTATCTAAATTATGCAATGCTTCTGAAATGTCATCAATTTTCCTACAGATTTGAAGATTGAAATGCTTTTTGAAAATGACTACACTAAATGGATTATTTGACCTAGATAGATAAAATAGAAATTCTAAAAACTTTCCACACCGATATAGTAGGTTACCAACAAGCCTAGAAAGTACAAAAAAGATCAAAAAAGATCAAAAAGTTAGTTTATGTAGGCCATTAGGGACTAATACACCCATCTGGGTGAATGAGTCCCACTTAGGGTTTTTGGAAGGCTTAGATAGTGAAAAACAAAGAGGATAGAATACCCAAAAATCAAGAGAAACGACCTATACCGGGACTAAATCACCCAAATGGGTGAAAGAGTCTCGATTAGGTTTTCTAAACCAAGTTCAACAAATTCTAAGTTGATTCCAGAGTTTCTAACTTGTATGTTGACTTGACTATTTGCAATTATAGATTTTTAGTGAAATTGAATGATTTAAGATGCAAAGATGCAACCTATATGCACTTTTCACTAATGCAAGATGTGTAATCCCTAAATGCAATTCAAATAATGCAAATCTAATCCAAATTTATTGCAATCTAGATCTAGGAATACAATATTCTCCAAATTAGAAATAAATGGTCCAAATGTTGGGTTCACCAAAATGATTAAACAAAAATAGCATTCCACCTTTTAGAAGATGGAACTTAGGACCTCTTTCACACTTTAATCATAGGGAAACCAAAACCCCTCAACCAAGTGACTCAATTGAGGGAAGGACTAGGGTTTCCTTTTGAAATTGGACTAGGGTTCACCATTAAAATGAAGCTTCAAAGGAGAAATGAAAACCCTAATGCACTAAACCCTAGAAACTTAAAACATGAAACCAAACTACTAAACAAAGAGCAACAAAAAAGTACTCAAAGGATAGGAGATGTATAAATAAAATCTGAAAACCATAAAACTTGTTGTTTCTAAAGTGTATTGGGACTCATATGCCAGAATGGGTGTGCCATAGAAAAATGGCCCTTTGACATTTTCATGGTCTTTTAGGTCTTTCTTCATGATTCTTGGTCCATTTTTCTTTGATTTAATGTTGTAATGTGACTTATACATTCATAGTAGGTCCTTAAAATTAAAATTATGGCATCTTGTGAAGGTGTTGTGAAGTGTTGTAAAACATTTCTACATTTTTCTAGACTCTATTCATTACAATTCACCTAAAAATCACCTTTTCATCACTTATCAAGTCCTATTTTGAAGTGTTGTAAAGTCTTATAACAAAATTTCATGCTTTTCTAGGCTTAATTTCACTATTTACACCTTTCTTATGCTTTATTTGACCCCTTTATGAACTCATAAGGATTAATTAAGTGTATTTTTAAATGTAAACCCAAAAAACAACACTAAATGTAACCTAATTCCCGACACCCACTTTCAATTCCAAGGTGGGATCCATTCGCCATGGGTGGAAAATGAGTCCCTCTTGGCTCCAAATTCAAACTATTTCAAATTTTCTTTCGGGTTTTTATTCAAAATCACCTTATGTCGGCGTGTGATGAGGTATCATTGTGTTACTAAGGCACAAGTGTGTATAAATAAGTGCTTTTCTCCTCATTTTACATCTCCTAACTCATTCAAGCAATCTTTTCATTCACTAAGCATTCAAATCACATTTGAGCACTTTGCATCATTCAATCAATCATCAATCAAGTATCTTGGAGCAACCATTGACATATCTTCAGATTTATTCAATAAGGTTGGTGATTCTAGGACACTTGCATGTTGTTTATTCATCTTTCCTTGTTCTTTTCATTATGTTTCTTCATTAAGGGTTTGATTACCAAAGTGGGATTTGACCAAGGAAAATCGCTATAGCCTAACTCTTAACCATTTTTTCCCTTTTGCATGTGTGTTTGTAGATTTTTGTATGCAGATTTATCAAGCAATTAGGTGTTGAAAAGTGTACAAGAAGTCAAAAAAATGTTTCAAGTCAAATAAAACCTATTTCAAGCTTGGAGACAACCTACAATCCATTTTCTATACATTTGACTCCGTCAACCCAACAAGAAGACAAGCTCAGATCTGGTGTTACAGAATTGGTCCCTAATTTCATATAATTTTGGGAGAGGACTGTTTCACCATCAGTGGTCAATGAGTCCCACCTTAAGGTTAGAAAGTTTTATTTTCTCAGATTTTGGATCCTGACAGTCAGAAACTAGTTTTCAGGACTTTTTGCTAGTAGCTAGAATGATTCGCCATCAGTGGCGAATGAGTCCCACTGGTGGTTTTTACTTAATTTTTTCAACATTCAAGACACTTCAGATTCATCATTCACTATCCAAGTGTACTCTGATTTAGCATTCTTCATTTTTTTTTTGTATTTGTTCATCTTTTAGTTCATGCTTGCATATCACATTGTGTTTTCAAACATTACATATATCTTAGGTTTTGCATTCATAATCAGTCAATTATGTTACTTATTTGCACTTAGATCATTCCATTTAGTCACAATTCCATCTTGCATTCCTTTATTTGAGTGGACCACATTGATTTTGAGTGAGGTTTATCTCTCTCCTTTTAAGTGAAACATCCTAAGAGTGCAAGAGTAGCCTATAAACCTCATTCCCAAAAATCTATGGTTCACTAGGAAATTTAGTCCTATTACTAGAATTTGGGCAGAATCTAGAATCTTCTACTGGAAAATCAGGGTCTATAGAAAACTAGCAAAAAGGGGTATACTAGGACTCATATGCCTAAGGTGGCAATTTAGTCTTTGTATTATGGTTTGACTGAAAATTTTGTAGCCTCATGAGGTCTCTATATCCTTTTTCCTATTCGATCTGCAAGTCTGAAAGTCTGAATTATGGCTTGTAGGTGAGTTTCCATGAAGATGGCAACTTCTTGACAACTTTCTTCAATCTTGTAACTTTTTCTTCAATGGATCTTCAAGCTCCAAATCACCTAGATCTGTAATCACACATGAAGAGGGAAAAATGTTGTTGTGTTAGGGAATAGAGGTTTACCTTGGTCAAACCCCATTTTCGTAATCAAACCTTAATGAGAAATGAAGCATGGATGAAATGAAACATGAAACATAAGATGAAATAATAGAACCTTATTTGAAACCTTGTAGATCTTCAAACAAGCATGAAGTGGCCTCAATGGATGTAGATCTTGATCATGATTCTTGATGAAAGATAATGCCTTTGAATACTTGAATTGATCTTGAAAAATACATCGTAACATTAGCTCAAAACCACATGTATGATGCACTAAATATTTGACATGATGAAATGACTCCTAATTGCTACAATAGTCTTCTATAAATCTACCCTTGAATGCATTAGAAATGCTCTTGAATGCTCTTGTGAAATTAATCTTGATTGCTTCTGAAAGTCTTGGATGAAACTATGTGAAATAGCCTTGTATTTATACTTGTTTATGCCTAATTTCTTGAAAATACAACACTACAAGTTAACATCAGATCTAGGATAATAAAATCCCACCAAGAATTTGATTTAAAATAGGTCCTAGTTAAAGTAGGACTCATATGCCCAATAGCAGGACTCATTCGCCAAATTGAGCGTATAAGTCCTAGTGTCTTAAACATAGGACACAAACTCCAAGAAGTGTCTTGTTTAATGCAATGTTTAAAATCAAGCCCCGAGACCTAGGTGGAACCCATACACCCAAGGTGGCGTATGAGTCCCAAATCACCAAATCTAGAACACACAACCTCAAACATTAAATTATGATTTTTTCTTTGTTAAATGTTGGCATTATCTTGAGAAAAATGCATTTAATTAGGCTTGTGGATACAAAATAGGACCAATTAAGGCATAAATAAGCCTAATTAATTAATAAATCCCCCTAGATTAGTGTGAAAGTGTAAAGATATACTTTAGAACACCCTAAATAAGGCACAATTAGGTCAATTTAGTTTAAAAGTTCCCTAAACTTAATGTGAATGTGTAAAACACATTACAACACTCAATCAAGGAAACATTAGGCTCATTTCAATATTAATTATTTGCAAATTGAGGAAAAGGGATTTTTTTTCTATTACTATAGGACATTATCATTCGACCTCCCATTGCGATTAACTTAGAAAATGATGATGAGATTGCTAAAATTGATGAAGAAGTGCATAATGAGTTGAATACATTGTTTTCCTCTTCTATGAACTTAAATGAGGATTCTCCTAAGAAGAGTGTTGAACTTGGTGCTTCCCCCAGTTCGACACTTGTTGTTGTCCCTTTGACTAGTTTCCCACCTTCCATATACACTGAACAAGATTAGGATGTAGATCACCTACTATAGGTTGACTCGCATGTGCCTTACTAGTATTGTATTTATTTTCTTTTTCATGTTATGTGTGTGATTGAATGTGCATAATGTGATCTCTTGTATCGTTCTATTTGATGTATCTCACTCTTTGTGACATTCTTCTATTTGTATCTACATTCTTCTATATGTCATAAACATTTTATCTTTTTTTCTTGTCTATAAGGAAAGCTTAGGTGCGGAACAAACTCTCCTAACATCAAAACCTCAGGGAAGAATGCAGAGGTGACTTTAAATTTTCAGTTATAGTCCAATTAAGATACTCACAAAAGAAATGACTAAAACAGAGAAATTTAACATACACAGATGAACACCACATTTACGTGGGAAAACCCTTACAGGAGAAAAACCCACCACACCAAGAAAAGCCTCTTTGTATTACAATAAAAAAAATTACATACAAAGTTCAGACTTAACTTTCTAATGTCAATTTACAACAGCAGATTCAATGATCAACCTTGTATAGAACATCCCAGTTACAATGCTCTCTGAATTGAATTCACACACACTGATCACCCATCGAACTATTCATCAAACCGAACATCATCTTCGATTTCAGAGTATATCCATGTCATTCATGATCTATTGATCTTCCTCACAGGAATGGCCACAACAGTCTAACTGCCAATGGTTTGCCTTCAGCTTCCTCTAATTAGTCGAACACATACCATGTAGGATCTTCAGACGGTCAAACATTGTTCAAGCAGAATCGCATGTCGGTGAGACACTAGTCGTGTCTCCCCGATGCTACAATGCTCCATTGACGTTGTCAACATAACTTACAACTATCAGCAAGAGGTCATAACAAGCTGCAAGAGTCATACCGATATCCAAGACCATCGTGCAGACTATCGCTATCAGCAAGATCGGCGAGACCTCTCACCGAAGTCCACATCAGACTCATTAGCAAGACTATCGCATTTGCTATGAGTCATATAGAGCTCTTAAGTCTTACCGATGTCAATACACTTGTCAGTGAGATGAACAGTCATCAGAAAGAGTTCATACCGAAAGCACCCGATAGTAGATATCGCTCTAACCAGACTATCAGAAAGAGTCTCCCCTACACCCAACACAAACACATCCATCGGCTACACCAACAAGTCAGAACAAGGTCTTAGTGAGCCTCCATGTCACACCGAAGTGTCCTACCGTCGGTGAGACTTCAACAATCGCTATCACTTCCAACAAGCTTTCAGGTCACACCGAAGAGTTAAACCATCGGCAAGAGATCCTCAGTTGCTAAGAGTCTCTGAAGGTCACACCTCTCCCCAATGCTACCTATTGCCACGAGTCTCACTGAAGACATCTAATAGGAACCAAACCAGTCGGCTAGAGATCTACCCAATGGAGGGAGTTAGAAACTTCACAATGATAGGAAAGTCTCAGCGATAACTCCAGTCGGTAAGACAACAACAAGGTCTCGGTGACCTGAGCATTCCACAAGGTTACACAATTGCTAGTTGGCCAGATAGAAAGAATGTCACACCAACTTTTCTTTTTTAGAGGTTTCACGTTAGTAAGTTTGAGACACATTTTCTAAAAATCTCCCACTTGATGAAGATCTTACTGACAGCTCTAGAGCACAACAAAACTACTCAAATTCATGGGCACTGAGGCCCATCGAACTAGCACACCACCTAAACTTGTCTGTGCTCATAGGCTTCATCAATGCATCTGCAACATTCTCCAGAGTATCCACTTTTTCTAAAGAGACCTTTCCATCCTCCACCATATCTCGTACAAAATGATACTGCACATCAATATGTTTTGTCCTGACATGGAAAGTAAGATTCTTTGCCAAAAAAATAGCACTCTGGTTGTCATAGTAAATTGTAATTTTCCCTGCATCAAACCCAATGTTAGAACATAAATGTTTTAACCAAATTGCTTCCTTACAGGCATGTGTTGCTGCCATTTATTCTGCCTCTGTAGTGGATAAAGCGACTACGGCCTGCCGCTTACTCATCCAACTCACTACACCACCATTCATCATGAAAATATATCCATTGGTGGATCTTCTGTTGTCAATGTCCCTTGCCCAATCATAATCCACATAGCCTCGAATGTTGAGAGTCCTCTGTGATTCAACCAAGTTTCCATGGTAACATAATGCATATTCAGAAGTGTCCTTCAAATATCTAAATACTTTTTTCACAACATCCCAATGTGTTCTTCTAGGATTAGCCATAAACTGACTAAGTACTCCCACTGCTTGGGCAATGTATGGCCTTGTACAGACCATTGCATACATTAGACTGCCAACCACACTAGCATAAGGCACACTAGTCATGTCCTCCATCTCAGTAGGAGATTTTGGACAGTCTTCAATAGATAGCTTTGTTCCCTGCAAAACTGGAACAACTAGCTGCTTGCAATCAGTCATACAAAATCTCTCCAGAACAGTATTAATATACTTACTCTAACTGAGCCAAAGTTTTCTACTATTCCTATCCCTAGTTATTTCCATTCCTATAATATACCTTGCTGCACCAAGATCTTTCATTTCGAACTTTGCAGATAACTGATATTTTAGATCAGAAATCATTAACTTACTATTGCCTATGAACAACATATCATCAACATAGAGAGCAATAATAAGGACATGATAATTTTCAGCTTTGTAGTACACACAATGATCAGATTTTGATCTTACAAATCCCAATGACAAAATAAAACTGTCAAACTTCTGGTACGACATTCTAGGAGAATGATTTAATCCATACAGAGATTTTTTCAACTTGCAAACCAGTTTTTCTTTACCTTTCTCCACAAAGTGCTCAGGCTAGGACATATAAATCTCTTCTTCAAGGTCACCATGAAGGAATTTTGTCTTCACATCCATCTATTCAACCTCTAAGTCATAGGCTATTGGAAGTGACAAAAGGAATCTGATAGATGTCAACTTAGCTACAGGAGAAAAAATTTCTCCATAATCAATTCCCTCTACCTAGGAATAACCCTTCGCAACCAACCTCACCTTATACTTTTCCACACTGCCATCTAGACCTATTTTCTTTTTAAATACCCATTTGCAGCCAACAAATTTTTTGCCTTCAAGCAAGGACACAAAACTCCAAGTATCATTCTTTTCTAATGATGCCATTTCTTCATTCATGGCTTCCAACCAAGAGTTTGAATTAGACATTCTAAATGCCTCTTTCACAGTCCTAGGCTCATCAGTGCTAGAAATTAAAGCATGGGCACAAGTAGAACCTATCAAAGAAAATCCATACCTATCAGGTTGCTTTCTTTCATGAGTTGAACTCCTCACTTGCTAAGGCTGAGGTTGTTGTTCTTCTTCAGAACTCTCAAAACTGCTTGAGCTCTCCTCAGTTTTAGGTACATTTTGAATTTTCAATTCCTCTTTATTTGGTGTCGGAGGAATTTCAACTACATTCTTTTTGATTTTTGATTTTGTCTCTGACTGCAGATCCAAGGTAGAAGGCTTCAACTCATGAAAGATAACACTTCTGTTGTATAGAACCTTCTCCGTATTAGGATTCCAAAGCTTGTATCCTTTTATGCCAACACTATAACCAATAAAAATACATTTGACAACCTTGTTTTCCAATTTAGATCTTTTCTCATTCAGCACATGTGCATATGCCTCATAGCCAAAAACTTGGATGTGTCTCAGAGAGGGATTCTTTCCAAACCATGCTTCCAAAGGTGTTTTCTCAACAAGAGTAGAATTAGGAGAACGGTTTATCAAGTAACATGTTGTAGCAACTGCCTCAGCCCATAACTTCTCCTCCAAGCCAACACTTCTCAGCATACTTGGTGCTCTTTCCATCACTATCATGTTGAACCTTTCTGCAACTCCATTTTGTTGTGGAGTGTAAGGTGTATTTTTTATGTCTTTTAATCCCATGATCTTTACAAGTACCTCTCAAAATCATCAAAACAGAACTCACCACCATTATTAGTCCTTAAACATTTTATTTTTCTTCCAGTCTGATTTTCTACAAGGTTTTTAAATTCCTTAAAATGACTGAACACTTCTGATTTACTTTTCAAAAAATAAACAAATGCTCTTCTTTAATAATCATCAATGAACGATACATAATATCTTGATTTAGACAGAGAAGGAACATTTATTGGACCAAAAACATCATAATGAATGTAATCAAGTAAACCAGAAGATTTGTGAGGACTGGAGTAAAATGAAACACGGTGTTGTTTACCATATATACAATGTTCACAAAATTCAAATTCAAGGTTACAATCATCAAGCCCTTCAACCAGGTTTTTATTCAAGGTTTTTAAACCTTTTTCTCTAATATGGCCAAGCCTATGATGCCAGAGCATAGTCTTTTCTGTTGGAAGTTTAACTTCCATAGAGTTTACACTATCAAGAACTATTACCTTCTTTTCTCCATGAGTAGCTTTCTATGACTTTACAGAGACACTATTGCATTGCACAACATGTGCATCCAGCTTATACAAGGTACCAATATGTGCACCCCTTGCTAGCACCATGGAGCCTCTAGTCATCTTCCAGCCATTTCTAGAGAATGTGACTTGCACTCTAATATCATTCAGCTTACTAACAAAAATTAAATTTTGAGCCAGACCTGGTATATCCATTACATCATTGATTCCCTTCACTCTTCCATCAGGGAGTTGAATTTTGACTCTTCCACGGCCAACTATTTCCAAAGATGAATTGCTTGCCAAATACACCCTTCCACCATCATATTTTTCATACTTAGTGAACTAATCTCTATGAGATGTCATGTGGAAAGATGCTCCAGAATCAATCAACCATACATCATCTGATGCCTGTGTAGCCAAGGTTGCAATGAAAGCATCTGCATCACTTTGAGAGGAATCATTGTTAGAATTCTTCTTCTTCTTCTTCTTCTTCTCCTCTTTGCAATTCTTTCGGACATGACCAGGTTTCCCATAATTCTACCACTTCACCTTGGACTTCTTTCTAGGAGACTTTGATCTCCCTTCTAATTTTGATTTGGACTTCTTGTCCTTCTTCTTGCCTTTCTCTTTCGATTTTCCTCTAACAACAAGAGCCTCCTTCGCCATCTCAGAAGATTTCCTTCTCATCTCTTCTGATAACAAAGAAGCAACAACATCTTCCATCTTAAAAGTGGATGTCGTACTCCAAATAGCCATCACTAGGTGATCCCAAGAATCTAGCAAAGAACATAATAACAACATACAATGATCTTCTTAATCAATCTTCACACCCACAGATGCTAACTGTGCAATCAACATGTTGAAAATGTTCAAATGATCAGCAACAAACCCTCCCTCCTGCATTTTCAAAGTGTACAAATTCTTCCTCAAGAACAATTTATTCACCAAGGACTTGTCCTGATAAATAGCTGTTAGTCTTTTCCACAAGGAAGATGCAGTCTTTTCTTCATGAACATTCAGAAGAACAGAGTCTGCTAAACATAGTCTTATCAGCCCCTTTTATTTTCTATCTGCAAGGTCCCAATCCTCTTGCTTCATTCATGTAGGCTTTGTTCCAGACACAGCAAGCCACAGATCATGATCAACCAACAGATCTTCCATTTTGAGTTTCCACAACTCAAAATTACTGCCATTGAATTTCTCAATTTAAATCTTTCCTGACGTTCTTGCCATCTTAATTTGTAATTCAAATTACCAGACTTCTACAAGACTCCCACTGAAATAGAATTGACACAAAAAACCCAATGTACCCACAAGGATAACACAACTGGCCAGGCTCTAATACCACTTGTAAGGAAAGATTAGGTGCAGAACAAACTCTCCTAACGTCAAAACCTCAGGGAAGAATGCAGAGTTGACTTTAAATTTTCAATTATAGTCTGATTAAGATACTCATGAAAGAAATAATTGAAACAGAGAAATTTAACAAACAAAAATGAACACCAGATTTACGTGGGAAAACCCTTATGGGAGAAAAACCCACCACACCAAGAAAATCCTCTTTGTATTACAGTAAACAAAATTACATACAAAGTTCAGACTTAACTTTTTGATGTCAATTTATAGCAGCAGATTCAATGATCAACCGTGTACAAAACATCCCGGTTACAATGCTCTCTGAATTGAATTCAAACACACTGATCACCCATAAAACTATTCATCGAACTAAACATCATCTTTGATTTCAGAGTATATCCATGTCATTCATGATCTATTGATCTTCCTCACAGGAATGGCCACAATAGTCTAACCACCAATGGTTCACCTTCAGCTTCCTCTGATTGGTCGACACATACCATGTAGGATCTTCAGACGGTCAAAAGTTGTTCAAGCAGAATCGCATGTCAGTGAGACACTATTGACAAGAGGTCATAATGAGCTGTAAGAGTCATACCGATATCCAAGACCATCACCCAAACTATCGCTATCAGCAAGATCAGCGAGACCTCGAATCAAAGTCCACAGCAGACACATTGGCAAGACTATCACATTCGCTATGAGTCATATAGAGCCTTAAGTCTTACCGATGTCAATACACTTGTCGGCGAGACCAATAGTCATTGGCAAGAGTTCATACTAAAAGCACCCGATAATAGATATCATTCTGACCAGACTATCAGCAAGAGTCTCCCCTACACCCAACATGAACACATCCATCGGCTAGACCAACAAGTCAGAACAAGGTCTTAGCGAGCCTCCATGTCACACCGAAGTGTCTTACCATCAGTGAGACTTCAACAATCACTATGACTTCCAACGAGCTTTTAGGTCACACCGAAGAGTTAAACCATCAGCGAGAGATCCCCAGTCACTAAGAGTCTCTGAAGGTCACACCTCTCCCCGATGCTACCTATCACTAGGAGTCTCACTGAAGACATTCGATAGGAACCAAACCAGTCGGCCAGAGATCTACCCAGTAGAGGGAGTTAGAAACTTCATAGCGATAGGAAAGTCTCAGCGATAACTCCAGTCGGTAAGACAACAACAAGGTCTCGGTGACCTAAGCATTCCACAAGGTTACACAGCTGCTAGTCGGCCAGACAGAAAGAATGTCACACCAACTTTTCTTTTTTCAAAGGTTTCATGTCAGTAAGTTTGAGACACATTTTCCAACATTGTGTTGTGTTTTACTTTTGGGTATGATGCAAGGTGTTGAGACTATAGTGTAGAAAAATGTATCCCTTTACATTTCCATACTTGTTTGGGCCCTCCTTGCTAAAATTGGGCTTATTTATGCCTTATTAGGTCTATTTTTCATCCACTAGCCTTATTTCATACATCTTTCCTAGGATAATCTTGACACATTTCTAATAACCAATCATAATTTAAGGGTTTTTTATTGTATGGCCCATATTTAATGATTTGGCACTCATACACCACATAAGTTTTAGGGCCTGGTCCTAAATTTGACATAAAACTTAACATATCTTGAAATTAGTGTCCCAAGCCTAGGCTATTGGGACTCATATGCCTAAACTTATGTATGAGTCCCACTTATCTTGGACCTAATTTTGAACTCAATTCTTTGCTGGATTTTATTCTCCTAGATCTAATGTCATCTTGTAGTTTTGTAATCTCGAGTATAAATACAAGGTTATTTCACATAACTTCACCTAATCAATCTTATGAAGTATTCCTAAGGCAATTCTATGGTCACAAGAGCATTCAAGAGTTGATTATCAAGTTCTTTGGAGCTATACTCAAGATTCAAGCATCATGTCAAAGGCATCATGCATCATGTTTTCTTTTTAGCTAACATTTGTGATGTAGGTTTTTATGATTCAAACAAGTATTCAAGTTAAGATCGATAACATCCAATCAAAATTCAAGATTTACAGTCAAGCTAGCCATTACAAAAATATTACAACATTTGCTTCAAGGGTATGGTGAGTTGCAATATAGCTTATTTGTTCATTCATCATTCCTTCCTTCTATTTAATTTCATTTCAAGGTTTGATTACCAAAATGGGGTTTGACCAAGGAAAACCCCTATCCACTAATAAAAAAACATTTTCCCCTCTCTTTTATGTGTGATTTGCAGATTTAAGTTAAAGATCCATTGAAGAGCAAGATTGGAGAAAGTTACAAAGTTTTCAAAGTTGTCATATTTTTTGCAAGATCATAAAAAGTCACCTATAGAGCAAAATTCAAAGTTCTAGACTTAGAGATTAGAAGGGAGAGAAGCTATAGAAGATCACTAGAGGATACTAGAGTTTTAGATCAGCCCTAATACTGGGGCTAAATCACCACTTGTAGCATATGAGTCCCAGTATACCTATTTTCTATTATTTTTTGTAGATCTTGGTTTACCAGTTGTAGATTTTAGTTTTGGACTGAAACCATAAACTGGGACTAAATTGCCCCTATTGGTGTATGAGTCCCAATGTACATTAAAATTCATAATTTCAGGAGTGCAAACCTTGTTTCAAGCATCTTCAATTTTCCAGGTGCCCCTCTATCCTTTCTCAGTTCATTATTCTTATTTTTAGTTTCATATCTTAAGTTGCATAGTTAGGTTTGCATATCATTTCCATATTCTTCTTTCCAAGCCTTTTCTTGGTGGTGAACCCCCTTTTATCTTTAATTGCACCCTAGGAGACCTTATAGTAGATCTCTTTACCCTAATACAATCACTAGGTTGATATTTTTAGGGTTTCCTTGAATGAAAGTAGAGCAAAATAGGCCCCCCTAAGTTTTCCATCTCCTAAAAGGTGGGCATACCCTATCTCTTTTGTTTCATTTTGGTTAACCTAGTCTTTGGACACCTTATTTCTGATTTGGAGTGCATCATAGTCCTAGATCTAGCTTACATTAACTTTGGATTAGGTCTTGCATTAGTTAATTTGCATCTAGGGTTTCTAAATCTTGCATTAGTGAAAGTTCATATAGGTTACATTTTTGCATCTTGCATCATTGAATTTCATTTCAAATCTTTAATTACACATAGCCTAGACAACATTCAACAAGAAAACCTAACATTCACTTAGAACTTTCTAAATGTAGTGTCAAAACCCTAATCTGGGACTCATTCGCCCCTCTAGGTGATTTAGTCCTAATACAAGTTGTTTTACCCAATTTTTGGGAATTCTGTGTTGATTTTTTTTTTAGCATTTGAACCCTTAAAAAACCCTAACAAGGACTCATATGCCCCATTGGGTGATTTAGTCCCATGTCAAACCTAAAATTGCATTTTATAGCATTAAAAACTTTATTTATATACTTGCTAGGCTTGTTGGTAACCTATAGTATCAGTCAGGAAAGTTTTAGGAGCTTTTGTTTTATGTATCTAGGTAAAATCATCCATTTAGTCTAGTCATTTTTAAAGCATTTCAAAAATCATTTTAGCATTACAAATTTTCATATCCATAGGATATTTGTTTACATTTGAGAAGCATTGCATAATTTAGATAGCTTACTTTTTCATGTTAGCATGTTTTCTTTTCAAGCATTTAGTGTTCATAGAGTATCACATGGCTTATATGATTATATTTTCCCTACTCATGAGCATAATATAGGAAAACAAAATAAAACCTTTGAAAAGAATGTGGGCTACCCTCCTAGCATCTATTAGATTTGTAAGAATTTCATAACACAAGAGGATGAGAGTGTAGACAATCATAACAATAATAATTATTATTCTCCTAATACCTCTCCTATTAGTGATGAAGGTATCTTGGTGAAAGAAGATACAATCATTGAGAATCATCAAAGCCTTTGTTTTTCCCTCTCCTCCTCCCCCTTGCGAAGATATTATGACACAAGAACATGAGATCATTAATGATACTTTACCTACTCTCCATTCATCTCCCAACACCTTTCCTACTTGTGAGAATGCTTTAATGAAAAAGGATACAATCATGAACAATCATGAAAAACAAATTTGTGAAGAGAATATGTTGGTATTAAGAGATCTAGTGATTGTGAGTTATAGCATTATTTATCTCCTTCCTATTTTCCATAACATTTGGAAATACATATTCGAACAAAAGGATCCAATTATTGGTAAGCATGAAAAACATAGTTGGCCTTCCCTTGATACCTCCCCTATTTCTGATAAGCTACTCTACAAAATATAACCATGGAATGTGATTGTTACCTATTTTTTGCCTCAACTCAAATAGAGGAGCTGGCTGATTGTTTTTTATCATAAAGTGGAATTGCAGTGTCATGTTCGAATGTTGTTTCACATTATTATCTTTGTGCATTGAGTAATAGTTATGCATTCTAGTGAAGAATAGAGTTGCAGAGTGTCATTCAGATGTTGCAGATTTAAAAGAAATACAAAATTGAGTACATGGGAAAAATAGCATTTTTAAATGCTTTCATTTATTTTGTAGAAAAACTCATATTTTAAAAGGCTTCATTTGATATCACAATCAGAATAGTATTACAACATTGCATGAAAATGCATTTTCTTTTCGATTGAAAAGAAGAACTGAAATCAAAGATCCACACACGCTGTGGATATAACTGTGACTGTTACAATACATTTCTAATTGCACATTTCACTACTGAAGATGTAGAAAGGAAAACACATAAGTGGCAGCATAGTCATCATTGCCTGATTATCGATGATTGATGTTGAATGGTGCACCTCGTCGTCTTGAGCTTTGTGGACCTGTAAGAGGAAAAGAGGGGTGTTAGTGGCTCCGACTATGATGTAACTCATATGATGCACCTACAATAGTACAACATACTATTAGCAATGCATTGAAACAATCAAATCCAATCAAATGCAGTATGGAAGAAGTGAGCTGAAGGAGAAGTAATAATATCATGATCAACATGTTCTATTTTTTATGCTAACATTGTTTGCTTCCTTGTGCAGGTATAGATAAAGTCATGAAGCTGAAACATTATTCAAAGACCAAGCATGTGGAGTAAAATGGGCTCCCACAAGGGTCGAGCTCGACATGCTGCCCTATTCATTAAATGGGTTGTTTTTTAAAAAATATACTTTATCATATTCATCAAACGAAATGAAATACAACTGAAGAGTAAAACAGAGAATTCATCAGGTAACAAAACCAACTGTGCATTCACTATGATCAAGTTTCTTTCTGAAGGCTACAGGTGAACAGTGAGTTTAGTTCACTTAATAAATTTAACTGACTACATTTAAATCAGAAATTGTTGAATAACTTCATTTTCTATGCTGATTGTAATCAAATATCATGTAAGTTTCAATTCATCATTTCTTTTTTAGATAGTGAATAGGCATACATTATGCCTTATTGTTTTGTTCTAATTTCATCATCAAAGAGAACAGATTTTAAGAGAAGTTCGTGCTGTGAGATATAAAAATGCATGAAGAGTACCATGTTGCTCAAGAATTCAAAAGACAGATAAGTCCCTAGTTCCAGTTGATGAGTAAGTAAATACTGCATCATCAATAAGTAATAACAAAGTGATCATTCCAATATTTTAAGGGGAGAGTAAGTTTTTTCTTTCCAAAATGGTGCTTCTGAAGTTAGCAGCTATGCATATGAACTGGTAAATAGAGGTGATTCATAGTGATGCAATATTGCATTATAACTATTTCTATAGAGTTCAAAAGCAGAAGATGATGTTGCTTTGTTAAGGTTGAGTGAGAATCAAAAGACACTGATTTATTTGCAGAATACAAGCATGAAATTTTCCCTCTACACAATGAACTTATACAGTAATATTCTCAAGGTATTACACTTTTCTGCCAAGATTCTAAGTACTTGGAGAGTATTCTTAGAATGTGCATTAGATGTTCTTTTAAGGGTAGTCTACAGTTCCATGTTGAAGACAATTATGTGACAAGAGAAGTCGGATGTTTTTATCAGAGGGAAAAGAAATCATGAGTTAAATTCAGATTTTATACAACTATTGAGGTGAGCTACAGAAATGCCAAAACAAGATTCCAAGTGATATGAGTCAGTGAGTTGGCTACAGGGCAACATACAGGTTATGCTATTCTTGTTATGAGTTTCAACTGGGTATTTGGTCGGTTTTGCTCAAATTATGAATAGTGTTGGTTATGTGATAGTTCAATCTGCCAATGAGGATACATTCTTTTCATAAAAAACAGAATACAAGGAGGTGAAGTGAAAATACAAACTTTCAGGCCTTTCTTTTATTTCAAGGTTTTGAATAGGCCACTGTTTGTTTTAGCTCGAGTCATATGGATAGAATGAATAGCAGTTACTTCATATTTTCAATTGCTTTCAAAGTATAGAAAATATAGTTCTCTTCAGAAAATATCAAATACCCACATGTGGGTTTGTTTTCAAAATGCAAGAAATATGATAATCCATGATACCCATATGGGTTTCGCATTAAAAACAGTAGTAAAATACAAATATGAAGATTTATGTGCTAGGTCGAGCTTCAAAAGAGAAGAAAATGCAATTTTCTTTAATAATCCCAAAGACCCACTTTCAGTTTAGTATCAAAACATAGAAAAATCAATTACAAAGATAATCATGTGAAATCTGGAATTGAATAGAAATAATATACAGCATGCAAGTTCTCTAATGTTGGGTCGAAATGCAGAGGAAAGAAGATACAGCTTTGTTCAACTTTCTGTGATACCCAGAAACAAAAATGCTTTTAAATTGACATAATGGTAGTTTTTCTATTTTGGGTCGAGCTGAAATCCACAAAAAATGCTTCCTACAATGTATATTTGGTGTGGCCTGAATATGGCCAGAAATTTATGAGCAAAGAGGAGTTTTTTTAAAAGTCTCTAGTGGACGAGTGCTGGCAAAAGGAAGTTACCAGTTCATATTTTTGATGGAGCTCTCTAGTCGTGGCCAAAGTTGCAGATAGCTTCTGAATGCAGGGGTTCGAGTTCTCAAGTGTTGGCCGAGCTCTCATAGTAAAATAGAGTGCTACAATGATAGGTATGAGCACAGAAGAATAGTAAAATGATGACATTAGATTGTGTGTAGCCGCGGCCTTAGGGTCAGAAGAATAAAATATGATCCCATTAAAAGTTATGAAGCTGTGTACAGATGGCTTACCCCCGTGTTTGGAGGAGAGGAATAAAATCCATAAGGCGAGCTTCCTTTTTGATCTTCGAAATGAACATGAGCTCATAGGTCGGCCAAGCAAACAAAGGTCATAAGGAGTGCAAGGAAAAATCCGAATAAACTCATAAGCTTGTGACAGTTCGCTACCTTAGTGGTCAGTATTCTTTCACAAAAAATGAAGGACTTCTGTACAAAGTAGAGTGAAGCTTACCCATTGAAGGTTCAAAAATTTGAAGGCAGTAGTGAAGATTCTCCAGAAACATGAGTTTAGATTCGAAGTCCATCATGGTAGGTTTCTCTCAGGCAGAGCTCGTGTTTTTTCCAAGTGATCATTACGAAATGAATCAATTAGGGTTTGACTTCTTTTGTGCATGCCCTAATTCGACCCAACAGCATAAGTATCCCGAAAGTTCGGTCAATGCACATGCCAATTTTTGAATGGAGGCTGAAATTCATTATGTTTCATTGTGACTTTATTAAAATCCAAGTTTAATACTTATGTGGGGGCTAAGTTTCTTTGTTAGGTCAAGGGTTAAGTCTTTTAGACTTATTCATTCCTTAGTATTTTTGAAGCGCTTGAATATTGAAAATCAATTAAGGGTGAGTTGTGAATACCCTATGATTTAGGGTCATTTATTCTTTAGGGTTCCTTGTTTTAAAATTGATTTTAAAGAAATCAATTGTGGAGTTGAGGACAAAGAGAGATAATAATGTGTTTTATTTTAATGAATTTTTGAGAAAATCAAATATTGTAATGGAGAAATAAGGAATTTTTCTTTTTGCGAAAGATTTCCAATCTTTAAATTGCAAAAATAGACAAATTGTAAAAATCTGCATCTTGTAAATCAGAATCATGAAAGCGATATTCTATAAATTGCTTTATGTTTTCTTGCTATTTTTAGCAGATCTTTTATTGACTTTTCCTCTTGGTCGGATTCCAGACTTATCTTGGAGAGATAAGGTGTTTTTTGAGCTTTTAATGCAGATTCAGCATATTTTTAGAGGCTTGACAGGTTCATCATGAAAGCATTGTGCTTTTTTCTACTTTTAAAGTAGTTTTTGAGATTGTTTGAAACCTTTTTTCCTTGAGCTTTTTCTGAGCTTGGATTAGGGTTTTCTTGAGAGTTCTTTTCAAAGACTTGGTCTTTTCAGCTCTCCATTCTCAGTAGTTCAGATGAGAGTTTCTTGCCCTTACACATTTTTGGGAGCTTGTAAACTGATGTGTGCTTAGATTCTGAGAAGTTCCACTCCATCATTCAATAAAATAGCAGAGTTTTTTCCTTTCTCATTTCTTTTTCATGACTTGGAATAGTAATTTGATTTGTCTTGTGATTCAAATTTGTTGAATCCTCTTCTTTTCTTGCTATTGTCAAGTGATTTGCAGGAGTGCATGCTAGTTCAGGTTATGCCTTGTGTTAATTTAACCTTTGCATAAATCACTGATTGAACTGTATGTGTTGTGAGATTGTGAGATTTTAATTTTAAAGGGGTGGTGAGAGTAAGTTATTGTCAGGGTCTTCTTATAGTTGATCAACATTTTTAGAATGATTGAATTTCAGTTTTAGATTTTAAATCTAGTTTATCCTTCTATCCTTTTTCCTGAAAAGTCACTTAAAATAGAATTCATCATTTGGAGAACCAACTCACTCTGGAGATTCCTCTTTCATGTAGATCACCCACATCTGAAAGAGGTTTCCATGTTTTAGTAGTTTTCTGAATATTGCATTCAATAGGGTGCAAAAACTATTGATAACAGTTTTTGGCACGCCCGGTGGGACTCTAAAAATCAATTTTAGAGAAGTTTTAATCCTTTAAGGTTGTTTTTTGGTGTATGCAGCAAGTTATCTAGCCTTTGGGAGGCCCTTTTCAATATACCTGGCGACTCCGTTCTTTGATTTTCAAGCAAATCCAGTGTGAATAGCACACAAAAGAACACATATTGAAGGGTCGGGTGTTCCCTTCAGAATTATCAGCCTTTGGAGGCATAGTCATCAAACACCATGGCGACTCCGAGAAGCCTTTTCTAGTTTCAAAATGATCAAGTGCTGGTATGCTATTAGAGATTCTAAGTTTTTGCTCGTTTTTAGCCTTTAGATGAATAAATATGTCAATATTTCATGGGCATGCATCATATCACCTGTCATACCATGAAGATACTGCTTACCCGTCTCCATATCAGCCACATTCACATAATCATGCTACATATTCTAGTTCCATGGCTTTTCAAAGCTAGCATGCATAGTATAGTTGCCACCCACCCACCCTTGCTCATTATTCATCTGAGCCCTCCTATGTTAAAAATTAGTCCCAAGAGATCGAAGACTTGAGTTTCAGAGAAATAAGGATGAACTATGAAAGGAAAATGAGTCAAATAGATCAGCAAGACGAGATGGCAAGTATAAAAAGAACGCTGCTTGATTACATGAATCAGCTTGCGGAGATCAAGAAGTAGTATGAGTATAATCAACAGGAGGAGGAGCTGGCTTATCAAGCCTATCTTCATGATCAAGAGCTAGAGACCCAAAGAGCACAGTTTGAGGAGGATTTAGAGAGAGGCAGCTGCACAGACAAATATTTTGCTTGCTCGGTGTCAAAAGTTGGAAGCCCAAACAACTCCTGTCAGTTCTGAACATCCTATTCAAGAAGAGGTTCATAAATTCAAGTTTCCAAGTTTTATGAAAACTGAGCCTCCTAACTCGACTAAAATCAAAATTCCTAGCTTTAGAGATTTTTCACCTTCGCAAGAATCTAGGTTAGAACTTTCTGAACCTGTGAGCATTCAAGACCAGTCCATTAGGAAGCAACCTCCTTTCCTCTAGGAAACTCCAAAAATCCCACAAGTTTCCCAACCAAATAATTCTGATTGTCCTGTCACTATTGAGGACAGACCTATTGACTCAGAAAATGACTCATCATTCACCATGAAGGAAGAAGCTACGAGAATAAATTTACTGCATATAGCTATGGAGGAATATTGGTTAGAACAACAAAATATTGAACGAGAGAAGTCTTCTACTGATGAGTCCTTTCATGTTTTTACTAATGAGTTGCCTTGTTTTGTGGAGGATGGTGAAAACTTTTTAGAGGATCAACAACATACCAAGTAGGAAGTTTCTACTGATTGCTCCATTTTTTCAGCGAAACCAAAGAATGTTGCATGTATGGAGAAGATTGGTTCATTGGAGCAGAAAAATATCGATGGTCATTTTGAAGTCTCCAGTTGGGAAAGCGTTAAAAAAGACCCAGAGCATCATGAGCCATTGCTACAAGAGGTAGAGGAGGCCCTGTTTGAAGAAGTTTAGATTACACTCGTACTAGCTCTAGAGAAATGGGAAGAAGTTCAAAGTTCTGATGTTGCGATACCTCGGAAGAGTTGCAGTGTTAAAGGAAATAGTCCTCTTCCACAAAAAACTGAAAGTTAGAGGGAGGACGACACGTTCTGGGATGATCTCGAGGCTTTTGTTTCAAATTTAGATGCCAAACACTCACCTTTTGAGGGAGAAAATCTAGAGTAGCAGCTTGAGGAGACAAAATGGGGTGTCCAAACTCAAGGTTTGATCAATTTATTTGAAGAACTTCCTCTATTTTTTAGTTATGATGAAGATAATGCATGTGAGATAACAAAGCCATGAAGATGTCAATGATAAGGTGCCGATCTGTTCACAAAGAATTAAAGATAACATGGTTATCAAATGCCGGAACCCCGATGAGCATGATGCAATAGTTCAAATAGAACGAGATCAAGCTACACATAAGCATGACACTGTTGTACAAGGTAATGGCCTTGATATCTTTACAAGTTTTCAAGAATGCAGTCAGGAGGACACCTCAAGGCCTATTATGCATACAGAGGATAAAAATGGGACCCACAAGGACTTGTACACTAATATAATTGATGAGTTTTGCGCAAAGTTGGGTGATATGTTTTCAAATGATCCTCATCAGAGAGATGAGATGGAGATAGTAGGTAACAGTAGCCAACAAGGAGCTAGAGGTGCAAGTTTTAGTTTCACCCTTTCGAGACGTTGCCCCATGAAACATCTAGCCAGGGATGTTGGCAGGATCCAAAGGATTTCCAGTGCACCTAGGGATGAGGTGGCAGTGAGGAGCAGCAAGTCCCACTTTTTCATTTTGGGCAAACAAGAGGTATGCTTGATTAGATTCACATGATCTACGTCTTTGATTGTTATTTACAAGTTGCAACAAAACAATGTGTGGGGAGTATCTTCATTTTTCATCTCTTACTACAAATTTGTGAGTGTTCGAAGTATCCTCAGCTGATTAGGAGAGGAAGTTATTTTCCAAAACCTGTAAACGGTTTTGTTTGAGTATATTTTTGCTGGTTAGAGTAGGTTAGAGTTAGTATATTCAGCAAATAAGTGTGTTTCGCATATTTACTTCCAGTATTTTTGCTTTCCCTAAGCGCCGCTGCGCATTTGTTATGTTGGCCATTAGGGACTTTTTAGTTTGCTTTTAGTTTTGTTTCATTTTCTTGCTGCTGTTTGGAGTGTTGCTGTTCAAAGTTTCTGAGTTTCAAGAAGGGGCAAAATTGTCTCCGCGCCCAATGAATTGCTTAAAGGCCACTGATCTATGCTTAGCAGGCAAGCATATAGCAGAAATCACCAAAATGTTACCTATTGTTTGCCTCAACTCAAATAGAGGAGCTGGCTGATTGTTTTTTTATCATAAAGTGGAATTGTAGTGTCATGTTCGAATGTTGTTTCGCATTATTATCTTTGTGCATTGAGTAACAGTTATGCATTCTAGTGAAGAATAGAGTTGCAGAGTGTCATTCAGATGTTGCAGATTTAAAAGAAATATAGAATTGAGTACATGCGAAAAATAGCATTTTTAAATGCTTTCATTTATTCCATAGAAAAACTCATATTTTACAAGGCTTCATTTGATTTCACAATCAGAATAGTATTACAACATTGCATGAAAATGCATTTTCTTTTCGATTGAAAAGAATAATTGAAATCAAAGATCCACACAAGCCGTGGATATAACTATGACTGTTACAATACATTTCTAATTGCACATTGTGCTACTAAAGATGCAAAAAGGAAAACACATAAGTGGCAGCATAGTCATCATTGCTTGATTATCGACGCTTGATGTTGAATGGTGCACCTTGTCATCTCGAGCTTCATTGACCTGTAAGAGGAAAAGAGGGGTGTCAATGGATCTGATTATGATGTAACTCATATGATGCACCTACAATATACAACATACTATTAGCAATGCATTGAAACAATCAAATCCTATCAAGTGCAGTATGGAAGAAGTGAGCTGAAGGAGAAGTAATAATATCATGATCAACATGTTCTATTTTTTATGCTAACGTTGTTTGCTTCCTTGTGTAGGTATAGGTAAAGTCATGAAGCTGAAACATTATTCAAAGACCAAGCATGTGGAGTAAAACGGGCTCCCACAAGGGTCGAGCTCGACATGCTACCCTATTCATTAAATGGGCTATTTTAAAAAAAAAGATACTTTATCATATTCATCAAACGAAATGAAATACAACTGAAGAGTAAAATAGAGAATCCATCAGGTAACGAAACCAACTGTGCATTCATAATGATTAGGTTTCTTTCTGAAGGCTACAGGTGAACAGTGAGTTTAGTTCACTTAATAAATTTAAATGACTACATTTAAATCAGAAATTGCTGAATAACTTCATTCTCTGTGTTGATTGTAATCAAATATCATGTAAGTTTCAATTCATCATTTCTTTTTCAGATAGTGAACAGGCATACATTATGCCTTATTGTTTTGTTCTAATTTCATCATCAAAGAGAACAGATTTTAAGAGAAGTTCGTGCTGTGAGATATAAAAATGCATGAAGAGTACCATGTTGCTCAAGAATTCAAAAGACAGATAAGTCCCTAGTTCCAGTTGATGAGTAAGTAAATACTGCATCATGAATAAGTAATAACAAAGTGATCATTCCAGTATTTTAAGGGGAGAGTAAGTTTTGTCTTTCCAGAATGGTGCTTCTGAAGTTAGCAGCTATGCATATGAACTGGTAAATAGAGGTGACTCATAGTGATGTAAGATTGCATTATAACTATTGCTATAGAGTTCAAAAGTAGAAGATGGCTGTTGCTTTGTTAAGGTTGAGTGAGAATCAAAAGACACTGATTTATGTGCAGAATACAAGCATGAAATTTTCCCTCTACACAATGAACTTATACAGTAATATTCTCGAGGTATTACACTTTTCTACCAAGATTCTAAGTACTTGGAGAGTATTCTTAGAATGTGCATTAGATGTTCTTTTAAGGGTAGTCTACAGTTCCATGTCGAAGACAATTCTGTGACAGGAGAAGTCAGATGTTTTTATCAGAGGGAAAAGCAATCATGAGTCAAATTCAGATTTTATACAACTATTGAGGTGAGCTACAGAAATGCCAAAACAGGATACCAAGTGATATGAGTCAGTGAGTTGGCTATAGGGCAACATACAAGTTATGTTATTCTTGTTATGAGTTTCAACTGGGTATTTGGTCAGTTTTGCTCAAATTATGAATAGTGTTGGTTATGTGATAGTTCAATCCACCAATGAGGATACATTCTTTTCATAAAAAAATAGAATAACAAGGAGGTGAAATGAAAATACAAACTTTCAGGTTTTTCTTTTGCTTCAAGGTTTTGAATAGGCCACTGTTTGTTTTAGCTCGAGTCATATGGATAGAATGAATAGTAGTTACTTCATATCAATTGCTTTCAAAGTACAGAAAATACAATTCTCTTCAGAAAATATCAAATACCCACATGTGGGTTTGTTTTCAAAATGCAGGAAATATGATAATCCATGATACCCATATGGGTTTCGCATTAAAAACAGCAGTAAAATACAAATATGAAGATTTAAGTGCTAGGTCGAGCTTCAGAAGAGAAGAAAATGCAATTTTCTTTAATAATCCCAAAGACCCACTTTCAGTTTAGTATCAAAACATAGAAAAATCAATTACAAAGATAACCATGTGAAATCTGGAATTGAATAGAAAGAATATACAACATGCAAGTTCTCTAATGTTGGGTCAAAATGCAGAGGAAAGAAGATATAGCTTTGTTCAACTTTCTATGATACCCACAAACAGAAATGCTTTTAAATTGACATAATGGTAGTTTTTATGTTCTGGGTTGAGCTGAAATCCACAAAAAATGCTTCCTACAATGTATATTTGGCGCGGCCTGAATATGGCCAGAAATTTCTGAGAAAAGAGGAGTTTTTTTAAAAGTCTCTAGTGGACAAGTGCTGGCAAAAGGAAGTTACCAGTTCATATTTCTGATGGAGCTCTCTAGCTACGGCCAAAGTTGCAGATAGCTTCCGAATGCAGGGGTTTGAGTTCTCAAGTGTTGGCCAACCTCTCATAGTAGAATAGAGTGCTACAATGATAGGTATGAGCACAAAAGAACAGTAAAATGATGACATTAGACTGTGTGTAGCTGTGGCCTTAGGGTCAGAAGAATAAAATATGATGCCATTAAAAGCTATGAAGCTGTGTGCAGATGGCTTACCCCCGTGTTTGGAGGAGAGGAATAAAATCCATAAGGCGAGCTTCCTTTTTTATCTTCAAAATGAACATGAACTCATAGGTCGGCCAAGCAAACAAAGGTGATAAGGAGTGCAAAGAAAAATCCAAATAAACTCATAAGCTCGTGATAGTTCGCTGCCTTAGTGGTCAGTATTCTTTCACAAAAAATGAAGGACTTCTGTACAAAGTAGAGTGAAGCTTACCTATTGAAGGTTCAAAAATTTGAAGGCAGTAGTGAAGATTCTCCAGAAACATGAGTTCAGATTCGAAGTCCATAATGGCAGGTTTCTCTCAAGCAGAGCTCGTGTTTTTGCCAAGTGATCATTACGAAATGAATCAATTAGGGTTTGACTTCTTTTGTGCATGCCCTAATTCGACCCAACACCATAAGCATCAAGAACTTTCGGTCAATGCACATGCCAATTTTCGAATGGAGGCTGAAATTCATTATGTTTCATTATGACTTTATTAAAATCTAAGTTTAATACTTATGTGGGGGCCGAGTTTCTTTGTTAGGTCAAGGGTTAAGTCTTTTAGACTTATTCATTCCTTAGTATTTTTGAAGCGCTTGAATATTGAAAATCAATTGAGGGTGAGTTGTGAATACCCTATGATTTAGGGTCATTTATTCTTTAGGGTTCCTTGTTTTAAAATTGATTTTAAAGAAATCAATTGTGGAGTTGAGGATAGAGAGAGATAATAATGTGTTTTGTTTTAATGAATTTTTGATAAAATCAAATACTGTAGTGGAGAAATAAGGAATTTTTCTTTTTGCAAAAGATTTCCAATCTTTAAATTGCAAAAATAGACAAATTGTAAAAATCTGCATCTTGTAAATCAGAATCATGAAAGCGATATTCTATAAATTGCTTTATGTTTTATTGCTATTTTTAGCATATCTTTTATTGACTTTTCCTCTTGGTCGGATTCCAAACTTATCTTGGAGAGATAAGGTGTTTTTTGAGCTTTTAAAGCAGATTCAACCTATTTTTAGAGGCTTGACAGGTTCATCATGAAAGCATTTTGCTTTTTTCTGCTTTTAAAGCAGTTTTTGAGATTGTTTGAAACCTTTTTTTGAGCTCGGATTAGGGTTTTCTTGAGAGTTCTTTTCAAAGACTTGGTCTTTTCAGCTCTCCATTCTCAGCAGTTCGGATGAGAGTTTCTTGCCGTTACACATTTTTGGGAGCTTGTAAACTGATGTGTGCTTGGATTCTGATAAGTTCCACTCCATCATTCAATAAAATAGCAGAGTTTTTTCCTTTCTCATTTCTTTTTCATGACTTGGAATATTAATTTGATTTTCTTGTGATTCAAATCTGTTGAATCCTCTTCTTTTCTTGCTATTGTCAAGTGATTTGTAGGAGTGTATGCTAGTTCAGGTTATGCCTTGTGTTAATTTAACCTTTGCATAAATCACTAATTGAATTGCATGTGTTGTGAGATTGTGAGATTTTAATTTTAAAGGGGTGGTGAGAGTGAGTTATTGTCAGGGTCTTCTTACAGTTGATCAACATTTTTAGAATGATTGAATTTCAGTTTTAGATTTTAAATCCACTTTATCCTTCTATCCTTTTTCCTGAAAAGTCACTTAAAATAGAATTCATCATTCGGAGAACCAGCTCACTCTGGAGATTCCTCTTTCGTGCAAATCACCCACATTTGAAAGAGGTTTCCATGTTTCAGTAGTTTGCTGAATATTGCATTCAGTAGGGTGCAAAACTATTGATAATAGTGATAAACCTCTTATTTACTCCTCTCCTAAAATATTTCCTACTAGGGTAGATATTATGGCACAAGAGAATGAGACCTTTCAAGAAGATATTGTGGTGTTAGAAGATCCAATCGATGAGAATCTTAGGGAAAACATTATTGAACAAGAGAATTCCATCATTGATAAGCAAGAAAATTCAACCATTAATAACTCCCTTACTTGTGATGAAGTCATTTTAGAAGAACCAACCATTGAATTCCATGGATATCTAATTTGTAGCTATCTGAAAAACTCTCCTACTAGGGAAGATATCATGGTGGAAGAAAATGATAACATTTACAAATGTATTTCAAACAATAGTTATGTGGATTCTTTAGATGAAGATGATGAAGTGACATTAGACTCATCTGCACTAAGTGATCATAAAAGTAGGATAAGACGTTTGATGTTATGCACATTAGATATCCCTTGAAGCAATATCCCAAGCTTGAACTTCCACCCTCGCAACAACCACATGCTAAAAATAAACCCGTACTTATCTTAGATCACCTAAAAGGAAACTTGATAATGATAATGTTTTGCAAGAACCAAGTTACAATACCATTGCTCATATATATAACAAAGTGTATACAATCAAGGCTGATCCTAAACCTAAAAGTTGGTTGCATGTTGAGAAAAAAAAAAAAAAAATCATATTGAAGAGGTCACAAAGCTATTGGAAGATTCTTTGAGTTCCTTTAATTTCATACCTACATTCATGGGTGAATACAAGATCATAAACAAAGATTTTGAAAAGGGAAAAGAGAAACTGGTAATGTTAATACGAAATTCAAAAGCATCCACTTCAACCACTTTAGAAGAAAAGACAACATACATGATAAAATTTGATGAAAATGAACAACCACCAAATCCGAAAGAAATCAAAAAGAGTTATAGAAGAGGTTATGAACTTATGAAACAAATGGGGTATAGTGGAAAAGGATGTGGTGCTAGAGAACAAGGTATCCATGTCCCTATAGAGCCTAACATGTAAGAAATGACTAATGGTCTTGGATATTTTTCTTGCAAAGAAACAAGAGAAACAAACAAACCTTCACTCAATATCAAAACTCTTGAAAAGGATTCTTCTAAGACAACTTTAACTTTGGTGCATCCTGAATTGATAGATAATACATGTGGGAATATCTCATTAGATATGCATCAATAACAATAGGTGTTGCTCCTTACCATGTAATAGTTGTAGGATCATAGCATACTCACTATTGCTTGTTTTACATTCACTACAAATCATTTCCTTCTTGCAAGGAGTGGAATATCATCATTCATATTGGCTCATCCTTGTTTTGCACATAGTGGTGGAAAGAATTAGATAGCCCTTTCCTAGTAGTGCACTTGTTGTTGTCCCTTTAGCTATTTGTCCACCTTCCCTATATGATGAACAAGGTTTGGATGCAGGGCATGTGCAGGATCATCATGGGAAAAAAACCCTTAAGTGGCAAAAAATTCACAAAAATCAAAGTTAGGCAACTTGACATAAAAATGTGAATAAGTTATCTATATTATTTCAAAAATATGTAAGAATAGAATTTGTAGAAAATTGAATGCAATTTCTAAAATACTAGGTTTGTTTAAAAAAATAAAAATCTATTTGGTGAAAATTTTAAATTTCAATGCAATGGTACTTAAATTTCGAAAAAAATAAGTAGGTGTCTATCGACCACCCTAACCACAATAAAATGATAATATTTTTTTATAAGATTTTAGATATAAGTAGAGGACCTCATGTCCCATGTGATGCATATTTTTTTATTTTTTTCCAAGTAAATAATTAATTATGATTTTTTATTACAACTTTTAAAAAATATAAAACTTCATATGTCCCACCTTAACTTGGTCAAACTTCATGAAATTCAATTTTTCTTTTTAATCCTATAGTATGCAAAGCATAGAATGTGACACATGTTTTGGATTCAAAAAATGTGATATCATTTGAAAGCTATAGATGTTTTTCAATTAGCCTATCAATCAGGACTTTAGTCGTAATTCGAATAGAAAATGAATAATAATTACTTATTAAATTCAAAGTAAAGCATAATTTATATTGGTCGAAAGATGAGAATCTCCTTTAAAAACCCTTCTCGTTTCATCAATTTTGGGTAAAGAAAAATTTGTCAACCACATACCCATCATATTGCCACTTTTTGGCCCATCATGATCCTGCACATACCCTACATATGACCTACTATAGGTTGACTCACATGTGCCTTACTAGTCTTTTTTATATTTTCTTTTTCCTATTTCTTTTATGTGATTGCATGTGTGTAATGTTATCCCCTGTACTATTCTATTTGATATATCTCTCTCTTTGTGTATTCCTCTATTTGTATCTACATTCTTCTATATGTCATAATCCTTTATCTTTTCTTTGTCTTGTGTTTTCCTTTTGGGGATGGAACAAGGTGTTGAAACATTTAGGTCTCTTCCATGTTGACCCAAAAGTTTTTATTTATTTTTCTCTCTTTGTGCCATTCTTCTTGTTCCATGAGTATTTGGGTAATGCTAATAGTTTTGAGCTCTCTAAAATTATTTTAGCAAAGACATACAAACCCCAAATCCATGGATCCTAAGTATGTGATTTTGGGATTTCATTTTGGTGGAAACACCTTTTCATGATGTAACTTCATTTGGAAACATATGTGTGGCATAGGGCTTTCCAAATAAGCTCTCATTTCCTCTTTATTGTTAGCATTATCATTTTCTACTTTAAGTAATTGCTCACAACATGGTGTGTTGCAATTTCTTTAAAGTGGGGGCATACATTGGCATTATTCTTTTTCAAATCATGTTTCATTGTGTAGTCTTCTTACTTCATGTGATGTGTCTTTCTCTTTGTGGTGACATTGGGTGTGATGTCCCTCAAGAGCATGATCTCTCTTAGCATATTATAATCCTCTTAGTGGCTTGATGTGACAAACTGCATCCCCTAAGTTACGAATCTTCTATTCTTCAATTGGTTCTCTCTTGGAGACATTAGGCTCAATGTTCCCTAAGTTAATACCTTACATTAACTAATAAAAACTACTTTGAATGCAACTTACACTACCTTTTTCATTTACAATATCGGTTATATGGCCACCACACTTTTCTTGCCTATGGAGCCATCTTGTTCATTCATGGGTGTGAAGCATACAAAGTTTTTCTTGCCTCATGAATCTTGTCATTTATGTTGTGTGGCACCTTATCAAAGTTATTAAGAGGTATAGCTTTTGCATGGTTACTGTATGGGAGCTGAACTTAAGCATGACTTTCCCATAGCCACTTGCTTGTCTATGTGAGTAAATATTGGCTATGTGCGTATGTGTTTTGTTGGGGGATCACCTAGTGGATGGCCTAAGGTTCCACTAGCCCTTGTGAGCGTGTGGTTGTTTGCATAGTGTACATCGTATTCCACTTGTAAAAAATTTTGGACAAAAAACTCATATCTAATACATAGCATGTGGGACAAATGATAGAGGCTTGATCCACCCTTTTTTGTTTTTATTTTTCTTTCTCTTTTCCTTTGCCAGTGTATGCTTGTCCCTTGTTGTTGCTCCTTACATTATTTACATGTGTTTTCTTTGGTGCCTATGTTGGTTTTCCATAATATCTTGATCCTAGGGGCTTACACAACCCTCTTGATCATTTTCGTCCTATCTCACTAGCATTGGTACTCTTGGATCCCTCTTGATGCGATTTTGTCTACTTTAGTGTGATTTTGAAGCAATTTCCTCCTCTCACTAAAGTGGGGGCTAAATGTAGTGTAGAAAAATGTATCCCTTTACATTTTCACACTTGTTTGGGCCCTCCCTGCTAAAATATGGCTTTGTTATGCCTTATTTTGTCATATTTTGCATCCAAAAGCCTTATTTAATGCATCTTTCTGAGGATAATCTTGACACATATCTAATAACCAATCATAATTTAGTGGTTTTGGATTGTATGGCCTAGATTTAGTGATTTGGGACTCATATGGCACCTTGGTCGTATGGATCCCACCTAAGTTTTGTGGCTTGCTCCTGAATTTGACATAGAACTTAAAATTTCTTGAAATTTGTGTCTTGACTCTCAACCCTAGGCTATTGGGACTCATACGCCCCAACTGGAGTATAAGTCCTGCTTAGCTTGGACCTGTAAGATAGAAAATTATCACCTCTTGGGCCTAGGACCTAGAGCACCAAACTTTCTATGATCCACATTCAAGGATGCCCTAAAGATCTCAATAAAATGATAATAATGGGAGAAAGAGATATACTAAGGGACTTTCCTTGTGTATGTTTAGAGAGTAATGAGGGGTTGACCACCAAGCTAGGGCTTGGAAAAAAAAATACAATGTAAGAGTAATGATTAACCCTAATATGATGCAATGCTTCAATAAATGACCTAGAAATGGAAATAAAACAAAACAAAATGATGCAAGATGAAATGTGTGCACCTAGAAACCTGAAGTAGAATTGAATGAGCTCTGAAATTTTGAAAATTCTAAAATTTTGACCTACTAGGACTCATATGCCAGTCTAGGTGAATTAGTCCTAGATCAAGGTTTCTACATAGGAATAGGTTTTTGGAAAAAGTGTATCTAAAACTGTTAAAATCTCAAAATTGACCTAAACTAGGACTCATACGCCAGGACTGGTGTATGAGTCTAGTTATGGTTTTCTAGAGCTTCAAAGTCTAAATATGGTCTTCAATGTCTACTCTTTATGTTCCTCTTTTTTTCTAGATCTAAATCTCTAATTTTGAACTTGTAGAAGACTTTTTGTAATCTTGCAAGTGAGGAGACAACCCTAACAACTCCCTTCAAGCTTGTAACCTAATCTTCAAAGATCCTTCATGCTCCAAGACACCTAGATTTGCAATCACACATGTAAGGAGGAGAAAAAATTGTTGATTGTTAGTGAAAAGGGGTTTGCCTTGGTCAAACACCTTTTAGATAACTAAACCAAATGATAAGATAATGAAATGAGGACATGCAACATGAAATATGGAAAATGATACCTTGAATGATGCCTTGTAAATGATTTCTTATAAATCTGCAACTCAACATGAAATGACCATGAAGGATGTAGATCTTGATCTTGAGAATAGGTGTAGAATATTTCTTGATCTTGAATCTTTGATGCTACATCACAACACTAGCTCAATAGAATTCTTGATGCTTGATATCCTTGACATGATGATGGATCTTGAATTGCTACAACAATTGATGAATAATTCTACCCTTGAATGTCTTAAAAATGATCTTGAATGCTCTCTTGATGATATTTTTTTAAGTCTTGGAATGCCTAACTCTTGAGTTCTTGACTTGCTAACATGAAGGATTAATGAAATAATGATTTGGGACCTTGTTTATATAGGAAATCCATCTAATATCCCATTAATTGGATCCCATAGGTCGACATTCATAAAATTTGGACTTAAAACCCAAATTCACACTCGAGACCTTGAAAATAGGCCAAATGGGACTCATAGACCATTTGTGGCATATGGTTCCCACCTGGGTGGAACTCATATTCCCAAGGTGGCATATGGGTCCCACAAGGCCTATTTTGATTGTTGAAGTGTCGGGGAGTGTGTAAATTAAGTTTATTTGTTGATCTTGTTGGGTTTTTGATTGAAGTATGCATTGGGATGCACAATATAGGGTCTTAGGGGCATATTAATGATGATATTAAGGTCATAAAAGTAAAAGGGCCCAAAATCCAATGTGAAAGTGTAAATAAATACACTTTACAACACTAAATTAAGGAAAAATTGGGTCTATTTAGCTAAAAAGGGCCCCAAATCCAATGTGAAAGTGTCCAACACATTAAAACACTAGATTAGGCCCGTTTAGGTCCAAGGGCCTTAAATTTAATGTGAAGGTGTAAATAAATACACTTTACAACATTAAATCAAGGAAAAGTTGGGTTTATTTAGCTTAAAAAGGGCCCAAGACCTAATGTGGATGTGTAAAACACATCACAACACTAGATCAAGGTGACATCAAGTCCAATTTATCATTAATTACTCCTAGATTAAGTGTGAAAATGTACATGATCATATTTTTCAACACTATAGGACCTAATTTTGAATTCAATTCTTTGCGGGATTTTATTCTTCTAGATCTGATGTCGGCTTGTAGTTTTGTAATCTTGAGTATAAATATAAGGTTATTTCACATAATTTCACCTAAGAAATCTTATTAAGCATTCCTAAGGAAAATTTATGATCACAAGAGCATTCAAGAGTTTATTATCAAGTGCTTTGGAGCTATATTAAAGATTCAAGCATCATGTCAAAGTCATCATGCATAATGTTTGTTTTTGAGCTAACATTTGTGATGTAGGTTTTTATGATTCAAGCAAGCATTCAAGTCAAGATCCATAGCATCCAATCAAGATTCAAGATCTACATTCATGCTAGCCATTACATAAAATATTGTAACCTTTGCTTCAGGGGTTTGGTGAGTTGCAACATAGCTTATTTGTTCATTCATCATTCCTTCCTTTTATTTGATTTCATTTCAAGGTTTGATCACCAAAATGGGGTTTGACCAAGGAAAACCCCTATCCACTAACAAAAAAAAAATCCCTTTCTTTGATGTGTGATTTTTAGATTTAGGTTGAAGATCCATTGAAGAGAAAGATTGGAGAAAGTTGCAAAGTTTTCAAAGTTATCATCTTTCTTGCAAGATCACGAAAACTTGTCTATAGAGCAGAATTCAAAGTTCCAGACTCAGAGATCAAAAATGAGAGAAGCAATAGAAGATCACTAGATGATACAGAGTTTTACATCAACCCTAATGCTAGGAGTAAATTGCCACTTGTGGCATATGAGTCCCAATATACCTATTTTTAGACTTTTTCTATAGACCTTGGTTTACTAGTTTCAGATTTCGGTTTCAGCCTGAAATTCTAAATTGGGACTCAATCAATCCTACTAGTGTATGAGTCCTAGTGTGCATTAAAAGTCATAATTTCAAGAGTTTAGAACTTGTTTCAAGAATCTTTAGTTTTCCAGGTTCCCCTCTGTCCTTTCTCAATTCATTATTCTAATTTTCAATTTCATATCTTAAGTTGCATAGTTACGTTTGCATATCATTTGCATCTTCTTCTTTCTAGGGCTTTGCTTGGTGTTGAACCCCATTTTATCTTTAATCACACCCTAGGAGACCTTATAGTAGATCTCTTTACCCTAATCCAATCACTAGGTTGAGATCTCTAGGGTTTCCTTGAATGAAACCAGAGAAAAATAGGGTCCCCTAAGTTTTCCATCTCCTAAATGGTGGGCACACCCCATTTGTTTCATTTCAAACAAATTTATGTCTCTTCCATGTTGACCTAAAATATTTTCTTTGTTTTCACTCTCTTTGTGTCATTCTTCCTTGATCCATGAGTATTCGATGAATGATGATGTTTCTGAGCTCTCTAACAGCATTGTAACAAAGACATATTGAGCCTAGTGAATCTGTGGATCCCTTAGGTGATTTTTGGATTTCATTTTGGGGGAAATCCCTTTCCATGATGTGGCTTCATTTGGAAAAATGTGACTAGGCATAGGGCTTTCCAAATAAGCTACCATGTCCTCTTTATTGTTAGCACTTATCATTTTCTACTTTAAAGTAATTGCTCACAACATGGTGTTTATCAGTTTCTTTAAAGTAGGGGCATACATTGGCATTATTCTTTTTCATTTCAATTACAACTCATGTTTCATTATGTGGTATTATTACTTCATGTGATGCATATTTCTCTTGGTGATGACATTGGGTGTGATGTCCTTCAAGAGTGTGATCTCTCTTAGCATATTACATTCCTCTTAGTGGTTTGATGAGACACACTGCATTTTGTAATTTATGAATCTTCTATTCTTTGATTGGTCCTCTATTGGAGACATTAGGCATGATGTTCCCAAAGTTAAGACCTTACATGAACTAATAAAAATTCCTTTGAATACACCTTAAACTATTTTTCATTTACAATAACTGTTATATTGCCATCTTGCAAAACACACTTTGCTTGCCTTTGGAGCCATCCTGTTTGTTCATAGGTGTTAGCATACAAAGTTTTTCTTGCCTCATGGATCCTAGTATTCATGTTGTGTGGTACCTTATCAAATTTATCATGAGGTATAGATTTGGTATGGTTAGTACATATGGGATCCTACCATAGGCATGACTTTCCCATAACCACTTGCTTGTCTATGTGGGTGCATACTGACTGCATGTGCATGTGTCTCACTTTTCTTGGAGCTCACCTAGTGGATACCAAATTCCACCAGCCTGTGTGAGTGTGCATTTTATTTCCATAGTGGACATCATGTTCTACTTGTAAATTTTTTTTGGAAAAAATCTAAGGCTTGATCCACATCATGCTGGACAAATGTAGTCAAGGCTTGATCTACCCTTTTCTTTTTCTTTTATTTCCTTGTTTATGTCTTTCGTAGTGTATGCTTGTATCTTGTTGTTGCTTCATACACCATTCATATGCTTTTTATTTTGTACCTATGTTTCTTTTTCATGGGATATTGATCCCAGGGGCTTGATCATCCCTCTTAATCATTGTCATCCTATCTCACTAGCATTGGTACACTTGGACCCTTCTTGATGCGAATTTGTCTACTTTAGTGTAAGTTTGATGCAAGGTCATCCTCTCACTAAATTGTGAGCTAAATGTAGTGTAGGAAAATGTATCCCTTTGCATTTTCACACTTGTTTGGGCCCTTCCTATTAAATTTAGGTTCCTTTATGCCTTAATTGGTCCTATTTTGCATCCACAAGCCTAATTAAATGCATTTTTCTATGGATAATCCCAACATTTAACAAATGAAAAATCATAATTTAATGTTTGAGGTTATGTGTTCTAGATCTAGTGATCTAGGACTCATATGCCCCTTTGGGTGTATTGGTCCCATCTAGGTCTTGGGGCCTGATTTTAAGCATTGCATTGAACTTAACACTTCTTGGAGTTTGTGTCCTATGTTTAAGACCCTGGACTCATACACCCAACCTAGAATATGAGTCTCGCTTTAACTAGGATCTGTTTTAAATCAAATTATTGGTGGGATTCTATTATCCTAGATCTAATGTTGGATTGTAGTGTTGTAATTTTGAGAATTTTGGTATAAACAAGTATAAATACAAGGTTAATTTACATAATTTTTTATTTGGAAAAAAATGATGATGAGGAATATCACCTTTCTCCAACTATCATTTAATAATGTCCTAGGAGTCCTTATTGGATTGACTATCAACCTCACAAGGTGAGTCAATTCTCAACAAGGAATAACTAGGAGGGGGTTCTTTAAGCTTTTAGGGGTTCACCACCAAGCAAATGCTTGGAAAAGAAAAATAAGAATTTAAATCACAAAACCTAGTAATGCAAGCTAAATGAAGGATGCATATGATGAAATTATGCAATAGGAAGTTATGAGGTATGTGCTTGGGAAGTCTAGAAATGTGACAAGGATTTTGAAAATGTAAAGAAGCTATCAAAATATGCTATGGAGGAGAAAGACACCCTTGTTGTTGTCTTAGTCCCATTGCTATTTTTTGGGGCAAGTGCAGAATCTTTGTATGTCAGAACTGGATCTAAAAGAATTTTTGAAAAATACCTTTGGGAGGACTAAGATGCCATAGGTGGTGACTTAGTCCTATCTAGAATTTTTGGTATCTCTGAATGTGGTCCTGAGGCTTGATGTCTTCACTTCCTTCTTCTCTGATCTTGGGTTTTGAAAGTTCTGGATTTAGCTTGTAGGTGAGTTTCCGTGAATATGACAACTTTACAATACAACTTTGCAACTTTTCACTTCAAATGATCTTCAGGTCTTCATCCTAAATCTGCAATCACAAACATGCAAAAGAGGAAAAACTTTTTGTTTGTTAGTAAATGGGGGTTTTCCTTGGTCAAACCCCTTGTTGGTAATTAAACCTTGAAATGAAATGAAATAGAATGAAGAAATGATGAATTAACAACATGTAATGCTACAACTCACCAAACCATTGTTATAAAGTTTTCAAACTTGTGTGAAATGGATTGCTTGGATATGGATCTTGAATCAAAGAAAGGCTTGATAGATATGAACTTGAATTGCTTGCTTGAATCAAAACCCTACATCACAAATTTTAGCACAACATACATGATGCAAGAAGATCTTTGATATGATGCTTGAATCTTGATGATGGATCCAAATGCTTGATGAATTTCTCTTGAATGCTCTATGATGCTCGCTTGAAATTTCTAGAATGCTTGAATTTTTTTGTTAGATATGAAAATGAGAGAAGGAATATTTCATTTATACTTATCTATGCTTAATATATCAAAATTACACCACACCAAACCGACATATGAAATAATTAATTAAAGGAGGCTGAATCCTACCAAAATTTGAAATTAAATCCCGAAAATACCTCAAGGGGACTAAGACACCCTAGGTGGTGTCTTAGCCCCAAGGCATGAAACTCGGGGCACAGACTCCAAAAAGGGACCTATTTAGGTGCTCTCAAAATTAGGGTCCCAATACCTTTGGGGGACAAAGACACCCTAGGTGGCATCTTAGTCCCAACACAAAAATTAGGGACACTAAGACATAATCATTAAATTATCATTTATCCATTGGAGTTTTTTGGGATTATCTAGAAATATATATAATTCATAGGGATTGTGGATGCAAAATAAGAACAATTAAGACATAAATAGGGATAAATAAAACAAGGTGGGCCCAAACATGTGTGAAAATGAAAGGGTGTGCATTTTGCTACACTACATTTAGCCCCCACTTTAGTGAGAGGATGGACTTGCTTCAAACTCACACTAAAGTAGCCAACCATGCAATCAAGAGGGGTTCCAATTTATAAATGCTAGGATGACAATAACCGAGAGGGTGGCCAAGCCTTGAGGATCAATATCCTATGGAAAAATAACATAAGCACAAAGGAACACACTTGTGGATGATATATGAAGCCATAACAAAATCGTAAACATACACCATCAAATATGGAAAGAGGAAAAAGGAAAAAGGAAAAGGAAAAATGCAATGGATCAAGCTTTGACTAGCCATCCAACATGCTATGGACTAGGTCTAGGGTATTTTTCCAAAATAGGTTTACAAGTGGAAAGCGTTGTCCACTATGCAAACAAAACACATGGTCACAAGGGCTAGTGAAGCTAGGTGTCCACTAGGTGAGCCCCACGAGGTCCATATCAATGTCATACCCTCATGACTATGAAAATGACAAAATTAAGAAAAATGCATGCTCGCGAGGGCTAGTGAAGCTAGTTGTTCACTAGGTGATCCCCAGAGGACCATATCAAAGCCATACCTGCATGACTTTAATAAGGTGCAAAATGAAAAATGCAATAAGGAAAGAAGAATGTTCAAAGGGATTTTGCTTGGTTCATGAGAGGTCTTAATCTTAGGGGACATCATGCTTAATGTCTCTAGGGGAGGATAAATACAAGGTCTCATCCTGGGGAACATTGTACCTAATGTTTCCAAGAGAGGACAAGTGCAAAAGGTCTCATCTTGTTTCCAAGAGAGGACAAGTGCAAGGTCTCATCCTAGGGAACATTGTACCTAATGTTTTTAAGAGAGGACAAGGAAATATCACACTCTCAGAGGAAATCAAACCTGATGACACCACCAAGAGGAAAAATACATCACATAAAGAAAGAAAATCACATCAAGGAACATTAAAACAAATACAAGTGAAATTATGCCAAAAATAATGCCAATGTATGCCCCCACTTTAAAGAAATAGCTAACACCCTACTATGAGCAATTACTTTAAAGTATCCAAAACATGAAAAAGAAAAAGAGGAAAATAAGTGTTTCCCCCTAGAAAAACATAAGGGATCTATGGATTCAGGGTCAAATATGTCTTTGTTGCAATGATATTAGAGAGCTTGGAACTGTCATCATTCCCCAAATACACATAGAACTGGAAGAATGACACAAAGAAAGAGAAAAAAAAATGAAAAACCTTTTGGCTCAACATGGAAGATACATAGGATTTCTCAATGCCTTGCATCATCCCCAAAATGAAAACACAAGAAATAAATGAAAAGAAAAGAAAATATAATTAAAAATATTTTGGGTCAACATGGAAGATACATAGGGTGTCTCGACGCCTTGCATAATCCCCAAAAGGAAAACACAAGACAAAAATGAAAATGAAAAGTAAAGATCAATGAAAAGATTACGACATATAAAAGAATGGAGGTAAAAATAGAGGAATGCACATAGAGAGAGGAAACATCAAATAGAACATCACAAGGGATCACATTACACACATGTGATCAAAAGGAAAAAGGAAACAAAAAAAAAAGGAAAGAAAAAATAGAAAAAGAAAAGATAAAAGACTAGTAAAGCACATGTGAGTCAACCATCTAGCAGGTCATCTGCATCCCAATCTTGTTCAGTATATGTAGAATGCAGATCACTAGCAAGAGGGAAAACATTAAGTGTTGTACTAGGAGAATCACCAAGTTCAACACATGGTGCATCACTCAGTTTAGGAGGATCAACATGGTTGTAATTGTTTAAGCTCATGGAAGAGGAAAATAATAAATTCAACTCATTATGCACTTGCTCATCAATTTTAGTTTTTAGTTCATCATCATCCAAGTTAACCATAATAGGAAGACGAATGATAATATCCATAGGAGGTGTTGGTCCTTGTTGTGTTGGAATGTAGGATCTATTTGTTCTAGTAAGGGAGGAGACTCATTGTTTATTACTTCTGTCAAGTTTGGATTTTGATTTTCAATATTGTTCTCTTGATTAATTTTTTGAGCAATAGCATGATGTCTATGCCTACACTCTCTAGCATTTCTATTCCTTTTATTATGGTTTTCAAGTTGCATTTATGTAGGAGCAAGTTTATCAACCATAGGTTTCTTTTCTTCTTGTGAGGAAATAATGGAAGAAGCCATGGAAGGTTGTTCAACCACATTCTCTTTGGCTTTATAAATTCTCTTAGGAGGCAGATTAGGACTTGCTTGGTTTTCTCTAGGCCTTTTATAGGAAATAGGCAAGGGATTTTTCATGGATGGGTCTTGGTTAGATGGAAGGTCTTTAAGCTAACTATTGTTTTCTTCAAGGGGTGGAGGTTAAATCATGGGTGGAGGAAAATTCTCAAGGCATAATGTGGCTATGCATTTTTCTTTGAACTTTTGGAAGGATAGGAAAAGGAAGTCTTCACAGGATGTTATAGGTTCCATGGGCTCAGGCCAAAAGTAATATGAGGAAAAATTTCCATAGGAAGATGGAGGTCTAAAGCCACTATAGTTTATTGTGAATATTTCATTGTCAACTGGAAACTTTAAGCACTTGTGGACAATAGATGGGACCACATTCGTGGAGTGAAGCCATTTGTAGCCTAACTTCACATGAAATTGGTTTGAATTAGATATGATAGAGAATGATACATTTAATTTCTTCAGTCCTACTTGTAAAGGGAGTGTGATTGAGTCCATCATAGCACAAGAAAAACCATCATGCGTTTTAATCCATGCTTTCGGTTTGTCATATATATCTTGAGTAAGTTCATACACATATAAGAGTTCTTCTATGATCAAATTCTCTCCATAGATGGGATCAATTAAAATCCTAAGAGTGGATTTGTTATTGATTTTTTCAGGTATGTAAAGAGGACCATTAGGTGCCTGTTTGATTGTTTCATCAGAATAGAAAGTAATGTCAGTGGGAATTATGGTTTGTTGTTTATGAGGCTCAATGTCAATCACTCCTATCATTGTATTAATAGGAATTTGGTCATTAGTATCCATAGGACTCTTTTCATCATCATCCATAGGAATTTTTTCATTATTGCTTATATTCTCATCATATGTGTCAACATTCATCACATCGGGCTTAGTTTCACTAGCCTTAACAAATGAAATATTATGGTTTGGCATGGGATTGGTAAAGATTTGCAAGTTTTTGGTTGGGAAGAGCTATAGACTTATTACCTTTGTCATTCATACCTCCAATTTGGATATGATTAGAATCAATGAGGTCTTGCACAAGATGTTTAAGGTGCTTGCAATGTTTCGTATCATGTTCTTTTTGTTGGTGATAAGCATAATAGGCATCGTGTTTGAAGCTCAAAGGTAACAGCTTGCTAGGGTCAAGGGGTCGAACAGGAGGTAAGCTAAGCATGTTTTTGTTTAATATCCAAGTCATGATATTGTGAAGTGTGTCAGGTAAGGATGTGAATTGTCTTTGCAGATCCCCAAAGATATAAGGATTATGCTTTTTTATAATAGCTACCTGGGTATTAACTTGTTGGGTAGGTTGGGAGGTGGAATTTAGTTGAAGGAAACTTTTATTTCATCTTTTGAAAAGCTGGTAGGTGTTTTGGTTTGAGGATTCAAACTTTTAGGATGGGTAGAGGTGGTTTTTGGTTCACTACTACCTACAGAATTATGATAATCTCAAACGGTAGTGCACAAGTGCATGAAGGAATGGAATTTCATCATGGTGATTTTGTCTCTTATCTTACTTTGTAAATTTTCTATGAACATATTTTGATGGTGGGAATCAGGAATCTTTACACTGATTTGGGAATAAAGTGATTGGTAATGTGAAATAAAGTCAATGAATTTTTCACCCTCATTTCACTTGCATATCATCAAATCAGCTAATGTCATTTTAGGAACCATATGCACTTGGAAATGGTTAATAAAAGCCTCAACAAGTTCATTGAATGAATGAATTGAGTTATTCAATAACACAAAGACCAATCCAAGGAAACATCTTTCAAAGATCGAGGAAAAAGCTTAACCAAAAGCATGTCCTCAAGGATAAAGTTACTACACAAAGTAGTAAAGACATTAACATGATTAGCAGGATCTCCCTTTCCTCCATATTTCCCAAATCTATGGATCTCTATACCTTGTGGCACCAGAGTTCTTAATATCTCCAAGGATAGTAGGTTACTTTTGACATAGTATGAAGGTGGACCAATTTGATTTTGATTTATGATGGAAACTTGATGTTGAATGGATGAAAGAATTTGTAAAAGGTGGGTAATGATAGGATCATTGCTTGTGGTTTGTGATGGAGGTGAATATGGTGGTCTTGTGTACATGTTGCTAGGAAAAGTGAATGGATTGCTTTGGGAGGAGATGTAAGGTTAGATGCCACATAGGTATAAGGAGCACTAGTGGAAATGTTCAAGGTAGGAAGGATATTGCTAGTTGGTTGCATCATTGTGGTTACTTGAGGATTGGTATAGGTAGGAATGGATGTTATGGTTGAAGAGGGAGGAGTTTGATTTCCTCCTTGGCTTTGTAGATTGTTTGAAGCTTGAGCACCATTAGTGGTGGAAGGAAGATGTTTTCCAAAGATATGAGCTATGTTAGGCACAACTTCCAATCCTTCATCACTTTCCATCATGCGGTGAATACTATCTGTGATAGGTCGAATGTGAGCGTTAGAAAATAAGAAACAAACCAAAGAGTACAAATAAACACCAAAACAACCTACACCTCAAGATTAGCCTAACTTGGAATCAACACAAGATAAAAGAAACAAATGGAACATTATACCTTGTGTCGAATCGATCCTTTGGTTGGCCCTTCGATCTTTGATGTGTATGCTCCTTGAATGGCAAGATATGCAAACTAGGTGATGATGTGAGGATGGATGGAAATGGATGAAAGCATGAAAATGGCTAAGTGTGGATTGAGAAATAAAATTGCAAGAGTTTGGCTAGCAAAATGATCTCCCCTAAAATGAGAGAAAAGAGGGGGTATTTATAGGAATTTTGAGAATTCCTAGAAGAAATGGACAGCCAAGATTGAGCCACCAATGATCAAGATGTAGGGCTAAGGTGAGTTGAGAACTCACAAGCCCTCACATCTTGACATGTGGCATGGGGAGAGGCT